>JAWWEW010000012.1:21526514-21626937 GCA_035583185.1 Anabacerthia variegaticeps | reverse complement strand
TTCCCGAACGCAAATTGTCCCTGGCACGAGCCCCAGGCAGGACCTGGCACCTTACAGCTTCTGTGGTGCGCCTGAAAAATAATTCCCGAGTTATTTTGCTTGTAATAAAACCGTGTTTGGTTGGTTTTTATTTCACATACCTTTGTCACAGTCTGCTGCTCCTGGTGGTGAGCTGGTGCTGCTTTGTGGTACAGGTGAGCTGTAGCAGGAGGAGCAACCCTAGAACCTGTTGCTGCACAGACAAATGGGGCTGGGCAGCAGCCACGGATCCCTCACATCCCTCTGATTCCCTTCCCGTCCCTCTGTTTCCCTGCCCCTGATCAAACCATCCAGCACTTGGAGGTACTTGAGTCAAAACATCAATTAGCTAGAGGACTGGTATCAAATACCCCTGTAATGAGATTATATCTTTGTATTTAAATCAACTGTACCTCAGTGGAAGGTTTTCACAGAGGTCTTACCGGTCAGATCCTTAGATTGCTGGAGCTCTGAGTTTATCCCTGCACACCAGCCTTGTAGCCACACCAAATGTGCTCATCCTGCCACATAAACATCCCTAGTCCAGCATGACACCTTGCCTACAAACAGTCAGAGGAAACAAAGCTTTTTGTGAAGTGGGGAAAGGCAGGAGAATGGAATTCAGCTCTGGTTCTGCTGCATGAAGGACCAAGGGGTGAACTGTTCCCTTGAGTCCTGCCATGGGTTTCTCAGATTCTCATGGGTATCTCAAAAGATATTAATCACCATGGTCATCAGGGAATCGTAGCTTTGAGTCCTTTCCATGCTCCCACGGGGTCCCTACCCCTCCTTCTCCTCCTGCACTGACCTTGATGTCTGCCTTGTTAATCCATGGCTGCACATTTTCCAACTGCACAACTCCTCCATTCTTAAATATCTTGTCATTTAGGGGCGTTTCCAATGATTCCAAAGCAGGAAGTTTTCCTCGGAGCTGACTATCATTGGCTCCATAGAATAGGGGAAAGCTTCTGGCAGCTTCTAACAGAAGCCACTCTTCCTCTTATCGAAACACCTAATCAGAGAAACCCACGACAAGTGTGTTACTTAGGAATTGTTCCACCCTGATGGCTCGGCTCTCCACCTCCTGTCACGGACTCTCATTAATTTAGCCATGTAGTTTCATTCTTGGCATGAGGCTGAAGGGCAGAAATCTCACAAAAAGAAGCATGTATTAATTAATGTGCCAAGTGTGAACGTAGACACACACAAGCAGCAATGGACTTGTTTTGTCAGTTTAATTTGGGCTAAATCTTTCATAAGGGTTTCTTGTGGGGGAGGATTATTTATGTGCTCAGAAGAGCACAGAAACAAATGCTGACCCTAGGGAAGCCGGTGTCCCTGACATTCCTGTGGCTGTACCTCCATTTCATTCCCAGAATATATCAGCTGGAGCCAAAGTCTTGCTCTCCCGTTTTTCAGTCAGTGCTGTATTCCTAGCAGGATAGTTCTCTTTTTGTTTTTTTTTTAACTTATTTTCACATTAGCAATTGTGACTACAGAACAATTGTACTACAAGCTGTACATCTGTTATATATATAGCACATATATATATATATAACTTTTGCTTCATCACCCAGAAGTTACCTGTGCGTTGCATGAAGAGCTCCACCTCCAGTGAAAGAAACCCAGTCTCTGCCTCTAGGAGATCTGTGTTTGGAAAAAGCTAGCTAAGCAAGTGCAAAAGAGGAAATATTTCACCTAGAGGAAAGCAGCAGAGAGTTAATTACATGCTGGAGTGCCCAAGCCTACGAAAGTCTATCACTGGGTATTTAGGGCTACAGCTTTCACCTGGCCCTGGTAGGATTGTATTGTCTCCTGGCTCTGGCTCTCAGTGAGTTCCTCCTGAGGCTGTTGGGGTAGTATGGAGCATTCTCTTGTCCCTGGAGCAGGTAGGCATGACAGGGGTTCTCCTGGTCCTGGTGAAGCAGGTGGCTCTTGGAGCTGAGCTGGTCTTACTGCTGTCCCTTTCTTGTATGCCATTTTTGATGCTGCTGGTTAGTAATTGCCTTCACATCAGCATTAGTAAGTTCTTACCTTTTGCTTTACAAAATTTTAGGAACTTCGTGCTTTGTGGGTTCCTACTCCCCCAGCTGTTTAAAGTCTGTTGAAAACTATGAACAGGGACAGGTCAAATATCTGTGCCTATAAGCTTGTGTGTTTGCTGTCTGTGTGTGCTGAGTGGCTGTCCAAGCCTGGATGCTGTAGTGAAATCAGGCTGAAAAACAAAGGCATCTGTTGTGTGAGGTTTCTTCTGTTGTTTGGTGTGTGTTGTTGGGATTTCTTCTCACTTTTTAAAAGTTATTTCTTCTCTATTGTATGGCCTTCAAGAGAATAAGCTTGCTAATTTTTTCTTTGCCCTTTTCTAGTTCTTTCTGTTAAAGCAGAGGGATAAACCTCTAGAATAAACAAAAACTAGGTTAAAAGCTAGTGACATAAAAAATATAATATTTAAACAAGTCTTCTGCTCAACACCCAGCCCCCAAGTCCCACCTCAGTTCTGAAAGCTGCTTATAAGTAAGTTGTGCTGCAGTCCCTGTTCCCAAGGCAGGTTCCCACGGCCTGACCACGGAACCTGCTCCATTCCTGTCCACAGAAGGGGAGCCTTTGTCAGATATGAGTGTGTCAAAACTGCTAAACATTCTCTCTATGAAAAGGTAATTATTTCTGAAAAGTGATGTTTTCTGCTAACAGTGCAGTGTAAATGCTGTTTCCCCACCTGTCGATGGCTTGGGTCAGACAGAAAGGGGTGGGGATGGGGGTGAAAACATGTGGTAAGACATGGACTCATAGAATCCTATAGGTTAGAAAAGCCCTCTGAGATCTTTGAGCCCAACCATTCCCCCAGGACTGCCAAGCCCAGCACCCACCCATGTCCCCCAAGTGCCACATCCACGTGGCTTTTAAATTCCCCCAGGAATCCCACCACTGCCCTTTTGGGGAAGAAATTTGTTGTGATATCCAATCTAAACCTCCTCTGGCACAATTTGAGGCTGTTTCATCCTCTTGCTTGCTGCTTGGGAGAAGAGACCAACCTCCCCCAGCTCTTAGCTCTTGTCAGGGAGTTCTAGAGAGTGAGAAGCTCCCCCTTGAGCCCTTTCAAATCTGAAGCCTCATCAGACTTGTGCTCCAGATCCTTCCCCAGCTCCGTTGCCCTCCCTTGGACATGCTCCACTTAAGGAGCCCCCTGTACTGATAAAAGCAAAGAACACTGGTATCTAGTCTCATTACAGGCTTGCACTAACTATTTATGGCCAAAAGAAACTGTGAGAAAAGGACCTCAGGAGCTACTGCTCTACATTACTACCTGCTCTGCATTGTGAAACCTTCCAAGAAAGCATCTCGTCGTCGTTGGCTCAAGCACTGACAGATTTTTCTGTAGGAATTACTCAAAACACGCAGATTTATGGTGTTGTGTCCCTCTTGAGAAACTCCCCATGACACTGCTGGCAGAGGCTGTGCAGGCATCCCTGAGAGAGCTGGGCAGAGCAGTGTGAGATGCCACCCAGTCCCTCGGGCTATAGGGCAGCTGGACTGACTGTGTGTGGGGTGAGGACACAAGCCTGGCACTGTTGTACGAGCCCTGAGGCTGCTCAGCCTGCAGCAGCTCGGGGCTTTCCACGCTGTGTCCCCCCTCCCGTGGGTGCAGCAGGTCTGGAGAGCCCTTCCAGCTCCCTCGCCGTGCTGCGAGGGAGCACTGATGGCTCTGGGGCAGTGAAGCTGTCGGAAGCCAAGGTGGTTTGGTGTGTGTTGGTGCCAGCAGGTGGCAACAGCGCCTTTGCAGCCCCGGCTCCTTGCAGCACACAGTGCTGCCAGCCCCTCCGCTGCTCCCTTGCTGCTCAGCCCTTCCCTGGTGCATCCTGCAGTCCTTCCCGCTGGTGCACGAAGCAGGGCTCAAAGGCAGGAACGCAGAGCTGTTCACTCAGCCTTAAAGCAAGGCACCTCGCTTCCAGAGGAGGGGAGCGCCTGGCTGGGTGGTGGCTGGTGCCTGGATCTGCCCCGGGACTCGGAGGTTTTCTGCTGAATGCGCAAAGCCAAGTCTGGGTCGGTTTCTTGTGGCTACCCTGGGTGCCACATTAGAAACTCAGGCAGGGTGAGGGTGAACCAGGGGAGAGAGGGGTGTGTCATGGAGCATAACAATGCCTGTACACAGAGATGGGTACAGCTGCCAAGTGAGTGGGTACGTGGTGGCTGGGTGATGTCAGGTCTGGCACCTTAGCTCTGGAGTCACTGTGCAACATGATGGGGGCGTTGGGACGAGATGACCTTTAAAATCCCTTCCAACCCAAACTATTCCATGATTCTGTGGTTACTTGCAGCAGTAGCTTAGGCACCTTGAGCTGGAGAGCCCTGAGAAGTGGTAGTACTTTCCTAGCATAAACAGAGCTGTGAAGCAGAGTGGTTAGCCTGAGAGCTGGGTGTTAAGTGCTCCTCCTGAAGGTAGAGTTACTTAGCTGGATGGACGGGGTCAAACCCTTCTGTAAAATGTGCAACAGAACAACTCCTTTGGTGCTGTGGTGCTTGTTTGGAGAGGGAGATATTTCTGGCTCCATTTGGATGCTGAGGGACTGGAGTGGTTTTCCATAAAGTTTTTCTGGAGAGCAATGATGTGAAAGAGCGCTATGGCTGCATTATGCAGTTAAGCAGCAACACTGTAAGAACAAAAGGCAAGTTCTCTCCCTAACAAGAGGATCCTTTTGAATTTGTCATATTTCCAAGGTATATATGGTTTTGCCCAGTGTAGAGCAGAGCTTTCCAGCCCCAGGAAAAATGCAGTTGTACAGAGAAAAACAAGACTTGGACTCACTGGTGGTTTTAGTCTTTGCTGTGGTTTATAGTTTGTGTCTGGATGTAACCAGATGTAGGATGTAGGGCTTACTCGTTCTGTTCTATTGGAGTGCATCACAGCTACTAATAAGCATAAAGTTTTGGCAGTAATGTCCTACTCCAGGCCTTAAACCATGCTCATTGTAGGAAAGCCAGGGGAAATTCAAAGAGGAATCCATACCTTACAAGATACTAGCTCAGGTGGTTAGAGCATAGTGGTAATAACACCAAGACAGATCAGGCTGGGGTGGTACTGTGGAAATCCTCTTGCTTTGATGATGGCTCTTCAGGAGATTCCTGCTTGTATGGGGACTGCAGCAGTCTCCTTCCTGCTTTCAGACTGTATCACCACAAGTCTTGCAATATTGGCTGCATGGAGCTTGGTTTCTGCTGATATGGTGGCAATTAAGGCTGTCTTGAGTGCTGAGCAAAGAAAAGGGCCCTTATCTCCCAATCCTCCCGAGGAAGGGGAGTGAGCAAGAGTGTGATGCTTGCAGCTGTAAAGCTCAGAGGGCAGCTGATGCACCTCTTGGCTCAGCACCACTTTGCTTCCCACAGTGACTAGTCCCTAAACTAAACTAGTGCTCTTCCAAGCCAGGAGCATGGAATGCTTGGTCTTCCAAGCCAGGTTCTGGTAGTGGTAGAAAACAGTTCAAGAGGATGAAGCTGAATCCTGGGTTCTCCCAGGCCTCTGTGCTCAGGTAGGAATGGATGTCACTGATACAATTCCTGGAGAGATTTTTGCTTTCTTGCTAGTCTCTTGTGGCTGCCCTGGAAGCTGTATACAGTTGAGTGGGTAGACCCCTGTGTAACTGAGCCATAAAGGGATAGGTGCTGGCACACATATCTGGGGGATGGACCTGGCATGTACTGAGTGCTTCAGGGATGATTCCTCTCTGGAACCACAGAATAGCTATGAAAATTAGTGTAAATGCTCCTTGAAGCAGAGAAAAAAAAGCTCTGCTGGAACTGATAGTGTGACATTGTGCCTCAGTTGCCTACCTACTTTTAAACTGGAGCTGCTAAATGTGATTGAATCCCCTCTGAGTTATCCACTCAGGAAAATAAGGAGAAAGATAAGACTATTCAGAACTGCTGGAGAAAAAAAACTTGCTTTGACTTCCTGCCTATTGTCTGTGCAGTTTGACCAAACACCTACTTTCTCACCCATGTCCAAATTAGGAACAGGAGTACTCAGCTGTAATTCTGCTAAAACCACAGTGTGGTCACACATCTAGAAAGGTCTCTGCAATTCAAAATGATCACTTAACTCAGTCATCTGAGGTGCTTCTGCCCACTCTGCATTCCACTTTTCCTCTGTGAAAACTCCATGGCACTTTCTGGACTTCTGCTGCCTGAACTGCTGCTTTATGAGGACAGCTCCAATGTGTGCAAGCCATTTGGAGACTCCTTGGAAAGGCAACTCCTGGTTCCAGTTGTGTGTGAGGAACCACAGGAAAGCCATTGTGGTGCTGACCCTTGGGTCTGAGTTCAGTATGCAAGATCTTGTGGACAAAGAGGTTTTAGAGGGGAAGGGAGGCTACAGGGGCTTGACAGCTGATATTCCCTTTGCTGACAGCTTTTTTTCCTTATCAATACATGTTTTTCAAGCCATTCAACTAAAATAAACACTAAATAAAACCAATTATTCAGATGCATGCAGTTCAGAGGAAAGAACTGCCATGAACTCCCAAGACACCTCGTGGAAGGGAAAACTAGCAATTCTTGTTAATGAAAGACTCCTCTTTTATTTCACAGAATAGTTTGAGTTGGAAGGGGCCTTTTAAAGGGCATCTAGTTCAACCCCCCTGTAAAAGCAGGGACATTTTCAACTAGATTTGTCCAGAAATGTTTCTAAACAGGAAGATGTAGATATGCCTGGCTGAGTGAATAGTTGCTTGAATTAGGATTCTGAAAAGCTTTTTTTCTGTCCTCTTGCAAAGCAAGAAGGTGCAAAGTTACCTGCTCTTTTAGGCCTCTTTGTGTTGAGGGACTTAGTGCCAGCATCAGATTTCTGTTTTGTGATGAACATTTCCTTGGCCTCTTCTGTCTGGGCCCAAAGCCACCATTTACAGTTCTGTCCCATGAGTTTCTGCACGGTTCAGTCTTAATTTATGTAAATCACTCTAGGCCACTGCAGTGTGAGACCGATGAGCTCATGGCTGCTTCTGGAACTGAAGACACAAAGGTTATATTTCTCCTAACAAACTGCTGTGTGTTTGTTAGTGCCAGCATGAAATTTTATGCTTTGGCTTCTGTCCAGAGAAACTGGTCTGTAGTTTCCAGGAAATGAGAAATCAGACCTTAAGTGAAAATCTGCTTTGTGAGTTGGTGAGACACAGACATTGTGCAGGTCTGTGCGAAGATGATTTTGCTTTGATAACTCACAATTAGCAGCATCTGCTTCTTTTATGTCAAGAATGTTGATTAAATTACCCATGCTGTAGATCTACCTTACTTTGAGGCTTCTGCTAGAGGGACACTTGTGCTTGGACAGCAGATGTTTGGCAGGAAGCATACAGGACAGCTCAGTGGCTGCTTGTCTTCCTCACAGGGAAGGAGATGTGCTTAGCTGCTTACAGTGTCTTGGGGGCAGTGGAAAGCTGCCTGGGAGTGTGTCTGTCATTGCTTGCTTCTCTCCAGTGCAGCACTTCTCAAAGGTGAGAGCTGATTGTGTGTTATTGCTCACTGTCTTTGGCACATGCAGTGATTCTGAGCAGCATTGACTCCCCCTCTGAAACCACTGACTCTTCACTTGCAATGACTGAAGGAACTCCACACTTCAGCTGACAGCCAGTCACTGGAAGGAGGCACTTCTTTCCCCCAGAACTGTAGTTTTATGTGTTTCTATTTAATTCTTTGGAAACACTTCCCCTGCTTCTAGTTTCACTTATTAACCTCCTCCTTGTTGCTGAGAGACTTCAGACTTAACCTGGCTAGGGTATTGCTGGTTTCTCCCCTAAATCACCTGTGGGACACTGCACCCACTGCCACTTCGTATGCACTTTGCCCTGCTGAAACTTCTGGAATGTTAAAAGGACTTTTAAGTGCAAGTTTTTACTTAGAGTTCATTCATGTTAGGTCAGGAAATAGTTCATTGAATCATTTAGGTTGAAAAAGACCCTGAAGATGATCAAGTCCATTTTAAGCCCTTTCTTTGCTGTACAATAAAAATATCAGAGGTGTGAGCCTCTGTTGAAAGTCTGCAGTGATGGAAAGCATGGCAAATATTTGAGTATTGTAAAATAGAAGCAACCAGCATTACTTATGTTGAGGTGGTTCTTCAGGCTTTTTGTGAAAATTAACTAATCTTGCCCAACATGTAGTATATTTTTTCCCCCCTTGCCTCTCTGGCTCCTCATAATCAAATGACTAACTGAACTCAACAAGAAAGACTCCTCTGAGTTTGCAACATCTCAGAAGTCTTGGCTGTCCCCAGAGAAGGCTTTTGGTCTCCAGCTGCTTATTCATTTCAACAGCTGACTCAGTTCTGTACCTGACTAAGAACAGTTCTGTGTTGTTGTGGTTTTTTGTCTCGGGTGCTTTTCTGCATTCTAAAGACCTTTTCAAACTTCATGGTTTATAGTTTAATTTAGCACTTAGAAACCTAATTTTATTTCTATTTTCTTTTCATTCAACTTGTATGGATGTTCAAGGGTGCATACACTAACAAGATGAAGTTAAATTAGCCCAAGTAGAAAACATCCTGGGCACATTCAGATTTGTGATTGGTATCAGCTGTCGAATTACTTAAACACACATCACTTTTCTCCTTTTTAGCTGAAACCATAGCAATGAGCTGTGTTCAGATGCAGATAAACAGGTGAGTCTGGGGCTTGTCCCCTTAGAAATAAACTCAGATTAAAATCAATGATGTCAAAACAGGATTTGCTGCTTGCTGATTCTTAAATATGATTAAAATTGACTTGAGTCACTTTGATTGAAGTGGATCCACCCTGAGTGTCTTTGGCAATAGCTTTTACCATCTGGCCAGGTGTTTGCTGTTGTCGTGCCCATGCAAAATGATGCAACTTGGCCAAGAAGCAGGTACCAGGAGCTTACTGGCTCTTGCTGAACTGATGGTCCAAGACCTGTAGCAGTTCTTTCCTGAGAGCCCAGGAAAATGAGCAGGATGCTCCGTGGAGCCTGAAAAGGAGGATCTGTTTATTACCTTTTCTCAGCATTTGTCTGTCTTCTGCAGTGGCCTAGGAACCTCCACATTACCACAGCTGCATTTTAGTGTGGACAACCAACATCAGTGCTACAGTTTCATGGGCATTTTTCTTGATGGCAAAGCTGATTTTGTTTCCTTCTGCTCGTAGCTACCTTGTTTGTACTAATACATCTGTGCAGATGTGCTTTGAATGGAAGATTTATCACATCCAGTGCAATTAGGAAGGACAACTTGGGAATGAATATGAGCAGCCGGACACAAAAGTTGCTGTAGCTGACCCTGCTGCTCCACTGAGTAAGAGGGGTAAATCCTGTTTACCAGTGGAGCCTTGAAGGAAACTTTTGTCAGTGTGGAGTTGTACAAAGTCTAGAGGTGTATTAAGTGTGTAGAGATGTTTTCCTGGCGCTCAGGGTGGAACAGCTATCCTAACCCATCCTAATGGAGGTGCTTTATGGTATAACACAGTGTATGAAGCAAATCTGATCTGTGCAGACTAGAGAGATCAGCCTTCCCTCCTTGTCTGAGAGCTTGACAAGATGGTTGTTTTCAGAGCGTGGCTGCTGCCCTGCCCAGCCATGGAGGTTAAGACTGAAGATCCTGAAGAGGTTTTCCAAAAGTCACCAAGGGTTACGTTCTGGATGTGTGAAATTTGAGTCTAAATGCCTTGGAGCAGGTTTAGGGCCTGAAGGTGTGTGTGCAGTGGAGTCCTGCCCTCTGTTTATCAGATCCAGCAGTTCCTTTGCCTGCGTGGGACCAGCCTGTGTTGCCAGCGCGTGTCTCGCAGGCGCAGATAAATGTGTCAGAGCTCATAAAGGCTGCTGAATCAGTGCAGAAGTGCCTGCACCCACTGCAGGCTCTCGAGATTGCAGGAGCACTGCAGGCAGAGCCACCTTCCTGCCTTTACCTGTGCCTGTATCTCGTGTGGGAGTGTGAACTGGCTCCCAAACCTTGTGGGTGGTCAATGGCTGGAATGAGACAAAGGTTCACCCTCTGCCTTTGTTGGTTAGAGCTTGAAAGGGAAGAGAACTTTGCTCTCTTGGGGACAGTGACCTCATTAGGTGTTTTCTGTCTTTTGGTGGTAAATATTTCATTTGTGTTTCAAAACAAAGCCACAGCTGTTGAATAACTCGAAACTTCTTATTCCTTTGTGTCTGCTGCCTTCTTGGCTTATGAAGTGATCCATTCAGTAAAATGTGCCATTTGGAAACAAATTAGAAGATAGGAGACACACAAAGCAGTCATATCTATGCAATTATCTTCTTAAGCAGATGATGCAGCAGCATCAAAGGCCTAGATGTAGCCAGAAGCTGCTGTCTTACAGGGAGCAGCTGTTGACTTGATGTCTGTGTAGCAACGATTGGTTAAACTCTTCTTGGACAACATTTCCAGAATAAGATTCAGGAGTACAGGTTCTATGACTCAGCTCCTACGCTACAGCTTCCCCTTCACTGGGTTTTTACATCAGTTTTGGAGTACATCACATCTCTGTTCTGCCTTTGTCAAAACGGGGATAACAAAGAAGTTGTGTCTGCAGTGACAGTGGGCATGGTAGAGGGTTAAGAGAAGAAAATACTGGGTATCAGTGCTAACCCACTTCAGAAACCAAAGTAAGATTGGTCACTAGGTGTGTATAAGTCCCCTCATGAAGGAGAATTGTCTGATGGCCGTGGAAGATAAGCTGACTGTGCCACAGCCTCTTTGGTCTGGCATGTGACACTTGACACTACAAAATCCTGCCCCAAGAGAGGTGCTCCAAGGTGCTCCCGTCTTGGCTGTGAGGAAGCTTTGAATCAGGGCCTTCAGAAACAAGAAAGATGTTCAAAAAGCCTCAGTGTTTTGTTTGGGTCCCATCAAGCTGCTACTTCCATGTATTGTTTTCATGTTGCAGCTGGCAAAATATTTCTCCACAAAAATAAGTGTTTCTTTCAACCTCCCTGTACAGCTTTGGAGCCCAAAGCTTGACACTCACAGGTGTTTTTGCAGTGATGATAACTTCCCAAACACAAACTCGAAGTATTGCTGCAAAGGTCAGACAGGAAGAGGCAGTGGGGATAAGATTGTCTGTTAAACTGGATGAGATAGTACAGGACATGGTACAGAGATGGTTTGGTAGAAGGCACTGACCTGGCTACAGCACCAGAGTTTGGCCAGAGCACCTTGTCTCTGAAGGGAAACCTCTTGTAGAAGGTAGAGGCTGGCAAGGTTGGTTCCCTGGCTCTTTGGAGACCAGCTCTGTGTCTTTGCCATCCCTCTCCTTCTTAAAGTCTTACTTTGCAGTGTTTATAACATGGACTGTCTGATACAGTGTGTGGTTTTCACTGGAACTGTGGGCTGTGTGAAGTGGCTGGGATGGGCACTGCGAGGTGAGACAGAGCAATACCTCGGATAAGAACCAGGCTGTGGGAACACAAGGCTGAATGACCTCCTAGGGCCCTTGGGGCTATTCTTGTGCTCTTCTGGACATTTGTATCATGCAGACCCTTTCATAAACTCAGTGTGCTCACAGTTCCCTAGCTATTTTGCTTCCACTGCCACTGCTAAAAGGCCTTTCCAGAGACTTCCTTCTCTAGCAGTTAAATTATTTAATCCTGAGCAGAAGCTGTCCACATTGCTGTGTTCTTGCTGATGCGGCTTCTCTCGGGTTTGTTCCCACTTGCTTATAAAATGTTGTTATATCTCTGTGGTCCCCTGGTTTTATTGGAGGAGTGCTTCGAGCTGTTTTGTTCACCCCACCTGAGGCAGGCAAGAGCTGTGGTGTGAAGCCTATTGTTCCAGCTAGAACAGTCATGCCAGTAAATAGCTACACTGGGAACAGTGGTTTGGGGTGATATAAGCTGCTTTTGCACTGTTTCCTGTCACTCCTTTGCCACAGGGGTTTTCCCATTATAGATTTAGTGTCTAAGCATAAACATACTATGGAGAAAGGGGCTCCAATTACACCAATTACATCCTTGGATGGTAACACCCTGTCCTTTTGCAGTCAGCTGAGCACTCTCTGCTGTGGCTTTGTCTATTTTTACTTATAGAGGCATCTTTCAGTATGAAGCTGTATTTTTAGGGTGTAAATAACATAGGTAGAATAGCATGCACTGTTGGCCTGGGGTTTTTTGTTGGTTTTTTTTTTGTAACACAGAGTTTGGTTTATTATACAGAGCCCTCATGTTTCTAGTTTTTGTGTGTCTGCTGCAGGGTGGAAGTTGAGGGGGTGCTGCATGCTCTGACAGTTGGGCAGAGAACATGTGGGATGGGATTGGCACCCGCAGGGAGCTGGGAGGCACTGTGGCACTTGCACAGTTGCCAGAGTTCTGGGAAACATTATCATTAGTTAAGCAATACTGATATTTAAGCATTCATTTTTGTTTCAGAGCCCTGCTGAATAGGGACAGTTTAGATAGGGCTCTTGTTTCAAGCTGTCGGCTGCTGCAGGAAGCTAAGGCATAATTTTTAATGATCTATTCAGCCATCAGGGTTGCAAAGGCAAAAATGTGATTTTCCAAGAGAGTATCAGGCCCACTCTGCAGGGAAGGGCTGGGTTTGGGGTGGGCGATAACACAGGATCTATGGAGTCTTGATTTCAGCTTCTGTGGGACAGGCCTCTGTCTGTATTTAAATTTGAGGGAGGCTAGTGGATAAAAACAGATTTCTGAGAGACTCTTTGAGCAGACACGTGTGATGCTGGAGATGCACAGTCCCTATTGCCATTTTACCATTATCACATGGAGCTGAGCTGTGGTCCCAGCTGGATTTGGGATACATGTACCTCTCCTTTCCCAGGAAGGGCCATCTCAGAAAGAGGATCAATTGCTGCAGGGTGTCAGGTGCCTCAGCCCTTTTCCCACACAGCAGAGCAGTCTTCAGCAATCCAGTTAATGGCAGCCAACATGCTCTGTGTTAAGCTGGGTGTGAGTTGTGTCTTGGCTGCTGGCCAGAGTGTTTGGTACGTCACATAATAAGGCCTTTTCATGCAGTTCTTTTGTTCCTTTTTATCCCTCAATTTGGAGGCCAGGGGTTTTTGTGATCGACACCTTGGAGAGCTGTACTCGTCTCTGTCTTTTCTTGAAGGCAACAGGATGGCAACTTCTCACTCCTGTGTTTTGAACGTGCCACAAACAATCTACAAATCGTTATTTGTTGGGGACAATTTGTGGGTTTAGGCTGGTAGAATTTCTTGGCTGCAGGAAACTTCGATTACTAAAACTTGTTTTCAATCATAACAGAAAAAAGTCAACATTTGTATGTGGTTTATTGAGATGAAATGGTATCACACCATGGACATGGAAGAAGGTTGAGCATTGTAGCATCATAAGATAACATTTCAACAAGAAGTTGAAGTTGAAATTAATTTATACATTTATAAATATGTAGGAACTGAAGTGTTTTTCCTTGAATTTTGTATGTTAGTTTTCCTAACATGCTGAGGTAAAATGGACATGGTCCTGCAAAACACGTCATTCTGCTACCACTAATTCATATCAGCAAGCCTACTCAATTTTGATTACCACTTGCCTTAGCCCCAAGCTGTAGCTCTTGTTGTTAACCATAAAATCATCATGGACTCACAGAATGCTTTGGCTTGGATTATCTAGTTCCACCCCCTGCCATGGGCAGGGAAAAAGTCCCAAACGATGGAGAGGACTGAATTGGTAGAACTAACCCACCACTGATGTATGATGATGTGTAGTTAGTTGCCCCCACTTGGCCACCCCATGAAAATGACTGGCCAATATCAACTCTGCTGTGGGAATTGAGCAGGAGCTGTCCCTGTTTCAGCAGTGCCTTCATCGCTGTCTGTCCCATGGGGTGACCTGGTCCACTCTCCACCCCGAAATCAAGCCTTTGAACAACGCCCAGCGACGAATAATGAAGAACCTCCTTAAGAGAGAAGAAAGGGGAGGAGAAAACGTCATTCTCCGGCTGTAGCAACCCCACCTCCCGGTTATTTCATCTTCCTTACAAGGCTAAAGCCAGAAGCTTTCCTCTGCGCCTGGGTCTCTTAAAAAGAGAAGAGTGAGCCCCAAGGATGCCGTGGAGTGCAGGCAGGATGCAGGGCTGACAGATGTGAGGAAGGGGGCACTGCCATGAGCCCTGCAGGGAGCACAGCACTGCTCTCCAGAGGGGTGGGACAGTAACCTAGGAATCCTAAACCAGGTGTTCAGGGATGCAGAGCCTCCACAGAAACACGGCACCAGACCCCAAAAGAAATCACTGAGAGGGGAAAAGTGCAACATGAGAGAGGTAAATATTTTTTTCCTTGGGGTGAACAGAAATAGCTGGCTTCATTGTGTTTGAAAATTGTCATTGTAAGTAGGTGTCTGAAACTGCAGACTGAAAAATGCTTTTACTGGCATCTGGTCTGACTCTGAAAGCAGCGCTGGGTTGAAAACTCAGATGAATTTCGGTGCCTCTGAAGAAATTTTGAAGTGTCTCTTTTTAAAGCTTTGTAAAAATCTACTTTTCTGTTTTGTTCTCTCTGCTATTCCTAGAAGTTTTCAAGTAGTAGCATGCACGTTGCTTTGGGAGGAGAGAGTGGCAGGACTAAAACCTAACCTGAGAATGTGGAAACTGTCTCTAATGAAGCACTTCAAATGCTCCCATACCCCTGTTCTTGCAATAGTGCCATTTTTTGTGAAAGATCCGTGACCTGCTGAGCCAGAATGTCTGTTGACATCTGGTTGAGGTTACTGTATCCGAGATTCTTTTCCAGTTTAATTGAAACCCGCTGAGATTGTCTGCACATTCTATGAATTGTTTCCGTGCTCTGACCGTCTAGTCTCTTTGATGGGTAATTCTAGAACTGCCAAATCTGAACTGGAAAAGAGGAAACACCTGAAGAGTTCAAAACTGCAGCCCTGACCGTGCTGCCACAATTCTTGAAGGAAAAAAGTCAGAGTGGCTGAAAGATGAATGACTTTGCCCCTCGTCTGTAAGATGGACTAAGCCAAATGTGATGCTCATGACTTTAGTGTAACTATGTTCTTGGGCTTCTGATTTCCATCTTGGTGATGCTAGGGGACTTACAGATGCTTTTGCTCTGCAGGTAGCATGAAAAACCGGCCTGTGGAGAAGAACTGCTGGGAGTTGTGACAAACTACAAGACCAGAGCATTGCTCCACGAGTCCTGTGGCTTCCCATCGAAGGCATTGGCTCAGCAGCTGAGGATGGAAGTGCTGCGCCGTTCCTCGGTCTTCGCTGCAGAGGTGATGGAGGTTTTTGACAGGTCTCCCACGGACAAGGAGCTTGTGTCCCAAGCCAAGGCTCTCTGCAGAGACTACATAAACTCCAGGCTCGTTCGAGCGGGTGTCAGCTGGAGCAAACCCGAGCACAACGCCCCGGTGCCGGGGGGGAAGCTGGCTGAGGTGTCCACCATCCTGCTGCGACTAGGTGAGTCCTGACACTCTGGGGGGCAATTCACACCAGACTAAGGGTTCTGAAAGAGGCTTTTCCTGCGATGATATGCGGGTTTTTCTTTCCTGCTTTGGGCATTTACATTTGGGTTTGGTGAATCTTCCCTAAACGGCTCCTTTCCTTGGGTTTCCTCAGTCCCCTTTTGGAGCGCTGCTCAACACAGGGTTTCTGCAGAGCTGCCTTTTTCTGAGGACTTGCAGCGATTCAAAATCATGATGCAGTCCCAGAAAGCCCAAGAGCAAACGAATTCTGTCTGCTCAGGACTCCAACTGTGTAGCAGTTTTCACAGTATTTTCAGCAGTCTTTTTCAGCTGGGCATTTGAGGTGATCTTGCCATGTTTTCTCCAGACTGGAGTGATTTGGCTGCCATGAGGCAATCCAACAACCCAAACTGGCATCTAGTAGGGCACTGCTACCTTCACATTTGGGCTTCAGCAGTAGCTCACCCAGCTGCAAGGACCTTTAATTTGGGGGTAGTTGCCTTAGAAAACGTGCATTAGGGATTTTATGAAAGCTGCTTTTGAATAAATGTGTTTTTAATGTTCCTTTGCCTGCCTTAATCATTCAGCAAGACTGAGTTTTCTTGCTTTTTGGTGGAGCAAGGAGTTGGCAGAGGTTTCCTGTCATATGCTGCCATTTGGTGCCCCCCTGGTGGCACAGTGACTGCAGGGAGAGCAATTTGAAGGTCATGCCTGAAGGTTGTGATGCGAAGAGATGCTCTAGAGCTGTGCTTATACCAGGAGCACCCTCTAATGCTGCCTGGCCTTTTGTTTTGGGTTATAGCATCCTGTGTGCTCAAGTCTGGCTGTTTGTCTTTTTTAATTTGTTCTCTTTCACTTTTTCTCTGCTGTGCTGACTTTGGTTTTGCTACTTCTGTTTTTATTTTTGTTTGGGCAATTATTTTTCTTGTTGTTCTTCTGTCAATCTCGCTGCCTCTTGGTCTTCCCTTTCTGCCTGGGTTGAGGATTGAGATGTGTTTGCTTTCGACCAGATCTTGTGTGGGTGGCCAGGAACATGTTAAAGGCCAAGGAGGTGGCACACTGGCTCTGAGGGTGTGTCTCCTAGATGACTCTTCTCTTACTTAGCTATGTCCAGATGGAAGGATTTGGCTGATAGTCCAAGGAACTTGGCGCTTCCTGAGCAAATCTGTTTGCGTAGGTACCATGTGGTGCTCTCCAACAGGAGTGTGAGCAGTCCTCCTCATTAGGATGAAGAGCTGTTTCTGTCCTGTTTCTTCAGAAAATCCACTTGCCACATGGCCCATCCCTTTCTTTCCCCCTTGGCTGATCTCACTAGCACAAGGCTGAATGGTAGGTATCCAGCCATCTCCCAGGGGTGGTAGTCTTCAGCCAGTTCCTAAGCAATGCAACAAGCCAGGCCAGCTTTTTTCTCCCTGGTAGTGCTGAGGAACCCTAAGGAGGTGAGACGTTGGAGTATTTTCTAGTTGTCTTGCATGTAGAGAGTCCAATCGATGGGCCAGGAGAGGTGCTGGGGGCAGGCAATGCCGTTGCAGTGTTGGAGAGCGAGAGCCCATCAGCTCAGTGAGGCTTAGCAGCTAATTAGTCCAATTAATGAGTCAGAAGTGGTGAAACATGATGTGGCCAAATGAGTCACCCCAGACCATCCTGCTGTGTGTGTCAGGGGTCTGGCTTATCTGAACTTGTATTTCTCTGGCCAAGGCTCAGGGAAGCCCTTTGACCACTGCACTGAGCTTCTGCACAAAGGAACTGTCTCTGCTTCCCTGCTGACTCCTCCATAATCACTGGGGGCAGGAGGAGAAGCCCCAAAATGGCTTTAAACATTGCAAAGTCGGACATCTGACCAAGGGCACTGAAGACCAGCACCAATGTCACGTGCTACAGGAGAAGTCCTGGGACTGCTGGAGCAGGGAGTCTCTCTGAACCTGGAATGGTTTCCTGTGCTTTCCATCCCCAGATGCTCCTGTCTTCCCTGTGCTTTGCTGCACAGCACTATATGTGTGCCTCCAACCAAACCCTGATCTCATCTGGGGCTTCCAGGCCCTGCTTATTAGAAGCTGTAACAGTGGCAGGCTATGAAGTGCTGATCCCAGCCTCCCCTGCCTCCCTCTGGGCTATCCCCATTTTCCCACATTTCCTAGGAAGCCTAGGTGGTGCCTGTAAGGAGAAAACAGCTGTTGAGCAGTGCAAGTAAGGTTTCTTCTTATCAGGGCTGACCATGTGTTGGCAGGGTTTCCTCTTGCCATTAGATTCGGACAATTCCACCCTCAGAAAGTGCCAGGAGAGCTCAGCTGTGGGATTCTGCAGAGCTGGGGTTTGACTGTGCTGAGTGCCAGTGAAATGAATTAAGGATCAGTAGTTAATGACTCTGGATCAAGCTCCTGGTTGTGGTGGCCTCTTCCTTTTTAGCTCCCGTATAATGAAATTTTGAGGAGGATCAGTTGCCCTCTGGCTGGGCCAAGTCACCTGGGTCTTGCAGGGGGATGTTAAGCTGTTAGGGTAGCTCTTCCTCTTCCCAGAGCACCCTTGTGCAGGAGAAAGGCACAGTGTGTCCCAAATCTAAGCTGAATGGGACTCTCTGTGCACAAAGGACTTCGATCCCATGCAATGTTTGTGTTAAGTCATGTTCCTACAGCAGCTCTGCAACCTTCATTAAGGATCCATGAACTCCTATAGAGAGAGAAATCCCTTGGGAACTGGGCTTTATTTAATTCTACTTCTCAAAAATGCTTTGTTGTGCTACTGAGGAAAAGCTTTACTGCTGTTTCCCAAGCTCCATTGCTCAGTTCTGTGGGAGGAGATTCTCTGTTTGTTCTTGGTAATTCTGTCCTGATCTTCAAGCTGACCTAATCCCTCCATTCATTCCCCAGCTGGGGAAAATACACTCTGGAGGTAAAGCATGTGTCTGTCTGTGTCAGGAGCTATGCTGCTGAGGAGTCAGCCATGCAGATGAACACCTCTTGAACCATTTGGAGGAGAGAAAGAGCTCTGGATCAGTGCTCGGCCTGTGGGAGTGTAAAATAGCTGAGCTGAGAGTCTCTTTGCTCAGTTAATGTCGTGCAGCTTCGGGTGGGTCCTTGGCTTTCATCAGCCTCCAGCATTCTTGAGTTGCTCTCATGCGCTTCAGGCATTTTTGTACAAGCCTGGTGGGGTGCTGAGGAAGGGTGTATCTCTCAAAAGCTTCCATGGATACACATGCCTCTTTCTCACTTCTGAAATAAAATGAGATGGTTGTGCTTACCTGGAGACTGTCTCCTGTGTTGAAGGAAAGCCGGGCAGCCAGGCTGGGAGCAGCATTTCAGGGGTTAGTGCGGCTGCACCGCTGATACAAGGCCACTGCCTGTCCCCATTGCCTTTAGAAGGCACAGGCACAGGGGATATTGGGAAAGGAGGGTGCAGGTGGTAGGGAATTGCATCTCCACGGCCACAAACACCCTGCTGCCTGCTTCAGCTCAGGTGAAGCCGGGGTTCAGTCTCTTTTTCTGCAGGGATCCGTGGCGTGGCCCCAATCATAGCTGCTCCGTGGTGAGAGCAGGACTGGCTGTTGTGTGTGCTGACTCCTGGCTCTTTGCTCCCAGGGGATGAGCTGGAATACATTCGGCCCAACGTCTACCGCAACATCGCCCGCCAGCTGAACATCTCCCTGCACTCGGAGACGGTGGTGACGGACGCCTTCCTGGCTGTGGCTGCCCAGATCTTCACCGCAGGTACTGTGCCCAGACACATCCACAGACAGGGCTGGGTGGAGAAGAACAGCATGGAGCCACCTGGCTCGGAGAAGGCATGTTTCTGGGATCGCCTGCAAGGTGGGGCCTCATTTCGGAAAGGGCTCTGGGCAGTTTGGCAGCGTGCCCTGCTTTAATGATTTAATGAGAGCTCCTCTCAGCTCTGTTTTGGCAGGGAAATGCCCCTGTGTTGTTACATCCTCCCGGCAGGTTCTGGCTCGTTCTAGAAGACACCTCCTGCCCTTCCTCGATAGGAGGTGGTGTTACCTCATTGCACAGGGAGGTCACTCATTCCAAGCTCCTTTGCTCACCATTGGCAGCTACAAAAGGTTCCTTGCATGGGAGTCTCCCTTGCTCCAGCTCATGCTGCTGATGCTGGAAGCCAGAACCAGCTCATCACAAGGGAGTTCCTCTCCTCCTGCCTTCCTTTCCCACAGCAATAGCCAGAACTGCAATGAGTCTGCTGCTGCTCCTTTCTCATATTGGAAGAGTCTTGGCCCTGAAGGCTGTTCCACATGAACAGGTGCTTTGAACTTTCTCCCAGCTTAGATGTGAGTGTTCTGCTGCTGCTGTTAGACTGGTTCCAGTGATGATGGTCAAAGGCAAAGACATGCTCTATGCTGTGCTCCTGCAAGAGAACCTCAGCCTCCCCTGGAAGCAGTCCCTGCCTCTGACTGGAAATGTAACCTGTGGAAATCAAGGGAAGAGAAACCTTTTACACAGAGATTTATGTCAGGCAGGTCCTGACATTGTGGTGGGTTTTCTGCAATGTCTTGTGCTGTCTGTGGAAGGACAGTAGATCTTAGAGAGTGGAAACAAAAAAAAAAAAGGAAAAAAAACCCAGACAGCAACTTGCTAGCAGCACAGCAGTGTGAAAGCACTGGAACCAGTGACAACGACCTGGCAAGTGTCACAGAACACAGTGACTCTTGTCACTTTGGGAATAGTTACTACAGGATAGAAGTCCAGGTTTCTGTTGTACTTTCAAACAGACTTCCTTACTAAAAACCTTTTTACCTTCACAATTAGGTGTGCTTCTTTATGAGGAACCACTGACACCCTGGAGAAGCCCTGACATCAAGAGGGTGTGAAGTGTGTTGTGGTGGAGAGCATGGATCCTCCCTAGAATCACAAGAATGGCAAAATAGCTCTCTGAGAGGGACTGCTCGAGCAGGGCTCCTGGCAGGTTGAGCAGGGCAGATCTACTCCCTGAGTTCGGGAAATTGGTACTGTGTTGAAGGAAATGGATGGAATTGGATGGTGTGGCTAGTGCTGCAGCCCTCAGCAGCCTTTTGGAGGTGCCTGGGATGCAGATTGCCCTTGCATGGGGCTGGCTGGGGAGGCCCTGTGAGCTCAGAAAGCAAGAGCTGGGCAAGCATGGCAGGAATGTCTGAGTGTGGCTGCGCTCAAAGGGCAGGTACCCTGTCTTGTCACTTAGTGCTGAGCTTTTCTTGCTGAAAGGCTTACAGCAAAACAAGGGTCAAGTTGGCAGGCTCAGGTTATTTGCACTGCAGGTGAGTAGGTGATCTTCTTAGATTACTGTAGCTGACTGCAATGAGAACTGGCCCACCTCTAGAGCTGAAATGACACAGTGACTTAAGCCAGAAAGGTGGGTAGCTGCAAGGGAAGCAGACTCCGTGTGCTCCTATGCTGCATAAACATGATTCTGGGGAGAAAGCTCTGCTGCCTTCTAGGAATCCTGCTCTCCGTGTTTAAGAAATTCATTGAGAGCTGCATTTTTTTGGTGCTCTTCAACTTTTCAGCTCAGGAGTCAAATGCAAGATGTGGTTTAAAATTAAAGGTAGAAATCGTAACTCTTGGTACTACACTTGGTTTTCCAGAGTAGAAAGAAAGGAATCTGAGCTCAGCCCTTGCGAGGCTGGCAATGCTGGAGACTTTGGGAGAGTGGTAGAAACACAGGCTAGAGCTCTACTGCCAGTGCTACCCCCTGTCTAGGGACATTGTGCTGCAGAAATGGCTGGCAGTGGGATTGGCTGCACAGAGGGTGTATTCAAAGCTTCCCAGTGCTCTCTGTGCTCTGATTTTAATTCATTCTCATCTCTGCCACGCTGCTGGGGGTTGTGTATTCAATTGCTTTTATCAACTGTTATTTTAACTTCTCTTGGTAGAAGTTGCTGAGTGGCAGAGGGGTAGGAGTTTGCTGATTTTGAGCATTCCTGCATCCCACTGCAGCCTCAAGACAGCATTTAATACTAAATCCAGCAAATCAGAGTTGGCTTTGACAGCCAGACACTCATTCCTTACTTTTTTTCATAGTTCAGAGGAAAGAGGCTCTTACTGAGCAAAGGAAACCAGACACTCAAATCTGAGGTTTTGTGCCAATTACCAAGGGCTAAAACATCTCAGGCTGTTTTTCACTGTGCAGTTTATTAAGAAAACAGCTCCAGTCTGGCACTGCAGTGCCTAGAGAGCCTGGGGAGCCCCACTAGTCACTCACAATGCCTTTCCAGCAAGGGGGTGGGGGATTTTGATCCTTTCTTGCTGGAGAGGTTTTCTCCTTAATCTTTCACATGTCTCCCTTCCACACTGTGGTCTGATTTTGAGCCTTCACAGTGTAGCTCTGGCTGTGCTCACTCTTCTCCATACTGTCTACAAGTCTTGACTAAGCCCTGGGCAGGCTGTTTCAATGCCTGACCACCCTTTCAGTGAAGAAATTTTTCCTCATATCCAATCTAAACCTTCCCCTGTGCAACTTCAGGTCATTTCTTCTGGTCCTGTTGTTTGTCTTCCAGGAGAAGAGACTGTGGTAAGGCTCGAGCTGTATTTTGCTCCCCTGTTTCCATACAACCCCTTAGTTATTTAGAGTGAGGAGAGCTCATCTGTGTGGAGATGTGCACCCCAGAGCCCTGATGTGCTTTGGGTGGTGAAGGATCTCCAGCAGCATCACCTCTGTGGTGTTACCATTGGTTCAGATGTGTGATCTAAAGCTGCTCTGTGGGCAGCAGGAGACTTTCCCTTGACTTTATCAGGTGTGGATTAAGGCCCAGCTGAGCTGACATTTACATTAGCTGTTTGAATAAATCCCAGAAGGAAGGGGTCATTTGGTGGAGAAACAAACGTAGAAAAGGGACATGTATTTTCCTTCCTAAAGGAAATAGTTCCCTGCTGTTTGTAAGAGCTGCAAGGCTGGTGAAAAGACTGGATGTGGCACTTAGTGCCATGGTCTAGTTGTTGAGGTGGTGTTAGGTATGTTAGGTTGGACTCAACGATCTCAGATCTTTTCTAACCTCTAGCTGATTCTGGGATTCTGGGATGGAATGAGATGAGCTTTGAGTTCCCTTCCAGCCCAAGCCATTCTGTCATTCTATGAAATGCCATTAGGAATATGTCTCACTGCTCCCTCATTGCTTAGGCCTTATGACTTGTTTCCTGCCTTGCCCACGTCCCTCTTGGCTTCTTTCTCTCCACCAAAGCATATTGTGTCTGGCTGTGTTCTTCTAGCTGTGGAAACGTAGCACTGGCTCCTGTTTCTTCCAGGTCTGATTTGTGAGCGAGGCTTTGCTGCCGAGTGGAGCAGAGGGGAGTTTCTTTGAGTACCCTCGGGTAATGTGGTGCTCTGAGACTGCACAGCCATGTCTCATGGCTTCTTCCCCTCTCCCCTGGGGCAGACTAGCTGATATGAGCAGGAACACTGTCAAGAGCACTCCCCCTCTGCTAATTCATTTTCCCCTGGGCTCGCCAGTGTTTACATACTTTCAGCTCCATGGCTGGCCTTGAGTCTGCAACTTGTGTTCTTATTTTTTATAATGCTTTCTAAGCAGCTCTTCATTTTTTCCATATCCTTTTGTTCCGTCTCTGCGTGCAGAAGTTTTGGAGCTTTCTCTGTTTTGATCATTCCTTCTGGATCAGTTTTCCACTGCCTGTTATTGTTAGCTCCTGTGAATGATAGTCCACACAGTGGGAAGCCCTGTGAATGGATTGTCTTGCCTGGTGACGTGTGCCCATTTCACCCAGCATGGATGGCAGCCAAGCCTTTTGAGGAATTTGGAGCAAGATGATGCATCTCTGCTGCTCATGTGCACTGGCCAGATGCAATTCCAGCTTATGCTGAGGGATGCATCACACTAAGTGTCACCCTGAACCTAGCCTGGCCATCATGGAGGACAAAGGTACTGCCCTTTCATTACATTGTGCTTGTCTGCCCCTGCCAAGGAAGTCCTTTAGAGAGAAAAACTCATGGAGCTGGTGTCCTGGAAGAGTGCATAGGGGGGCTGCTGAGGCATGTTCCCCTGTCCTGTCTGGGACTGGATGGCTGCTGGAACTCTCCTGGGCAGGGGGACCAGCCACAGGCATGGCCTAAGTGTGGGAGATGTCTGCTCTTCCCTTGTTTTGGGGCTCCCCTGCAACAACTGGGCCACTCAATTTGGGGAGGATATTGAGGTGCTGGAATGGGTCCAGAGAAGGGCAACGAGGCTGGTGAAGGGACTGGAGTACAAGTCCTGTGAGGAGAGGCTGAGGGAGCTGTGGATATTCAGCCTGGAGAAGAGGAGGCTCAGGGGAGACCTTATTGCTCTCTGCAACTACCTGACAGGAGCTTGTAGCCAGGTGAGGGTTGGTCTCTTCTCCCAGGCAACAAGCAGGAGGAGCAAGAGGGCACAGTCTTAAGCTGTGCTTGGGGATGTTTAGGTTAGACATTAGAAAGAAGTCCTTTACAGAAGGAGCAATAGGGTATTGGAATGGGCTGCCCAGGGAGGTTGTCGAGTCACCATCCCTGGAGGTATTTAAGAAGAGACTGGATGTGGCACTTAGTGCCATGGTCTAGTAGGTAGGGTGGTGTTAGGTCAGAGGTTGGACTGGGTGATCTCTGAGGTCTTTTCCAAGCTAGCTGATTGTATGATTCTGTAACTGGTGAGAACAAGAGCCCTGCTGTTGCAGGTGAGGAGCCCAACCAGCTGTCTCCATCTTCTGCCTCCAGCAGTGACAAAAGGACTTTCAGACACATGAAAATCAGGAGGGAATTTCCTCCACCGCCACCCCCATGGCCTGGCTCTGTGGGTGGCAGGAAAAGCAGACTGAAAGTTTGGTTTGACCCTGGTAGACATGCTCTGAAAAGAGGATGTGACTACTGAACCCTCCACATCCACCACCATGATAAGCATTGCCCAACAACTCCTCCTTTTTCTGTTGTCTGGTGAAAGGGAGAGGGTTTCTCTCCGTGTGCCAGAGAAGCCTTCACCTTGTGCAAGTCCTGCAGCAGGTACAGGTATGGAAGAACCTTGGCAGGGAGGCTGGAGCTGAAGGGTTTCCTCTCCATTCTCACTGGACTGATGTTTCTTAGAGTAAATTGCTTTTTTGTGTACTGCAGAAGGCATGGGTCTCTTGAGCTATTATCTTTCACAGGCTGTGGATACACATTTCTTCTGTTGGAAGGAGAAACTTGGGTTTAAAATAAAGTCAACCAAGACTGCAGCTGTCTTTCTGCACCAGAGTGACCTCAGCCCTGTCAGTCTTCATTACTTTCATGTAAATATCTCAGAGCTAATGGACTGGTTTCAGATACTTAAAGAGTGCTGTCAGGAAAAGCTTGGGAATAAGCCAATGAACTCTTCCCTGGAATTTTGGGTAACTTTGGTTCATGTAACTCAAGGTTCAAGGAGCCGCGTTTCTGCAGGGAGGGAGAACTGTAAAACTGCCACTAAAGCTGAGTGTGAGCCAGCCGAGGCTCTAGCCCCAGAGATACCACGAGCAAGGAGTGTAACACCTTCAAACCTCTTCCATTAGGTACAGACATACTGACCTGCCCTGGTACTCTTTCCTGCTGGAAGAACCCCTCTGTCTAGGAGTTTCTCACGTGGTTTCATAGTCTCTTCCTGGCTCTTTCTGCTGGCTGTCATGGTGACACAATGTGAGAAAGGCAAATAAATAGTGTGAATGCCACTCAGGCAGTGAACTTCCAAAGTGACAGCTCCAGAAAAGGGACACTGCAGGGCCTGCTCAGCAAATAAAACCAGAAAAAGAATGCCAGTTGCTTTGGCACTATTAATAACTTCCTCTGATCTTGGGGATAGTGTTGGGGAAGAAGAGTGTCACAGGGGCACTGAGCAAATGCTGTTACTGCTGCTGCAGAGCCTCACAAAAGGATCGTCTGTAGATTTTGATCTTACATTAGTCATGAGCGAGAAGTGGCTTTTTTTGGAACACTGAGTGGATTTTCTTTGGTCTAACAAGGTATTCCTGTGGCTGGCATTTGAAGAGTTCCTCTAAAGTTCAGTACCTTTTTTATTTAAGGAAAAAAAAGAAAAGTGATTCCTAAAAGTGTTAGTGCGAGTGTGTCTTTTGACTCACTAAGTGGAAGAACTGTGGAAATGCTCTGCAGTCTCTGGTTTTAAGGAATATGGGGTGCTCTGCTGCAGTGGGAAAAGCTGTGAGGAGGCTGGAGCTCCATCCCAGACATGGGGATGCCTGGGGATCTGAGACTGCAGGGAAAGGAAGGAGGGAGACTCTTCACCCCATTTAAATTGTATTTTTGCTTGTTGAGCACATCCAGTTTTCTGATGGTGTGTTTAACTGCCCCAGGGGTTAGATCTAGTCATTGGGCAAATCTTCCCATCCTTTCACCCATTTTCTTTCTTGTTGCAACCCCGTAGAAGAGTTCTGTGTGGTTTTTAAATACTGGAACTTCACCAGGCTTCTGGCTATGTTTGGACAGATTCCACAGAGACCTAACACTGTGAAACACTTCACAGTACACTTAATAAACATGGCTATTCCAGATAACAAAGCACGGGGGGGGAATTCAACTTCCTGGCATACCCAAAGGAAATCCATGTGGCATTGTGCAGTGGTAGGTCCTGCAGGGGAGCAAAAAGGCTGCATTTCCAGGTGACTGGTCCTGATAAAAGTCTTCTGAGGGACAGCTAGCTGGCTGCGATTTTGAGCACGAGGGGTTTATCCCAGTGGTGCTGGTAAAACGTGGGGGAGACCCCAGGAAGTTGGTTGGTACCTAGAGCTGAGCTCAAATGCTTATCACTAGCACTAACAGGAAGATGACTGCTGCTGGGACAACTTCCATGGAGCACTTGCTGTGGGCAGCTCAGCCTGGCAGGAAGGCTGTCTTCTGGGAGATTAGATAATTGACTGCCCTTCCATTCCTGCACTGCCCTCAGTGGTGTAGGATAGGCAGTGTTAAGTGCTCCAGGCAGAGTGGCCAAATTCTTGAAGCTAACTGTTTTTCAGGCACTCCTTACATTGAAGAGGAGACCAACCCTGATCAACACAGCATAATGAAGGAGAGGCATTTTCTTTGTGTGTGTGTGTGTAAACCTGAGTGCCTTTTCTTTCTTTCCACAGGCATAACGTGGGGCAAGGTGGTGTCTCTGTATGCCGTGGCAGCGGGGCTGGCAGTGGACTGTGTGCGCCACGCGCAGCCAGCCATGGTTCACACCATCGTCGACTGCCTCGGGGAGTTCGTCCGCAAGACCTTAGTGACGTGGCTGAAAAGGAGGGGAGGCTGGGTAAGAAATGCTGTCTGATCACTCTTGTGCAGATCAGAAAATAACCCCATAAATGAGAGTGCCCCCACTGCAGCTTTATGCTGAAACAGGCTGTGTGGGATGCTCTTCCACAGCCCTCTGGCCACCTCTGTCCTACTTACACCTGTGCTAGGCTTATAGAGCTGTTATTGGTCCCACCTTCAACAACATCAGCTATTCTGGTCCTCAGTTTCCTGTGTAGCTGAGCCAAAATAATTCAATCCTGGCCCACCAGCACCTGTTCTGCTCCTGATCTTCTCCAGAGCTAACAGCCACTCATAGTGGGAGACTGTAAATTGGGATCATTTCAGTGAAGCACTGGCACAGGTTCCCCAGAGAAGCTGTGGCTGCCCCATCCATGCAGTTGTTCCAGGCCAAGTTGGACGGGGCTTGCAGCAACCCGGTCTAGAGGAAGGTGTCCCTGCCCTTGGCAAGGGTTGGAGCTAGGTGGTCTGTAAGGTCTCTTCCAACCCAGACCATTCCTTTACAGAAACTGAAAAAATGAGCCTTGCCAACCTAATTCTCCTTTCACCTTTAAGCATCTGATTTCTTTGGTCTCTCTATACCCAGTGGGAGGGAGCATTGGCTCCTGTGGAGGTTTGTTCAGAGGAAGAGCTTTACTTTGGTGCTGTGGAATAGCCAGACAGCTTTCCAGTGACCTCCCCAGCAGACTGGGCTGAGTGGCTGGCTGTGTCAGGGTCTGGCAGCTGAGTGGTGTATGTATGTACCAGGTTCCATGTGCCTGTCTGGCACGGACACAGACACTCCTTGGAGCGATAGAGCCCAGAGTGCTTTGTTGTGCTGCCAGGCAGATGCTTCCTGGAGCTAAATATTCCCCTATGACTCCACTGAGCTCATGGGACATCTTGTTCCCAAGGCATGCACTCTTTCCACACTGAGCCACAGCAGCAAATTCCCTCTTTTCCAAGAAATTTATTCCTGGGCTGTCAGGAAATGGTCATGCTCCCCAGCCGTACAGACCTGGAGAGAGGGGGATGTCTTTTTCCAAACTCAGTATTGCTCCTCTGTGCTAAGACTTCCCAAGTGTGCCTGTAGCTGGTCCTCCAGGAGCGAAGGCACCTTTTTGGTGAAGAGCAACTGGGAAAGTGGCATTGTTCTGATTTTGGATCCCTTGTGCTTACTAAGTGCCAATCCTACTTTAAATCATCCCTGCCCTCTCTAAAACTGTGTCACCTCGAGGCCAGCCGACTCAGGGAACCGTGTGGTTGGGCTAAAAGGAACCTTTGGTTTGAATGCCCTGGTCTGTTCCATTTTGCATCCACACAATTCATTGTGCTGAGACAGGTAAAGGGGATATCCTGGGATTAAGTAGCACTCTTCCTGCCTGTGAATGCCTGTCCCTGCCTCAATGTTATTTGAGTCTTACTTTAACTATGTACCTGTAGAGCTGCTTGGAATGTATTCTGTGAAACGATTTCTCCTTTGGAAAATATCCAATTTTATTACAACAGAAATATTGCATAGGAACGTGTCTCCTCCTAGTTTACAACTGGTTTTTTTCATTGTTGGTAAAACTTGCAGGTTGTGGTAAGTTAGCATCTTGTTTTAATTTTTGTACAACTTTATTAGAGTTCAAAAGAGGCTGTTTGGATAGTTTCAAATGGGTATTTTTGGCAAGTTTTTCGCTAAGCGAACAAGCTGCAAAACCCATCACCAGATCAGCAGTGGTTCTGTGCAGCTGAGGAGGTAAGTCCCCTGCTAACTCCTTCTGCCAGTCACTCCTCTTTAGGTGGGCAGCACATTCCTACTGGAGTTGCTGCATTCCTGTGCTGGTTGCTCTTGGGATCTGGCCCTAAGGAAGGGAAGCCAATGTCACTGCCGCCCATCAAGCAAAATGACTGTGAAGGCTGCTGGGCTGTGCTGATACAGCCTGTCTCCAGCACCCTTATGGGCAATTCTGGGCTAAGACACGGGGATGTTTGCCCTTCAGTCTGGGGGAAAGCTGCTAATCCTCCTGCCATCTTGTGCTGTGCTTCCCCGAATGTTCTTCCTCTTGGTCTGGGCACTGCAGCAAGGTATTTCACAGCCTTGTTCACTAACCAAACAGACCAAACAACTCTGTGGTGGGGACCCTCTCACCCGCTGCCTGGTCTAGCTGGTGTTAGTTTGTCTTGGCACAAAGTCCTTGTTTCTCCTGTGCACATGGCCCCCGTTTCTTTATGTATCAGCTCAGGTTGAGGCTGCCAAGACTAACCACTGTGCCCTGAGCTGGTCCAGAAAAGCCACCGCAGAGTCCTTGCAAAGTCATTTGAAATTCCCCGCTCAGCAGCAGGTTCCCATTCTGCTTCCATAGGGTGGAGAATACCCCACCCCACAAAACCCAACTCAAACCTCAGGAGGAATGAGAAAGGTTTGAACTTTTGAGGCATCACCCCTCCCCATGGAGAGTTTGCAGATTCAGAAGTGGCTTTACAGTAGAATAGAAAGATTTTCATTTTCGTAGCAGCATTTGCTACAAAGCTGTGCATGTGACTTGAATTTGTTTGAACAATTAACACAGAAGATCAAACTGCCATTGCAGCAGTTTATCAGTGCCTGACAAGGCTCAAAGACCTGGTTTATTAAGTAGCTTTGAAGTTTTCAATTCCAGTGCCTTATCAGGTATGCTTGATTTGGATAATAGCAGCTAAGGCAATTGTTATACAGCTGAGCAATTTTGCTTATCTGAGCAGGCCCCATACAAATTTGTAAATGCTTCTGAGTGCAGCTTCTCTTGGTTAGAGCAGTGAGCTCATTGTCTGGGAGAACATAGATCAGGTACCATAACACACATGTTCAGGCAGGTACCTGCATGTCCTGACTTCTCTCAGCTAAAGGGACAGCTTGACACATCCTTGTTTTAAACATAACATGGTGCAGGTCACTCAAATTGAACAGGCTGAATCAGTTCAGACTTTTTTCAGATGCAAATAGGGTGAGTGTGCTAAGCCAGGGATGAAAGTATTCAGGAAGACCCACTTTACTTTCCTCCACAATACAGCTAAAGTACCTAAACCCACCGGTACCACCTTGCAGCATCTTCTGTTAGCTGTCTTGGCTGCATGCTACGTTTGCTTGTGTTTTTTTTAGCTGTCAGCAGCAGCATTTCCACACCTTGTGCTGACTCAGCTTCCTCCTGTCATCGTGTTTCTTCTCATCCTGACGTGCCTGCGTTCATTCCTCCTGCAGTCTCTGCTTGTCAGTGGGCTCAGCACCAACTGCTGTGTCCAGGAGCTCAGTGGTGCAGGGAAGTGCAGTGTGCCAGCCTTGCAGACACTGTGAGGGAGGAACTGCTGGAACCCGTGGGAGGCTGCTGTCAGCAGAGCTCTGATCTGGAGGTGATGGGGGGGTCGGTCAGTGCGGCTGTGCTCGCTAAGCAGGCACTGTGATTTGTCCCTTCAGCTGCCTTTTTGCCTTCTGATGAGGATCAGAGTTGGTCAGGTGAGGCTCACCCGTGTCTTCAACACAGGCAGAAGGACTGGAGAAGATTCTTGGAGTATTCATCATCTTTCCTGCCCTGTTTTGGAGCTGAACATCTCAGGGTTGAGAGTCTGCACCCCGTGTTATACAACCATGGTCCACATCTGCCTGTGCTAGACTGGAGTTTAACCACAACTCAGTTGTATCACTGGCAGAGCTTCTGATTTCGGTTCCTTCACCAGAAAATTTCATTTGCTCTCTAACTGTGTCCTGTTCACTTTACACTGTGGATATTTTACACTTTCTCCTCCCTGTGCCAGCTGAGAGCCTGTCTTTATCAATTTGCTGGGTTGTTGTTACTTTTTATTCATGGCAGTCCAGCTTCTCTTCTTGTTAACACTTGAAACCAGCTGCCCAAGTGATCTTTGAATCTGGTCCACGTGTCTGGGAGGCATCTCTGCCAGCATACTTATTTCCACACACACAGCTCGCATTGCTGTCGATTTAAATCAGGGCTTGGCTTGCTTGAATGTCTTCCAAAGAAAACATTAAGGCAAGAGAAAAAGTGCAAGCAACTGGAGCTGATATTAAACAGGACAACCTCTGGGAAGCATCTGGCTTAACAGAAAAGGATGGGAATGCTGATATTGCCAAAGCTTCCTAGACCTTTCAAACAGGGAAAGAAATTTAGCTCTCCAAAATGGAAAATGCTGGACAATTTTCCTGTAGCATTTCTTTCTTCAGTGGTGGCTGAGAAGGATGACACTTTGCCCTGTTGATGGGGAAGGAGGAAAGTGTATTTTGCAGGGCTCTTGGGCCTGATTTAATAACTTTCAGCGTGTGGAAGTGTCAGAGCAAACAAGTGGTGCTGCAAGAGCAGTGGAGTGGTGCTGTGGACCGTGGGGCTGGGAGAGCCTGCAGCCGTGGCTGATGTGGCAGCTCTCTCTGATGGTCTCTCTTCCCTCCTCCTTAGGCAGACATCACAAAATGCGTGGTGAATACTGACCCCAGCCTTCGCTCCCACTGGCTCGTGGCTGCTGTTTGCAGCTTTGGTCACTTCCTCAAGGCCATCTTCTTTGTCCTGCTGCCTGAGAGATGAGTCCGAGCTGCCAAGCGCAGCCCCACCGCCCCATCTCGTCCCCCACTTCAGAAGCAACAGGAAGTAACTGGAGCAGTAATTCCATATTGGTAATGGCAATTTCTGAAGAGGAGGAAGAGAAGAACTGGGACAAACGAAAGGCTTGTTCTCCTCTCCTTTCATCTGAGAGCAGATCATCAACCACAGTCTCCTTTTGCAGGCACAGGAGCCTCTCTCACCATTCATCCTTTCAAGAACCTTGTTTTCCTGGGTAACTTGCATGTGTGGCCTGGATGGTGCCAGTCCCTGGGCACGCTGATGGCAGCCCTGTGCAGTGTGGACTGTGGGATATCTGTTCCTTACAGCTGTGTTGCAGGCTTCTGCTAGTGCCAGGCAGAAGGGAGGAGGAAGGGAATATTATTTGAAATGGAATGAGAAAATAGGAGAGGGGGAGTGTCCCTCCTTCACTCAATGTTTCCCCTTTCAGTCCTCAGAATTGGTGTGTGTTAATTCTTGTGGTTACATTTGTGCTTTAACTTCGTTTCCTTTATCCTGACTTGCTGGGCTCTGCCCCAGCACAGCCTGGTGGGTTTTTTAACAGGATCAAATCACTTTGTCGACAGATGCTTCTCCCAGACACGTCTTGGAAGTTGGTCTGAGTGGCCATGTGAGGGGCAGGATGATCAGGCAGTTGCATGTGATGTGGAATGTGTTTTGTTGACCCCTCTCACAGCCCTCACACACCATTCAAACAGGAGAGCGAGGGGCAAACGCCTTCAAGGAACAACTCGAGGTGGAATTTCATTGTGATATAAAATGGTTTTTCCACTGAGATTTTGTCAGACCTAAGCATGTAAGTGGGAAAGGCCAGGGGGCATGGGCAGAAATAGGGAACCAGTAAGTGAACTGGCTGGCATTGTGAGGAGGTGAGCTGTGACAAAAGCAGCTCTGATGTATGTTTCTCTTTTAATCTCTTTGGAAGTACAACTTGCAGTCGTCTTTGTGGAAAACAATAAAAGAAATAGGTGGTGTTTCGCTATTACACAGGCTATTGTATTTGTTTCCAGAGTTAACAATTCCAAAAAAGGCCAGAACAGTGCAGAGACAAACACTCCAGCCATGCTAAAAATACTTCAGCTTTTCCTCTGGTAGAGCATGTTAACGTGTTAAAACTGCAGCTCACCCAGTTCATGCCTGGGATTTAACCCGTGGTGTTGCCATGTCAGAAATGTGCTGCTTTCACTATGGTTGTGGGGCTTTGCTGACATCAGCAGGGAAAGGCTGGGAAGCCTTTTCTCTGCCAGAGCCTCACAGAGACACCCTGCCTGGTGCCTTGCTCCTGAAAATGTACCAGTGAATGTGGAAAAAAACCCCATCTGGATTAAGAACATGTGGCACTGCGGTTTTTTCCTTAATTTCCCTCCCAAACATTTAGAGGGTTTTACTCTTCCATCCAGGAGTTACAAAGAGGTCTGAGGTTAAAGCAAAGCCTTGATTTTTGGGTGCTCTCTGTGGGGAGGGTCTCTGTTGGTGGTTGGTGCTTTGCTGTGACCAGCAGAAAGCCTAGCAGAGGATGTGGAGGAGTTAGATCCTTGCACATTCCAGCTTTGGCTGCTCTAGCCCTTTGCACTTTGGCTGAAGCCTTGGCATGTGGGTACCAGGTCCAGCTTTAGCCCTAGTGCTACACCCCCAGGGAAGGGTACTGTGCCAGCTTGGCCTGCAAGTATGTTTTCAGTAGGGTAAGCAATTCTTGGGGCTCCAAACCTCAAAGAGCAAGCTCTCCCTATTGAGAATCTCCCAAGAAAAGCCCTCACTGAGAAGGAGAGAGCCTCCCATTCCATATCAAAGCTGTGTGCTTGGGCTGGGTTATACTGACCGAGTTCCCAGTGTGGGTGCAGCTGATGGTACCCTGAGTTTGGGACATTTTTATGTGTGTTAAGCTTGCACCAGTCCCCCAAATAAGCCGAAATTGCCAAATGAATATTAAATTTTAACTAATATTTTAATTTTCTTTTCTTCCTGACATAATTATAGGGGTTTTGCTGGCACCCCTTACAAGTGGGATTTTCTTCCTTGGATTCTTGGTAGATCCATATAGAAATTTAGAGCAGGTACAGAACACGTGGTGTTTTGAAATGTAATGCTTAAGGCTACGGCTGCTTTATCAACAAACCAGTGCTATCAGAGTGACGACTAAGGAACACCAAGAGTTAAATGCACCAATTAAGTGGATTTAACAGAAAGATAATGACAAGCCAAATAAAGCAGCATTGCTGGAAAGGAATGTGTGTGGGTGGGAAGGGGGTTACAGAGGCAGACAAAGGCTCGGCCTGGGAACTGCCAGTAACCAAGAGGTGGTTTTACTCCCCTCCAGTGAGTTTCAGACTTCTCTGGCTTTTGTCTGTCTTCTTGCATTTGCTGAACACGCCGGAGCTGAGCAGTGTGTTTGCTCCCCTTGCACTTGGTGATAAAGGATGATCCTTTGAGCCTTCTCCCTCCTGTCCTAACCACATCAGCACCAGCCTTGCCACCAAAATAAACAACAAAAGAAGCAGAATTGCACACGCAGCTGCACATTTGGAAAGTAACAGTTCTGAGCCAGATTTTTGTGTTGTGTTCAGTCGTAGCTGTAATGTTTAGGCGTTTTGGTGTCTGTTTCTCTGTGATGTTTCTGTTCCCTCTTCTCTTTCGGCCAGTCCCACCTGATGGGAGACATCAGGGTTGGTTGTTTATCACGCCAGTAAACATTTGCCTTTTAAATGATTGGTGCAGGTTCTAGGAGTAGGTCTCGTTTATTTAGTTGTTAAAGAAAACCAAGAGAAAAACAAGTACCAGAGTAAGTACTACAGTACTATTGTGCTTCTCCATACTGCAAACCTGATGCTCTTCCAGGATCAGAAACTGAAAACACCCCAACTGTCTCATCTGTTTCCCCCAGGGCTTCCAATTATTTGCTTGAGAGAACTGCTAGTAGTAAAAGCTGCCTTCATTTTTTTTTAAGCTGTTTTCCTCATAGTGACTGTTCTAAGTGAGACTTACTTATACACAAATGGTCTTGGGGGGCTGCTCCCTGTCACCTGTGACCTCTCAGTCCACTCTTTCATCCTCTTTTGCTGAAGGGCAGCAGTCACAAGGGGTGGGGGGCAGAGCTCCTCTCAGCATGGGGACACGTGGCTGCTGCTCACCCTGTTAGACACACTTAAAATCCAGATGAGCTTTAGCTGTCTTCTGCCTTGTTGTCTCGTCAGATGAGCTGGAGGCACAGGGAAAAGATGAGGCAGGGTCAGGTGGAGGCAGGGGAGATGCCTAGGAAGAAGCAGGAGGAGGGACAAAGGGTTGGATGGAGATGGGGAAATGGCATATAGTGGTTTTGTGGCTGTGCAGTGTTTTGCAGAGCAGAGAGGCCTGTGCCCTAGAGCAGTGGGGAGTGTAAAGGTCAGAGAGTAGTGCCTGGAGGAGCCTGAACCTCAGTTCTCCTTTGCTCACAGAAGAACCTGCTCCAGTAAGGATTATCCCACCATCCTCCACCTCCAACGAGCACCAACCTCATCCTCTGTTTCTAGCAGACCTACATTCGGTCAATGGAAATACCCTCTTTAGCACAAAAGTCGGGAGCAGAAAAGCTGTCTTGGCTTGGGAGTTTCAATGAGGAGCATTTGAGCAGGCCTTATCCTGTCCTGGACATGACCTTGTGTCACCACAGCCTGAGCTGTACCTCACCTCTGCCATGTCAAACAGTGGCAGCAGGTCCACCTTCTCCAAAGCAGCTGGAGAATTGGTCTCGGTCTCACAGCAGGTGCCACCCCTGTTCCTGCACTGGTTTTTCTCCTGCAAACAGAAGGAAAACTGTCTATGAGGCCCTTAATTTCTCAGACTTGCATCTGTCCTATAGACCAAAGTATGGTACAACAGCAACAGAGAGGGAGATTGAGTTTTCCTAGGAAATTGCAACACCAAACTTCCTTGTTTTCAGACTTGTTCTTTAGACCTTGAGAAAAAACTCTGCCTATTTTTTTTAACCGTCCTTTTAATGTGCAAAGTCTGCAAGTGGGTTTTGTTTTGTTTTTTGTGCACAGTTAAACTGAATATGAAGCAGATTGCAAGTCCTTTAGACGGGTTTCTGAAAAGATTAGTCCCCGAAGGCGTTTCAACAGCTTTGCCAAGAGCCTTCTTGACGTGGCTCTTGTCAGTGTGTGTCCCCTTGAATTTCTTCACTGTCATCCTTTTTTTAAGTCTGCTATTTATAATTTTATAGGCATAGATTTGCCACAGATTAATTATTCTCTTAGGACAATGTGAAAACAATGCATGCTGCTAGATTAATGACAAGAAAACAGCAATTCAATGTACTGCTGGCTGACTCTATAAATTTCTTCTGTGCAAGTGGTTTGACAGCTGGAGTTTAAATACTCCCTCAGAAAAGCCTGTAACCTCTTTAACTCTAAACATTTTGACCCACTGGGATTAGGAGCCCCCAGAACAGCTAAACAGAGTGATCCTTGATTGAACTTTACACTGTCAGTGGGACCTGGAAGTGCATTGCATGTTCAGGCAGAGTCTGTGGGAAATAGAGTGCCCCTGGGTCAATCACACGACATGCAGACCATGTCCAGGCAAGGTCAGATGAAAAAAAAAGCTTCCCCTTTCACAGGAGGAAAAAAATAGAGTTGGGAAGGGAATTTCCAGCTTTCTTACAAGCATATTTCAGAGCTTTAACTGAGGAGAAATTTCATCTCTTTGCCCATAAACCAGCTGACAGCACCATAACTTGTCTCCATCCCTGCAGGAAGACTTGCTGATACATCTCTACTGGTATCAAATGTTGGTTCAAATTTCCACTTCTAGCCTTTTCTTGTGACCTTCGTTGTTGCTTGTGCTGAGCTCTGTGTTTAAGCAAGATAAGGTGTCTTTTCTATTCCCTTCCCCTGCTGGAATGTGGCTCGTGCTGGGTTTGCTCTTGAGTCGCTTTCAGTCACCTGAAGGGCAACTGGTTTGCACGTTGGAGGACTCTGGGCAGCGCCAAGGACCTTCAGCACCACTGGGCTGGTGGGAGCTGAGAGGATGGGCCACTTGGCAGGGCTAGTCCTTGCAGTGTTTCACTTGCCTCTCCTGAGGCAGGAGCTGGAGATTCTGCAGCTGCTCCCTGCTGTGCAGATCCACTCTCCCCATGCTGTGTGACACTGTCCAGGGAACATAAAGCCACCTGAAAGCTGAATTTGAAACTTTCTCAGCATCATGGTGTTGCCTTTTTACTCCTAACAGGGTGGCTGTGCAGTGGAGACCAGGGGCACAGTTTGTTCCCGTTTCCCACCAGAGCTCAGCCTGGATTTTCTGGTAATCTAAGAAGGGGATTAAAGCCCCCCCAAAAATAGCCTTTTATTTTGATCTCCTTGGCACTTCAAAAGAACAATTAAATCACCCTTAAGCTGTTAGAACATACTTTGCTCTCAGTTCCTCAGCCAGGAATGGCCAGACTGCCCTTTTTAAGCCTGGCAAGCTTCTGCCAGCTAACTCCCTCGCCTTGTGCTGTCAGCTTTCCCTCTCAGTTCGCTGGCATTGCTCCTGGGCAAAGGTGTTTGACCACCATGGCCAGCTGACCCAGCAGGTTGTTTTGTCCCCCTGAGAAGGCAACCCAGTCCAAACCATGTGGTGGCTCTGGAGGAGTTGGGTGCTCCTCTGAATGGCATCATTGTTTGTTTGTGTGTTTGTCACGGCTGATGCGTGCGTTTGTACAGGGTGGAAAATGAGAAAGCATGGCTGGCATTTGAAAGGGAGCAAACAGCACTAAGGGTCGTGTTCAGAGCTTCTCCCACTGCTGGAAGGCTGCTGCCATCAGGATTTGGGAACACATGGCTGGCACTCTCCTGCCGATGCACACCATGAACCTCTAATATGTGGCTAATGGCAGAGTACTTGAAGCTGGGCAAAGGGGCTTGTAAGATCTGGGCCCTTGGGTTTTATGGCTTAGCTGGAGGAGGAGAACAGCACTACTAAAAATACTGACATGTTCAACCTTACCTTTTGTCTCTGAGGGAGAGTGATGAATTCACAGAGTCAAGCCCAGACTGTGTATTATTACAAGCAATAAACCTCCTGGAGGCTGGAAGTAGCTCGAGCTAAATTACGAGGCGCCCTTCCCAAACCTTGCAGCACGCCAGGGGGAAGAGTGGCAAAATTGCACAGCAGCTTTGATTATATTGAAGCAGTTTCATAAAAATAAAGAGGTCAGTAGAATGTCTTGTATTGACTTTTATTCATTCACAGCCCTGGAAGGTTTCTGTACGGATGAAGACTGGATGGAGAGGGAATGCTGTGTGGGGCAGCTGAGTGGGATCTTCTGTCATCAGAACTGGCAAAAAAGGTTTTAGGCTTCAGCTCCAGGTTCAGAACTGGGGCTGGAGGAGAAGGAGCACACAGCCATCCAAGGCACAGCAGCCTGGCACCCACCTCAGGGCTCTGGCCCTTTGAGTCACTGTGGAATCTCATGCCAAAGGGCTGTTGGTGTTTGCTGCCTCCCACGGCAAACACAGCTCCGGGGCTGAGCAGAAACAATGGCTTGAGGACACCAGGAGCCTGAACTGTCAGCATGCCAAGATTAATGTGCAGTGACTTAAATCAGCTCACTTAGGAGTTCATAAAATGCAAAGCACTGAAGGAAAGGGGAAGAGAAAGCTGTAAGGGGAGCAGTGTGGTCCAGGAGTATCCCATGGATTCACAGTGTACTTTCCAAAACCCAGTTATCTCGTGGAGACAGCTTCTTAGCAAGGACATTTGTTGACTGCATATATTGCTGTCTGCAGACATAAAAATTTCAATCAGCCATGCATTTGAAGGGAAGAAGCGCAGCTGAGAAAACATTTGCCCTTTTTCAAAGAGCTTTATTTACTTTCAGATCAGAGTGATTTAGCATGGAGGCACCAGCCGGGGCTGGAGGCAGAGCTGCTCTTCCCTTGAAGAGGGAGTCGAGGATTAGATCAAAAGTGGAATTTAATCCTGGTATATCTTTCACTTGAAATGTTTAGCAAAATGCCTTCAATTTACTCTCAGCAACTTCTCCAAGGACAGTGATGTCCTCAGGCTTCGAGGGAGTGAAATACTGGGCCACTTGTCTGGAGGAAGCAAGCCATGTGCATGGCCCTCCCTGCCCCGTTACCGTGGGTAGAGCTGGGCATTGCCATTCCATGAGCAGAAACCAAGCAGGGAAGGAAGATGCCTCGGTGGCATCGCTGACAGGACAGCTGCCCCTAAGCACAAGCCAGTTGCTTTCCCTCTTCTCCCACCTTATCTGACTTTACCTTACGAAACAGAAGACTGGTTTTAAATGCTTGGGGAAAAATTGTGAATGTTCAGCCCAAGCTCTCAGTTTCAGGCTGCATGGGTCCATCTGGCTCTGCGTGCCCCTTGGGAGCCTCAGATCAAGGGGCTGGACCAGGCACGTGTGGAAGCTGCTCAGAGGAGAATGTGATGATGCTGGCACTCACTTGTGGCACTGGGAGAGAAGCAAAAGACAGTGCCAGTCAAAAACCCTGTGGTTATGCTGTGGGATGAGAATCAGAGGCAGCTGGTGCTGCAGAGAGTCACAAAATCACAGAATATGCTGAGTTGGAAGGATCATCTAGTCCAACAGTGAGCCCAGCACAGGATCATCCCCAAGAGTCACCCCCTGTGCCCCAGAGGACCATCCAAACCCTCCTGGAGCTCTGGCAGCCTTGGGGCTGTGCCCACTGCCCTGGGGAGCCTGGGCAGTGCCCACCACCCTCTGGGGGAAGAAGAACCTTTTTCTAATATTCAACCTAAACCTCGCCTGATGCGACTTCAGGTCCTGTCACTGGTCACCACAGAGAAGAGATCAGTGGCTGCCCGTGCTCTCCCTCTCACAAGGTAACTGCAACGAGGTGTCCCCTCAGTGTCCTCTTCTCCAGGCTGAGTTGGTGGCAGGTGCAGAGCTCTGGGGGGGAGTCAAGCTTCGGACAAGGTACACAAGCCTCCAAGTGTGGGGGAGCATCACTGCCCAGGGGTGCAGCAGTTCCTTACGACAGTAAGAGCACGAAACAGCCTCTCTGATTCATAAAGTTCGAACTTTTGATTCCTGTGCTGGGTAGCATTGTCCCACCATGAACTCTGATGTCGGTGGAGCCAGGTGACCTGTGTCATGGTGGGGCTATTCCAAGCCCAGAATGGGATCAATGTCCATGAGGATTCTTTGGCACATGGGTGCTTGAAGGTGGCAGAATCTCCATGACTTTGGGAGGAGGGGAATTTCTGCCTCTACTCAGCCACCTGTTTCCCTGATGCTCATGGGTGTTTGATATTTTGGGGCTCTATCTCCCCAGCAAAAAATAAATAAATAAATAAAAGTCTTTCAAAGTAGCCACTGTTCAGAAGTTGCAAGGAGGGGTTGACAGATGAAGCATGGTTGCTGGAGTCTTGTTTCCTGTGGAAACCAGGCTGAAAAAAAAGGCTAAAAATAAACCCACTCCAAGCTGACAGCTCTGTCACAGGAGGCAGGAATGCAGGGCATCTCCTCCACAGCCTGTCTGTGCCTGATCCATGCACCAGTGACACCACATTTCAGTAAAGGGTGCTGCCCTTCTGGAGGCTGGAGCTCGCTGTGGTTGCTGAGCTCTGACACTGGGCTCCTGCTTTGGGCACTAAGGAGGTCTAGGTGGTGATGCCACTGTTTGGTGGTGCTGCTGCTGCTGGTGGAGATGTTGGTCTGGGTGGTGATGCCATTCTAGCAGCGTTGGAGCTGTGAAATACACGTGGTGCCCACAGAGCTCTGCTTCTCAGCTCCCTTCCCACACCTCTGCTGGTTTTGCCAGACTCTTTTCACCCGTAATGCTTTTCACCATACAATGCCCCAGGCTTCAAATCATGATCACCGTGCTGATCCCGTCCACTGATGTCTCTTCCATGACAAAGCTGTGAGTTCATTTGGACAAGCTCAGCTCTGTGGGCATGTTTGCAGGCTGGTGAGCCCTTGCTGCCTGCAGGTGTGCAGCCTGGGACGTGTCTCAGCAGTGCTGTGAAGGATCAGCAGTTTTAAAGAAAAATGAAATAATCAGGCCAGATCTTGTCAAATCCTCTCACCTGATGGATGGAATCTGTTTACTTTAGTGCTTTAAAAAAAAACAAGTCTCACTGGAGCCATATCTGCTTTCATCCAAAAGCTGCTGCCAACACACCTCTGGACTTAGGAAAAGTTGATCATGGGCTGCCTCATGTGAGAGACATGCACTTCTTGCAGGCCTTGGAAGGGCTTCATTGCAGGGGAAGCTGCGTGCCAGGTCTACAGTATCCAGGCCAGAGGCTCCATCCCAAAATTTGGCTGGGCAGTCTTTGCAGAGGAGAGACAAGAAAGAAGAAAATTCAGGGACCTGCAGCTCGCTTATGAGTTGCCTACAGCTGGCTGGAGGGGAACAAGAGGTACCTTAGCATTGCATTTTGGGGTTATGTCAGCTTCCTAACACAGAAGAAACCAAGAGCAGTCATGGAAAGTAGCAGTGCACTTAATCCCTCATTAGATACATGAGGCATTTCTGAAAGACCTGTATCTGCCTCCTGCCTCTGGTACTGATTTCAGAAGAATACCACCTTTCCTGCTGGGAAGGAGAAGTCCAAAACCTCCAGGTAAGGAACTAAACTCCAACTTGCAGTAAGATACCTGATATTGTGGGTTGGCTGTTCTCAAGCACCAAGAATACACCATTTTCATTGACTTAGGACACGAGATGTCATTTCAGGGGGCAAAAGAAAGCCGAGCTGTGTGTAGTGCATAAATCTGGTGGCCCTTGGAGGTTCAAACCTTGGCTGTGATGTTTTTAGTGTTTCTCAATACCACACAGTATCCGATACAGCCTCTCTTCTGCCCTCGTGCCACCAGGGAGGGAGGAAAGGAGAGAGGGAGGGAGGGATGGATGGATGGATGGATGGATGGATGGATGGATGGATGGATGGGTGGATAGGTAGGTGGATGGATGGGTGGATGGATGGATGGATGGGTGGATGGATGGATGGATGGATGGATGGGTGGATGGATGGATGGGTGGATGGATGGGTGGATGGATGATGCAATACTTTGGCTGAGTAGTTTTCTGAATAAAAGCCCTGCTTTGCAGAAATTGTAGACATAGTATTAGCTCCCCAAACAAGCTGCTAGTCTGGTACAAAACACAGTGTCACCAAGATGTCAACACACCATGCAGTGCTTCACCCAAAAGTGGGATGAAAAGGGCTGGCCATCTGAAGAGGTGGGAATAATGCAGGAGACTCTCTGTCCACGCTCTGGATGGAGGCTGGTAACACCTGGGTGCAGGAGGGCACTGCCCAAAGGGAGCCACAATCTGTTCTCTGGTGCTGTTCCATTTAGAGAAGCAGCCAGGCTGTGCCTGGCAGAGTGACAAAGCTCCTTCTTTCACGACTCATTTCAGGAGAACAGCCTTGGTAAGCAATAATTGTGCACTTCTGTGATTTCAGAGGGTGGGATCTTAAAAAAAAAAAAAAGAAAAAAAGAGAAAAAAAGCATCAGTTGAGCCCGACTAAGCCCAGGGGCCACATGGCTGTGGGCTCAGCAGGATGCTCTGAGCCAGGGGCAGGGCACACTGGTGCCCATGTGCCACGGGGCAGGCCAATGCAGGCACAAAGGGAACTGCCTGCGGCAAAGCCCAAGCTGGCTGTGCAGCGGGTGGTTAAAGCAGGTGGTTAGGAACTCAGTGAGGCTGCAGGGATGGCATCCTCCCACTCACCTGCTCCGTGACTCATCCTGCTGAGCTCATCCACGAGAGGCAGGAGGGTGCTGCCAGCCTGGCTGGGTGGAAAGGTCACGCCTGCAAAGGAGGTGTTGACCCACACCAGGGAAGCTGCCCGTGGTTGAGGTGCCAGGGGGGAGAAGTAGAAACTTGCCCTGTTTCCAGCCTTCCCTTTCCTATCCCTGAAGGGACAGGACACTTAGCAAGGGCAAGGTTTGCCACCATGCTCGTGGAGCACTGGTAATCATGTTTCATCCCCTTAGAGTGCTCTGAGTGAAGCCATGAGAGCTCCAGAGCAGGATCTTGTGGGATTTTAGCATCTCTGCAGCAGCATGAGGGACACTCAGTGTATGTTGTCCCCTGTACTTACCTCCCACCTCTATGAGAAACATCCCCACCATCACCACCTTACATTTTGGTGCCACGACCAGCATCTGTAGGGATCACTGATACCAAAAGAAGGAAAGACAGCCATGGAAAGCCCTGGCAATCCAGTTTGTTTTCAAAGATTTCTCTTCCCACTCCCACCCTGAAAGAAAACAATTCTGAAGCCTGCAAGAGTACCACTAGCCTGCCCACTGGGGTTTTTGCTCTCTGTTCCCTTTTTCCATGTATTGCTTTTCTTTCTCAGCTGTCTCTGCACAGCTCAGGAGATGAAGAGGAGCTTAAGAAAGGGTAGCTGAGCCTGCAGTCTGGGCTGCTGCTGCCCTCTCCTGGGTCCAAGGCGGTCAAGAAACCGAGAGATGATTTTTTTAAAAGAGGTTCCTGCATGTCTGGGTGCAGACAAATCCTCTTATATCCTTGCAGGGAAAAAGGGGAACAGCCTTCAGAGGGTGCCAGGCCCAAGAAAGCTGGTATAGGGCTTGCCATTTGAAGACCTTTTATCAGATCATGTCATGAGTCCCAGTAAAGCTTATGGCAAGAGAATGGATGATGAGCTTGGGATGCAGGGGTACACATGCTGGCCCAGTATTGTGGGAGCTTCTGGGAGTTGCTGCCTGTCCCCTCTGGCATGGTTTTGTTTATATGAAACTAAAAAGCCTTCAAAATGAGATGCTCTGGCTGATTACTTGTACTTCAGACAAGTCGCCAGGTCTGTCCCTCACCTTGGCTCCACTGACAGCTGGAACAAAACCTCATATTGCATCTTCTGCCCTGTCTTGCCCATTCTTTGGCTGACCCCTGCCCAGGATCCCATCCCAGACTTAGGGAGCACCCGGTCAGGTGAGCACCCAGACCTTCAATGCAGCAGGGATGTAACCCCAACTTTCTCCTTCTGCAATGAGGTGAGGGCATCCCCCTTCCAAAATCTGAGCTTCTGGGGTCCTTTTGTTTGCCTCTCCAAAAAGCAGCCAAGAAATCATAGAATCCTAGAATGATTTGGATTGGAAGGGACCTTAAAGACCACCTAGTTCTACCTGCCTGCCATGGGCTGGGACCTTCCTCAGGATTACTCCTGTGTTTGGGAATAGTCCCTGGGTACCTTTGGAACACAGGAATAACATCAACAGTTACTGCCACAGTTAATGAACAGAGGATGCTGGAGCCTCCCCTGTGACGCCAAGAGCCTTTAATGCAGCAATTGGCTCATGGTTTCAGAAGCTACTTAGAGGCTTATTCCGGTGTTAGTGCCTTGTGAGCAGCTGGGAGCTCAGTGCTGGAGGCCTCCAAGGCTCGGGGGTGTTAGAGGAATCCTGGCTCTCTTCTCACAGGAGAAGGTGGGGTCAGTACTTCCAGCCTGCCCAGGGATGGGAGGCTTGGTGTCAGTGATCCAGACCCACATCTTCCAGGAAAGTCATCTCAAAGCAGAAAGAAGCCCTAAGACACAGATTGGGACCGGAGTCCTCCCTGCCACAGAGTGCTCTGGCCTGTGGGTATGAACTGAACCACATCTTGGATACCAAATGCCTCTCCAGGTGTGCTACCACCAAACCTGTGGCAGCCAGGAGCAGCAGATGGTGCCAGGTGTGTGTGAAGGGAGCTGGGTGCCCTGCACACCCCAGGGTGGGGAGATTTCTCGCCTTTTCCTTACTCACCAGCCCAAACCCATATTGAAGTTGATGCCACAGGAGCAGCCACTCACATTGCTGCAGGTAAATAAGAGCCAAATTAGCCCACTTATTGAAAACATCAAGTGTTTGAAGAGCTGGGGAGAAGAGGGGTTGCTGTGACATGACCTATCTCCCTGGTAGCACCAGTTGCAAAGCATAGGCATGAAGCCTTGGTGACAGTCAATGGGACTTGGGTCTGGTGGGTGCTGTGTCTCCCTGCCCCTGGTGGACCACAGGGCACATCTAGGCTCAGCCCTGGGTCTGTCAGTCCTGCCATAAGAACAAACTGCCAGGGCAGTAATTCTTCCCCAAAATGCTCTCCCAGTGAGTGATGGAAAACTCCATCATGTGCTATTAAATATGAAGTCTCTGAGCCACAAATCCTGCTCCAGTCGGAAGTGCCAGATTATTTATACGCTCCCATGTAAGAGCCATAGCAGACCTTTGGCTGTCTCCATGGCTCTTTGAATGCTTTCCAGTCCAGCTATATGCTTCCAAGGCAGGGAGAGCAGAAATGTACTCCCTGAATTATGGATGTTTGGAGGGTCATAATAATGTTCTCCCTTTTATACACTCCTCTTTCCCAAATGATTTTTAACCTGCACCTCTTGTTCAAACAGCTCTTGGACTAGCTGGTAACTCTGAGCTCTCATCCCAGGGAGGGGATAGCTTGGGGCACATTGTAAGACAGCGAAGAGAAGAAAAACCCCCACATCTGTCCCCATTCAATACCAGCTGCCATTTTGTTGTCTCCTTACACAGTGTCACAGATTGTTGTTCACCCTGAATAACTGATGGGCTCATTACCACATGGACTGTAGAGATGGAAGCTGTGAGCTGGAGAGCTGGAGGCAGGGTTGGACACCAGCACCAGCGTTTTGCCCAGTCTGGATGGCTGGAATCCTCCCCAAAATGCTGTTTCATCCTTCACCATCCTTTCTGCTCACTCTTCACCTTCCCCAGCAGCCAGGAGGAGCAGGAGGAAGGCAGGATTCAGACAGTGCTGGGGTGTGTGAGGAGGGGACCAAAGTGGCTGATCCTGGGGATGGATTAATGGTGGCCCCAGCTGTTCCTGGTCCTAGAAGTGGTGGTAGTTGTGGCAATGCTCCCCAGCCAGGCTCCCCAGCCCCACCACACGCTGAAGCATGGCTGAGGAGGGCACATCCCTGTGCCTGGGAGCAGCGTCTGAGTGGGCAGGAGGTGTGCAGGAAGCATGGAATCTTTCCCACCTGTTTCCCCTCCATCTCCCCAACTCCTGACAAATGCTAGTCCAGCCTCTGCGCTGCCCAGGAGCTCTTGTCCCCATCCCTGGGAGGTGCAGGCAGGACATGGAGCAGCTGTGGCTTGTCCCTCACCCTCAGGATGGGGATGAATGGGACCATGTACCCAAGGAAACTCCGTTCTTTCTGCATGGAGGGTGAAGAGAGTGAGATATGATGTGCAGCAGAATCAAATGAGGGTCAAATTCTTGGTGTCCAAAGTACGTAAAAGCCAGCACGGCATCAAACCCTTTGGGGCCTGAACTCTTTTGTCCCACACTGATGGGCTGAAACAGAAGAATATCTCCTTTCCTATCCTCTCCCTTCTGCTAGAGGAGTGAGAGGGATGCCCTTGGGCCCACAGCCCTGCCCACAGCCGGATTTGCAGAGCCAGGGGCAGGGCTGTGGTGTGACAAAATGCTGGATGAAGGCTTTGCCTTATGTGCTCATCCTCAGCACCCATGACTGGTCCCACAGCCTTGCTGTGCACCAGGCTGAGGTCCTGTCTCCCTGAGCCATCTGGCTGCCGGCTGGGCTGCCGGTGGCCCCGTTTTCCCCTGGCTCCATCCTGAGCACCAGGACTCAGTCTGCTGAAATCCCCATCGAGGTGGGATTACCGAGTGCTGTCTGGAGCTCAGATCACCTGGCTTTTTCTGTCTTGGGCAGAGGACAGAGCTCTGTGGAAAATAAAATTGGGATGGGGTTGGGAGGCTGGCATGGAGCTCCCTAGGGAGTGCAAGGGGATGTCTCCTGGAGCTGAGAAGCTGATTTAGCTCCTGGAAGGCTTCATGCCAGATGAATTGGTTTTGCTGGGTGTTTGAGATCCTGCTTTTCTCTGCCTGGGCTGGGGGACAGCCACAGTTCTCTGCTCAGCCTAATATTTCAGGCACAATGGAGAAAGAGCAGCCCAAGGACCCATTAGCATGTGGCTGGTGGCCAGGAGTGGATCTAGGCGAGGTGGATAAAGAGCATCATGGCACATAAGGACATTCCATCTCTCCACTGCCATATCTAAGGATGGGGGTTGGCTGGGCAATAAAAACCTGCAAGAGAAGAGCTGTCAGAGTATCTCCACCAGCATCAGCCCACCACCCTGCATGGGACGGGCTGGGAGCCAGTGGACACTGGGTTAGCCCAGATAAAATTGAGGGCAGCGGGACTGGACAATTCTGGGGCGTTTGAGCTTTTCTCCAGCACATCAGGGGAAACACAGACCCTTTAAGTGAATCCACAGAGCAGCCCTTGCCCTTCACCCACTTCCTTCGGCTTTTTGCAAACCCTGGCTTTTTTGCAGCTTAGAAATGGAGCCGTAAAGTGCTGGGGGACTGCTGCCAGGAACTCCTGCAGGGGCTGCCCTGAGAGGTCCCCACCAGCTTTAGCTCTGCCTAATGGCAGAGGCTTGGCTTTCCAGGGGAAAGTGAAGGACCCACTAACTGAGAAACCCTGGGGAAGAAGCAATATTGAATTGCACCTCACCGGCGAGAAGCCACCCCCGTTCCAAGTGGATCCTCTCACCAGATGTGGCTTTGTGAAAGTCATGGCAGCATCCAGATCCAGGAGCAACCAACCCAGAACTGGGGAGAGAGCAGCCCTGCTGACCTAGTTCCACCTCCAGACACACAGCCCTGTAGGTCCCAAGTGATGACTTGTACCCTGGACCACTCAGACCCCACAAGCACATCCAGGAGGTCCCTCCCATTCCGGGAAGCATCCCACAGTGCAGGCAAAGCAGGAGCCCAGGCAGTCTGGGAGGAACATGAAGCAAGATCCTTTATTGTACACAGTACAGAATGTAATGCAGCTTTGCAGGAGATACATAGCCCTGCTCGAGTAAAGATACTTCAAACCAGTCCTCAGATTAACCCCTTCTGCACTGCAGACCTGGCACACTGAGCAAATGGTTAAAACCCTGTCCTCAAGGTGGGGTTCCCAAAAACTGAATGCTCCCCATGGGAACAGGCCACTGCAGCCACCATGGGGAGAGCAACCAAGTCTTCGCAGAGTTAATCTTCATACTTCCCCAAAAAAGAATGAATCGTCAAAAAAAAAACCAAACAAAAAAAAAACCAAACCAAAAAAGTTCAACCGAAGCTACCTAAAGAAGAAAAAAATTCCTATACAGCATTTACAACGAAAACATGTAGCCTGGTGCAGGGGAGGCAGGTATGGATATATGAGTGGTGGACGAGTGTTAGGAGGTGCAGCAGGGAGGGGGGAGCTGGAGAGAAGTGGGGTACCCAGAAAGGGAGGTGGGGGACCCCCATCCCTGCCCACCTCAGCCTTACAGCCCAGCTCGGAGGCCATGCTGAGCAGGGGGAGCACAGCTGAGCCAGCACTGAGGTTCAGCCCCGGCTCCCCTGGGAAAGAGGACTGGAGAAGTGAAATGGAGTGGACCAGATCCTTCGGCAGCCATCCCAGGGAGCCGCAGGCGTGGAGGGCTGCCCCTGCAAGCACGCCACTGGGAAAGCCAGGGGGGTGGCCCCAGGGGCTGTGGGAACAGCAGCCGGGCTGCAAAAAATAACTTTGCCTTAAAATACAAAAAATCTACAAAAAATCAGTTTAGAAACTTTTCTTATTTTCCTAAAACATCAAAAAGAAACAACCCCCCCCAAAAAAAACCCCAACAAAACAAAAAAACCAACCCCCAATGAAACAACAAAAAAAACCCCAAAACCCAACACAAGGAGTTAGTGTCAGTGTCTCCTTCCCCAAAATGCAACCCATGGCGGGTCGAGGGGGGCACGGAGAGAACGCAGTGGATTATATGGGAACAACAGGTTATATGAGGAAGGAGGATGGGGAGGAAGGCAGAAGGCTTCTCAGGGTTGGGGTAGGATGCTGCACACATCAGCCCCGGGGTGCTGGCCGAGGCAGCCCCCACTGCATCCCTCCTCTCTGTGCAAATCAAAGCCCTTTCCACCACGCAAGGCAGCTACGCGGATTGTGCTCGATGCAAAGCAGATTGTCGTGACAACTGGCTCGGTGGCCACGCAGCCCAGTCCTGGGGCACTGCCAGAGCCAGAGCCCGGGGCAGACACTGCAGCTTTAGGCTCCCGGCGCCCCAGAACATCACGCTGATGTGTGGCAGGAGGTGCCGGCCACGGGCAGTCCTGTGCACTAGCCCTTGGACAGGAAGGGTGGGAATTCATTGGTGACACACAGCGGGGTGTTTTAGATCCCTCCGATCTGTGCGTGCACCCATGCGGGTTGTTTTGTGTTTTTGTGTGTGTTTTTTGTTTTGTTTATCCTTAGGAACGGCCAGAAATGCTCTTTAGAAAACCACGTTTGCCCCAGGTGGATGCGCTAGTGCCGGTGGCTCTGGTGGCCAGGCGGGTCAGTAGGCGAAGCCCTCCGCGTAGGGAAGGCTGCCACAGGGATCCATCTCCAGGAGGAACGCAGGGCTGTCCTCGAAGTGCGTCAGCGGCACCGTCTCCTCCTCGGGCACCGGGCAGTCAGGCTCTGTCTTCAGGAAAGGGCGCTGGTTGTCAGGATAGGCCATGGAAAAGAGGGCATCGGGGTCGCAGACGAATTTATAGACGTACCGCTCGCCAGCGACCTGTGAGGAGGAGGAGGGAAGGGTGTCAGAGCGGCCCTGAAGCTTCGCCCTGCCCCTGGGGAGCACTGCACACCTGACACCAGGGCTAACCCCACTCCTGCTGCCCCGTGGGACGCCACAGTGACAGCAGGGGACAGTCTCGACACCCTGTGGTGGGGTGGCAGGGGGGTCACTCACCTTCTGCATGATGCCTTTCTCGTAGTAGTAGCGCAGGGAGCGGCTGAGCTTGTCGTAGTTCATGGCTGGCCGGTTCTTCTGGATGCCCCAGCGCCGTGCGACCTGTGGGGAGAGAGGTGGCAGCATTCAGGGCTCCAGCCAGGGCTTGGACATGGACTATCACAGGAAATCACAACAAAAATGCAGGCTAGGAGCTTGTTTCAGGGAGCTGAAGCAGCCAGGGGTGAAGGCAGCACCACGGTCCAGGAGCAGTGCCCTGCCTGCCATCATCAACTCTCCAGCTGTGACCACGCAGCCATCTCCAAACTGGGAGCGGAATCAAAAGCCATTTGATTAGGGGGAGCCTGCCAAAAGAGCCGCTTCAAAAACCCACAATTTCCATGCACAAGCCTAAGAGACATTATGGGTAATCACCCACAATGCACAGCTCTGTGCTTGCTACAGCTGCTTTCAATTACTCCCCAGAAAGCTTCTTCCTCTGTGTCACCCTCCTGTGGATCGGCATGGCTCGGGCACAGCAATGCACCAGCACGGAGCCCCTCCTGGAAACCCAGGGCGAAGGATGGGAGGGTTTGGGAAGGAGGGGGCCTTGGCAGAGGCAACACAACTGCATCAGGTGACCAGGGGCAGCTTCAGAAGCTGGCATGTGCCACACTAAGAGGCAGAGGAAGAGATTAAAGGCAAATTTCTACAGCCACCTGGAGAGTAAAGGCACGTGTCTCACTTCAAGTGCAAGCATGAACGCGCTGTTGCATGGGGAGGATTCAGCCCCCTTCTGCATCCCCCACAGCCACTCCCCAGCACAGGAGCACTTCTCCTACCTCCTCAGGCTCAATCAGCTTGAACTCCATGCCCCGGCCAGTCCACGCGATGAAGTGGGCATTGGCAGGGTCATCCAGGAGCGTGACGAGGAACTGCCAGAGCTGCAGGGACCCACGGCGCTGGTAAGGGGGGCCCTCGCGGTACAGGGTGGGCTCCTGTTTCACTTTACCTGCCCACACAGAGACACCTGGTTACACACCCCGGCTCTGCCCCTCTCCCAGGCTGTGTCACCTCACTGAGCAACACCGAGGTCACCCCCGTGCTGGGACAGCTGAGCAGGATCAGGCCATGGGGTGGGAGAGGTGCTGGGGATGGTGCTGCAGGCAGGGAGGTGGCAGGGACTGAGATGGGCATGGCGATGATGCCAAGCTGCTGTGGGGGATGATGTCTGACAGCTCATAAGAGCACTGGACCAGCACTGCTTGGCTTTAAAAGACAGACACTGGACCCCAGCATCCCCACATGTCCCTCCACGATCCCTGGTCTCCCTGCAGGCCCCCTCTGGGACCAGATTCTTACCCTCCAGCCTCTCTGGTACCACGCATGTGTCATCAAAATACAATCGTGTGTCCTTTTCATATGAAAATCCTATGAAGAAAAGACTCTCAGTAAGCACAGGGCTTCTCCACCGCTCTGACTGGACCCTAAAACACCCCAGCTTGGCCCAACCCAGCACAGACCCCATTCCCAGATCCAGGAGCAGACTTGTCCCCAGTTATTTCAGTGGCTGAGCACTGTGCAGCTCTGCCCCCCCTCCCTGTGGGAAGCTGGTGGAACCAAAACCCTCTTAGCAGCTATATCAGGCACATCATCCCAGATTACACAGCACTGCCGTGCCCTTGTGGCACACTCACAGGGGCTGCTGGCTGCTTTTAGTGCTGGTGCCAATGCATGCAGCTCTTACAAGCACCACGGTGCTCTTGTGGGTGTTTTCAGGGTTCCCAGAAGCTCTGATGGCCTCCTGGAAGGTACTGCCTGCCCCAAAAGAGGGGTGGGATGGGACCCACCAGGGATGCCATGCCCAGGGGGAGGTGGAGGGGGGTCACTCACCGTCATGGCTGCTGGGGAAGACGTTTCCCCGCAGGTACGAGGACTGGCAGTTAGGCACTTCTGCGGGGGAGATGAAGGTGACATTAAGGGCGTAAGTCCTGTGGGTCCCACCAAGCATTTGGCAGCCCATTTCCTACCCCTAGCATGTCCTGCAGCAAAGTCCAGGCCTTTTTTATCCCCCCCTCCCCATGCCCCCTGGTCCACTGCATCCACTCTCAACATTGGGGAAAAACCCAGTGTGATTTGGGGTGGTGCTGCAATGAATCCCGGAGCAAGGGCTAAGTGAGCTCGGGTTTTCACAGGCCCCACAGGAAGGGAGGCACCGCCACGCCTCCCCTGCCATCTGCTCGCCCGTGCCACTCTCCATCCCGAGGTTGGGATATTTTTAGGTCCTAAGGCGATTAGAGGATTTTTCCGTGATGCTCGTGGGGTCCAGCAATCCCAGCTTGCCCAAAGCTAGGGTTGCAGGGGGACTCACTGGGTGCCACGGGGCACCCCAGCCCATGGCTATGGCACTGACCACACCACACAGCATTGGGCAAATGCCTGTTCTGTCCCCCCGGCTTTGGAAAGGGAAGGGAAAGGAAAAGGTGAAGCAGCACCCCAGGACTACAGGAATTCCAAGGGCGTGCACCACGCTGATGGCAGAGATGCTCTGCTCCTCTAGATGTCACTGGTGTAACCCCAGCCAGCCCCCTGCCACCCCTCGACTCACACCCACCTGAGTCAATGCAGTAGTCCCGGGGCTCCTGCTTGATGCCCAGGGGTGGCTGGAAGCCATGGCCAGGGGGGCCAGAGAGGCCAGGGCCGCCGGGCTCGTAGAGAGGGTCGTGGTACTCCTGCTTGAATCCCTGAGGGGGGCGGGAGGCAGCGGGGCCGAGGGGCTCCGACAGCTGCCGGTGGTAGACGGGGCGGCCGTCCCCCGGCACCCCGGGCTGCGGTGGGAAGGGGTGGCAGGGCTCAGACAGCTGCCTCTGAAACCTGGGGGGAAAGGACACGGCATCACTGCGCGGTGGGGGTGAGCCCTGCCACCAGCTCCCATTCCAGAGCAGAGCTAGGTGTCTTCAGGCTGGGGTGCTCCCAGGGTGTGCCCACAGCAGGCTGGGGATGGTTCCTCAGGAGCATGGCCACCACAGGGGCTCACCCCATGGGGACCACTGGGGTGCTGAGGAGCCCCATCCCCATCCAAGCGCTGGGGACCCCGTGCTGGAGGGGCAGGATAGCACACAGGCCATCAGAGAAAAGCAGTCTGGGCTCCCGATATCTGGAAAGCTGTGAGACAAGGAACCAAACAACCAGCCCACAACAGCCCTATCTCTGTAAATCAGTAAACTCTGCCCCCAGGGTGAGGGGCAGCACTGCAGGGCCAGGGGATCCTGCACACGGGTGGGCGCTTACGCAAAGCCAAATCCACTCTGCAGCTCCAATGGGTTGCTAATCCGCCCGCACAGCTGGGATTAAACCTTGAACTCGACAGCAGGGAGCACTATTTTCGGCTCCCCGGTGCTGCCACCACTGGTCAGAGCCACAGCACGGCCTCTGCTGGAGGTCATGGATGAGGGACCATCTCGAGGGAGTGCTGCCACATCCCCTCGTCCTCCGGCACCTTGAAAGGCGATCTCGGAACTCCGTGCCGGCTCCTCTCAGCTGGCCTTGGACCATTTGGCTTTGTAACCGGAGCTCCCCCAGCTGCCGGGCTGGGATTACTCCATTTCCGATCGGTGTCCCTCTGCCCTTCCTGAATGAAACCCAAGCCCCGCGCTGGCACGGTGCTTCCCAAGGGGTCGCAGCGAGCCCCCCGCATAGCTCAAAGGTCACCCAGAGCTCTGCTTGGCTGGGGAGGGATGCTCACCCACCAGGGGCACTTTCCAAGGGTTTCCATGGCCCTACTGCGTGGTCTTTGCCAGACGGCCACGTCTAGCCCCATGGTGGGGACAGAGTGGCTGTCACAACAAAGGGCATCCAGAGGCCACAAGCAAAGCAAGAGATCCTCTGTGACCTGTGCTGTGGCACCTACTGAGAGCACTCATGAGAGTAAACCCATGGCGAGGGCTGGGACTGGAAAAGCGTCCAGGGATGTGGGAGTGATGTGGGATGAAGCCACAGCTTGAAGAGGAAGGAGGGAGCGGGGGTCTCCCTCCACAGACCCCAAAATCATGGTGATGCCATGAGATACACAGGGGAACTCAGGACCCGTCCTCAGCCTAGCAGTGCACAGGGACAGGGCAGGGAAGGTCATAGCTCCCCAGCCCGGTGGGGCTCGGCCTGAGGGCACAGCTGCAGTGCATGGGAATCAGAAGAGCAGAACCCTGACTCAGCACCACCACCCATTGGCCCAGGGACAGATGCAGGACGCAGCCTCTACCTCCCTCACCTTTCTGGAGGGAGAGGCAAAGGCTCTGCTGGTGTTCCACGGGGCTGGGAGGAGCAGTTCCCCATCAACAGGAGAAAGAACTGCAAGATCCCAGTAGGAAGTAGCAAGTTTTGCCACACGGGACCCCAGGCAGCAACATCTGGTGCCACCGCAGCACGGGTACAAAAAGGGACAGGCATCCCCCCTCCTTCCCCACGCCTTGGGGTCACTGACCCACCCCAGTGGTCACGGGGCTGGGGAACCCCTTACCTGTGCTCTGTGGGGTATTGGTTCTCAGACATCATCTTTGGCATGTGCATGGGCGGGTGTGGCGGCCGCGGCACAGCGAAGGGCTGCTGCTGCTGCTGCTGCTGCTGCCGCTGCTCCTGCAGCACGTGGGGAGCTGGGGCTGCCCCGTGGGCAGCTCCCTGCACGGCCGGGGCCGGCGGTGGTGGCAGTGGCAGGGCCGACCCGGGGTGTGCAGGGGACACCGGCGTGGCAGGCGGCGTTAATGGCTTGAACCCGGTGGGAGGTTTCCTGTCATAGGCACTGCCAAAGGAGATGGGCCAGGGGCTGACGGCGACGCCGACAGGGACGCTGCCGAGTGGCAGAGAGTCCCTGCGAGGGCTGCAGGCAGAGGCTGTCCCCGTGCTACCTACCAACAGTTGTAGAGGCACTTGTCCCCATAGCCAGCACAGAGAGCCTGCTCATGGCTGCAGGACGACAGCTCCGAGGATGGGCTGGGTAACTCCCGCTTGATCTTTGCCGGAGGTGGGGCGTGCAGGACCACTGCAAGGAGACCAAGGAGGGTACAGGCTCGCTCACATCAGAGAGAGCCATGGGGATGTCACTCCTGGGAGCATCTGCTTGAGTGCTCTTTGCCAGGAGCATCGGGCAACTGAACCAGGACAGGATGGTGACCCAGCAGCCCCCCAACATTGGCACAGGAGTGAGCTGGGGTGGCAGGGGAGGGCAGAACTGGGACAGGCACAGCAGCCCAGGATGTTGCTCATAGAGGGGGAGTTGCTCCCCATCGGGATGCAAGAGGGGCAGAGCTAGGGCTGTGAGAGGGGAACAGGCAGCTCGACAACAGTCATGGATGAGACACGTTGCTGTGGCCAGGCTAAAAGCCCCTCAGCAAGTGGAGCTGAGCCCAGGTCCCACAGGCAGTGGCTGCTTCCTCAAGCTGTGGAGCAAGCAATTTGGGGGCTTGACAGACTGGAGCTCCAAAAGCTCATAAACAGGACACAGCAACCTGCTTGTCCTCACAGGGGCATACCCAGACAGTCAGTAAATGGGACCCACCTTCCCCCAGCCGAGGTGCTCCAAAGGGACTCAGCCCCAGGGTCCCACAACTGTATGAGCTCAAGTGACAAACATCCCATTAAACCCAAATCCTCACCTCCCACTCCCAAGCCCACTTGCTATATATAAACTGAATAATATGCGCTTAAGCTAATTAATTTCTAAAAGCAGGCGCTCTAGGAAAGGGAAAATGCCTCAGAGATCTGCACTTAAATAGTGCCTCAGAGGAGAGCCAAGACTAATCGGAAGTGGAGTATTAGCTTCATGTGAAGCCTAAACACAGCCCGGCTACACTGGAGAGGAGTAGCTCCAGGACAACTGTTCACAGCTTGCCAGGTAATTAGCTGCTCCCCTAATTTGTCAAACCCTCTAAAAAGCTGCTGACTCCCCTCTCCACCCGTCCCCCTTCCCCAGAAGGGCCCAGCACAGCTGGTACCAAGGGCAGAAAAGCCCCCCGAGAAGGACTCGAAACACAAAGGCCAGTGCTGAGCCAGCACAGCCCCCCACATGCCTTCCACTGGCTCCCAAGCCGGATTTATCCCACTCCTCCTCCTCCTTCCCCCCCTCCCCGGCGAGGTTTTGCCGCTCTCAGCATTTCCAGCCCTAACAGGGGGCCGGCACGGCGGCGGCAAAGTCCAGGCGCCCCACAAGCCACGGGAAAGCAAAGGGGAACTGGCTTTGGAAGGGCTCCAGCTGCCTATCGCGGGCACGGTTCTCCCAAACAGGCTCCGTGTTGTTGGAGCGAGTTGTTTTTCCGCCAGTCGTACAATGGGGTCTGGTTATTCATTGAAAAAAAAAAAAAAAGCCTCCAGTCCCTGAGCAGGCACCACCCTCCATTCACAAACACTTCTGGAGCGCTCCATTCATGTGGCTGAGGGAGGGGAAAAAAAAAAAAAAAAGAAAGGAAAAATTTCCCCAGAGCTTAGCACTGCCATTCAAAAAAAAAGGGAAATGAGCCTTAAGATCCTAACAGAGACCAGCTGTCCAAGCCCAGACTCTGTGCAACGTTTGGATTTCCTACACAAACACCGCAGGGCTGCTCGGCGCTGCTCACACGATGCACTCCTGATGCCCAGCTCGTGGCTGGGGAGGCTGCAGGGACTGAGGGGGCACCAAGGCCAGTGGGGCAGCACCAGGGGAGCTGGGGGGTTTGGATTCCAGCAGCGAGCAGGCAGGCAGGAGGGTTCCCTGGCTGGGAAGGAGAGCCCTGCCCCAGCACCCAATGTCTCATTGCATGAGCACTTTTACCCTTTCCGGGCCTGCCTGTGGCACTATAATTAAAAGCTAAAAAAACATATAAAAATAGGCAGAGAGAGCAGCTCAACTATAGATGGGGCTGGAGAACATGCCTTGGCAGATCCCTTCCAGGGCTAAGCCATGGGAGCACCAAAAGCACCCGTGGGTGCCTGATGGCCCCTCTCTGGGCTGCTTTAACCCCTAGGGATGAAAGGTTTTCGGAGAGGTTGGGCAAGGGACCAGCCACGTGTGCCACTGCCCTGCCCAGATAGGAGAGGAGGGTGGGGGAGCTCAGGCAAACCACCCCAGTGCCTTACAGCCAGCCAAACTGCAGATGCTCCAAATGCCAACCACCAGCCAAGGGGTCTCCCACGGAAAGGGGTGACACCCCAAACCCACTTGAGGCCTTGAATTCCCAGTGAATCCTTTAGTGGGGGACAGGGCAGGTTGTTCCCATGCCACCAGCATAACTGGACCTCCAAAAGGCCGAGCAGCACCCACTGTGTGAGCCAAGGGGAAGGCAATGAAAGCAGCACTTCCAGCGCAGGGACCTTGGCACCCGCTCAAGCCGTCACCTGGGAGCCGAGCTCCGCGCCTGCCCCTCCATCCCCGGTGCTGCAGGACGCACCCAAGGTCACGCCAGGAGAGAAGCCAGAAATAGAAGCCAGGCTCCTGCTTTCCTTTTGTTTAAACAACTCTTCCTCACAAACAAACCTCCTGCTTTCATTTTGGTGTGTAAGAAAAGCCACTCTGTGCCCTGCCCGTGGCTTTTGCCACGTGCCTCCCGTGCAGGGAGGCCACAAGTGCCCTGGGAACAAACCACCTCCTGTGGTCCTTGATCTCCTCAGAATGATCCCACTGCTTCTCAGGTATATAAACAACTGATGGAGGTATAACACCGTACACCCTTCCACCCTTTTCCCCAGGGACCACATTGTTGGTGAACCCACACCTATGCCCGGCCAGGGATGCAGCAGGACAGCCAGCATGGTGAGCTCTGTGGAATCACCCATGGCCTCCTTGCCTTCCCAGGAGGATCCACCACTTCCCTGGGCAACTCAAAAGCACTGAATTCAGCCTCTCGCTGCTCAGTCCAGGGCGCTGAGAACAAAACATGCCTCATTCAGAGGAGCCCTGCTTTCCCTGCAGTGGGATTTCCTCCCCAGCACAGCTACCCACTACCCTCCAGCACGTTATTTTGCTCCCAAGCCCCAACTTTAAGCTCTGTCTTCCAGGGATCTCGGCTATGGAATTGGGAACAGCGAGTGGGAAGCAGTGGAGCTGCAGGCAGCTATGACAGGGTTTTAGCAAGGCGAGAAGAAGGCTGCAGTTCTGAGACTCCCCACAGCGCAGGCAGCAGTGCATGACCCCCCCCCCATTGCAGTGGGGTCCAAACTGAGCCTGGTTTTTACTGCTGTGCCAAGGAAGCTTGGCCCTGAGAGTGCACGACGGGGCAGGAGACTGAAGCTTGCTCGGGGTAAGAGAGCAGTAGATTCCTCAGTGAAAAGGCACATGACTGCAGGAAGAGTCCGGTGCATGCCCACAGACAACTGTAGGGGGACTAAGAAGGGATTTACCTTCCCCTGGGAGCTAAAGGACACTGAACCCCAATGTGACTGCCAGGCCAGGAAAGCAGCCCAGCCCTCTTACAGAAAGCCAGGTGCAGGCAGGAGCTGCACTAGAGCCGTCCCTCTCCTCCTTTCTACATAGCACAGGTTCAAAACTGGAGTGAAAGGAGAAAATAGGGTCAGAAAGCTGTAAACTGGAGTTTCTCTCTTCTTTCAAATCTCTTCAGTGCAGGGATGGAAGAGCCAGGCTCCCCGTTCCCCTCCACCTGAGCCTGAGCCCCCTCAAAGCCAACACAGCAGCAGCAGCAAAGAAAACCTCTGCTTTCTCTCCCTAGGAAAGTTAAGGAAGATTATCATAGTGGGGAGTCATGCAGGGAGATCTCTTTTCAAGTGATGAAGTCATTTCAACGCTAGGTCTGCAGGCTGAGCGGGTCAAAACATTTTAAGAGTCCTGACCAAATGCCTTTTCCTTTTCCCCCTCTTTTCCCTGCATTACCCAGAAAAGTTTGTCTCTCCTCCCTGAGCTCTTCAGGTTACAAGGAAACAAGAGACTGCCAAAAGGCACTGGAAACAGCTTCAGCTCCAAGAGCCACCCTCCCACGCACACTGCAGTTTCTACCGCTCCGAGCAAGAGCTGCTGGGCTGTGCTGGGGATGTCAACAGCCCGTTGTGTTCCTGACTCCAGGCTCGCCTTTTATCTCAGGGGAGACAGGGGAGAGAGCACATCTGAAACTTGGGCTGTCTGGAACAGCTTAATGGCAAGCTTCCCACTCCGAAGTAATCAAAAAGCAATAATTAACATGCATTTGCTGTCGGAGGAGATACCCCGCTGCATGCTGTGACAAAGCTGGAATGAAAAATCTGTTCGACTGCAGGCTAAATTTGATTTCCTTTAAGTTCCGTAGCTGTCTGGCTCCGCAGCAAAAACCCAGCCACCGACACCAAGCCACTACTTGTGTTTGCCAGGTAACCACTCAAAACATCCTGATTCCTTCCCCCTCCTTCCCCTCCGAGGTCCAGAGAGCAGCCCTCGTTGCTGCGCAAGCCCCACGCGCCATTGCCCAGCCCCTGGCCTCGCTGCTAACCCACCCCAGCAACGCAGCGCGGCTCGGAACCAACTCTGCCTCTTATGCAATTCACGAGGGACTGCATTTTCACTGGCCTCCTTTTAAACACGCTCGCTTGCCAGTGATTAATGCTGCTTAAAGCGGCTCAAGTTTCACCGCTCGGGCCCACTCCTGCCAGCAGCGCCGGGCCGGGGCTGTGAAAAGCTCCAGGAACTGCAGAGATTGTGGCTAACCGAGGAGCCCAGCACGGGCTCTCGCTTCTCCTTGAAAAGGAAAAGGAGCGTTCGGAAGCAAATTCACCTTACTACGACCGAGCAGCGTGTCTCAGAGGAGCCCAGAGATCAATCAGGGACATTACCATGCTTTTGGCCACGATTTTCCCCCTTTACAAAAGGCAGGACATTGCAAGTTTGATCTCGGTGAACCCAAACCACATGTGCTTTCCCCCAAAAGCCCACGATTCCACACCAGCAACAACTGCCTTCCCGAGGAAGCAACTCCGAACCCAGTGCAAAGTTTTGCACAGGCACCCAAACATCCGCCCCCTGGAGAACAAAACCCCAAAACAATCACTTACAGTTGTCAGACTGGAAATCTGGGACAAACTGTTCATCATCGGGCACCTGAGCTAAAAAAACCAAACAAAAAAGTGCATTTATGGCGTTTTCAGTTCTCAAAAAAAAAAAAAAAATACCCGTAGAGAGACTTTACAGGGCGAAAGGTGGAGGTGAAGACTTGCCTTCAGCTAGCCAGGCCTCTTGTAGCTGGCTGAGATCCTGGAAGAGCTCTGGAACAGAGTGAAAGACTTATGTGCTCCACAGAAGAATGAATAAATAAAACTGCCATTATTTACAGGATTATTTCTAAACCAAGGAACGCGAGGCGAACGAAGAGGGGCCGTGGCCGCCCGGGCCAGCCCTGCCTACCTTCCGAGTCGTGGGCTAGGTCGGTCTCCAAAAACTTCCTTTTTCTCTCGGACCCCAGCCGGCCTCGGCCCTCCTCTGCACAGGACTTCTGCAACAACCCGCGCCAAGGCTGCCCGTGAGAGCGGCACCCCCGAGGCTGGAGGGTGACCCCACGGTGCCCCCAAGGACAAGGGGGGGCCTCCCGGGAACGAGAGGTGCGTGCCCCAAGGATGGGGAAGGGAGGTGTCAACGGGGATCAGGGAGGACAAACTCACCCCGGGGCCCATGAAGGGAACCTGCTGGTCGTAGAAGCCGTCCATGGTGCGGGGGAGGCGGGCAGTGCCCCCGGCCCGCTCAGCATCGACGCCGGCCCGGTAAGAGGGGTCCCGCCTGGGCTCCGGCAGGTGCGCGGCTGGCGGGGGGAGTGGACGGGGAGGGGTCAGGATGAGCTCCTGGCCCCGGGGCTGGCTCGGTGCGGGGCCTCCCCGGGGAGCCGGCCCACTCCTGCCGTGGCGGGTCGCAGCCCCCCGACTCGTGATGTCACCTAATTTCTATAGAAACGGCCGTGACATCACGCGCCGGAGGAGCGGGAGGAGGCGGCGGTGTGGGGAGCGGAGGGAGGAGGAGGAGGAGGAGGAGGAGGAGGAGGAGGAGGAGGAGTGGGGAGCGGGCGGGCCGCAGCTCGCCCCCTCCCCGGTGCCCCCGCCCCTTCCCCGCGCCGTTCCCACGCCGCCCCGCGCGCTCCATTCATAAACTCCGCCCCCCCTCCCCCTCTCCCTCGCTCGCTCGCGCGCGCCCCCCCGCCATTCACACCCGCGCGGCCCGCGCCATTCATAAACACCGCCCCCGCCCCAGGCCCGCGCCCCCCCCCGCCCGCCGCCAGGCCCTCACGTACCCGGGCCGGGCGCGGCTCAGCGGCAGCGGGGCGAGCCAAGCCGGGGCCGGGGAAGGCGCGGCGCCGCTCCGAGCCCCGGGCAGCGCTCCGAGCCCCGGGCGCCGCTCCGAGCCCCGGGCAAGGCTGCGAGCCCCGGGCAAGGCTGCGGGCACCGCTCCGAGCCCCGGCACCGCTGCGAGCCCCGGGCAGCGCTGCGGGCAGCTCTCCGAGCCCCGGCACCGCTGCGCTGCCGCTCTGCGCCCGCCCGCACCCCCGACCCACCGGCCCCGCCCCGCGCCGCTTGTTTACCCTCCGCCCCAGCCAATGGCGAGCCGCCGCTCGGCTCCCCGCGCCACCCCATTGGCTGCCGCCCCGCGCCGCGCCCGCCCGCGCGCCGCTCCGCCGAGCGCCATTGGCGGCCGGGGGAGCGGGCGGGGCCGGGGCGGCCAATGGGAGCGGCGAGATTTGGCTGGCCCCGCCCCGAAACGTTTGTCATTCATAAAAAAATAGAAGGTGGAAAAGGCTGGCGGGTGGGGCTGGGGCAGCGCGGCGCTTAAAGGGGCCGCGGCCTCCTGCGGGAGGGGGTGAGGGGGTAGCAGGAGGCCTCGGTGGGACAGCCCGAGGGGCCGCATCCCGCTTAGGAAACGGTCCGTGGACACCCGTGCCCGAGAACCTGTGGGTGGGATGGGCCCTGGGCCTCACAGGCCGTGGGGACCCGCTGCAAAGGCCGTGAGGTCCCCTCCTCTTGCTTGGGAGGTGGTTTCACACCAGCAAGGCGCCCTCGCACGGGTCCCCCTGTAAGCCCGGGGTTAACCCGCGCCTGAGTCCTGCTTGGGCAGCCATTCCCCTGCAGGCACCCTGGAGCCAGGATTGCCTTTGAGAAGGGGACACGGGAAAAGGAGTTCCCACTTGCAAGGGTTGCCCCAGGCACGGATCTCTCCAAGCAGGTTCGTGGCCATGTGCCCTTGCAGGAATGCAAATGTCCCAGAGGTTTGGGAATGAGTTCAGGACAGAGTGGTGTTGCTGGGGGCCTGCCAGGCACCCTACCGCATCATTTCCACACTAAGAGCACCAGTTTGCCCCCTGTAACTGAAGGGGGAGAGACCTGCCATGGCGACCTGCCAGTGGCTGCTCAGGGAGGATGCAGCAGCTTGCACAGGATAAATAGACTGTGTGGAGGCCTCATTGTTGTGGACTGGGAAGTTACTGCTGGAAAAGGCAAAAACAAGGGATAGTGCTCAGTTCCAAGCTGCTCTCCTCAGCTTGGGAAGGAGAGGAGGCTTCTGCTTGGATCCCGGGAAGCTGCCCAGGGTTAGGAAGCCGTGTCAGTACAGGGCTGTCCCTGGCCAGTTTGAAATGCTCAGCCTCGGGTCATGCACTTGTCAGTGTCCTAGGGGAGCTGCGTAGAGTGGCTCTGAGCTGCTGCTGGGAGTCCCTCTGCCCATGCTGGCTTCCCAATCAGTTTCCAGAGCCCTTCAGGGCCACCTCCACCGCCCAGGGATAATGCTGGTCTTGGCAGGTAGCTCATCTGTCATCAAGCCCTGGGTGGAATGGCAGGGGACTGCCAGGATACAGCACCCGCCGGGTGCCTGTGTGCTGGGGGCAGGAAGTGCACGGAGGGCAGCAAGGACACCCAGCTCCCGGGGGGCTCTGCTGCTCTCACTTCCCCTCCGCACAAAGGCAACCGGGATTAAATCACCGCAGGTAAAATTAGCAGATGACACACGAGCAGGTGGGTGGCAAAACCCGGTCCTGGGAGCACGGTGGGCTGTTGGGGCGAGCTGGGTCAGCGGAGAACTAAGGGTCACAATGTGAGACCCGTGCGCTGTCTGGGGGCTGCTCAGCACCCCTGGGAGAGGGAGAGGTGATGGGGCCAAGTGCAGCTGGGGGACAGGCAGGTGAGGGGTCACGGGAGTGCCTCAGGAAGAGTCAAAGCCTTTGGAGAGCCAAGGCTGGGAAGGGGACTGGAGACCAGTGCCTGCTAAATTTAGAGTCCACTCAGGGGGAAAAAAAAAAAAATAAAAAAAATTTTGCAGGCTCCAAATTTAGCCGGATGCAGCTCCCACTGAGCACTGCTCCATCGTGCTGCCACTGCCAGCACCCCTTCAGCCCCGGCACCCTGCATTGGGCACAACCTCTTTTAGTCCCCGAAGGTGGGGACCCCACAGCTGACCAGGAATCACCCCCCCATTCACCCCGGGAGCAGCCGAGATGTTCACCACCATCTTTATTAGAGGCGAGGCCACAGCAGTCCAGGTGTGCACAGTAACACGCGCTACGCTACGGACGCCACTCCATGCAGGCAACCACAGCTACACACACAGCAGGAGGAGGGGGCTGGGGCTCCTGTGGCAGTGGAGCTCCCCAGCCTCTCAGGGATCCCCCAGTGCAGCACTGGCACCGGTGCCTGGGGCGGTTTCTTGGGGTTCCATCCCATGCCCTTGGGAACTGGGAGACACTGAGAGGAATGGGGGGGTTCAGAGCCTCGAGCATCCCTCAGCTGCATGCCACATTCCTCACTGGAGCCAGGGACGTCTGGGCTAAAGGGTCCCTCCTGGGCTGGGGACCTTTGCACCATCAGACTAAGGAGGTTGGGAGCTGCCATGGCTGTTGAACCGTGCCTTTGGCAGGGCAGGAGCAGATTGGAGCCATGTTCCCTGGGCCAGGTGGCGAGAACCATCCCCCTGACCATCAGAGGTGGTGTCTCTATTGGAGCTCAGCACTCCTGGCAGACCAGCGCTGGTGTATCATCATCATGCCCTGCAGGACACATGGCTGAGTGCTCCCCTTGGGATTTAAGCTCAGAGGAGCACTCCCTGCCCCCAGCGCTGCCAGGCCCATGGGTGTGGGCACGGGCACAGTGCCTACCTGCTTCCCCTGGCTGCACCACCCCTGCCAGCAAACCAGAGCAGAGACCCCAGTGCTGCTCTTTGCCCGGAGCCCAGCAAACCATGACTGGGGGCAAGGAGCACTCTGTTTCCATGCAGGCACTGGGAGAAAACCCCACACTGAGGCTGCGTGGGAAATGAAACCAAACCTGCCAACCTTGTGTGCTGCCATCCCACAGAATAAACCTGTCACCCCCTTGCTGGCAAAGCTGTGGAGATGGCAGAAGTGGTTTTTTCACCCTCCCCAAGCGTGGCACTGTGAGGCATCGCCACTGTCCAGAGCGGGCTGGGGAAATGGAGGCAGCTGGTTTATGGGACCTGGCTTTTGTTCAGCCTCTCTGCAATTGCTTTCACCTGGCTACTCATTAACAACCGCCTCGGGTGACGAGGAGGAGGTGGATTTATGCACTGCTGGTGAAGTGTGCCTGCCTGTGCTCCCTTTCAGCTCGCTCTTCACTCCAAAACTGCAGCACACTCTGCACTGCCAGAGGAATGCTATTGAATGGGCACCTGCAGCATCAGGAGGGACAGGATGGGTACTAGGACACTGGGGAGGACAGGGTGGCTTGTCCCAGCCCTGTGGCAGGGGCATAGTGGGGACAAGCAACCATTTTTCTACTGGAGGCGACACCAGTGGGGCACACACTGCTCCCAGCTTGCTCCCAGCAGCACAGGAGCCTCCAAGGGAGCTGCTTGAGAGCAGGAGTGATTCAGGAGCTGGGTGTGTCCTGCATGCAAGGCCACGGCTGGAGGCAGAAGCAGCCAGCAGCCCTTTCTACGGGCCAGTTCTGCCAACTCCTGGCTTCTGGGAGTGCATCCAGACCACCACAGCCTCCATACATTCATTCATCCATTTTCTAGGTCCTGTGCATCCTGGGGAGAAGCTGCATTGCCTGATCTCTCCATCCACGGGTGGTACCTGCTCGTGCATTGCAGCTGGGCTCTGGCAGCTGGGCTCTGGCAGCTGTGCAGGAAGCAGCATTTCTGAGACTCCTTGGATATGGAGTGGGTTGCAGGGAGACCTGGCCATACAGAAACTGAGGTGTAACTGCTCTCCCACGCTCCCTGCAGCCATCCAAGAGCATCAGAGGCAGCATCAGTCACACCAGGAAAGCACCAGACTGGTGAAGCACATGGGCAGATGTGTCAAAGGGCAGCAGGGACATTTCCAAGTGAGATGAGCTTCTGGATGTCTGTCCCCAGCCCCTGGTGCAGGCTGGCAGGCTTTAGGAAAGGAGAACGTTTATGTGGAAGGAGGTGCCATGGGGGACAGCTGCAGAGAAGGGAGGTGGTATCTGTATCCAATCTGGGTTCATAAAAAGGTGACCCCCAAAGTTTGCTAAATAAATACATAAATATTGACACCAAGCCCAGAGCTGGGGCACACGGGGTTCCCAAGATTGGCAGCTCCCCCCAGAGTTCCTTTTTTGGCCATTTCCCCATCAAAACAGTCTCCTCCTATCCACCCCACAGTTATCCCTGTGCATGGTCAGACCCCAGCCTGTCCCACACCTTGTGGCTTACAGTAATGGCTCTTTGCATCTCTCTTAAACCCCACAGCAGAGAGGTGAGTGGCTGAGACAGCTCCTCCAGGTTAAGGAAATAAATAATTCCTCCCATTGCAAGGGTTGGAGGACAGACAGCCAGTGCAGCAAGACATCCAATGGCCTTCAGAAGGGTGAAAAATAAATAAGTGGAGCTTGGCATTGCCTCAGGAGCAAATTCTCTCACAGCTCAGATGGGGGATATTTAAATAAAGGGGAAAAAAAAAAATCCCAGTTCTAGTGCTGCTCCAGCAAATGTGTTCCCTGCATGCCAGCCTGCCTTTGCCCACTGCTTCCATCCCAGCTGGAGAAGATGCTTATGGGAAGGAGCCTTCAAGATCTTCACAGGATAAAGCCTCTGCTGGGCTTGGAGGGGGAGTTTCTGTCCCAGCCACAGGGTAGGGATTTGGGGACCCCTGGCAGAAGGCTGGGACGCTGGGGGCCTCCAGGCTGCGGCTCCTTGGATGCTCTTTAATCCCGAGTTCGGCTTCTCCTCTTCAGGAAAAAGAAGCTGCTCTTCTGGGGCGGCCCCAGCAGCATTGGCACCTGGCTTTTATGTGTAATTCTGACCTAAAAAGACGTGGAAAAGCCCAGCTCAGTAAGGGGGTCCTGGTCAGTGAGTCCTCCAGGCCACCCTCCAGCCCCAAGACCCTGGGGAGTGACCCCAGCCAGCTGGGAGCAGTTGGGCACCCCGCACAGGGACAAAGAGCTCTGCAATCACATCCGGGCAGTGTGGGAAGAGGGTTTCTCCTCTGGGCAAACTGCCTGCCAAATGGTGGAGGACATCACTGCAACTCCCCCAGGAAGGGACGCTGCTGTGCCCACCCACCCAGAAAGGGATGAGCGTGTCCCTGTCCCCACAGCTCCCACGATGGCTTGTCTTGAGTCCAGAGCCTTCAGGGCGCAGTAACAGCTAGTTGGGCTCTCAGACACCCACCAGAAAGCATAGGAGCCTCCTTTTAAATCCAGAGGCTTTGCCACCAGAAGCCAAGGCTCTCCAATCCTGCCATCCTGCCAACCCCTCCTGCCCCATCCTGCCATCCTGCCAGCACCTGCAGCCCCATCCCAAGATCCTGCCAGCCCCTGTCCACCCTGGCTTCCCGAGCCCTCCCCAGGGACTCACGGTGCAGGATGGCTGCATCCAGGGCTCCCCATCCACCTGCATGGGCAGCAACTTGGACGTCCTGCAAAGCACAAAGAGAGGGAACGGGGGTGACACAGACATCAGGCTTTGCTGTTGGTCGAGTGCTCAGCTGGGGCAGGGACAAATACCTGATGGTGACGGAGGAACACTGGGCCAGTCTCTTCCCGGCGCTTTTCAGCCCCGTGTAGATCTGACCCATCTCCATCGCACCCTCCAGCCCCACCACCTCCAGGAGGTGGTCGCTGAGGTCTGCAAGAGAGAGGGCTCTGAGTTGGTTCCCCCATGCCCAGGGATCCTTCTGCCATCATGCAAGACAGCAGGGCTAGCACCCCAGGGCTGTTGGCTGCCCTGGAGCGCAGCAGTGCTGGTGGCACTGTGGGGACATGTCCTGACATCCTTTGCATCTCAAAACTACCAATCTGGGTATTTGCAGTGCTGGGCAACGCTGCTATCCAAAATCTCTGGAGGCAAAATACTCCTGGTGTGCAACAGCACCAGAGCCTGTATGGCTGCAGGGTCTCAGCCCAGATCCCCAGCCCTTTGACTGTTTGTTTGGATTGTATGAAATGGTGACACCCCGTCCTGGCATGGCAGAATCCTCAGTGGGAGAAATCTGCTCAAATCCCAGGGTTTTGCTCCTTTTCCTAGCTCATCTTGCTCTTCTGGGCCATCAGCAAGGGCACCCAACTCTGGCACACCTCAATCCTTCAGGTTTCCCTGTCAGGTTCCACCCCTGCCACTCTACCCATGAGAAGCCCTATGAGCCTTTGATACTATCCTACTCACCCACAAGTGGGGATGTCCCCAGGGTGCCCACCCTGCTGTCCCTTGCATGCCTTTGGGACTGGCTTTTGCTCTGTCCCGCTCCCTGCTGCCTCTTTCCACTGGCTCACCCAGGCCAGTGATGGCCTGGGATGTGACACAGCCATGCCTGCAGTGCCATCACACGAGGGCTGTTTCTGACCCCAGCCCCAGGCTGTGGGAGGTGACGGGTGGAAAATCCAGGCACTTTGCCTGTTTTCCTGGCTGCTTTCTACCCGACTGTAACCCACTGGGGAATGCTGCCAGCACTTCAGGCTGCCCTTGCCCAAGGGGATGGCTCCAGTGGCTGCAGCAGTGGGTGCAAGGTGCTGGCCAGGGCACAGTGCAGGTACTGTGCTGCTCCTGAACCCCACACCCAGGCTGGCAGCACTGTGACAGAGCCCGAGAAGAGATGGTTACGAAACCCCTTGATGCCAGCTCTGCAGCTCTATCCCAGCTCCTCCTTTGCCACGTGGTGGTGTCATCCTGGCACCCCAAAAGACAGCGAGTCAATCCCGATCCCTGCAGTGCTGCTGTTTCAGAGCTGGGGGGTGCCCGGTGCCCCTGTGCTAACCCCACAACCCCTCTCACCCCCTGCTCACCCTGCACGCAGAACTTGAGCTCCTTGGCGTCGGTGACCACCGTGCCGGGCAGCTTCTCGGGTGCCTTCTTGCCCAGCCGGCTGTAACCACGCTGCTTCTTGGTTTCCCCCCAGAGGTTGGAGCCCCCGTACATGCTGGGGATGTTGAGAACGGCGATGCCCTCCAGGGACGTGTTGCTCAGGTCTAGCAGGGTCCCGTCACACTGCCAGGGACGTGGGCAGTGTCAGAATGGGGGCTTGGGGGGGCTGGTGCCCATCACCGTGGAGCCCAGCCTCCTCTGCCCCCACAAAGGAGCACAGATCCCTGAGCACAGCATGGCACAGGATAGTCCCCTGGCTGGCACAGGGGTGGCTGGGGTTGGAGGTGCAAATAAATACTCCCCGCTTTGCTTTCTGAGAGCTGGCAACCACCACGTCACCCTCCTTGTCCTGCTCTCCCCTCTATTTCCATAGGAATTCTACATGTCCAAAATGCCAGTTTCAAAAAGCAAACTCCTGGGAGACCACAGCAGACCTTGGCTGGGCTCGGTGCTGTGACACAAAATAGGAGGCACCATCACCTTGGCCCTGAAGTGACTTCCATCCAAGGAGCTCCAGCACATGCTTCCCCAGTTCCCCTTGCTCAAACTGACTCCAAAGGACTGGAAAGTCTGGCTGCCCAAAAAATAGCTCCAACCAGTGTGCCTTCAAGAGACACTTGGAAACTAGAAATGAGGCTGGAAGGAAATTATGGGAAAGGTGTCAGAGGGAAAAATGTCAGGTTTTGGAGCGAGATCCACAAGACAGCACACAGAACTGGCATCTAAGGCTTTGCTGTCATACAGCAGGACTGCCCTGGCTGAAAATTCCCTGTAAAAGGTAAAATATCCATTTGCCTGCAGCTTTGCTAGAGGACTGAAAGCAGCAGCTGTGGAAATGCACTTCTTAACTTCAGGTCTTCTCACATTACCCAGACGTGGATCCCCTTCCTCGATACCTCCGGTGGAAGCAGCCACTTTCCCATCCAACTAGAATTTCTCTAGAGCACTCCTATTTTCCTTGAGGCATCTGCTCTCTACCTGCCACTCTGTGCTTCAGCAAATTCCAGCACAGCTTTTCCCTTGCATCTCGGTGATGCAAAGGCATCTCTGCTCTCACTTGCTGTGCCAAGAGGAATGAAACGGGCTGACAAGCCCCTGCTGCTGCTGCTCTGATTCCAGTTGTTTTCCTCTAGCAAAGGTTTGTAGCTTATTTTTATCCCCCCCCTTGGCCAGAGCTGAGGACCCCAGCCCCGTGTACGTGGAGTTGGGTGCTCACACGAGCAAACCCCTCAACGTGTCAGAGCTGTCCTGCCTGCCCTGGTGCTGTGGCATCTTATTTTTAGCCTCGCACTGAAAGCAGAACGCAGGAATCTTCTGGTTGGGGAAGGAAGAACTATCTTTTGGGAGGGATGTAAATCAATTCATTCTCAGTACATCTTAATGATATTGCGATCTGTAGGAAGAGAAAAGACTTCAATGCTCTGAGCAGGGGCTACCAAGCAAGGGGGCTTCAACTCCCTGTGGGATGGACAACACACCCTGAGCATCAGCTCCAGCTGCCTGCGAGGCCCCTTTCCCAGCTGCCTGTGAGGCAGCAGGTACCAACCCAGGCACGGAGGGATGGGAGTCACTTGGCTGCCCAGGGTGCAGGATGGTGGGATGGGATGCTGCAGGAGCCTGTTCCTGCCCACAGCTGCCTACGCCTGCCCACACCCCCACGGGCAGGAGCAATTCTCCCCGTGGAGTCCTGCCTGGGTCCTGTGCCAGCGAGCTACAATGGGCCCTTTGAGCAGGGGCAGCTGATGGCGTGCTGGCAGTGAAGTTGGAAGGAGAAATTTGCAGCTGGGGGAAAAAGCAAATTCATTTCCAGAAGTCGTAGAGAGAATGAGTGCCAATTTCCAAAACAAAACTGCCATTTCTCTGCAAAGCTGACAGTTGCCTGGGAGCCGAGGGAGGACAGGCTGCTGCTTTCAACTTCATATACTGCGGGATTAACACTTTCCTGCCAGGAGGCTCAGCTGGTGGGGGTGCTTCGTGGGGAGAACCCACAAGGAACCTCGTTCCCATCTCCAGCAGCATCAAACCCCACAGACAGTGGGGTGTGATCCGCCCTGGGACACTGCAGCATGGATGAGGGAGTGGGTGAGATGCTTTTGATGCTGCTCCTGCCCCTTCCCACCAGCTCCCATGGGTGCAGCCACCCATCTCAGGCTTCAAAACCAGTCTGCCCATGGCCACCCCTGTGCAGAGCCAGCTCTCCGGCTCTGCCCCACTCTCTGCCCGCTGCCAGCACCCCTGTGCACATCACCTGCTGTCATTCCCACCAGTTCCTTGCAGCAGGCACCGTTTTTCTCCCCTGACCCTCCAGCCTAAGTTATAAAAGGGTGGTTTATCCAGAGATAAGGAGAGACGGAAGTTTACAGCCCGAACCCCCCAGCACCACCGGAGAAGTGACAGCACTCTTAGCAACCATGGGCCCTCCTCCCGACTCTAATTAAAGGCTGTTTCCATGTCATCCAACCAGGGCTGGGAGCAGTGGGGAGTTGAGAGAGAGAGTATTCCAGGCACGCTCTCAAATCCAGCTGGAAGTGGGGAATACAGGCTCATTCTTCTGCCCGCAGCTGGCTGGCTCTGCAGCCAGTGCCGCGTGGTGGAACAGGCACTGGCCCCTGTGTCCTCCTGCCACCGGGAAGGGTCAAAGCCATGGTGGCACCCTCTCCCACACCAGCCCAAAGCCCTGCCTGAGAGACCCCCAGCTCCCAAAAAGCCTTTGTGCTGTGGCTGGAGCCAGGGAACCCCCCAGGAAACCCACCTCCACCTCAACATAGTCGTGGAGCTTCTTGCAGGTGGCCGCAAAGGTCTCCGATGTTCCGAATTCGAAGTACCACAGCTTGTTCTTCATCCTGGGGCAGAGAGACATGTCAGCATCCTGCTGGGAAGCGGTGCCTTGCCCCAGTTAGCAGCAGGATGGGCTGCCAGGGATTGTCTGGAGCTGGTGTGCTGGGGACATGAGTCATGGATGGGGAAACGAGCCATGGATGGGGACATGAGCCATCGTAGGGAGGGTCTGCCAGCATCGTGACCCTAGGGAGTTGTGTGACAGAACAGGGGGTGGCTCAAGCAGGCCTGGCTTGGAGAGCCGGTGGAGGGGGAAGGTAAGGGTGCTGAGTGCTCTCTTGGCATGGGACAGGATGGTGGATCTTGACAGGGCTGCTGGGGATGGGGTACCCCATGGAGGGGATGTCTCACAACCCCTGACCATGGCTCATGCCCTGCATCAGGTGCTGCGCTGGGCTCTGATGGGGGGCTGTGAGCTGTGAGGAGCTGGAAGCCAATTTCAGGGCAGAGCCAGACACTTTGGTCCATTCGGGATTTTTCTGGCAGCTATTTCCGAACCTGGGGATGGGGGTCACAAGCCACAGCTCCTGCTGCCATCACCCCATTTCCACATGCCCCAAGCACAGCAGGAGCAAGCTGTGACCTGCTGTCTGCCCTGCCTTCACTGCCTGGCCTGCTCCTGCCTGTCCTGGAATTCTATGCTAATTATAAAGCATGAATGAACGTAACTGGGTGCGTGGCCAAGTTCCAGCAGCCTGACACCCTGCACGGGGCTTGAAGGAGCACCCCAATCCCTGCCATGCCTGGCCCTGGACCCCCACCATGCCCAGTACACACCATGCCTGTCCCCTAAGGTTGGCCAAAGTCCCCTTGGCATGATGCCTGGCAGCACCAGGGTGTCCCCCCACACCCAGCTGTTTCAGGGGCCCCAGGAAGCTGTTACCTGCTGTTGAATTTCTCAGGGTGCTTTTCTCGCATGATGTGGAAGCGGTGGGCGATGGAGGCGTCCTGCAGGGAGCAGGGGCACAGAGACATCAGTGGCACAGCAGAGAAACAGCCCCCCCCACCTTGTGCTCCGTGGCCACGTGCCAGGATATGGGCTATATGGGCACTCGGCTCCTCGTGCCCATCACTGGCCCCGTGACACAAGAACACGGCGTGGGGGCCATGCCAAGGCAGCCGAGGTGATGGAGGGACCCTCAGCAGGGCTCCTCCCAAAGCCTGAGTGAGATGTAGTGAGTGCACTTGGCCTCCTTCCCTCATCACAGAGGCTCCCCATGGAAGGCATGCTGAGGAGGGGAGAGGGGGCCACCAGTGGAGCAGTGGGGCTCTGAGGACACCCTGGGATCTTGCACCCTGACAGTTCCCCTAGCAAGGTGGCAGCTCTCCTGAAGCTCATCACAACCTCTCCTTATGCAGGGTGGGAGTGTTTAAGTCCAAGTCAGAAGCTGTCCCCAAATGCCACGTGCAGTGACACCACCTGGCATTTGCAAGAGCCGGTGTGAACCCAGAATCCTCTCACAGAGCTGCAGGTGGGTACCCACACCACAGTGGCACCCTTGGCCCAGGACAAAAGTGCTGCAAGCCCCCAGGAAGAGAAGGGCTTTCCCCAGAGCCCTCCTGCTCCCAGGATTGACCCCCAGCACTGGGGGAAAACCCCTATGGCATGGGGTTGCCATTCTCCTCTGGGTCAGGAAAGCATGGTGGAACGTGAGTCTGAGCACCAACGCAGGACTTTCCTGATGGGTGCTGCCTTGGCAGGTGGAGTGTCCTCATCCCTGGGACCCCAAACTTCCCTGAATCCTGTTTAAGCTCCTTTCACACTTGTTTTTGCAACATTCCCACCAGGAAGAGAGAAATCCAATGCCTGTATCTAAGTATCTAAGTGCTGCCATTACAAATGACAATAAAAGCAGAAAAACAAGGCCAGGAGGCAGAGGAAGGTTGGGAATGTGAGCAAGGAGGAACAGGGAGGGAAAGACCCATCCCTGCCTCGTGGAACTCACCACTCCAATGGAGAAGTAGTTGTTGATGATAGTGGATGGGACAGGATCTCCATTGGCCTCCCTGTCACTGGGAATAACATCTATCTGCCAGCGGTCCAGCATCACCTCTGTGCTGTGCTCGATGTCTTTCAGAACCTTCATCAGGTTACCTCCTTCATAGCCTGGAAGGGAAAGAGGAGGATGAAGGAGAGCACAGCCATGTCACAGCTGGGTGCCTAGCACCTGTGGGAGCCTGGGGCTGCTGCTATGGCACGTCCTCACAGCGGTGGCAGAGATTTTGGCTGATGGTGGGGCTCTCCTGACGGAAAAGGTTGGGCAGGACCTGGCTGTGGGGGCATTGAGGAAGCAGTGGCTGCTCTTTTTTGAAGGGGCTAGAGGCACCAGGGTGAGACGAAGCTCTAACCACATCGAGAAGCCCAGGAGTCCTCCCTGCCCTGGGATGGCACCCACCCAGCCACACGGGAGGGTCCCCAACACTCCTCTGGCCTCACCTCCTCCCCAGCGCAGACACCGTGCCAGGTCATTGCCCGTCCCCAGGGGCAGCACAGCCACCGGCGGGTGCTTCACCAGGTTTGCCTTATCTGCAATTCAAGGGGGGAGAGAAGGTTGGGGCTGACAAGGCTCATTCCCTGTTCCTCTCCATGTCCCTCCCGGCCAGGAGCCTGGGATGACGCTACTGGCAGGAACCTCCCCCCATTGTCACAGGGGCAACACTGTGAATCTGTGACAGATCCCCAAGGATGCAGGCAGGTGATGGATGCTCTGTGGGAACACAGCCGTCCCCTGCTCACCTATGCAGTCCAGGATCCAACCCACTGTGCCGTCCCCTCCGCAGGCCAGCACACGGAAATCCGGAGTGTCCCGAAAGAAGTTCAGCCTGCAGAAAGCCAGGAGGGACAAGGTGTGACATGGGGGAGCAGGAGCTCGTGGGAAAGGGGAGAGGATCACCTGCAGCGACTCCATACCCCGGCGCAGGCCCACCACGGTCCAGGTTGTACACTTGGCGTGGGTTGAGCAGGTAGTGGAACTTCCGAAGGACCCTGGGAAGAGAAAGGCGTGAGGAACGCCGGGGAAGTGAGTCCCACACCAGGAGTGATGCCCGAGGGACCAGCAGCCCCCAGCCCTGGCAGGATGCTCTCCCTGGGCAGGACCCCACCTACCGCTCCCCTTGCCTTCCTCCGCTCTTGGGGTTCACAAGCACCAGGAGGGGGTGAGTCCCGGGCCGGGGGCTGATCTGGGGGCAGGAAAGGCAGCTGTGAATCCCTGCCTGCTGTCGGGCTCAGTGGCAGTGCTCACCTGCAGCCCCAGTGCAGGAGCCTACCTGCAGCCCTTGCCCATCCACTGTGGTGGAGTTGAACTTGAAGCCCTGAGTGTCCTCGGGGCTGGTGCTGGCAGGGGAGTCACTCTCCGAGCGCCGGCAGTGGGATTGCCTGTCCTTTGGGGAACAGAGGTGTGGGTGCCCACACTGCCCGAGAAGGCAGCGCCAGCAGCTGAGGGAGGCAGGGCAGCCCCAGTGGTGCCCTGACCCGTCCCTATCGCCAGCAGCAAGGAGGGGGGCACTTATCAGGACAAGGGGGGCACTTAGCACTATGAAAGGGTCACCTCTATCAGGATGAGAGGGGCGCTTACCAGGACAACCGGGCAGATGTAGGATGGCAGCAAGATGTGGTCCCGCAGCGGTCCCCCGTCGCACTCTGGCTTCACATGGGAGGCACACTTGTTGTGGAGCTGGAGGGGCAGCAGAAGGGGATGTCAAGCAGCAGACACCTGCTGTCTCGTGCTTGTGAGCCTCTCCTCCCCAGGGCTGGCTGTTCCGGGGGGGCTGTGGGTGCACCCCGGGCTCAGGGTACTCACGGTGACTTGGCACCAGACGCAGTGCAGGCCGGTGATGCCCTGGTAGCACTTGATGCTCTTGTGACACCTGTCGCACTTGACGGGGGAATTGCCCTCAATCCAGGTGTGCTGCATCACCTGCAGGGCACAGGGGGACACTGTGGGTACATGGCTGACCTGCAGGCATCTTCTTCCTGCTAAGGGCAGTTGCCACGACTTCGGAGGCTTGTCCTGCAGAGGTGCTGACTGATCCAATCCAGCCCCTCGCATGGCTGACTTCCCTCTCTGCTGTTCCATGCAGTGGGGACACCTATTTCTCATCCTGAAACCATGGCAAACCTCGGGGCAGAGGTCCTGGGAGTGCCCAGGGACTGTGGACAGGGTGCATCCTGCAAGGCTTTGGATGCTGGGAATGCCCGTGAGCTGCTGCCCAGGAGGAGAGGGGCAAATCCCAGGGGAAAAAGGTATGGGGGATCAGAGAAGGAGACCAAGGGGCCAGGAGACTCAGAAATGTGCTGGCTGTCTACTCACACTCGTGTTTCTCTTGGATTTAACATAGGTGCTGATGCAGGAGGCAATCTCTTTGGACACACACCTCTCGTGGACTGTGTACTTGCAGACTGGTGAGAGAGAACCACAGAGCCACAGAATCATTCAGGCTGGAAAAGCCTTCTAAAACCATTGAATCCAACTGTTGCCCCAACACCACCCAGGCCACCACTAAACCAAATCCCCACGCACCAGGAAGCAGGTGGCAAGCATCGCTCCCCACAGGCAGAGCTGTCCCCTCCCTGCACTAGCAGGGACCAGTCCCCCCTCCCGAGGGCACTTGACGGGGTGGGACCTGCCAGCCTGGGGGTGCCACATCCTGACCAGGGTGCAGGACTCACAGGAGCAGCAGAGGCCCTGCTTGCGAACGCCCAGCAGCATGGTGCGGCAGAAGTTGCAGTAGGCGGGTTTCTTGAAGTGCTTCAGCCTCCAGGCATGCTGCCCATCATCCTTCACATTCTGCAGGGCAGGGGAGTGCACGGTGAGGGGTCACTCCCCTCTTGCTGGGGGTCCCAGACCCCTCAGTCCACCTTTTCAATGAGCTTTTCATCCCCTAAAGCTCCTCACTCTGCTGGTGGGATTTTGCTCCCTGCAGGATCATGGGCTCCCCCTGTTCCCCTTCTCCCTGGTGTTCCTCCTGTTCCCCTTCTCCGTGGTGTTCCTCCAAGCATGCAGACCCTTGGCATGTTGAGCTCCAGGCACCAAGCTCCAGCTCCCACGACCTCTCTTCCCAGTCCAGCCATAGGGAGGATCTTGGTGGCTGACAAGAAGGTGACTCCACACCTGGAGCCAGGCCATCACCACCATGGGGTGACCAAAGCACGAGCCTCTTACAGTTGATGCCAGGTGTGAGTGCTTTGTAGGAGCCAGTTAAAATTCCCTGTTTCCTTGAATTTTCCTGCCAGAAAGCCTGTCCCCCAGCCCCACCTCTCCATCACTGATTTTGCCCTGCAAACTGTTACCCAATGGCCAGGGATGCCCCTGAAAGAAGAAATCAAGGCCAAAAGGATGAAAAAACAACACAGAGAAATAAGGGGACTTCCAACCACCCCACCTCTGCTCTTTGAAGCTCACCCCATGAGAGGAGTTACCGTTTTAGGTGCTCGTCTTAATTTTTTGACTTAATATTCAATGACCTGGGGTGCAAGGAGGGAGCCCAGCCTGCTTGGGCATGGTAGCTGGCAGTGACTGCAGCTCAGAACTGATCTTGGGGAGATTAGGGGGTGAAGGGGGCAGGGTGGGGGTGTCAGAAGTGGTTGGGGGCCAGTGTGGGGCTATGTGGTGCTGTATGAATACAGAGTCTGTTGCTGCAGGTAGACTGGATGCAGCTGAAGTAGGTCCCTGCAGGGACACTCACAGTCTCCATGCCCAGAAGGACCAGCAAGGGGATGGTGGTCATGCCACCACGGATCCATTCCTCCAGCGTCACGGTCCCGTCGTGGTTGTAATCTATCTCCTCCATCATCGCCTTCAGGATCTGGAGGAGGGAGAAAAGGTGGGTGACATGGTGATGCCAGGCACAGCTCTGGGTGAGAGCCCCCCCTTCGGCCCCTGCTGCCCCCAGCCCCAGCACTCACGGGCTTCAGCTCAGTGGAGTCCCACTCCAGGTACTCGGCCACGTGCACCATCTGGTTGATGATACGATCCAGCTCCTGAGCACAGAGAGACGGTGGGGCCTCATGCTTAGTGATGGCTCCAGCCATGAGCAGAGTGTACAGCCCCAAGCCCCCAAACTGGGGACGTGTCAGATTTATGTTCTCATATGTCCAAGGCCCCCCCAGTCCCCACCTAAACAGGAATGGCAGCAACACCCCAGGCCTCAGTGGGTGCTGGTAGCTGCCTTCTGCCCTGAAAACCTGCAAGAGAATCTGCAGTGGGTTTTCCCTGGGAAGAACTATTCTGACAAATCAGATTTGATTCGCAACAGGTCTCAACGACGCTACCCAAAGAACAAAGAGAAAACATCCCAAAGGAGAAGGACCTGCCCGTGATTTTTTCTCCTCTGAAACACTATGACCTGATGTAGAGCTACAGTTCCTGGGGTGGATTTTTTAACTCATTGCTGCTGGATGCAGCAGACCTGGCATGTATCCCCTAGCTCTGTGGTCCAGCTACTGCCTTCCTGCTCCCTTCCCACTTCCCTCACCTTGCGAGTGGCCACCTCCCCTTGGAGCACCTCACCTTGGGCGTGGGCACCCCAACAGTCCCCTGCATGCTTCCAGCCCCCCGAGCAGCCCCCGCTGTCTCTCCTGAGGAAGGCTCACCGAGCTGTCCAGGAGGCCATTTCCATCGGTATCATAGAGGCGAAACATAACTGGAGGGAGGAGAGAAGCTGCTGATAGTCAGGGCCCAGCCCCGGAGCACCCCGGGGCACCCCAGGCACCCAGCTCAGGCTGCTGGGGCTCTGAGGGGGGAGCAGTGCTGTGCCAGCTCAGCTGGGGCCAGATGTGACCCTGGGGCTGCGGGCTCTGGGAGTGAAGCCCCTCTGCCAGACATGGGTAACCCAAGAGAGGGGGATGCTGAATGGTTTGCCCAGCCCTGCACCCCTCCTCAGGCAAACCCCCCTCAGGTGATGCCCCAAGGCACTGGTCCCCCCTCCACAGAGCATGACCACAGGGTCCCACTTACACTCCAGCTTGTCCTCTGCTCGTCCCCTCTCCAGCAGGGACAGGTAGCAGACAATGTCCTTCAGGTGGACCACCTGGGCCAGGGGGGCAGGGGGCGGAGGGGGGGTGGCTTTCAGGGAGCTGGGGCTCTTCCGCAGGCTGAAGGGTAACCTCTTCTCCACGGTCCTTGTGCCTGTGGGCAGGAAGAGGGACCACACACAGGAATGATTCTGGGTCAGGAGTCATCCCCAGGTGGGACATGGGAACTCTGGGGTAGGGACCCATTCGTCATGGGGCTGGGTGGCACCACAGGGGTAGGGCTGGGGCCACAGAGGGGGCACGGGGCTGGGGCCCATCACAGGAGCAGAGCTGGAACACAGAGGGGATGCGGGGCTGGGTGACACTGCAGGAGCAGGGCTGGGCACTGCCCCTCAGTCCCTGGGGCACAGACCCCCATACCTCAATCACTGCAAGTGCAGGCAGGATGAGCAGTCAGAGCCCATGGGGACGTGCCCTGATGGGCACAAGCACCCAGCCAGAAGGAGTGAGAAGCTCAGCAGGCACCCAGGCAGCTTGCAGGGCTGCCAGTACAGCTCCCACTTGCTGTTGCCCGTGCTGAAAGCAGCCTTTGGCAGATGGCACCTCCTGGCAGAGGGCCCTTCCCGGTGCTGGTCTCCTCGGGGGCTGGCAGGAGCAGGGTGGGGGGCAGCCGTGACTCACTGCCCCATTCCCCCTCCCTACGAGCCGCTGCCAGGTAATTAAGACATTGAGTGACAGGGTCTCTGTGGGATGGGACTGATGGCTTAAGTTTGCCAAGCAAAGGTGCCAAGACGCCAAGAACCCGTCAAGTTTGGAAGGTCACCACCACCATGCTGGGGACATGACCAGCTGCACTGCCAGGGCACAAGAACTGGGGAGGGCTTGTCACTGCCTGTGTCCCTGATATGGAGTCACAGCCAAGCTCACCTGGCGACTGAGGGCTGAGCAGAGACGTGGAGGAGATCCTGGAAGAGCCTGAGGAGTTGTGGGCAGAAGCGGTGCCTGTGGTGGACTTCTGGGAAGAAGATCTGGACCAGCTGGGGGAGGCATTGGCGATGGATGCTGGGGTGAGGGACACTGGCTGCAGCTCAGCCACGGTGCTGGGGCAGCTCTTGGGCTCAGGGGGGTGTCGGCCCAGGGCACTTCGAAGCGTTTTCCCATTGATCCCTGAAAAGCAAGACATGTGTCCACGGGCAGTGTGACATCAGGGTGTCCCTTACCCCAGGAACTGGATGCTGAGTGCTTGCCCTGGGTGCTCTCTGCGAGCCCCATGCCTCTCTGTCCCTGCATCCCAGCACCCAGGGATCTCTGAGGGGTGCTGCAGGTGGCCCCCTCAATCTCCTGCCTGGCCCAGTAGCTCCCAGCAGTGCTCCCATCCCTGGATGATGGTCACCATGGTGCTCGGGACCAGACAGGGAGGACGCTGTCCTCCACCATCAGCCAAAGCCCAGTGCCCGGGGAGGTTCTCCCTCGCCTTTTGCAATTTATAGTCCTTTCAGTAGATGTCTCCACTAGCCACGAATCCTCCCAGGAAGGGCTGGGGGAGGCAGACGAGTGCTTGGCACGCATTCCCTGCTCTGGGTGCTGCCAAGTGCAGGGTGGCTGCCTGCACTGGTACCTTTGACAGAGGCACAGAACACCTTGCTCTGGATGGAGATGCTGACAATTGGCTCTGAATGAGCAGAGGAGAGGAAGGGACCAGTGCCATGGTGCCTTGTGGGTGCCCATCCTAGGGAAATCCCTGCCTGGAGCAGCACAGTGCCCCAGGAGCCCATCTGCTGGATGGAGAAGAGCTGCATCATGTGCTGGCCCCGATGCCACCCACTTTGAGGTGCCACTCCCCGACCTCCATCCCCGTGAGCAGCCCCAGCACGGCCAGCTGGGTGGCAGAGCTGGCTCACCGAGGGTGCTGTGCTGGGGGACACCGGGGCTCTGGCGCTGCGCCTCGGGGGAAGAGTGGCATATCTTGCGCTTGAAGGAGGTGAAGAGGTGTTGGCAAAGCTCCTCGGGTACATCTGCCTCCAGGTAGGTCTTCATGAAGAGACGGAAGCCCTCGTAGTCGATGGGCTGGGGAAGAGACAGAGGAGGACAGAGGTGCCTCAGGCACACCACGAGGGTGCAGAGCTGCCAGCAGGGTGGGACTCCACGCCCTCAGCCCCCCTCACTGTGCACATCACTTACAGAGCCCTCCCCAGAACTACTGGCTTCCCAATTCCCAGTGTGGGGTACGACCCAAAGGGACCCGGAGGCAGCAGGGCCAGAAACACACAGTGCCAGCGTGGCTGAGCCAGGGCAGCAGTGCTGGAAGCTGGGGGAGTGGCAGGGAAGGGCAGGGAAACAGGACCCTCCAGCCTGTCCTTGGTCCCTGGGGATGATCATCCTCCTGAGGTCACCCGCCCTCCTCCTTCCCCACTGGGCATTGCCAACGCATGGGAACTGTGCCTTCCTGATGGTTGTTGTGGCCCCACCTGGAAAGAGGGTCCTGTGGTGCCCTGGAATAGCAGGGTGGCTTTGTGCCCTTCCTTGTCATGTTCAGCCCACCGACTTCCCTCATTTTGCCTCGATTCCAGTGATTACAGCCCCCATGGAAGGCCCTGTCCTGCTGGCACACTAATAGGGTTAGGGTTAGGGTTAGGGTGAGGGACATTCAGCCCTCACCTCCACACACATCTCCCTAACCCTAACCCTGAAAGCACCACTCAGAAAAAATAACCCCAGCCTTCTTCAGGGGAGAGTGAGAGGGCACAGACCCCTCCTGTCACCACACTGGCAAAGTAACTTGCTTTTGGGGGGACAGCAAATCCCTCCCAGATTCTGACTGGCAAGGTGATGCCTGAAAAAGCTCTCAGCAAGGCAGCCAGCTGCCACCACCCATGGCAACACCACTGGGATGGGGTGGCATGGCCACGTGGTGTGCACAGTCCCCGAGGTGGAGGGGGAGTTCAGTCCTGGGAGCACGGCCATGGGGAGGGGTGGGGGGCAGTCAGGCAGCCCTGCCTTCTCTCGGCTGCTTCCAGGTGTGGCAGAGGGGCTGGGGGAGCCAGCAGCGGGCTGGGAGCTGCCAGCAGCACGGGGGATGCTGGCAGGACAGGGCCATACCTGCTCGGGGTTGTACCTCGAGAGCACGCCGTCCCCATGGAACTCCTCCAGAACATCCTTGAGCTTTTTGGTGGAGTCTGGGGAGACAAAAGGCACTGTGCTGAGCGTGGCCTCGCTGAGCCCCCTTCATCACCCACCAGCAAGGTGGTGCAGAGTGGTTTAGCTGCTGGGTATACAAATTCTGGATCCTTCCATGCCTGGAAAGGGCCATCCATGCCCTGCTTCCCCTTCTGCCTTCAGAGGGCAGGGCAGATATGGAAAGCTGGCCTGGGAGCTTTACATACATAGAGAGCTTCCTCCTACCTGTATGAAAATGAACATAAACCCAGAGCAAAGCAAGGAAAGCCCAAACCACTCCCCAGCCCTGGCTGCTCTGGGGATGGTGCTGAGCACATGCCTGGCTGTCCCTGCCCCAGTGCAGGGCTTTGGGTGAATGCTGCACCCCTTGGCAGCCCTAGCCATCCCAGAGTCTGCCTTGGGCTGCCCAATGGCATCTTCAGAAGGTGCCAGGAGGGAGAAAAAGAACAATATCCACAGAATCATGGAAACATTTAGGTTGGAAAAGCCCTCTAAGGTCGTAGAGTCCAACCATTAACCCAGCACTTGCGTTCACCACAAAATTACATCTACATGGCTTTTATATCCCTCCAGGGACGGTGACTCCACCACTGCCCTGGGTACCTGTTTCAGTGCTTGGCAGCCCTTTTGAGGAAGAAATTTTCCCTAATCCAATCTAAACCACCCCTGGTGCAGCTTGTGGCCATTTCCTCCTCTCTTATCATTGAGTTGCTCTGTGCAAACTTCCACACAAGCAATGTAATGACCTTCCCTGGCTTGGTGTTCCCAGGGCTGGAGTGACTGGAGGGAAATTGGTCCTTTTAAAATAAAGAAAAAGAGGAAAAGCAGAAAAAAAAGATCAAGGGGAGGGGACATTCAGCCCTCACCTCCACACACATCTCTGGGCATGTGCTTTTAAAAGGATCTTGGACACACCAGCCCCGTTAATTACTGTGAAATCCTCTCTGCAAGCAAGGGCTGTGCTGGCTCTGATCCCCCCAGCCCTCCACTGGAGACTGAACTCAGCACTGCACCACAACCATCTGGGATGTCTGGAGCCCTCAGAGAGGGGGGTCCTGGCCCCAGGACTGGGAGGACCCCCAAAGCCTGCTCCTCAGCCCCGTGCCAGGCCACTGTCCTGAGGAGGAATCAGCTGCCTGTGCTGCAGCCTTGCTGGTCACACTTTGATTAACAAAATGAAGATGCTGTCCATCTTCTGAGCCCAGCGTTACAGATGGTGTTTTATGGGCTGGGATTCAGCAGAGCAGAGCCCATCCTTCAGAGAGGCAGGAGGAGATGCAGAGAGGGATCCTGCATCCCTGCCTGCCTCTGACTGAGGCCTCTGGCTGGTGAGCAGGAGTGTGGGGAGAACTTGCCCCCAGCTTCATCCCTTTGATGCACAGCATCCCCAAAGACAGCCTCAGAGGGCTCACGGGGTCCCCTCTGCCTCTCAGTCCTACCCCTTCCAGCCTGCTCACCCCAGGGTCATGGCAGTTCTGCAGAGCAACACCCCTGAGATTTTACACCCCTTCTTCCTTCATTCTGTCATCCAGGCTGGGCTTTCCTGGCCATCCTGCCCTGCCCTCAGCACCTCCCTAGGCTGCACTGCTTCCCCATCAGCTGCTGCTATGAGCACACCCGGCTCTTTGGCAGGCAGGACCTCAAGGACTTCATTTCAGACCCCTGGGCTTTGCCCAGGCTGCCCCTCCAGCCGCTCCCAGCCCCAGGACCCCTCCGGCAGTGCCACCATCCCTTGGCATCTGCTGCAGAAGGTTGCTCTTCAAAAGCACTGAGGAAAATTACCACAGAGGGTTGGCAAACCGAGGCGAGCCGTGGAGCAGCTCCATGTGTTTGGGAAAAGCCAGTCTGCTTTCCTGGTTGGCATTTCACTTTGCTGAGGAACGTGGGAGCCACCGCCTTCAGAGGGACCGAGCCGTGCTCACGTGTCCAGCCCCCAAAGCTCAGCTAAATCCTCCCAGGCATGCAGGCATGGGGACCCCCACCAGCCAGGGCTGGGGGTCAGGGACCTTTCCAGCCTCCCCACCCAAAATCTAAGGGATCACCTAGTTCTTCAGGAGGACGCTATGGAAGCTAGGACACCGGTCTGGCACAGATCGACAGGACTCTCCAACCCCCCCTCCCTGTCTCAGGAGGGGGCAGAGGGTACTTACAGTCTGTGTACTGCTGGAGCTGGGCAAATTCGGAGGGACTGAGCGAGATCCACATGCCATCACTCATTTTCGGGTGGCAGAGCCCGTGGCAGGGGCCACCAGCTGCTGCACTGTAGTGCCAGGCTCAGTGCCACAGGTCCCCGCCGGCCACTCGGTCACATCGGCACTGCAGGGGACATGGGGGGCTCTCAGACTGCTGGCATCATCTTCCTGAGCCCATGGGCAGTGAACCCCCGAGATTCAGGGCTCCTGGTCAGCACCTTCCTCCCTGGAGGGGCACAGAAAGAGAGGAGGAGGTCAGCAGTGCCAGCAGTGCCCTGGGTCCTGCTGCACAGGCTGCCCTGGCACAGCACCCCAGGGCCAGCCACCTTCAGCGGTGGGGTCTGCGGAGCCAGGGGTGCACGGGTTTGGAAATGGGGTGCCAGGGTGCTTTCCCAGCTGGGAAAGGTCCCCCCTCACCACTGCAGAATGGGGGACCCTCTCCCCAGGGAACAGGGAGGGGAGCGTGTGTGCTGCAGGAGGGGCTTGGTCGAAAGAGGGGTGAGCACAAGTTGAAGCTCAGGGCACCTCTCTGTGTGACTGTCCCCAGGGCTTGGTGTCCCCGAGGGAAGAGTCCAGCACTTCCCAGGGGAACCCAGCGTGAAGAGCAGAAGGAAGGGCATGATTAATTAGAGAAGATGCAGCACCCCAGAGGCAGGGGATCCAAAAGAGCAGAAACTCTCAGCTCACTCCTCCACCTCTGAAGCTGGTGGTGACCTTCAGAGAATCACTGTAAATGCAAATCTACAGTCAAAACTGAGGACTAGGGAAAACCTGTGCCACAGAGAAAACCCAACCAAAGGGCCCTCTCCAGCCCACACATTTTCAGGCTTCAAAACTGATTGGTTTTTTCATTTAACAGAATTGGTCACGAGGCAAAGGGCAACATTTGAAGGAGGTGGTTGTTCTCCAAGCGGTCAGATCTCCATTTCAGGGCCATTTCCCTGCTAAATGTTAGCTCCCAGTTCCCACCAGCCTGAGCTCTCTCCTGACAGACTGGAACAAGCAGAGGAAGGATGAGCTGGCAAAGGTCAGAGGACCTGGAGTGATGCTCAAGGAGCACCCACACCCCCCAGCTGACTGCACCTTTTCATTCATAGAGAAAGGTATTTGATTAAGGTGAGCCAGTTTTTTGGGGTAGTTATTGGGTCCCAGGTGCCACACCAATCCCAGCTGGTATCCCTAGGGACATGAACATATGGGGTGCGGCAGTCACTTAACCCCTCAGCCTCAGGACTTACCCCAGTATTTCTTTACTAATGCTATTTTGGCTTTATATCCAGGGCCAAGGTGTGGGCCAGGGGCAAAGCCTGGTGTTGGAGGAGGAGAGAGCAAACCCTCCTCAGGGCTGTGGGGGGGACAATGACCCCTGAGCGAGCAGCACAGGGCTGAGCACCCAGCCAGATGTCTGCCAAGGGGTTTTCCAGCTGCAGGGAGTGACTGCACATCTGGAGGAGCCCACCAAACCCTGCGCATACATTTGTGGGAGTTAAAAGTCATGCCAATGCTTAGTCCTGCTCGGTCCTTTCCTTCTGGGTGGACACAGCTGCTGGAGTCTTGTTTCACCTCTCCATGGTCTGGGGCTTCTTGGCTGCTCCTGAGGCTGCCCGGAGGGCTGTGCAGCTTGGGGATCCTACAAAATGCTGCTCCTGCCCGGGGTGGTGGAGGGGTGGCTGTCCCAGGATAGGGAGGAGTGCCCTCACTGCTCTGCCCTGAGGCACTTGTGTGGGGACAGCGCATAACCCTGGAGGAAATGTCACCTTCCCACCCCCATCAGGGCCCTGCAGCCCCATGGCAACCTGCCTCCAGCCTGCGGCTATCCCACCTCATCCTGGCAGCTCTTTGTCCCCATGCCACCAACTGGGGACAAGCTAGGGCTAGGAAAAAACTACCCCGTGTCTTCCCACACTGACATCGGTTTTCTGGAAACCTTCATCTTGGGGAAAGCACAGGCAAGAAAGAACATGGTGTTTGCTCCTTTCCTGCATGATGGGCTTTGTCATAAAGTGTCTTTGAGGCTGGTCCAGAAGAACTCAATCCATAAGAAAAGCCCCCAGAAGCACACACAGACTTTGTGTTTCCCAGCAAAAGAGCTGTTTGGTTGGATCAGAACCTGGTTTTCATCCTAAATTTATCCAAGGAGATGTTGAGAGCGCAGAGCTAGTTAGAAGGAAAGGCAAAGGAGGGGGACATGGCTGGCTCCAGCTGCTTGAAGGAATTTGGGAGCACTGAGCCCTCCCATAACAGACGGCAGCAAAAACATCCCTTGCTTCTTTTAACTGCGGGTGATGGGGCGGCACCAAGCGGAGCTAATTGGGCTATCCCAAGGGGCTTTCCCCCAGCAATTGCTGGAATAACAAATGCCACTTCTGGCACGTCAGCCTTGGGTTTCAGGAAAGGCAGGAAAAAGCCTCCTTCGGAATCCAGCTGCTCCTCGTTTGGCTGCCCTCTGAATTGTCAGCGGCAAATTATGTCCTATTAAATCAAATTTGCCTCTCGCTAAAAATAGCTCCCTACTAGTGTTACAAATAACACTGGATTCCCTGCCTGAAGGCGCTCACCGGGACGTGGCCCCTTCTCTTCTCCCCCTCCTCGCTCCGTGCCCACCAGCCACACGCGTGGGCTCTGCCAGCGCCGGCGTGCCGTGACTCAGGGAGGCTCCGGTGGCCGGGGGAGGATGGAGAAGGGGGAGCCTGGAGTCCCCCAGACCCTCCCGGGGCATTAGGAGGTGCTGGAGCCCTCGGGAAGCCGCGTGGAGCATCGTGCCCGTCCTGGTGCCGCAGGAGGTGCCGCGGGGAGCATCGACGGGCGCGGGCAGAGGTGCGGCTCGGTGGGAGCCAGCGCCGGGCCATGTAGGGCTTGAAGCACGTCAACAAGGGAAATGCCAGGCAGGGGCTGGCCACGGGCCAGTCCCTGTGGGTGAGAGGAGCCCAGACAAGCAGCAGGACCGAGCCACGGGCACTGGGAACACCTCGATATCCCGTGTTGGTGAGAGGAGCCCAGACAAGCAGCAGGACCGAGCCACGGGCACTGGGAACACCTCGATATCCCTGAGAAAGGGTTGCCCGTGGGCACTGCCAGTGTCCAGTGATGGGGGTCTCTCAGAAGCAGCAATGGGACAGCAGCAGAGCTGTTTTTCCAGCCAGCCAGGAGTGTCCCCACAGCCCTTGGCCACTGGCTGCCCAGTGCTGGCGAGCATGGAGCACCCAGCTCCTCCATCACACCACGGTGCCATGGGGGGCTCACCATGGCATGGAGAGGGCTTGTTCCACTGGCACCCACCTGACCTCCCCAGGACCTGAGCTACTGATGGGGACCTAGTTCTGCCCATGCTGGGGCAGAGAACCAGGGGCAGTGGGATGGCAGCTTTCAGGTGTTGGCAGAGCCTCCAGCCCCCGACCAGCTCCACAGGAGCATGCCATAGCACATGCCCTGCAGGGGATTTCTGCTGCAGGTGCCCTTTAGGAAGGAAACACATTGGGTCCTTTAGGTTTAGGATAGGACATGAGGAGGGAAGGCTCCTGCTGAGCACACACACAGGGGCACGTGCAGAGGTCGTGGCTCCCTGACAGCAGTGGGATACAGCACTGGGCTCCTGCCTGCACCCCTGCCCAGGCCCACACAAAGCCACAGTCAAGTGCCACATCTCCTCCTGGGACAGAAGCACAACAAGTCCCTGCAGGAATGGCATTTTCCAGCCTGCCCGCCCCATCTTTTGGAAAGATCAGCCTATTTTTGTGTTGGATGGGGAGAGGCCCCTGAGGCAGTGGGTGGAGTGTAAAACCCTCCTGTCCCACTGCAGCAAACAAACCCCAACCAAGTCACGCTCCAACTATTTTCTGCAGTGACAGGAGAAGGCACTTTTCTGCATTTCGCCGGCCCAAGAGGACACTCAGGATTAGGTTTTACCATTCTTCAAGCCCTTTGCTGTCTACATGTTCCCCCAGCCCTTTGACCATCCACCCACACAGAGCCAGGCATGCTGTCCAGGTACCTCACACCAACTCTGCTTTGAGTTCTGAGCACCCTCATGGCACCAGGGCAAGGAAAGGTGCAGGCAGAGGTGACCAGAACACCCTTGCTCTCCCACACAGCAACACAGGGAGGAAGGTGGCCACAGCCAGCACTCTGGCCTCAGGGTTGGGCTGTGGATGTACTGACTCCCAGCTGGGCACTGGGAGAGCTCTGCTGAACCCTGTGACAGCGGGGACCCAGCACAGCAACCCTGGAGCTCGTCTCCACCCAGGGCCAGGACAGCTCAGTTCACACCCCAGGGACACCAACAACTTCCTGACTTACTACTCTTGCCTTTTTAGAGAATAATTTTGCTGGCTGAGTTCAGAGCAGACTGGATCTGAGCTAGGATGTGTTCAGAGCAAGACCCGTCCCTTCACCACTGTCCCTGCAGGTCCCAGCCAGAGCTTGTCTCATGGACAAGCCCCTTCCCATGCCAGACGGGGAGGCAAATGCTGGTCCCACAGCACAAGAGGCAGGATTCTCCCTCGGGTCCCACGTTCATCACTAAGCCCAGGGCTTCAGGAGCGCTACAAACCTGGCAAAGGGAAGTTCTGGCTCTCTCCCTGCAGAAATCCTGCGACCACGGGTCCCATGGGTTAACCACACCTTGGGCAGGACATCACTGCTTTCCAAGAGCTTTGAAATACATTCTTCTCCCCTTTCATTCCCAACACAACCTGCAGAACAAGTCACATCCAGCCTCCTTCAGCAGGCTGGGCACACCAAGTACCTCCTCAGTCCTCCTGCCCTCCGAAGCCAATGGCCCCAGCAATTTTTACTTAACAAGAAAGACACTAATGAGCTTTTCTGGCCTGGCAACACACGAGAACGGCTGGATCGGGCTGTTCTTCTGCCCCTCCAAAGAACGGGTAGTTTTATAGCCAGGCAGAGAACCAACACGGGCTGAAACACACATGAAGGTGGCAGAGCTCCCTGGGCTGCCGTGCTCCCCACCCTGGGGACAAGACGACGCTGCCCTCTCCTTCTCCACCCTTTGGGAAGCATTTCCCAGGGGCCGAGCCAGCGCCTGAGCATCGGGAACCCCGATTCCCCAGCCCCTAGCGCTGCCCCATTCCTTCAGCGCCTCTTCTGCTCCCCAGAGCGCTCGGGAAGGGCGCCACGACCGGCCCGGGGAGGGTCGCGCTGTCCGAGGGCAGCAGCCGGGACCCGACGGGCGGCGTGGGGTCCCACGTGGATGAGAGGGGCTGTCCACGACTGAAAGGGATGAGCCCACAGGGGTCTCCGGACCCGCTCTCTCCCCCCGCCCCACATCCCCCTGCTGCTGTGTCCCCTTACTTGGTGGCGGCAGCGCGGTGCCATCGGTGGGACCGGTCGGGGCGCTCCGGCGGCGGCGGCTCCGGGGTTTGGGGATGCCCGGGGGCTCCGGGGTTTGGGGGTGCCCGGGGGCTTCGGGGTTTGGGGGTGCCAGCAGCTTCGGGTTTTGGGGTGGCAGCAGCGCTGGGCAGCCTGGAAGGTCCGGGATTTTGGGGTGGCAGCAGCTTCGGGTTTTGGGGTGGCAGCAGCGCTGGGCAGCCCGGCGGGTCCGGGATTTTGGGGTGGCAGCAGCTCCGGATTTTGGGGTGGCAGCAGCGCTGGGCAGCTCGGCAGGTCCGGGATTTTGGGGTATCAGCAGCTCCGGATTTTGGGGTGGCAGCAGCTCCGGATTTTGGGGTGGCAGCAGCGCTGGGCAGCGCGGCGCTCCCGCGGCGGGGCGGGGACGGAGGGATGCGATCGGGCGCGACCCGCCCCGCTCCGCTCCGCCCGCCTCGGAGAGGCAGAAGGAGAAGGAGGAGGAGAAGGAGAAGGAGGAGGAGGAAGAGGGAAGAGCCCGGCGGCCCCGACCGCGCTGCCGGCCCTGCCCGTGCCCGGAGGGAGCAGCCGGCTGCGAGCGCAACGGGAGCCGCGTGTCCGGGGGAAAACTCATTTATTACGAATTCCCATTTTCCCACAGGGGCAAGGCTTTCCCCACTTGCCACTGACCCCGCACCCTGCCCCGCAGCCTCGAAGTTCCCCGTGCCCAGCCCCGCCTCTTTCCCTGTCCCTGTCCCCCTGCCTATCTCCATCCCCATCTCTATCTCCATCCTCGTCCCTGTCCCTGTCCCTGTCCCCATCCCAATCCCCATCCCACTCTCTTTCCTGGGCCTTCCCTCCCTCTGCAAATCGGTCTCTCATTTTCAAGCAGTTTCACTCGTGCCAAAGGTTCCTCTTTCCTCAGGAACAGAACAAACCACCGAAAACAAACAAACAAAAAATGCCAAAGCAGATAAAAAGCATTTTTATTTTCTTTCCATGACGCGTCTGACTGCCTGCTTGGGAGTGACACTATTTCAGGCATGTCTATTATTTATGTTTCACTATATTTATATTAATTAGAGACGCCATCCATGTACATAGTTCTCCAACTTCAAAAAAAGCAGAAGAAAGGGACTCACAGCTGGGACTGAACTTTCTCGAGAGAAACAGGATCCACAGCTATAACTGCATGCTGAATGCTGGTCCCAGATGACGTTCCTGCTCGACACTGGGGATTTCTCCGGCACCAGCCCCATTTTCATCACCTCCTTTCTGGCTGGGACTCCAGAGAGATGGCTTTGGGCTCCTTGGTGGGATGCTGAGGATGATGGAGTCCTCGGAGCCATGCCACTTTTAGGGGGGATAGGAATCAAGGAATCAATCATGTGGGAGAAAACCTCTGAGTCCAACCATTAACTTTCAATAGTGGCACTTGTCCCCTGGTGTAATCCCTCCTGCAAGGGCTCAGCTGGCAGACACAGAGCCCTTCTCCCAAAAGAAGCCTCACACCAAATGACACCTTTCAAGGATCAGGGCTGATTCCAGATTGTTTGGGAGTGACACACTTGGGATGCACACCTCCAGCAACCCTTTCCAGCCAGCAGCAGTCCCCCAGGGCTTTCCAGATGACTGAGAGCTCCCACAGGTTTTCCAGCCATTGGAATGGCCCTGCAGCAGTGAGGCATGAATATTTTCTTCCAGGCAGGGTGGCCAGCCCAACCAGGAGAAACTGCTGGCCCAGCAGAATGTTGGACTCCCTCGCTCTGCCTTGACTTTGCTAATGCTCTGCCTGGACTATTGGTGAAATTCCCAGCAGTTCCAGAGAAGAGAGTTTCATTCTTTTCCTGCATCCAAGTAGGTATTCCTTCCAGGGATTAATTAGTAAATTAAAATGGTAGAAAGACCAAATTATTACGGTTAGGCACAAGCCCTGGTGGTGATGTCTCTCTCTTGCAGATCTGCATTCTGTGTCCTCACACATTCCCACTCCCTCAAAGGGCTGCAGCAGCAGATTCACCCCCCAGGCTGATTCCCTTAGTGGGACACTGGGGTCAGCTTTGGGAGGATGAGAGCAACTTATGGGTGCCTTGACCCTGGTTCCCGAGCCTGGAAGCCCTGATCCTGCAACATACAGTGCTCTGTGTCTGAGGGAGAAGGAGAACCTCTTTGCTGGGGTGACAACAACTGTGGTCCAGGGGTGCTGGCAGCAGCTGTGAAACCTCTGGGCATGCAGGAGTAAAAACCCTGTTTGGAGAAGAGGGAAGGACAAGGTGCCAGCATGGGCATGTTACCCTGGGCATTTGTAATGCCCTCCTGGTCCCTGCCAGTTACCACCACTCTCCTTGCTGTGCCAGTGGCTCCCTGGGATGACTCAGCACCCACCAGAGATGCCCCCTCAGCACAGTGCCCCTGCCAAGCCAAGCCCTGCCCCTCAAGGCCAGGGCTGGCCAAGCCCCACTCTCCATATTAATGCAAGTGATGGATTAAGAAGAGCTGCAGCCCTATTTTCTATCCCAGTCCAAAAAAGCCATCACATTTTGCCTGGCAGAAATTGTTCTTCTTAAACCTGAGTCACTTATGATTCCTTGTTCTGACGCTCAGTGATTTCTTCTTTTTCACTGGTTCCCCCAGGCAGAGCCCAAACCCTGAGGGGATCTGCAGAGAGGGGGCTGAAACCCCTTCCCTGCCCACCCTGGGCACCCGGGCTCACACGGAGATGGTTGCTCTGCAAAGGGTGGGCACTGATCCAGCCTTATTCTGGGGGCACCCAAGGGAAGAAGATGCCTTTCTCAGTGCAACAAACAAAGGAGAGGTTAAAAATGCCTTTTCATCAGCTGGGCAGCTTTGGGGGATTTGTATCAGCTCTCTTCTTGCTTTAACTCTGGTTAATTTGCTATTGAAATGCTGGCCCAAGGCAACGCCGAGGTTGGCTGCTGACTCAGTTTTAGCACGCCTTCCTCTCCTGGGCTCTGTGACGTACGGGAGGAGGAATCCCAAGCAATTATAACTTGATTATTTTACTGAATGTGTGATTACAAATGGGTACTGCAGAGCAATGAGCACTGCAGTGAAGACAAAATTAACATAAGCCCAGGCTCCCCTGGTCCCAGCTCTTGCTCCAAAGACAAGCAGCTGCTTGGGAAGCCCTTCACACCCTGGTTATTTCTCAGTGACCACAGGGAAAGTTGCAACCTCCCCCTCAAAACACTTGAGAAATTTCCAGGATGATTTTTTTGTACAGTTCTGCTTGGCAGCAATGCCCTGGGAGAAGGATGAGCTCTCCAGCTCCTGCTCCCAGGAGGTTGCCAGTGTTATATTAAGTCTCGGTGAGCCTGGAGAGAGGTAGATTAGGTTGGAAATTAGAAAACGCTGCAGGGATGGGATGTGCCCCAAGAGGGACTCAACATCAGAGCCAGGGGATGCCAGTGGGGCTGAACTGGCCTCTTCCCAACTACCAGTCCTCGTGACATGGGTGTCCCTGGGCATTGTGCTGGGGCTCCTGCACCCAGTGAGCTGAGCTGGTGGCAGGACAGTCACCTCTCTGCCACTTTCACTACTGTGGATTTTCCCAAAGAACTTGGTGTCACCTGAGCAGGCTTTCCCAACTTCTTGCATTGGGATGCTGAGCATCAGAGAAGAAACAACAGCATCCCAGCTGCTGGCTGCCAGCTGACTCCATCACTGCCTCTGTGCCTAGAGAACAGCCTGCACAGCTCTCCCTGAGAGCAGGATGGTGTTCTGGAGGGTGAAATATTTCTGATTCGGGAATCCATGGGGCTGGTGGGCAGCAGGGGAGAGCTGCAGTGACACAGTCTGAGGGAACACGTGTGGCAGTGCCAGCAGCAGCTCTCCAGGGCTGCACAGCTCTTGCCCAAGCCCAGCTTCTGCACAGAGCCAGCCTGCTGTGGGGGAAAGATGGTGCGAGTGAGTCAGGGACTTGGGTGAAGCAGCATCTTCCCGAGGCTGGAGGAAGACTCCACACCAAGAGCATGGAGCCTTGCAAGCCACTGGCTCCCTCTGAGCCAGGCAGCTCGGTACAGGGGGAAACTGAGGTGGGAATGAGCTGGGTGGCTGAGAGCAATTATACGGGGCAAGGCAGAACACCCGTGGGTGCTCTGAACTTCATCCCTCTCCTGTTTCCCCTTGAGTGACTTTGAGCTTGCAAAAAATGATCATAGAATCATAGTGCCAACTGAATGGTTTGGGCTGGAAGAGACCTTGAGTTGGAGGAGAGTCATTCAGTTCCAACAACCTGTCCCCAACAGGGACTTTCCACTATCCTAGGCTGCCTCAAGCCCTGTCCAACCTGGCCTTGAACACTGTCAGGGATAGGGGAGCCACAGCTCCTCTGGCCAGCCTGTGCCATGGCTTCACCACCCACACAAGGAAGAATTTTTTCCCCAAAGCCAGTCTAACCCTGCCCTCTGTCAGTGGGAAGCTATTCTACTTTGTCCAGTCCTTCCCTGTCCTTGTCCAAAGTCCCTGTTCAGCTCTCTTGGAGCCCCTGCAGGTACTGAAAAGCCATAATAAGATCTCCCTGGAACCTCCTGATCTCCAGGCTGAACAATCCTCAGCCTTTCCTCACGGGAGGGGTGCTCCATCTCTCTGATCATGTTTGTGGCCTCCTCTGGACTAGATGATGACCATGGTGACAATGTCACAGCACCACAGCATCAGAACCCTTTGGCAGAGAGCACCAGGGATGGCCACACACCTGAAAGGCAGGGTGTAACATCTTCCCTTCCATCCACGTCCCAGCCACACTGCTACCCAAATTATGTGCTGTCAGTGTAAATGCAGAGCACAGACCAGAGGGATGCCTCAGCCCAGCAGGGCAGGAGGTGCTCTACCTCTGGCTGCTGCTATGTTATTAAAACACGTAGAAAACTGCCACATCTGTGTGCCCAGCAGTTCTTTTAGCATGGTGAAATAAATCCCGAATTTAACATAAATAAATGGAGATATCAGTGTGTCACCTGCAACCTCAAGCATCCAACGCTGTGGGTGACAGCTCAGTGCACACCACGGGTGGAGCTGGGTACCTCCATCAGGGGGAAGGAGCACAGGAGAAGAGCACAAAGCAAATCTGGGGGGCAGGAGCTCCTGCAAAGGCAGAGCCACGGCTCCATGCCCTCGGGGCAGGCGTGGGAACAGCAGGATCCTGCCTCCCAGGAGAAGGGCAGGGAAGGGAGTAAAGGGGCTGTCAGATGTTGTTAGTGCTGTGACACCTCTTAATAAGGCCCATCTGGCTGGAAGGCAGTGGATCCTGCAGGATTTCTGCAGACCTGCTGGTGAATGCTTCTGCCAAGGTTTTACAATCAGCGTTAATAAACACGCCGGGGCGGCGTTTGGCACCACGAGCTCAAACTTCCCAGGCTGAGAGCGAGAGAAAAGCCAACAGGATTACAACAAAAATCCTCGCTGCAGTGCAGGGCTCCTGGGAAATCCATTGCACCTTTTGGGATGTGTGGATCCCATGCACCCAACCGACTGCAGGTCACTTCTGCTGGTGTACCTATTTCCCATGGACACCCCGCCTCACCCGGAGTGTGCATATGGATCCTGCATCCTTAAACGAAAGGCTAAGCAGGTTTTCCACCTGCCTTCCAAACCTGAAGAGCCACTGGGTCTTTATCTGAGACCCCGAGGGAGGCTGGTGTGTGGGACAATAGCTGTGGCATGGAAACCCCAGCTGGCAGGACGGGGGGCTGTGAGAGGGCTGGGGGGCTGTGACAAACCCGTGTGTCCCCTCAAGGCAGCACGTGCCATCGGGCAGCAGGCACCCCGAAGCACATGATGGCACCACACAGAGCACGCCAGAGAGGGAGCAGCTGGGCCCGTAGGTGTGCAAGAGCGGCAGAGAGAGCCCATGTGATTTGGGAAATGCCGCAGTTGAGGCTGATGAAAGGGTAGAGCTGTGTCGAGTGGCTATCGCTGACTCACAGGGCTGCAGGGAACACGCTGGTGGGTGGGTGAAGAGCTCGGGAAAGCTTGGCTCGGCTGTGCCGGGCGTTTGGGAGGGTGGGAACGTGCTCTGCTGCCTGTCCTCAGCATTCTCCCACCAGAGCTGGGAAACTCTCTGGGGTCAAGGGGAACTAAACGTGGTGGTGCTACCCCTGAGACAAGGAAAGGGACCTCAGTGTGGGTGCCTTGGGATGGAGCGTGCAGTCCCAGCATGGCACGCTGTTGTGAGCCAAGCTTTGCCAGGACAGCCATGCCCAGGAGTGCTTATTTGGGGCCAGGGGCTCAGCTGTCCCCCAGCTCCTGGGCCCTGCAGAGCCCTCTCAGGGGATCTGGCCTATCTTAAATGAGCAAAATGAATCTAACTTCATCAGAAACCCTGTTAGGTTGAGAAATCTGGAGCACCAGGCTCTGCAGGAGACACCAACTCTCCCCCCTGCCAGTAAGAGAGAGGTCCCCGAATCAAACCACCTTGAAGGTGCTGATCCTGCACATCCCCACAGATGCCCTTTGTGTTATCCCTACAGGTTGTCTAGCCTGTGTCCCCACTGAGGCTCCTCTTGCCCAGGGTCATGGTGCTGGATTGCAGGACCTTCCCCAAACCCACTCCACTGTCCCTGAGGGCTGGCTGGAGTGCTCCTTGCTGCGAGTGATAGGAAGAATCCCTTCAAGTATGCACTTTCTCAAATCCCTTGAACTCCTGAATTAAAATAAGGATGTGGGATTTAACTTGGAAGGGTTTGAAGGAGATATTTTTGTTATACATCTTCATGCATGTCACAAGCCTCAAATATTTGGAAGGGCTGTATAAATAACTGTGTGATCACCTTTCCTTGACTGGCTCATGCCTCCCTCTATCCCACAGCTGCCATGGAGCAGTGAAATGTGTGTGGTACTCAGGAACTTGCAGGTTTACTCTCTGTTACTTTTGGGGTTTTCATGAGGGATGCTGTCACAAGCCTTGTTTTGTCTGAAAGGCACGCAAGAAGAGGAGAGGAGAGAAGAGGAAAGGAGAGGAGGGGACCAGGACCTGGGCACACGAGGATGCTGCTTCCCCAAGCATCCCTCAGACACCTGCAAACTGGTAGGACAAAACTGTTGGCACCAAAACACCATCACTTTACTGGGAACTACACCACGTGCTGGGCAGTGGTTGTGTAAAGCCCAGAACTTTCAGATGTGAAATCATAGAATCATAGATGGGAATTTTCATGGCATTTTCAGTGAAGAGAAAGACAAAATAAGACAGAAGCTGTTTCCCACCTTGACAGCTGAACCAGCCAGGGAGACCTGGGGACATGACTTGGAGTGCCCCACATCCTCCTCCCCATCACCCCAGACCAGCAGCTGGTAGAGATGCCTCAAGGTCTGCAGCCTAACAATGCCCTCCAAGCCCTGGGGCCTGGAGCAGGAGGCAGCTCTGATGCTCTCTGGGTGATTCTTTTCCCAAAGCTACATCAAGAAGATGTTGCTATTAAAAGACCTTCTGGGTCTATGATGCGAATCCTAAACCACAGCCAGCCAGCTTATCTGGGGTTCAGCCTAAACCCCTCCGTGCCGGGCTGCCAGGGCCAGTGCCGCAGTCACCAGGAGGAAAGAATTGTTTGCCATATGCTGAGGGATTACTGTATAAAACTGAGATGCTTGGCTGCATGCCAAAACACAGGGTTTCCAAATAGAGTCTGAATCCTGGACAGAAAAGTTCCAACTAAATATAGACATGACAGCCTTGGAGTTGACTTCTTGTGTTTTGTTGAGCGTGGGGGGTTTTTTTGTTTTGTTTTGTTTTTGGTTTGAGTTCACCTAAAATAGCACGTTGGAGGTTTTTTTTGCGCCCTGCCGAGGGGGCAGATAGAGGCATGTTTACAAACAGAGTTACAAACCCAAGGAGATGGTGGGATGAGAACCTCACCCTTTCTCCTGCTTACCCTTGGATGGTCCCGAGGGATGAAGGGGTTGCGGGTGCAGAGCAGCTGGGCTGCCTCCAGCCCCTGGGGAGGAACCAGGTGAGGTCCTCTTCCATGCACCCTGCCCAGGAAAGGTCTATCAGTCTAAAAACCATTGCCAAAAAACCAGAGAGCCAAAAGATTTGGGGCACATGATGACACAGAAGACAAGGGGGTGGCACCTGGGGGGGCTCGCTCGCATGTAGCTCAGCAAGGAGCAACTTCACCGGGTGGGTTCAGCAGAGCCAGAACTGCTGCTGAGAGCCAGGAGTGACAGGAAGGGGAGAAGAACTCAGCAAGGAGATGGTGCTTTCTCTTGGAAAAGGCAGCGTGGAGTTCCTGGGCTGCCAGCCCTGCTCACACCTTTCGGAGACGTGGGCTGGATTACTCAGCCATAGACCCACTGGCAAATGCAGCAAAATCAGAGTTCAGCCCCAGGACAGAGCAAGGGGCCAGAATCTCAGGGGCTTCGGGGTGCAGCTGCTCCCCGTGCAGCAAGTGAAATGCTTTTGCAGAAGCCCATAGGAAAAGCAAGAAAGCCTAAATAACTGGGATGGGAAAGCAGGCATTCGATGTGTTCCTCAAATCCAGCACGGAGTGTTGGGAAGGAGCGTTGGAGGGGAAGTGGAGAGAACTCATCCTCACAAGCCAGCCATGTGTGCTTGAGGCAGCGGGATGCTGGGAGCTCTTTAAAGGGTTGGGAGAGAAAACTTCCAGAAAGCTGTAAGTCATTAGCTGCTTAACGTCATATATATGTAATATAATAGGAGAAAATATTGTTAATAACCTTGATGAGAGGAAGGAGGTGAGACAAGCCCCTACACGCACATTGGCTTGCACAGTATTGGCAAGAGCTTTCCAACACCTTGGCATTCCAGTCAGGAATTTATTTAAGGGTTCACAACTCCTAGGACAGCTGATAGGGATAAAGATCAAGCAGTTGTTTGAGACAGACCTTAAATGAGGGCAGCCCTAGAAAACACAGGATGTCTGAGTATCAAATAATCAGTAGTCCGAAAGGAAAAAAAAAGTTTAAACTAATATAGAAAAGCAGGAAAGTGGATAAGGTGTGATCTCACTGCAGCAAAAAAGCTGCCCAGAGGGAGAAGTCTGGCTCTGCAAAATTCCTGTTCCTAAACAACAGCGTTGGGGAGGCCAGTGACATGAGGGAGGTAGGGCTAATAATAACAAATACCACCAGAGTTATACCTTACATAGAGAAAACTGCACTGGAACTGGCTTTCTGAGAGCCCAGCAAAAAGCTTTTGTTTAATTTATGGGGCTCGGGCTATTTTTAGCCGGCAGATCCTTGGGGTTTTATCTGGAATCACTGCTCTGAGCCAGCAGCTGGAACATTTTAATTGTTTGCTCTGGATTTGGGGTGGGGTTTTTTTCCCAAAGGGAGAAAGAGGAAAGCAGGTACCGGGGTCTCCCGACAGCAGTCCCTGCACCCTTGGCAGCACCTCCCAGAGTGGGGAGGGCAAATGGGTCTTGGAGCAGCTCCCTGGTTCCTGGGAGACTTTTTGGGGCAGTGCTGGGGGGATCATAGGGTGAACCCCTGTCCTCCAGTCCAGCCAGGACTGTTCATTCATCCACAGCCCCTTGCTAAAGGCCAGCAAGCAGCAGACAAGGGTGTGCTGGGGGGACACAGTTTCTCCCCATCCTCTGGTTGCCACAGTGCTTTAAAAATAGCCTGGGCAGTCCAACAAGGAGGGAGCATCCCCTTCTTCCAGGGAAGCCAGAAGCGCCCCAGGCCTGGGAACCTGTCTGCATGCTGCAGGGGTTTATTTGTCAGGAAAGCCCTTTGGTGTCTGCCTGGAGTGTGGCTGTGAGAGGAGCCATCTGCTCGGGGACAGGCAGTGTTTACACCAGCCTGGGCAGAGCCTCAGCCCAGCTCCCACTGCGCCGCTGGCACCTCCACCCTGCTCCGAGCTTGGCCCCAGTGATGAATGCAGACATCTCTGTTTAGAAAAACACTGGCTCTGCTGCACTGGGATCTCCCGTGGCAGCTCAGAAATCCATCCTGCCTGGTGGCTGATGAGTGCTGGCATGGTGAGGTGGCAGGGGTCTGGTGGGATGTCCCTGCCATGCAGGACACTGGGAACGCCAGGACTGTGCCCTGGTGCTGAGCGAGAGGAGCCTGCGTGGGCAGGGGGCTGGAGGGGACAGTGGGCTGGAGCCCATGGCAGAGACACTGCCCTCATGGGCAGCCCTGGCATGGGGACATCACAGCAAAGAGTGGTCTGGGGGTTTCTGCTCTGCCACCTACACTTGGGGCTGCAAGCAGACACCTCTCCCCAGGCTCACGTGGAGGTGTCGGTGAGTTACTGGACAGAAAGGAGGTGAGCAAGAGCAAAACAAAGCATCTTAGCTGTGCACACGCTCCCAGGAGAGGCTGAGGTGCTCCAAGCCCCTCATCTGCCTGTGCTCACCCGAGGGGACTTGGGCTTGGGATTAGAGGGAACGCTTTGAAGAAGGGCAAGAAAAAGCGAGTTTTTTTCAATCTTCCTTCCCACCTTCACGCCCCCCTCACTTTCCTCTCCCCCCCCCCCCCTTTTGTCTCCCTACAGAGAAACTATTTTTCATTTGGACCCTGCTGACACAAACAATCCCAGGTTTTGGGCTGAAACACCAGCAATCACCCCTTTCTATTGCTGGCCGGTGTGGCAAGCTAATTTTAACCTCCCCAGCTCCCTTCCATCCCCTGGAGATTGTCCTGTTGCAGCCAGGGAGTGCTAGAAAATAGTGCATCGCCCACTCATCCAGCCTCCTTCAAGAGGAATATTTATATGATGCCAACGAGAGGGTTTCCATGGCAGTGATGACTTTAGCACTGTCGCCTTGGAAACCACTTGAGGCCATCTTGAAGGGTTTGAAAATCCCCTTCAGAGACAAATAAGGAGAGGGAGAGGAAAGGCCGCTGGGATTAGAGTGATGTTTCAGTCTCCCCTGGCTTGCCCGCTGGCTCCCTGCCCACTCTCGCTGCTCTGGGTCCTTGCCCGTGCCACTGGGATGCTCTGCAGCCAGGGTGTCACTTCATTGATAGACCCAGGACAAAGGAATGGGGTGCTTTGCAAATAGAAAGGGCTTGGTTGATGGTTCCTCCTGCTTCTCGAGCCGTTCGGCAGCAGCTCTGGATTGAGGGCACTGCTCAGCCAGTGTGACAGAGCTTCCTCCAGCCTGGAAGGGGATCCCTTCAGGGAGACCCCTGCCTGCACCAGCTAAGGCCAGGGTCATAGCAGTGCCTGCCCTACCCGAAGCACCAGCTCCTTTCAGAGCAGCAAACACATAAGTCCCATGTCTTTTCGACAGCCCCTGAGTCCTCACTACACACCAAGTGCCCCATCTTTCTCCCGAGGAGCTGCCAAAATCCGAACCACGTGCAGGAGGCGGCTGCTGGCACCAGAGCACTTGGCTGTGGTGGTGGAATGAAGAGAGGACCGGCTCTCTCCTCTGTCACACACCTCCCACGGCTCAGCCCCCACATCCCGGGGTTCAGCCGACCAAGCACCGCCGGCCTCTCACTCTCCCAGCCCGCAGGAGCTCTGTCGCCAGCAGCCAGCCCATCTGGCTCTCAAGGACACCAGGAACACGACAGGGAGGGTAAAGCTTTGCTAGGAGAAGGAGGATGAGCTCCACAATGCAGCTGGCAGTGGCAGGGGTGGCCGGTGTTGCTGTTTGTTCCAGCTACGGGATCGTTTTCTTTGGGGTTTTGCCGAAAAATATTAGTCATCGTCTTTGTTTAGGGCAATCCAAAATATTTTACTCTTTCTCCCCGGGGTGCCTTCACACCAAGGAGTCAATGAGTCACCAAGCCAGAGATCTGACCTCAGCACCCATGCTCAGCTCTGCTGAGCATCTCTGGTGCTGCCTCCCACCCCTTACCTATGGGTACCTTCACACCCCTCCACGTCTGTCCCCCAGCCAAAATCACTCGGCCATGAATAACCCGAGCAGCTCTCCTGCAGGGAAACACCCATGCAGTGCTTATTCCCTCCATGGGATCCCAAGGGTGTGCCTGACCACGGTGCTGTTACCGAGATAGCTCGTGTCTCTCTGTCCTGTTGCCTGTACCAGGCTGCCTGCTCCTGCCTACACCTTGCAGGGGGCAAGGCTTATTTGGGGGTGCCACAGGTAAGTGCTGATGGTGTCAGCAGCCACGGGTCTACCTGGAGAGTCTTGGCCTTGTTCTGACTTGGCGTGGCTGAATCTGCCTTTGTGCTGGAGCCTCAAGGGCTGGTGGCTCCAGCCATCACTGCAGAGCAGAGGAGCAGCAGCCAGCACAGACACAGTACCCAGTGGTACCCACGGGTGCAGCACTGAAAGCAGCGATGGGTGTGCTTGTAGGAACTGCAGTTTTGTCCTGCTGCTGCTGCCAACAAGGCCATGACACTCTTACCCCGTTCCCAAGGGATCTGGGATTAGAGCAGATCAGTCCAACCAGAGCAGCTCTGCACATGCAGCATCACACCCCTCCTCACAGTGACTGAGGAAAGCCACTTCTTTTGGGCCATCTGCATCGCTGGGCATGGAACAACTGCTGTGGAGCTCTGGCTGCAGCATAGGGAAGCTCTCAGTGCACTCTTGACCCACAGAATGTGAAAATCCCCATTTATATCGATGCAGCTTCTCACTTCTTGAGCACTGAACATGTGGGAGTGAGGCCAGGGGTGCCTGGCTTTGCCCAGGGCGAAGACCCCTAGCAGGCTGTGTGTCATGGAACTGACGCCTGGACCTGCTGACCAAGGCACCAGGATGGGATGCAAAGCATGGATTTACAAGGGCAAATATTTCTTTGTGGGCATGAGATGCCCCAGACAAATTGGGGCGCCCAAACGTGGTTTTACGTGGAGTTCTCACACCCATTAAGTGCTCAGGTACAACG
>JAWWEW010000012.1:21515729-21526414 GCA_035583185.1 Anabacerthia variegaticeps | reverse complement strand
CCTTGGGGACTGTTCTGAGCTTTGCAGAGGCAAAATTCTTCTCTCCAGGGCCGGTCTGTCCTTTTGTTTGTTTTACTCCAGCACGGACAATACCAAAGTCTGCCATAAAACTCCGCTACCGCATCACATCGCGGTGTGTCATGAGAACCAGTGTGTATTTTAACATTAACGTGGTTCCTCTTCCTCCTCCTGCCGAGGGGGTCTGGCCCCTCCTGCAGCCGGAGAGGGGCTGCGCGGGGGTCCCTCATTCCGGGGCAGTCCATATGGGGGTCCCTCATTCCGGGACAGTCCCTATAGGGGTCCCTTATTCCAGGGCAACTCCAGGGCGATCCCTCCGGCCGGGGCAGTCCATTTGGGGGTCCCTGTGGTCTTGGCAGTCCCTATGGGGGCCAGGGCAGTCCATATGGGGGTCCCTCATTCCGGGACAGTCCCTATGGGGGTCCCTCTGACCAGGGCAGTCCATATGGGGGTCCCTCATCCCGGGGCAACTCCAGGGGGATCCCTCCGGCCAGGGCAGCCCCCGAGGGGATCCCTCCAGCCAAGGCAGTCCCTGTGGGGGTCCCTCACACCGGGGGTCCCTCACACCGGGGCAGTCCCTCATCCCGCGGGTCCCTCACACCGGGGGTCCCCCCACGGGGGTCTCTCGGCCCGGGGCAGCCTCCCCCCTCCCGGCCCCCCGTCCCTGCCCTCCCGCCCACCCCACAGCCCCGTTCAGGGCCGCCCCCGGCCCGCCCCCGGCCGGCCCCCCGAAGCGGCCGCGCCCGCCGCGGCCCGGCCCGGCCCCGCCATGGCCCCGGCGCTGCCGCTCTGCGCGCTGGCCCTGCTGGCGGCGGCGGCGGCTGCTGAGGGGGGGACGGGAGGTAAGACCCGAAACCACGGCTGGGCACGGACTTTGGGCCTCAATTCTTGGGTGGGATGTCCGGGCAGCCCCAAAACCACGGCTGGGCAGGGACTTTGGGCCCCAGTTCTTGGGCCCTGGGATCCGAGCAGCCCCAAAATCATGGCTGGGAAGGGACTTTGGGCCCCAGTTCTTGGGTGGGATGTCCGAGCAGCCCCAAAATCATGGCTGGGTAGTGGCTTTGGACTCTGCTTCTTGGGCCCTGGGCTCAGAGCAGCCCCAAAATCACAGCTGGGCAGGGACTTTGGACCTTGCTTCTTGGGCCCTGGGGTCTGAGCAGCTCCAGAACCACAGCTGGGCAGGGAATTTGGGTCCCAGGGTCAGAGCAGCCCCAAAATCACAGCTGGGCAGGGACTTTGGGCCCCCCTTCTTGTGTGGGTGCGATGCCCACTCGGGGTGGGGCGGTGGGAGGTGGGACAGGGGGTCCTTCCCTGGCTGGGAGCCCCGCAGGGTGGGATCCAGGATCCAAGCTCTGGCAGGCTGGCTGCTGGAAGTGGGGCTTTGCTTTTCCAGCTGCATCAGAGCTCTGAGTGCCCAGAGCAGCTGTGGCTGCCCCATCCCTGCCTCGGACGGGGTTTGGAGCAACCTGGGCAAGGAGAAGGTGCCCCTGCCCATGGCAAGGGGTGGCACTGGATGGGCTTGAAGCCCTTCCCACCCAAGGCAGTCTGTGATTCTGTGACTTAGTGATGATAAGGGCTCAGGTGAGAGAAGCTGTCCTGGCCAGGGGGAGCTCACTGGGCAGCCAGGCCCCTGCTGATGGCCCTTTGGAGGAGACCCTCCTTCAGGCCAGGGGAAAGCCAGACCAGGAAGAGGATGGGTGTTGTCAGATCTGGGTGGGGAGCAGTGGATGTCCAGCTGTTCCTCCTTGCTGGGTGGAGGATGGGGCATAGCCCCGTGGGTGCTGTGCCAGGTGGAGGAGAAGCTGGAGCAAAGGGTGGGGACAGCTGCCTTCAGGGTGTCCCAAGAAGTCTGCCCACTCTTCCCAGCGAGGAACTGTTCTCCATGTGATGATGCCTGCATGGTGGCACCTCAGGGAGGAGAGTGAGGACCAGCTGTTTTGCTGCCTTCCTTCCTCTCCAAGCCATTCGCTTCATTCCTCTTGTAGCCGAGTGCCAAAAGTGTAACCCAGGAGGCTTCTAGCACAGCAAGAGCTGCTGTCCCATCTCTGCCCTGAGGACTGCAGTGCTTTCTGTGCCATCCTGTGTGAGCTGGCTGGTCCCCTGAGACGGGGTGTTTGGAAAAACCCCAGTCCTGAAGGGCTCCGTGGTCCTGGAGGCAGCCTGTTCCCGAGAGCTGGGAGATGGCTTTGACTTAACAGCTTGGAGAATGATCCGCAGCTGGGGGTGTCAGGAGAGGGGATGCCCTGAGGGAAAGCAGAGCCCAGTTAAAACCACAGGCTCCCCTTTTGCCCATCGCTGGCCTCCTGTGGTGTGGGAGGGTGTTCTGTGACCTGGTAGGAACAGTCTCAGGGCAGCACAGGCACCGTGATGCTTTTCCAGCCTCAGCTGGATAAACGGGGAACAGCTTCCCAGAGTGTTTAAAAACTGCAATCTCTGCCTCTCCGGGTGTGTAAACACCCTTATCTGAGCCGTGTTAATCAATTGCCCAGTTGTTTGGAGGGCTGCCGGAGCATGTGACTGCTGACAGTGGGTCACAGCTGAGGGTTCCTGCCAGCTGGAGGGAGAAAATGCAGCTTTGCTGCTTGTGAGGGTGGAAAACAAGCACCTCTGGGAGTGATTTTTTCCTGATTAAGGCGCTGCAAAGCAGTGATTCTTCATCCACCATTAAGTGAGTAGTCAGGCAAATTGGTTTGAGTTTTGCTTGTTTTTCTAGACCACTGTCAAACAGGCTTAGACTCTTGACCAGGGGTGAGTTTTAAATAGCTGATTTTCAAGGGCTGCCAAACCACCCTTCCTGAGGATCTGGGGGAGCACACCAGTGAATTGCAGGTGCACATGCTGTAAGAAGACTTTCACCAAGAGCTAGCACTTGTGGGAGCTCTAGGTGAGCCCAGGAGGGTGGCTGGACTGCACCAGCTTGTCCTGTGTTCAGACCTGATCCATTCCCTGGTGGATCCCATCATCCATGGTGCCACTAGTCCTGAGAGCCAGCATTGTCTACAGAGCTGGGATCTTCCTCTGAGAAATGGGTGTGGAAACAGGTTCTAAATGGGCACAGATTTTGGCTGCAGTGCTGCTCCCATCACCTGGACTGCGTCCTGCTGAAGGAAGATTTGGATGAATTGGCTGTGGCAGGGTACAGCCCTCACGTGCAGCTGGAGAACTCCTGTAGGGACTGTAGCTCTGTGTGTCCGCTTGTGCTCCTCTGCTTCTTCTGGTAGTAACTTCTGTATCTGGGGCTTGTTTGTTTGAGCTGCTCCATCATCTGGTGCTACAGGACTGCACCACCTGCCCAGTACTCATCCTCATCCCCACAGGGTCCCTCCAGACAGACCCCAGCTTTGTTCCCTGCCTGGCTCCCCTGTTGCCACAGCAGCTGCTCAGGCTTTAGGGAAATAAAACCCAGGAGAGGAACTCACGTCTCTGGGCTTTGGGTCAGCAGGGCGAGGCAGATGAACTTCCACTAGCATTTGGGCCTCGCCCTGTGACGCCGAGCCTGTGCTGAAGCTGGCAGCTCTTGCAGCAGCAGCATGCATGCTGCTGGTCCAGTGGTGGGCAAAACAGTGGGCAGCAGCAGACTCACAGGAGCCCAGAGTTTTAAAACAGTGAAGCTCTTCAAAATCCTAAGATGTCTTTTCTCCTTCCTGTAGATTGTCGCCAGTATACGAACAGGAGCTGTGAGGAGTGCCTGAAAAATGTCACCGTGAGTAGCAGCAGTAAGACTCCCAACTTTTTGCAATGCCTGAAAATGTAATGTGGGCTTTGCAGGGCTGTTACAGAGCACTTTCCCTCCTGGAGGGAGGCTGTTCTCTGCCCTTGTCCCAGGCATGCTGCAAATTCCCCTGGCCCAAAATGGTGAGAGCACCTCCTGGTGCTCTGGGAGGAGGTTGCTAAGAACTCCTTGGGTTTTGTTGTATGGTTTTCTAGTAGAGTAATGCAATTGCTGAGCTGCAGCTCATGGATGGGGGACACACGTGGAGAAGAGGCTGAGTGGACTGGCTGGTCAAACTGCCCCCGCCACCAGTCTGTGGGTGCTCTGGCACTGGGTGGATGCAGGATGTGTACCAATGTCCTGCCAGTCCCTGCTGCCTTTATCTCTTATATCAGCAAACTTGAACTTGAGTCAGATTTTGCAGCTGATACAGCCGGTTTGACCAAACCCAGTGGAATGCTGGGGCTGTGGGTTTGAGCCACCAGGAGAGGAAGGTGCAAAGCCCTGCAGATAGTCTGGCTGGGCATGCACACTCCTCTCCCGCTCACCAACTCTGTGTGGACTGCCTTGTCTCAAAGGCTTTCTTCTTGTCCCAAAAATAAACACAAAGGGTTTGGTTATTAATACCACTGTGCAAGCCACGGTGGGATTCTTGGGGCTGTCCTGCACATGGCCAGTAGTTGACTCAATGATCCTCGTGGGTCCCTCTCAACTCAAGACAGTTTATGATTCCGAGGCATGAGAAGGATTCTCAGTATCTTTACTTACTCTTAAGACTCGTCATTCCCCTCACCTGCCCCTCCTGGTGCAGCCTGTGCTGACACAGCTCTTGCTCCTGAGCATCCCACTGCTGCCGGGTGGTACCCAGCTCTCTCTCAGGAGCTGGCAGCAGGGGCCCTGTGCTGCAGCTACCAAAACAGAATGTGGCTGTCTGGCAGCACAGCCACACACCAGTAACGCTGTGCTGCCTGGTTCCTGTGTCCCAGTGCCTGTGGTGTGCCAGCAGTGGGAGATGCATGGACTACCCTGTGCGAAGAATCCTGCCCCCGGCTGAGCTGTGTGAGCTGCGCTCTGCGCGCTGGGGAGTCTGCTGGGGTAAGTGCCTGGCACCGGGGCGATGACTGTGCGAGTGCTTGCTGCTGGTGGGAGGTTCCTCTGCCTCCTCTTCTTGCTGCCTGTGTAGCAATGACAGGCTGAAGTCAGTCAGGGTTCTGCAAACTTCCTGCAGCGTGGGCGGGGAAGCGGCGGATGAGCAGTTCCTGCCTTCTGGTGAGTAGGACCTGTGGAGATTGAGCTCCTCCAAATGCAGCCCCTATAATTTGGTGTGACGAGGCTCTAGACGTGACTCGCGCCTGGGAAGAGGAGTGGAAGGTGCTCTGTGGGCAGGTGCCTGTGCAGTCCCTCCTGGTGCCTGGATCCCAGGAGCTCTCTCCTCCACACGCAGCACATCACTCTGGGGGCTGTTTCTGGCTCGGCATGTCTCTGGCTGCTGTCTCAAGTGGGCTCCTGGAACCAGAGGTGTGACTTCTCTGGAGGCCTGTGTGTGATTCTAGTGCTGAGTGTGCTGTGGTCCTGTTGAGCTCTTACCCACCTGAGAAAACACTCTTTTCCAAATCTACCACTGCGTGGGCAGGTCCCCTCCGAGGAGCTTTTTCTGGTGGACAGCTGACTTTGGTGTTGGTTGCCTCTACTCCTCCCTGGTACCCTGTTTCCTGGAGGATTTCTGGAGAAACTGGTGTCCTGTTCAGACCAAGCTTGGTGCATGCCCGTGCTCAGACAGGACCTAGCTTTTGGGGGCTGGGGCAGGAAGGAAGCAAGCTTGAGGCTTGATTGTTCTCACTCATCCCCTTGATGAGGAGCTTGGAGCTGAAGTGTGGTTGCCTGTCATCTGTTGTGCTTGAGGCTGGACTCTCTGCCCACGAGAGTTCAAACCACTCCCATGCCTGTGGAGGAAGAATCTCCTCTTTGTGAGCCCTGCAGTAGTATGCTTTTCCAAAACCTCTGTAAGACCTTGAAATACTAGTTTTGATGTGAGTAGCTTCACGAAAGGTTTCATTATAGAAGAACACATTCCTTCACTTGAAAAACTAGCTTTAGAGGAGATTAGTCCTGTGGGAGATTAGCTCTCACATGAGTCTGCATTTTTGGTGTGTGTGATTTAGCCTTTATCATCAGCTGGAGGAGTGCCTGGTGCTCTGCCACAGGTCTCCCTGTGTGGGAAGGAGAGATCTGAACCCCAGGCTCACCCTGAAAGCACTGAGGCTGCTGGAGGCTTTGAAAGCAAGTTCAGTGGTGGAGTCAGCTCAGCCTGGAGCACCTAAAAAAGGATCTATTCAGAATAGATACAAGAAAGAAGTTTTTTACAATGAGGGTGGTGAGGCACTGGCACAGATTGCCCAGAGAGGTGGTGAATCCCTGGAAACATTGAAGGTCAGTTTGGATGGGACTCTGAGCAACCTGGTGTATTGGAGGATGTGCCTCCCCATGGCAGGTGGTTGGACTAGGTGGCCTTTAAAGGTCCCTTCCAACCCAGACTGTTCTGATTCACCCCAATAAGCCTAGCACTGCTGAGTCCTGGCAGTGAGGGGACAGGAGATGTCCTGTAAAGCCCCACATGCTGTGCTTTAGGCTTTCCACCAGGCTTATGGCAGAACTGCACAGAGAGGAAGGGATCACAAGGGCTTTGAGCAGGTTCAGGTGCACTGGGATTTCTGTAACCTGGCTGTTGTGTGGCAGGATTTCCACAGGCTCAAGTCTCTGAACAGTCTGAATTGTACTTGAAATCCTTGGCATCTAGATGTGTCTGTTTTGGCTGATGTCTCTACTGCAGGGACTGAGTAGGGTGAGCAGGGGCCAGGGCTCAGGCTGCTGCTTCACCACCATGTCCCAGTGGGGTTTGTGCTCTGTGTGGGTGAGCAGATCCCCCCAGCTCTGGGGAGACATGGCAGTGGGGTGCAGGAAACAGCCCTCAAGCTTCAGCTGCTTTAGCAGCATTGCTGGTCCCACGCCAATAAATCCCAATGGATCTTGTTTCAGTTTGTCACTCGCCCAAGGACTTCAGACACCCATAAGTGCACATTTCATCATAGGTGACTTCTGGGGCTGGTTCCTGTGGGCAGTAACTCCTCTCTATCTGAGGTTGTTCCTCAGCCCTGAAACCTCCAGTTTGTTTTTTTTCCCATTAGTGGTTTACTATTCTCCTGGATTAGTGATTAAAACAGATTTGCTCCTGCTGGAGGAGTTTGACCCGAGTGCATTTCTTCTTGCCTTTCTTCACATAGCCAGTAACTGAGCACTGCAGTCAACAGCCACATGTACTCACTGGTGTGTATGTGTGGGTGCCACACTTGGTATATCTACAGCTTAATGATGTCCATTTGCTTTCCCAGCTGGTTACACACATCTCCAGCCCAGGGACTGGTGACAGTAGCTGTATGTTCATAAATAGGACAAGAGGAAATGGTCTCAAGTTGCACCAGGGGAGGCTTAGATTGGACATTGGCAAAAAATTCTTCAGGGGGAGGGTGATTAGATATTGGAACAGGCTGCCCAGGGCAGTGGTGGAGTCACCATCCCTGGAAGTGTTCAAAAAATGTGTGGCTGTGGCACCTGGGGACATGGTTAGTGGGGCTGGCAGTGCTGGGGGAGTGGTTGGACTTGATGATCTTAGAATGCTTTTCCAACCTTAATGAGCCTGGGATCCTGTGGTTCTGTATTGTAACTCCAGGCAGCTGTGTCTGTGTGCTAAACATGTTTTGTCTAATCCTTTAGTGAACTTTGAAGCCCTGATCATTGCGATGTCCGTGGTGGGAGGAACATTCCTCATCATGTTGGGGGTCTGCTGCTGCTGCTGCTGTTGCAAGAAAAAGAGCAAAAAGCAAGTATTGGGGGTCCCCTGTTTGCTCAGATAAGCTCAGATGCAGCCATGTGCTGTTGCAGAACTGAGTGCTGAGTGCTGCTAACAGGCTCTTCTGTCTTTCAGGCCAGACAAGGACGATGAGAGAGAAGCCAGGGAGCGGGAGAGGAGGCGGGTGCGGCAGGAGGAGAGGTGAGTTTGTACCACGGGCCCTCAGAGGCTGCAGAATGATTTGGCTCCTGTCTGTGCCATCAAATGTGATGCCAGGAGGCACATGAGGCTCGACACATGCAGTCAGTGGCTGCTTCAGCCCTAGCTCAGACACAAACCTCACGAGCAGTGTTGTTGTGGGTGACTCGTGGATGCAGCATCACAAGTGTTGTGTATGCAACATGTATGCTGACGTGTGTGGGCTCTGATGGTCCCCAGTGCCTCCAGGAGGTGGGTTGTGGGGGACTGAGCAAACCTGGCAGCCTGGAGTTCCCTTGGTTGGGCATAAGCAGGGTGCTGTGGCTCTTCTTATTTGATTTTGTATCACCAGTCTGATGGTTGACTCACAGCTTTTCTTTTTGCTTCTTGCAGGAGAGCAGAGATGAAATCACGGCATGACGAAATCCGAAGAAAATATGGTACAGTGCTGGCAGGAGTGATTCAAACCAGGCTTTAGATGGAGCAGCCTCAATAACTGTGTTCCTTGCCATGGTTACAGCTGTGGATGAGACCTGGCCAGCAGGGAAAACACAGTCCCTGCTTCCCTTGTCTCACTGAATTGCTCTCTGGGAGCAAGTGTAGATATGCTGGGGTCATGGTGTGTGAGCCCATACAAGGACTGCTCCTCCTGGACAGAGAAGAGGGAGTGTTTAATGTTTCTCAGAACTTGTGTCCTCTGAGCTTTCCCCAGGGGAGAAGTGATGGGGTTTGACTGGTGGAGAGAAGCAAAAGCTGGGAGACAGAGCATGGTTGTAATGCTGTTACCCTTCAGGCACAGTAGCCCTGTGGCCAGTGAGAGGTTGGGGAGCCAGCAGTGTGGGGTGAAGGGCCAGGTAGGAATCAGTGCTCACAGTTCAGGAGCACAGAGCAGACACCAATCCCACCACAGAGCTGGTCTTCTGTGCTGGCAGGAGGTGGCTCAGTGCCCTGGGGATAAGAGTGCATAGCCTCCCTCCTGGGGCTGAGCTGTCCTTCAGGTGAGTCCCATGGGCTTGGGCCAGGTGCAGACCTGCCAGAGGTCTTGGAAGGAAGCAGGGAGCAGCCAGTTGCTTGGAGCCAGGAGAGGGGTCCCTCCAGCCTGCCATTTGAGGTACTGGAGGCTCTGCCAGGGTCTGGTCGTGGAGCAGGGAGCAGTTGGGCTCATGCATGCTGCATGTGGTGGTCTCTGGCTTTAGGGGGGCTGTAGGGGAAGCTGGAGACCCTTCCTCTTGCCTGCAGCTGCTGCCTGCTGCAGGTCCAGGTTGAGCAGGAGATCCAGAGGCCTCTGGATGGGCTGGCTTCTCCAGGGAAGGAAAAGCAGGCAAAGCTGTGCCTGAAGGAGTTCTTGGTGGGGGAAGCATCTGCCTGTGGAAGAACTCTGCACTGGCACTCTCTTGCCATGTCAGGGCTCTGTCTTGCTGCAGCCTTGACCCCAGAGTTTTCAAGCTTGTCCTTTCTGGCTGTTCTTCCTCAAAAGTGTTGGGCTTGGGAAAGCAGCCAACAGAGTGGCACGGGGGCTTGTTGCTAGCCCTGAAGTCAGGCTGATACCCTGCCTTGCTGTCTCCCAGTGTGGATGTAGGAGCAGTGCAGCACGTTGAAGAATAGTTTAATTTGGGCCTGGGCTCTCTGTTTGCCTGACAGAAGGGGTGTGCAGAGTGCTCTGGAAGGTTAGTCATGCTGCTTTACCTGGACTATACATGGCTGCATGGAAGAGGAGTTTGCCATCAGATCAAGCTTCTTAATAGGTGCCTCTTCCTGTACAGAAGAGGAGTGTAAAATAGTGCCATGTGCACAGGTCGAGTAAGAGCAGGTCTTTTGGGAGGACTGCTGGATGATGCATGAATGATAGAGTTGTTTCTCACTGGCTGTGACTAGCTGTTGTCTAAATGAATCTCTTCTCCCTTCTAGGCTTGTTCAAGGAAGAGAACCCTTATGCAAAATTTGAGAATTAGCATCTCCAGACCCACTGACCCTGATGAACAGTGCCTTCTTGCAGAGCCAAAAGTCTCCAGGTTTCTCCCACCATGAGGAGGCCACCACTTCAGCTGCCACAGAGGATGAACCAAAGCTTGGTGGCACCATTGTCCCCACTTCAGATGCTTGGTTTGCCCAGAGCTTTGCTCTTGCCCTGCTGGTGCAAGAAAAAATGGTGGCAATACCAGAGGATGGTGCATTTCTTCTCACTCATTCCTGGGGTGATTGTGGGGTCCAAAGCAATGCAAGTAACAGCCCTTGTCCCTGGCCAAGGGCAAAAGCCACCTCACACATCTCCCTTGCTCCTGCCTTACCAAATACACTTCACACCCACAGAGCCAGACTCTTCTGTATTCTTCTTTTTTTTCCTCCTAGTATATGCAAAAGCCAGCAAGAGTTTCCTGACTTATGGGTCAGCAGGAGGCTTTGGCTTTCACTTCAGGTGCCTGCATTTATCCCAGCACATTAGCATTCCTCTCAAAGAGCACAACTTTCTGGTAATCTGGGGCTTCCAGGAGGAAGGTCCCATGTGCACCTTCTCACTTGCAACTAATCTGGGGAAATGCCCCAACGCTCCTACCTCTCTGCACCTTTCTAGGAAGGTGGTCTTGGGCTTGATGGCCACGGCTCTTAGCAATACTGTAGGTTTCAGATGCATTTACTATATGTTGACTCTCTATTAAACTGATTCAATTACTATCCTGGTCTGAAAGAGTTTAATTCTGCTTCCACAGCAGGCACAGGTTGGCAGTGATGGTCGATGGAGTCATCAGAACTATTACATGGCTTTGACTCATAAAGAGTAGCTGGGGGAGGCAGAAGCAAGGCTGCCTTGGGCTCTTGCTGGGCTCGAAAGGAAGAGTCTGGTCATGGAGATGTTCAAGTGTCAGGGAAAGCCTGAGATGGAAATAATGCTGCTCTCTAAGGAAGGAGCTG
>JAWWEW010000012.1:21441403-21508876 GCA_035583185.1 Anabacerthia variegaticeps | reverse complement strand
TTCAAGGAGCAGCAGAGAGGGAGGAACGTCGGTGTTGGAACTGGAGGAGAGAGCCCAGTCCTGGCTGCTGCTTTGCTGCTTTGCTCATCCCTATGGGATGTCCCGGGGGTGTCCGGGGGGTGTCCCGTGGGTGTCCCAGGAGATGTCCAGGTGGGTGTCCCGAGGGTGTCCCGGGGGTATCCCGCGCCGCTCCCGCACAGCGCCCCCAAGCGGCTGAGCGGGGAAGCGCTCCTGGGCCCGCCCCCTCGGAGTGACCCCGCCCCTTGAAACTGGCCACGCCCCTCCTCGTCCTGGCCCCGCCCCCTGGATCTGGCCATGCCCCTGGATCTGACTCCGCCCCCTGTGTCTGGCCCCGCCCCCCGCCAGACCCCTCGCCTCCTTTCGCCTGGCCACGCCCCTACCCCGTCCTGATCCCGCGCCTGCCCCTTCTTAGCCCCGCCTCCTCGGGGCTCACGTGACCGGCGGGCGCTGGCCAATGGGCTGTCGGGGCTGGGGCGCGCGCTCTCGCGGGTGGCGGGAACGGAGCGCGTGCTCCACCCCCCCTTCCCCTCAGATCCCTCTGGTGCCGCCATGTCGGAGGAGCCCCCCAAGGTGAGGTCTGAGGGCCGGGACAGCGACCCCGACCCGGGCCCTTCCCCGCCCGCCAGCCCGCCCAGCCGCGGGGATGAGCGGTGGGATGCGGGGGGGTTCCGGCCGAGGCTCCGCAGGGACCGCGTTGCTCGCTCGGCCTTGCCCTGACCCCGCCGCGCCCTCCGGTTTGCCGTGCAGGGAGGCGTGGGAGCGGAGAGGAGCGGTCACATCACCCTGAAGGTGGCGGGGCAGGACGGCGCCGTGGTGCGGTTCAAACTGAAGCGGCACACCGCGCTGAGGAAGCTCATGCAGGCGTACTGCGAGCGGCAGGTACTGCTCCTGTCCCCGGGCACGGCCCCCTGCCCCGGTGCGAGAAACAAAAATCATGGGTTTATTACAACCAAATAGTGCATTAACTCAGGAATTACTTTTTTAGGCGCACCACAGAAGCTGTAAGGTGCCAGGTCCTGCCTGGGGCTCGTGCCAGGGGCAATTTGCGTTCGGGAATAGGGGATTATGAAAGTAGATCAAGATATGGCCAAAACAAGCCCCCCCGCCACGGGGCAGGTCCTTGGCGTGCAGAGGAAAGTGGTCATTCTGAGCAGGAGACCCTGCCCAGGGGGCACCCCAAACCCAGTCAGAAGGACAGGCCCTCTCCTCTCGTTGTGCTGACAAGGTGGGGCCCTTGGGACACCAAAAAAGTGTGATTTTTGGGTTGGGGGGGTCCTTTTTCTGACCTTCATGGCCTGAGCACCCAGCAGGTGCTGAGATAGAAACTTTCCTTGTCTGCTAAATTTGTCTCACAGATATTTTTATCTTCTCTAAATTTAATAAGAGATTTTTCTCACATCTGTGAGACAAAGAAGTTTAGCAGACAAGGATAGTTTCTATTTCAGCAGACAAGGATGGTTTCTATTTAGTTTGGATTCAGAAACAAAAGCATGGCTTCTCATGTTAATTGCTTTGCATTCACAGGGCTTGTCAATGAGGCAGATTAGATTCCAGTTTGATGGACAACCAATTAAGGAAGGAGACACACCTGCACAGGTTATGAAGAACACTCTTCCTGCAAATTACTACACAGATATTCTGATGTCTGTGTGATGATCAAAGGGCTTGAAATCAAAATGATCCTGAAATAATTGCTGTGAGTCTAGCATGTTCCAGGTATTTTCTTCAGGGTGACTGAGGGAAAGTGTTTTCATGCATTAATTAATTAAAGTTACCCCTGAAGTGCTCCTATTGCCGGTTAGGAGAAGAGAGCCAAGTGTTTTTATCACCATGGGTATTTCAAGTTTTCTGTATCACTTAAAATTGTCATATTTTTAAAATGTTAAAATAATGCCTGTGTTACTCCCACAGCTAGAGATGGAAAATGAAGACACGATTGACGTGTTCCAGCAGCAGACAGGTGGAGGCTGCTGACACATGGCATCCTTTGGAGGAGTTTCAGGATCCTCATCATACCTCACCCTCTCATCTGTCCTTGGGTTTGCTATTTTAATAGTGAACAAATGAACATTCCAATCAGATGGGGCTCTTCGAAGCTTTAGAGGACGTTTACCAAAGTTGATGGTTGTCTTTGACATTCTGTGTGCTCAAGTCCAAAGAGTATCTGCAGAGATGGATCAGTGTTTGAATTGGTCCAGTTTGATTCAAGTTCAGATTAAGTCATGTGTATTGTCTTTCTGCTGTTACCTCTTTTTTTTTTTGTTTTTATTATCTTTTTGAGGGTTTTTTTTCTTTAAACCTGTGGCCTAAACATTCATCCATGTGTTGGGACATGGAATGTTCATTCTTGGCTCTGGTCAGTCTTGCCCCTCTGTTTAACTCAAATTATGTAAGTCAGTATATTTTCATGCTAGTTTTGAGCATGAAAGCTTCCTTTTAGGATGCAACCAAGAGAAGAAATAGAGATACTGGTTTTAATTCTTTAGCTTTTGCTGCAAACAGAGCCAGTCCCTTGAGCAGTGTCACGCCCTCGGCACGGGGCTGGAACATGAGACAGTGCTTAGGGTAGAGTTTAAATACTGCAAGTTTACATGTCTTTTGTCATATTATGATAAAGTTGTCCAAAATATACTTTTTTAATGCAGAAATCAGATTTATTTTTTAGTGAATTATTGCAGAACTGGGCAGTTGGTCCAAAAACTTAATGCTCGTGGTAGAGCAGCGATGTTGTTTGTTGTGCAAGTTTATTAAAATCCCGTTGCTGAAATTCCAGTTGTTTGCTGAGTGCCAGGCAGCATCTGTCCCTTTCTCCTGCTCCCTTAACTTTGACTCTGTTTCTCTGTGGGTGCTGGAAGTCTGTGGCCTCAGTTTCCTTTTCAATACTTGTTTTTGGTAGATAACCTTGATAAATGAGGGGGAAGAAAAACACCTTTTAATGTCACCAGCCCATGCAGAAGAGCTGGTGAGCGAGGACAGAGGTTTAGGTGTCTTCAAAATAATCATCTGCACTCCTGACTCCCTAACCTTGCTGAGGTCTAATGGTTTGTGTGGTGGTTTGGGCTGCATGGAGCCTCTTCCATGTGAATTTTAACTCACGCTGCCCTGATAAGGGATCCTTATCAGCCTGTTCTCTTTGCATTTGGCCATGCTAGATCTGCTCCTGCTCGCAGGGAACTTGCTGGAAGGGCCACTGTTTCCTTTCTCGTGTTCTGCTTGGTTGGCTGGGGTGGGATGTCCCATGGTCCTGGATTGGTACATTTGCCCTTTGCTGTTCCACATGGTGGATCCAGACTGGGAGCTGTGCTGTTCCACATGGTTAATCCCAGACTGGGAGCTGTGCTGTTCCACATGGTTAATCCCAGACTGGGAGCTGTGCTGTTCCACAGGGTGTATCCAGACTGGGACCTGTTCTATTCCAAGGGCTGAATCCAGACTGAGACCTGTGCTGTTCTACAGGGTGGATCCAGACTGGGAGCTGTGCTGTTCCACGGGATGAATCCTGAGCTCCTGTGCTGTTCCACATGGTTAATCCCGGCTGGTACTCGGGACTCCAGCCCCGTGCTCTGCCTGGCCGGTCCTGTCGGGAATGACCCACGCAGGGGCTGCTCCAGGTGCTTCCCCAAACCTGCATAAAACCCTGGAGGCGATTTTACCACGCAGTACGTCGTTATTCCCTGTTTTCCCATCTCCTCCCGTGTTACCCACGCCCGAATCCCCGCAGCGCCTCCTGGAGGACTGAGCGCCACCATAGAGACGCGGCCTGCGGCGTAGAGCGCCCCGGCCCGGCGGCCGCTCTGGGCGCGCGGCCGGAAGTGGCGGTGGCGGCGGCGGGGCCGCGCCATGGCGGGGACGGCGCTGAAGCGGCTCATGGCCGAGTACAAGCGTGAGTCGCCTCTCCGGGACCCCTGGGAGACCGGGTCTCTCCGGGACCCCCGCCGGGGTTTGGGGAGGATGCCGGCGGGAGCCGGAGCTCCCGCCGGCATCTTCCCCAAGCCCCGGCGGGGCAGGCCAGGCCGCCGGCTTTCCTGGCCCCCGCAGGCCTCAAGGCCTTCCCCGCGTCCATGCAGAGTCCCTGGGGTGGAGGGTGAGGGGCACGGGGCGCCGTGGGCCGTGCGAGGGGGGTTGGTGCCTAAAGTCCTGGAGGATAGGCATTCAGAGAAAACATTAGTGGAGAAAGATAAATAATGCCTTTTTACTGGGTATTGGGGGGCTCTGGGGCTCCACTGGGGCCTGCAAAAGGAGCGTTGGTTCAACAAGGATCTCTGCGTCCAAAAATGCCCAAAGAACCCCGCCCTCCCAAAGGTTACAGTTTTTATGCTCTTCCTAACAATTAACATGTTAGATATCTATAATCACTCATCATTTTCAGTTCTCTCAGTGGTCCACCCATCGGGGTCCTAGGCTATGCCCCCTGGACCACCTCTAAGGGTTTCTGAACTCTTCTATTGTTTTAAGTTACCTTGCAGGTGTCTCTGAGCAACATCGTGACCTTCAGAGAGCCTGAGAATGTGTGAGAGAATCACTTTAGTAACTCCTAACACCACTCAATATGTGAGCAAGAGAACCTATAGCTTCCAAAACTCTAAAAATCTACAAAATACACACCAAACCTTTAGGCATCAGGGTCGTGCCCGGCGCCGCTGCCCCCTCTGGCAGGTGGGACACAGCCTGGGCACCGCGGGGACAGGAGGGCCAGGGGGGTGTGGGTGGCATGGCAGCGGTTCTGTGGCTCCAGGGGCTTGGTCACGGGCGAGGCTGGGAACACTGGGCCAGTTGCTTTGATGTCTTTCCCTGTTAAGTTTTCCAGACGTGGGAAAAGTCTCTGTTGCAGAGGTTTGTTATCTCGAAGCTGATTAGAGGTGTTTGTCGGGATAGACACCTTCTAGTTGTGGCTGTCTTATCCCTGGAAGGGTTCAAAGCCAGGTTGGACGGGCCTTGGAACAACCTGGGCTAGAGGAAGGTGTCCCTGCCCGCGGCAGGGGGTTGAAATGAGAAGATCTTTATGGTTCCTTCCAACCCAAACCATTCTGGGATTTTGTCCTTAACGGAAGTGGAGTGGTTACTAAGAGCGTTTAAACTCGAATTTAGTGATCAAGGAGGTAGACTTGTTTGTTTGTTTAAAAGTCAGCGAGAGATGTGACTTGTAGGGGGCGATAAGCAGTGATCCTCACCACGGGGAGCAGGGACCGCGCCCCCCTGGCAATCCCACGTCTCCTGGGATGGATCATCTGCTCCCCGGTGAGCTTGAGAGGTGTCTGAAGGTGCCTTTTGTTGGCAAGAAATACTTGTTTAGCTAGTTAAGAACTGTTTTCCTGCTCCGGGGACGGTCATTTACTGCACGCCCCGGGTTGTCCGGGGTGGGGGGAGTTGTTTATCTCTCTGCCATCGTTTAGTGGAAGATTCCAGCTTGTGTGAAAGAGAGTATTTATAAACCCCCGGTTCCTGCTAACACCTATTCCCAGGCTGCTCTTCAGAGCGCAGATCTCTGAGCTGAGCTGTCCCACAGGTGTCTGGGGAGTCGGGCAGTGCCACTGACAGCTCGGGGTGGTGAGTGTGCCCCGTGGCTGGGCGGGCAGAGCCTGTGCTGGCCGTGTGTGTCCTAGAAATGTGCATTTTCTGTGTCATCCAGAGGCACTGACCTGAAAAACAAGCACAAAAACCCTTGGCTCTGCTTCTGTCTGTTCTCTCGCTTGAACCCCCTCAGTCCCAAAAAGCGTTTTTGGTCCTTTGTTGTTGAGGAGCTCAGAGATCTGACACGAGTGTCTTGTATGAATGAAATCTTTAGGAAAAATATCTATTGAAGGGCATCAGAAAGACTTTGAGACTTAATGCCATGGGCAGATCTGAGGTGAATCTTCTCTGCCTGGTTTCCCAGGATAACACTAGTCATGAACTGGGATAAATGTTCGGTCTGTGATCTGCCTTTAGAAAGGCTTTCCCATCTCCAATAAAACACAGTATTGTAAAAAATTCATGTGACTAATTGCACAGTGCTTTCACTTCTGGAAACTCGAGCTGCAGCAGTGCAGTTACCCAGACCTTCTGGTGTCTGTGGCTGCCTGGATTCCCCTGTGCTGCATGTGCCTTTGCAGGGTTGTTACTTTCCTTTAGCACTTCAAACCTTGCTGCAAACTCCAGAATTAAGCCTGAGTTAAATCCCTCCCCTAGTCTTTCACAAAAGGCTGGCAGTTAGTTGAAGCTCTCGTGCCCTGTAGAGATTTTTAGCAAAAGTTATTTTGAAGATAATTTTTTGAAGGTAGTTCTCCTTCCTTTAGTTACTTCTAGTCATGACAGAGGGGTTTGGCAGTCAGTGCCTTGCTGGTGGATGTATTTTGCTTACCAGACTTCCAATTCTTTCCTTTTTTATTTGTGGACTTTGATTTTTGTGTATGCCTGTGCACATGCATGTTTAAATCTTTATTGAATTAGTATTTCTTTTTGCCTTATGTGAAAAATGCTTGACATTTTGAGGAGTTTCTACCTGTCAGAGCCCAAATACATTGCTCCTTTGTGGGAGAGAGCTCTGAAACTGCATTGTTGTTATTTCCTTTTGAAAAAGACAAGGACAGTGGCTATGGGCAGCCAGATGATATAGATTGGTTTTTTGGTCCTAAATTAGCACTTGGTTTGCATGTTTGGCTTTTTGCTGTCTCGTATTTATTATCTACTCTGCCAGAACTAATGTGACTAAAGCTTTCAAGAAAATCGGATATAAAAAGGGCATCATTTTTATTAGAGTCAATTGGATTTTGTCTGTCATTTTTATAGAGTCTGTTGTTAATTCTAGATGTGCAATAGTATTGAGGCCTGGCATCAGTCTCTCAGTATTTATGAGAGTTAAAGGGATGGAAAGTTTACTGCTTCCTGGCTGCCAGATCTTGAAGATATCTTACACTGGCTGAAATTTCAAATCTAAAATGGGTTGCTTTGGAAGAATTAAGTCAGATCTCTAGAGACCTGAGGATTATAGTGCCTGGTTGTATGCAGTGTGTTTCCTTCCTGGTACAAACAGGCAACAGAGCAATAGATTGCAATGCTGGCAGGTATCTTTGGGAGTGCTGTCGGGTTAAAAATACGAGATTTAAGCTGTGAGATTTGAGAACTCCCAGAAATAATACATCTTCTGATCTTGGCAATGCTTCAGTGAGTGCTTCCCATCCTTATTGCTTGGGGACAGTAGTGTTCAAGCATCTCGGTGCAGATGCTTTCAGTGAGCACTGCCCTTAATGTTTCCCGAGTCCTGGGCTTTTAATCCCCTTGGAGGTGTGCTAAATGGATGCAGTTTTTAGGAAACATACAGTTGAACTTCTCTTATCAGGACGTGATGGGTCTCTTTATTAGGAGCTTTAATAAGAAGGTGTAATTGGCCGATAATGACTCCACAAAGAGCAGTGAAATGAAGCTGTTGATTATGCACCAAATCTGCCCCGAGTTCCCAACAGAAGCATCATAGTTCTGTAGTGTCAGCTGTTTTAAGCTTACAAGCAACAGGGATTTTCCTTAGCTTTCCCCTTTCCCTGTTTCAAAGCTGATTCCTTTCTTGGCTTGCTGTTTGATTCTTTTTTTCCAAATTAACTCATTGTCCTTCCACCTCTCAGAACCTCTCAGTAGGACGTTGCTGCTTGTGTGTGTGTGCTCTGCAGGAAGCCAAAATTCTGGAATAAAACTTCTTTAACACCAAGGTAGTATTAAGAAGCAAGTTTTACTTTTATTACAGTGCTGCATGCAGGGGGGATAACTTCTATCCTGCATGCTTGGTTCCAGGTGGTACACCTATTTATTAGCCAGAAGTATCCATAGCAGTTACATGAGTGGTTACAGGACGTTTCCATAAATGAGTTGTTTTCTCCTTGGTATCTTCTTGGGGGTCTCTAGGGAGCTCTGGTGTTTTTCCATACATGGTGTTGGTTTTCACCCTGGTTAAGTGAGCTGGGTAACATGTTTCTGAACAGACTGGGTTGGGCTGGTTTGGCTTGTTGAAGAGCTCACAAGGTTCCCCAACCCTTCCATACTGTTCCATTGACTGTCACTCCTGTGCAAGCGATTTACAACAGGAACCCAAGGCTTTCCTGGAGGGAGGGAGCTCCCTGGACACGTAGGGAGGCTGCTTTAACCCAGGAATCTTGCTGGTGGTAGCTCTGGTAGTTAGCACCATGTAGAATGTCATCAGAAGTGTCCTGGCTTTGGTTGTTCAAGGCCAGGCTGGATGGGGCCCCAGAGCAACCTATTCTAGTGGGTGGCATCCCTGCCTGTTGCAGGGAGTGGAACTTGATGAGCTTTAAGGTCCTTCCAACCCAAATTCCTCTTTGCCTGCCCCAAAGCTGTAGCTGCTGCATCAGGTTTGGGCAAGCAGCAGGTGTAGCTCCAGGATCCCTGTTTTCCCTGTCAGTGCCGTGTGTTGGATACTGTCCATGCTCAGCATGGGCACAGGGCTCAACAACTTGCTCTCCAAAGAATGGTAATGGAACTGGGATAGGGTCTGGAGCACAGTTCTCATGAGGAGCAGCTGAGGGAGCTGGAGAAAAGGAGGCTCAGGGCAGACCTTCTTGCTCTCTCCAACTCCCTGACATGAAGGTGGAGCCAGGTGGGGATTGACCTCTGCTCCCAGGTAACAAATAACATTCTCAAGTTGCACCAGGGGAGGTTTGGATTGGAAATTAGAGAAAACTTCTTCACTGAGAGACTGTTTGGCCTAGCTGGTCTGTCAAAGTTGGTTTTCATTTCATTTGATCAGAGCATTTGTTTTAGCCTTTCGCTGCTTTTTACTGCTCATTTATAAATAATTGGAACGCCCCCCTGCCATCCCGTTTTTGGAGGCTCTGGTGAGCCTGAAGCAGCTGATCCTGTGTCAGATCCCAGCAGGTCATGCTGTGCAGCTCCAAAAACTGTGCTCGCAGTTTCCCTTTGAGCAGCTCTAGAGAAATCACAGCGTAGGATGTGACCTGTGGAAAAGTGGATTTCTTTCCACAGTGACCAGGGCTGGCAGCACCCACTCAAAATCAAACCTCCTGTGCTCCTGACTGCCCATTTCCCATGTTGCCTGATCCTTAAGAATGAAAACCTCTTTCTCCAAGGGGAGAGCTGAGCCAGGAAGTGGAGAATGTTCTCCTGAAGCCCCTTTGCTCTGTGGGCTTGAGCTGTTCCTTCCCATTGCCCCAGTTTTCTTTGAAATGGAGAGCTGTATGGCACATTCTGCTTGGCTGCCACTGCAGGGGATACACACACAGGTACTGTGGCCAGCTTTTCCAGGGAAATCAGGGCAAACATCAGAGGGGTTTTCTTAGCGAGAGCCACAAGATGGAGCAAAATGATTCCAGGAGCTCCTGGGTTTGACATCTTCCTCTTTCTGTGTAAAATCATCAGCAAGAAAAGCTGCTGGAGACCCACTGTGTAGCTGGAAAAACCTGTCCCTGAATGTCAGGACATTGTGGGAAACAGTAAGATTGAGTTTCGGTCTGGGGTTTCTGGGCTCTGGAACTTCAGAGAGGGCTCTGCCAGGGCTAAGGGCAACCTGAGTGAACAGAAGAGTTTTGCAGTCTCTCTTGTCAGTGCATTGTGGCACATCTTTGAATCCTGCAGTAAAGGATTCAACAGAAATGTGTCCCATGCAGCAGTTTTCACCTGCAGCCTAACAGAAATTAGGTCAAGCATCTCATTGATTGGTTTGTGACTTCCCACATTGTCTGGGTCCATGTTCCTGCTCATTTTCATGCGTGGGAATGCACTGGTGGTTCTTGTGTTCTGTGTATTATGGGCCACTGATGTTCCACAGGCCATTGGTTAGGAAATGTTGTGCTGGATAAGCAGCTGGGAGCGTCACCTCCTGCCACCAGTCCCACTGGCTGCCCCATGACTTGCTCAGCAGGTCACCTTAACCTTCCTTGTGTTTCTGTTTTCACAGAGCTGACCCTGAACCCACCAGAAGGGATCGTGGCAGGTGAGGAACCGAGGGGGGTTTGTGCTCTCTGGAGCTGTAACCTTGTGTTCAGGTAACCCTGAGCATTGTTTGGTTTTATTTCGTAGGTCCCATGAATGAAGAGAACTTCTTTGAGTGGGAAGCCCTGATCATGTGAGTTAATATTGGTTTGTGTCTGAAATCAGCAGTTGCATGCTGTGATTAGCATCCAGGAGAGCAAGAATGCAAAAAATTGCTGTCAGTTCTGTATGGCATCAGCCTTGGCCTACGTTAGGCTAGGAGCTCCTTCTCTGACCTAAACCAGGTCAGTTATAGTTGGATTTTTAACAGGGTAACAGGGGCAGCATTGGTGAAATGTACAACTTGTGATCACTTGTTGTACAGGTGTCATAATAATAAGCTTGCAAATTTTTCAGGAGTCCTCATTTGGGCTCCCTTGGATATATGTAACATTTACAAACGCTGGAGGAAAACAACAAACTGCTTGTAGATCACAGACCTGTTGGAACATTGCTTCACTGCAAATGCAGGAGAGATTTTAAATGGAGCAAAAGACACAGATTATTAGTAGCAGGAGGAAAAAAAATCAATGCCTAAAATTAGTTACTGCTCAATTTTTTTCCTAGAAAAATTGAAAGGTTTTGATCGGAAAAAGTGTTCAAATGTCAATAAAAAAATCTCTTGAAATTCTTTACACTTCATGAATTGGTTGATGGTGTGAAGAGCTGAGTGCAGTGGTTCTGTGTAGAAGGCTCCTCTGTTGGTGAATAGCTGTGATCATGACCTGCTGTGATGGGTATGGTTGTTGGTAGCAAAATTAGCCGTGAAAAGACAGAATCTTCTTGACCAGCATCTTCCAAGTTGTCTTATCTCTTTCTTGTACTCTCACTCATGCTTTGGGAACCTTGGGAACTTTGGGTACATGGATGGATCTTTTGAGTACATGGAATAACTTGTGGGTTTTACAAAATAAAGTCCTAAAACAGTAGAGGAGAGAAAAAGAGACCTTTGTCACTCACATCTGACAGTTTATGCAAATGCTACACAATGTAAAGATGAAGAAGCTTTAAATGGCAAAGTTCTTCTTGAGTGTGATGGTCTGTTATTAGGGTGGATCCTGGCTCTGTATTTCAGGATTCCTTTGGTGATTTCCTTTCATTCAGCCAGGGCTGGGGGCTCCTGCAGGACTCTGAGGACAGCAGGCATGGCCATGCCCCCACTTGCTCTATTCCCACTGTCCTTTGGGCAGGTTTTCCCTGCAACCACTAGTGCTGACTGGTGAGATTCTCCGCTGGTGTGGGTGGCAGAGTTTTCCTAGCTTGGTTTGCTTGGAATGTGTTGTCTAGGGATGAAAAACAAGATTTCTGTCTCTTGGGCTCGGGCACACAACCAATACAAAAGCATCCCGAGCTGTAGCGAATCCCTCACTCGGCACAAGCTGCGTGGGTGATCCTGCTGTATGGCAAGCAGGAGCCTCCAAGTTATTTTAGACCTTGGTAAGCGGAGGTTTGGATTACCACTGATTGTGTGCTCATTGATGGGAAGAATTGGCAAATGCCTCTGCTTATGTGCAGTGATTTCTCTTGGGATAACAGGTTGTGCTTCCTCGTAGCTCAGTCCCTAGAAAATAAACACTTAGCATGGAAATAGGTTGACACCAAAGATTTTGGCTGCAGGGCCCTGTGCCTTCTCGCTCTGTGAGTGGCATAGTCAGCACATGTGCTTTGTAATGTGCCAGATTTCAGGTCAGGCAGCTGTGCCTTGCTGGGAGCATGGAAATCCCAGGGGATATAAGGCACTTCTTGGACTATTCCTGCCTATTGGTACTTTCTCAGAGGAGAGGTTGTGTGGCTGAGTAAAGTTTTGGTTTAGCCTTGACAGTACTTTTTCATATTTCCCGTAACATTCTTAAAGAATGGAGGAGCTGCTTGCAGACTTGAAAGCCCTTTAAAGTGCTGAGTATTGAGCTTCAGGTCTTTGTCAGCGTAAAATGAGAGGCGGAGGTGCTTTAATTTTGGTTTCTGTATTGTGTGTGTGTCATAATCAAGGTATATTTTAAGATCTGCTCAATTCTGAAGCTGTGGTACAATAGAAACGTATTTACCCTAAACACGTTTGGTTACTTTCATCTCTTTACAAGCCCTGTTAGTAGCAGTGTTTGCGTACCTTTGGAAAGCAAGCTACACGGCTTGTTTGTATTTGTGGTGATCTCTTCCAGTGTTTTGTAATCCCAAATGTGCTGTATGAGATTCTGGGAAGGAGAGGTGTGCAGGTGAAGAAATTAGAGTAAAGCTAGGTTCAAATTTTCAGACAGATGATGTGCAAAATGTAAGTAAGGTGATAGAGGAAAGAAAAGAATACTTTTTTCCTTCACTCAATTTATATAAAGCTAGAGCACATGTAATGGCAAATAAATAAAAAAAAAAAAGAGAGAGACCTAAGAGAGAAAAGGCATCTCTGATTTATCAGTTCAGAAGGTGGGCTGGGTGTTGTTACACAGATTGATGTAAGAGCTTGGCTCAGAGATAAAATAATGCCTTTTAAAATAATGGAAAGAATAATTTGTATTTCCAGTGTTGTTGCCCGCAGCAGCAGTGCTGGAGGAATGTGAAACACATAAATGTTAAGGCTGGATTGACATGTCTGAAGGACAGAACAGCTCCCAGAACGAGCGTAATAGATCAAGAGCTGAAAATACCCCATGGAAACCTTTCCGAGCAGTGGGGAGCATTTCTGAAAGTCAGAGCTTTGCAGCAGAATTTCAGGAGAGGCTGCCTTGTGCTTCTCAACTCCTTAGCACTGCGTGAGGTTCTTCAGGCTGTGTTGTGTGCATGGAGTTAACATTTCAAGGCTGAGTTTTGCCCTCCTTGGCTGCCATGTGTGTGCTGCTATTACAGTTTATCCCCAAAAGACAAAACCATGCAATTGTTAAGGATTTTATTAGCCTAAAGATTGCTTGAAAGCTAAACAATATAAATTGAAGTCAACTTATCAAAAAAGCTGTCTAGAAGGGTAATTAGATCTCTAATTAGGCTTATGACTTTCATTTCTATTCCCCTTTTGGGCATCTGATGTTTGGTCTTTTTCCAGTTATCATTTTAAAAATAAGCCATTTGCAAATGTCTGTGAAGCTGTGATTATAGAACTAAGAATCACAGAATCATTAAGATTGGAAAAGACTTCTAAGACCAGCAGGCCCAACCTTTTCCCCAACACTGCCAAATCCACCACTAAACTATGTCCCCACGTGCCACACCTCTGTGTTTTTGAACACTTTCAGGGATGGTGACTCCACCACTGCCCTGGGCAGCCGTGCCAGTGCTTGAACCACCCTTTCAGTGAAGAAGTTTTCCCTAATATCCAATCTAAACCTACCCTGGCACAGCTTGAGGCTGTTTCCTCTTGTCCTGTCCCTTGTTACCTGAGAGAAGGGACCAACCCCCACCTGGCTCCACCCTCCTGTCAGGGAGTTGTAAAGGGTGAGAAGGTCCCCCCCCCCGAGCCTCCTTTTTACCAGACTAAACAGTCCCCATTAGCTGTCCTTGTCAAGGCACTTTTCCCTCTGATTTTGGCAGGTACCCACCACCCTTTTCTGCCCCTTGCCTGAGCAACATCCAGCTCGTGGAGGTCAGAGTTTCTCATTTGCATGCTCTGTCTTAAGGCAGCTTTGGAGTCACTGCAGAGCAGGGGGAGTGATTGCAGAAGCTGCTGTGCTCTTACCTGCCTGTCCCTGCCACTGTCCTTTTGGAGCTGAAAGTGATGCTGTGAAGTTCAGATGCTGAGTGTTTTGTAGTTGCAAATGCTGTCTTGGATTAACTTTAATAATTCCTTTGAAGTTGATCCTGGCAGCGCTGAGTGGCTAAAACAAAAGCATTTTGCTCACATAATACAGGGCTGAAAATGGAGTGTGTTGGGTTGAGCATATTTGACAGAAGAGCCCTCAAGGCTGTGGGTTTGCTCTCAAAACAGAACATAAGACACCCACTAGCTTTTCAATGCCTGTATGTACATACTCTCAGAAGTTCAACAATAAGCCTTTAAAATGCAGCTGGAATTCAAATGGTAAGGAAAAAATGCATTCAGTTTACTCTCAGATGTGAATTGAATCCTGACTAAATTTAGGGAAAAGGCCAGAAATGGAACAAAGTGCTTGAGATGGTGTAGCTTTCATTATTGCAGAACATTATTGGTGCATTTCTCTTATCTTCCCTGCCAGTGTCAATATTCATGTTTAAATCACATTGTTCTTGTGTTTATCTACCAGCCAAGTCTTTTGAATCCCAAAGTTTGAGAGCGTGAGTCTCATAAGGCTATAGGATTTGCTGCTCTCAGTTCTCTTTTTCTCTAAGTTATCAAATGCAGTCTTAACTGTTAGGAATCCTTGAACTTTAATGTTCTTTCTGGCATAGGGAATGTCGGTTGGGAGTGGAAGGCATAAATATATTCCTAAACCGTCTTTCTCAGAGAGCAGAACCTTTGTTTGAATGGCTTTTTACTAAATATGTGAGGTTTTCTGTGGCTACATTTGTTGGTGCTGAAGCTCGTTTCGTCATCTTTCCAACCAAGGGAAATCACGTTTGTGTTACAACTTCCAGATGGTTCATCAAGTTTGCATAAATCATGGCTAATAAACTTTTTTTTTTCCTGCTCACTTTTCAAAAGTGTTTTATGTAGGCAGGGTGAAATAGTTGTCTTTATGTTCTCAACTCGGTTGCACTTTGAACTAGATGCTGAACACAGTAAGGAAATGTTTCTACAAGAACCCTGATGAAGCCATTTGTTCTCCACGTGCACTCAAGGGAGGGCAGCCTCAGTATCTGAAGACTGCAAAGACACATTGTTGTCCTGCATCTCATCTGGCAGTTATGGTCTCTGAGCTGTGTTTTTATTTTTCCAAACCCTTGCTGTGTTTTCTGCATCAGACAGCGATCAGTGTTGGTGTGGTTGTGCTCGATACTGGCAGTTGGGATCTCGGGGGGGTTTAGAATTTATTTTGGAGCTCCAGCATTTGACATCTCTGTCTGGTGCAGCATAACAGTATCTTCAAAGGCACAGGAGTCCCACACCTGCCTCTGCTTTCTCTTGACGTGCAGACACTCAAATCCTGGAACATGCCTTGGAGCCAGATACTCTAGTTATATCCAGACACACCCTGCTAATTAAACAGTGTTGTGACCTTCCTAGTAATTTAGTGTGCAAGCTTTGATTTCCCCCTTGCCTCCCAAGCCTTGTATTTGGATTTAAGTTTATGAGGTGTGAGGTAAGAGCATGTTAACTCTTTGTTTCCTGGAGAAGATGGTCTAGCTGAAGCTTCAGACATCTCGTTAGACAAGAATTGGGGTGAAAGAGCTGTTTAAAACTGCTGAATAACATTTTGCCTGTTTTTAGGGGTCCTGAAGACACCTGTTTTGAGTATGGGGTTTTCCCTGCTATCCTGAGCTTTCCACTGGACTACCCACTGAGTCCTCCGAAGATGAGGTTCACGTGCGAGATGTTCCATCCCAACAGTGAGTCTGATGCAGCAGGATCCACGGGGCAGTGGGTTACTTGTGCACCTTAAAAACAAACTTTGCAGCAGGAGAGCTGGCAGCCTTCCCAGGAGGGGTTCTCTCCAACCTTGGCCATGCAGTAGGAGCGTTCAGCTGTCCAGCAGTTTTTCTCTGTCTTAGGGTCCTTTTCTCTTTATCACGTAAACCTTTGCTCCTAAATAGTCCAGTAAGGATTCCAGCAAATTCTCTGCCTTTAAGATAATTCTGGGGATACTTGTGACTCTTGCATAAAACTAAATCTAAAGCTACATCTTCTGTACATGATGTGAGGCCTAGTGAATTAATACAGGCTCTTTCCAGTCATAGAATCGTAGAAAATGCAGGGTGGGTTGGAAGAGACCTATCAGGATCATTGAGTCCAACTCCTGGCCCTGTGCAGGACACCTCAGGAATCACACTGTGTGCTGAGAGCATTGTCCAAATGCTTCTCGAACTCAGTCTTGCTCTGTGACTTGTATTTAGGTAGTTTGGTGTTATTTGAATGAGTGAAAAGCTGCTCATGTTCACCAGAGTGTGGGTGCAGCTTTATTAGGCAGCATGAAGTCACACGTTTGTTTAACATTTCTGATGGGATCTTTTTGATACACAGAGAGCTCTGTCCAAACAAATGGCACATTTGCAGGCATTTAATATTAAGATTTTGCTGGACTTTGCTCTGCAGTTCTGATTACAGTTGTACTCCATGATCATAGAGATCTTTAACCAACCTTAGTGATTCTGTGATAATGACAATATTATTTTATGACTTTTCAGTGGAAGCAGTTGCAGTAACAAGAAGTACAGCTAACAAGTTTGAGCCTTGGACACGAAAAAGCTTTAAAGCCCCTTTTTGCAGCCTGGAGCACCGCTTTCTGGAATAATCCTTGGAATTCTGTGTAAAAGCATTGCTTATGACATCTTCTAAAGCAACGTGGATTCTGTAAAGGTGGTTTTTCATCACCCAGGTTTGGTGGGCTGGATCTGTGTTCCAGGCTGTTAGGTCTCTGCCACCTAAGAACAATAAAAGGCAAATGCTGCCCTTCTGCCTAGAGCTTCCCCCCCAGCTGATGTTCCCACACTTGCAAAACACAAATCATAACTTCAGCTGGGAATCGATTTATTTCGTCCTATTCCAAGGAATTTTGCAATTTCTTGAAGTTCTTTTGTTCTTCCCTTCTGGAAGCACCACTCGTGCAGGTTCTTGCCCATTTAATCCACACCGTTGTGTTCTCCTGGGGCAGACACATCCCGTAGAACTGTGTGGACGTGCCCAAGGCGTGTGACATCACCTCTGGAGCTCTGGTGTGCACAGCAGGGCAATGGTTGGCTCTTGGAAGCAGTGTGGCCACATTGGCACCTTGCTCCAGCTGGACTAATTCACCCAAAAGTCTTGCCAGGACTGGTCTCTGTGAGCAAATCCATGTCCATGCAATACTCTGTAGCTCCTGCTGCAGCCTTGGCTTGAGGTTTGCTGCTCACAGCTTTGTTGTGTGCAGCGGTGCCAGGACGAGGGGGCTGCAGAGGAGCACAAACTGATGGGCTCTTTGCTACTGAGTGGCTTTACATGTGCATGCTTTTTCCTTGGGATTAACTGGGACATACTGGGTGATCAGCTCAACTCTTTAAAGACCCTGGGTCTTGTAAATCACCTGAAGTAGACACTGGAATCTTTCTTCTCAGCTAGGGTTGTGCTGGACTGGTTCTACCCAGAAAGGCTGCAGCTGTGCTTTTTCTGTTCCTTAAGTGCTTATTTATTCTGCTGTGAGAAATTGCAAGGGAAATGTTTTGAAAGTGTGCTGTGCTCCCTTCTCTTTGCAGTTTGTTATGTGAAAGGGGAACCAAAACACCTCAGAACTATCTTACATTGAAATGACCTTCCTGGATGCTCTGGTGAAGACAACTTCAAAGTAGTGGTTAATGGCAATGCTTGTGTTAGCACTGAGTGACAACAGGGGAAGATCACAGGGAGGCATGGAAAGGAGCTTAAAGCCCATGTCATTCCAACCCCCTGCCACGGGCAGGGACACCTTCCACCAGCCCAGGTGGCTCCAAACCCTGTCCAAACTGGCCTTGGACACTTCCAGGGAGGCACAGCCACTGCTTCTCTGCCCAGCCTGTGCCAGGACCTCACCACCCTCCCAGGGAACAGTTCCTTCCCAATATCCCATCCAGCCCTGTCCTCTGGCAGCGGGAAGCCATTCCCTGTGTCCTGTCCCTCCATCCCTTGTCCCAAGTCCCTCTCCAGCTCTCCTGGAGCCCCTTTAGGCACTGCAGGGGGCTCTGAGGTCTCCCTGGAGCCTTCTCTTCTCCAGGTGAACACCCTCAACTCTCCCAGCCTGTCTCTAAAGCAGAGGGCTCCCATCCTCAGAGCACCTCTGTGGCCTCCTTTGGACACATTCTGGCAGCTCCACATCCTGCTGATGTTGAGGGCCCCACGGCTGGAGGCAGCACTGCAGGTGGGGTCTCACCTGAGCAGAGAGGGAGAAGATGAGCATGTCTTCCTGGAACCAGCCTTTGCCACCTGGTCTGTGTCACTGTGTTCTGGCTGTTGGAAATGAGTCACTGCACAGAAACAGGAGAGTCACTCACAGTGAATTACCTTCTACCGGTGGGTTCCTAACTTACAAGGAGCAGTGCTGACTGAGCACTGCTGTTTTCACCTCTTCCAGCTGTGGCCAGACCAGCTCCAGTCCCCAGCCTGGGGCTGCAGGAGGGGGTGTAAATAAGTCTTCCACAGTGCTTACGTGTAGCAGGCTTGTGCAGACACAGTTGGGTGAATGGAAGGAACTGGAAATGATCACAGCTGCTTCCAGCAGTCATTCCCACTTTGTTTTGTCTTGCTTTCCTAGCAGTGGCACAGGTTTGGTCACTGAAAGTACTGGGCTAAAGTTGTCCTTCCTTGGGAAGCTGCAGAATTAGGCTGTGTTGCTAGAGCAGTGTTTCCAACTCCATTCTCTTTGTGTTGCCTCTTCAACTTTCTTTGGTGTCATTACCAAGTCAGTAGAGGCCAGTCTCTGTGAAGGCAGCTTGTACTGTTGCAGACACTTTGCTTATGCTAAAGGTGTAGAGGGGAAGATGCCTGGATCCTTAATTCATAGGTTTCCTTGGTTCCAGGTGCTTTAATGCAGCTGAGCTTTAAGCACAATAAATAAATAAAAAACTAGTAGGAATTCTTCTGGTTGCATTTCAGTGATGTTCAAAATAAGACGAGTTCAGTTGTTTATGATATATTTAACTTAACACTTTATTTTTTATGACATTCATGTTTATAACATATTGAACAGAACATTTTTCCCTCCTTTTGCTTAATTATTTTCACAGTCACAGTCTAATGGAGGACTCCAGTGTGCATTCAGTTCCATTTAAGTAGGACTGTTTACCTGCTTGGAGCTGTGTCTGTGCATAAATCCTTGCCTTATTCCACTGGGCTACATCTCTTATGTTTCCCATTGAGCCTGTCACTGGTTATTAAATGGCAAGAGCGCTCCTAACAGGTTTCCATTGGGGAAGGAGTTTGTTAGAATTGCTTAAAGAAGGTCTTTGTCTTTCAGATTTTGTGTCCTCTTGCCTTTGGAAGAGGAAATTCAAAACTGGGTTTGGCTTCAGTCATACAAAAGGCCAAGTCCCGGCATTGATCCGTGCTAAAGATGTGGAGAAGCCAAGCGTTTCCACTGAGTAACAACCAATCCTCTCTCCTTTTTGCTCAGTTTACCCAGATGGGAGGGTGTGCATCTCTATCCTTCATGCTCCCGGGGATGACCCCATGGGCTACGAGAGCAGCGCGGAGCGGTGGAGTCCGGTGCAGAGTGTGGAGAAGATCCTCCTGTCGGTTGTCAGCATGCTGGCAGGTGAGCACTGCTCTTCTCCCAGCAGCTCCTCAGTTACCTGCAGCTGCTGCTTGCTTTGTTAAGTGAGCAAAGCACACGTAAAGCTGCCCAGCAGCAACCACGGTTCTTAAAGCCCTGGTATGTATTTCTTTATAAACTGGTTCTCTGCAAAGAATTGCAAAAAATATGACTGAATCAGTAACCAGGTGTTCCCAGCTTTGGGAGCAACTGCAAGGCTTTCCTTCCAGGGTGGCAGCAACTGAGCAGGCGGCGCTGGTCAGGTGGGTCCAGAGGCTTGGCTTGTTCCCTGCTCCTGGACAAAACCTTCTTTGTGTTTGCTGCACTTTGTTCAGCTCTTGAAGCTGTGGAGTACAGCCTGTGTTGGATTTGCCTTTGGCAGCTGAAGGGTTTCCAGAGCTAACCAGGACAGTAAACTGGAGTCCATGATCTCTTGTGATTCAGAGGCCATCACCCTCCATTTCTCTTTATTATTCCCAGCCTGGGAATATGCCCCACTGTGCTGTATATCTGGTTCAGAGGAAGGCTTCTTGAGAAGAGACCTGAGGTGAAAAACTGTGTGCAACCTTTTAAATGTTTTTTCCTAAATCCTACGAGGGTCATGGATAAGCTGTGTCATGTACAGCTCTCTGGAAGGTGGATCCTTTTCCATAGAGTGGACAGAGCCACTGAACTGCCTGAAGAGGGCAGAGCCGTGTCCCTTAGAATTGGTTTTGAAGGATAAATGGGTTTAGAAGCAGCAAAGTTGACCAAAGGGAGCAGCAGATTCCTACATGGGACTGTTTTAGCTTCGGAATAGTAACCTGCTGTTGGAAAGCTGTGCAGGCAAACAGTGCCTGCCTCTCTGGGCTTCCCACAGCCTTAAAGAGCTTGGTTTGTGGTGCAGCCTTACCTAGACTGGTAAGTGTGGGAGTCACATGGTCTCATTCTCTGCCTGTGCATCCTGTTTTCCCATGGCTTTTGGAGGAACTGGGCTAAAACATCAGTGGTCAGCTTATTTCAGGCTGCTGGCAACTCTCAGCTCTGGCTCTGCAGGTAGCCTAAGCTCAAGTTTAGCAGACTGAGTACCTGCACACCTACTGGTTTTTAAGGGTGGACCATCTGGTGTTGAGAAGGATGTGAGCTTGAGATACATGCCATTAACTGGGGTGGGTTTGGAGTAGTGTTTGATGGGAATTGGGTGAAGTATGTTCTGTCTTAGTGCCTTGTGTAATCCTGGGACAGTGTCCTGCTGTGTGCTGCCCACAGACCTGATAAATCCTGTGTTTCAGCTTATCTCTCTGTAGAAAGTGGGGAGCCCCTGTGACTCCAGCACTTCATGTGCTTTGTCAAGTGCACCAAAATCCTCAGATGAAAGATGTTGCAGAAATTAAAGCATTCTAAGGGTTTTCTTGGTTTGTTTTGTAGTTTTTTTAATGGGACAAGCCATCTCAATGAGTGACAGAGCCTGTTTGGGTGGCCTGGTCGGGGGGGCTTTGTGTCTGGAAAGCTGCAGAACCAGAAAAGAACATTTTGCAGAGAGCGACGTGCAGTTTTAAAACCCCTTGACAGCATTTGGGGTACCACACTGTGTTGGCCACGTGCATGGTGGGGCTCTGCTGCTGAGAGCACAAATAAAAGAAAGTCCTGTTCCTCTGCCACTTGTTTGTTGCTTAAGCTCAACCTTCCTGTGATACCCTTTCAGGTGTGGTCAGTTGAATTAGAGCTGTTTGAGAATCCAGGAGCCAGCACTGGATTTTCTGTAGTGGTGTTTCTGTAGTCCCAAGGAGGAGAAGTTGTATCAAAGCTTCAGGGAAGTGGTATTCTTGAAGAAGCAAGAGGGTCTTGTTCCACTGCCCACTTACCTTTCAGTCTGTCTCGTTTCAGAGCCAAATGATGAGAGTGGAGCCAACGTAGACGCCTCCAAGATGTGGCGGGAAGACAGAGAACAATTTAACAAAATTGCCAAGCAGATTGTGCAGAAGTCACTTGGACTTTAAGCCCACAGAGAGACTGAAGAGTTTTGTATTTCTCTCCACCTGGAAACGAGCAGTGCTCAGTGCTGGTACCAAAAAGGAAAACTGTAAAACTATTGGCTTAGTTCGTACCATTTGTTATTTATTTACCATCTCTTTTCTTCAACTGCTCCAGAGAAGCCTCTAGTTCACGAGCTAAATTGTGTGGAAAAGGGATTTAACGCTAGGGAAAAATATGAAGACAATGCTGTTTCAAAGGCTGCTTGTTGCTACCTCACTTTGTGGTGTGGAAAGCCTGGAGACTTGGCAATCTGCAGCCCGCCCTCACCCATCTGCTGTTGGAGACCAGCACTGGTTTGTATCAACTGCTGAAGAATTAGTTCTGGTTTTTTAGGTAGCATTGCCTCTGGAGCAGCAGTAGACAGGAAGTGACCTATCTATTTTATGGCACTCGCTAGGTTAAGGGCAGCATTGGCAGTCAGATCTGATTTGAAAAGTGTAGTTAGCAGGAGAGGCTGTAAAGCAAGGTTATAGTTGGGGTGTGTGAGCAAAGAAGGGAACTTCAGAGAGGATGTAGCGAGCTGTGAGGACTGACCAGGGGGTTTGGAATGAGCTGGTGTTCCTGCGTGACACTGTGAGTTTGCACTGAGCCTTTGAGTCAGTGTTGGCTTGGCAGAAATCCCAAGAGCTGCTTTATTACTCCTTGAAGACACTCAGTTTTAAACTTTACACTCAGTTAGAGGCACAAGGTGTAAAGACTGGATTGTTAAACACTTCAGTCCAGGTTCACCTGGGCAGCTCTGTCAGCTCCTCTGGTGACACGTGGCTGTTGAGAGGGTTCAGCACTGCTGGCCTTTGCTGTTCCAGCCCAGGTCACCCATTTTCAGGTGAACCAGCAAAGATGAACACGATGGACTTGTTAAAGTTACCTGTGGCACTCTGCACTGAGTGCTCTTCTGTATTAAATAGGAGCCAGAGAAGACAGGGACTGTTTTCTCGAGGATGGTATGACATGTTTTGGACTGCAGTGTTGTAGCCAGCGTGGAGGGTGCAGAAAAAACCAGCTGATCAGTTCCTAAAACTGCTGAGGGGCCTCTGCTGACCTTTCTGCTTTGCAAGCCAATCTCGTGTGTAGGTCCAAACCTTCTTCAATTTACTACAAGCAATAACAGGCCCACTGATAGCACATGGAGTCCAATTTTGTTGGCAGCTTTAAACGGGCTAAATTTGACAAGGGCTGGTGTTTTTTTAATGTGAAAAGCGTGTGACATGGAAGGAGTCCCAGCATGGAGAAAGCTTTACAGAGGTGATGGTGTGCATGTGCGTGGTACAGCTCCTCAGTGTTCCTGTCTTGCTCTCAGGGCTGCAGATTGCACCGTGCCAGCGTTCTGCACCTCTGAAGGGTTTGTATTGCTTCAACTTGCTGCTTTTACCTCCTTGTAGAAGTAATTGTTGCTTTGATGTTAGGGTGGGAGGGGGACTGGGCATAGCTTGGGAGCAGAGATGACAAAATAGTGTTGTACCTAACTAGTATTTCAAGGCATACAGGAAAATGTAGCACTTTACACAAACTAGGAGCATTTCTTGCATTGTAGTAGAGGGAGGATTGCTCCTGGGAGTACTGCAGCCACTTTGGGGCACAGCAGTGGAGAGCTGTGAGGGCCATGTGCTCAAAATGGATTCAGCAGACATGGCAAAAGTGGGGTTTGCTTCAGTGCAGAGTGTTTTATTCATGTGTGCTTGCTCATTATCTTGATTTTATGGTGGGATTTAGTCTGTATACTGAAAATAAAGTGATTATATTTTCTCCTTTCATGGATGTACGCAAATGTGTTGCAGTGGGTGTTTCATACAGGTAACCACCTGGCCAAGATACTTCTCCAGAGGAGTGGAAGGGGTTCATATAAAGTCCTTTAAGTGACTGGCATGCAGCAGGCTTGCTGACTCAGATATTTGAAGCCACCCACTGACCATACCTACCAGGCGGTCTTGCAGGTAACAAAATGTAGGCAGAGGTTCACCTCAGAGGACTAAAACTTGGTGTTGAGGTGAGAGCTAAGTCCTAAGTGGTAGAGGTTTGCTCAGCTGAAACCAGCAGTTTGTGTTCAGTGAAAGAAGTTCATTGTGTTCATTTAGGAAGAAATTCTTCCCTGTGAGGGTGGGCAGACACTGGCACAGAGAAGCTGTGGCTGCCCCATCCTTGGAAGTGTTCAAGGCCAGGTTGGACAGGGCTCTGAGCAACCTGGGATGTCCCTACCCATGGCAGGGGATTGAACGAGATGGGCTTTATGGCCCCCTCCAACCCAGATCATTCTGAGATTCTGAAAGGATTAAAGGTGGCACCGTGGTTGGTGTGTTAGATTCCCTGTTTGGTTTTTTTGCAGGAAAGAAAGAAAACTTCACTATTCTACAATACAGTGAAGCCTTGCATGCAGCATAAAGGTTCAGCTCAGGGGAGGTGTGTGTGCCCCTGCTGTGACCAGCTCAGAGGGTCTCACACGACAGGCACCTTATTGCAGGTAAGGAACACCTGAAAGTTAAAGCTTGTAAAGCTCCCAAGTGGCTCACAGGATAGACTTCCCTGAAAGGCTTAATCCTCTCCCTTCCTGAAAGGACACATGTTGGCAGCATGTGCAGTACTGGCCAGTAGCAATGGTTTTCTGAGCAGTTGCCTTTTTTCAGCCCGAAACACTTATAATAAAGCATGTTCCCTGGGGAGCGTCAGAGCTCTACAGGTGTTACACATGCAGGTAAAGTAGTACCGATTTTTAAAAATCTTGTTCTCTGGATTATGTTTGCTTTAGGCTTTTGTTGTTGTTTTTTCTTTTTTTTTTTTTAAATATAAATAAAAACACAAAAAAACCAAAACCCAAAACAACAAACCAAACCCCTGCAACAAAGCTGTAAAAATCCAAGCAATGTCCTCTTTAAAGCCTTTGTATACACACACATCCCCACACGCACGCTGTTGTTTTCCCTTGGCAGAGGGGCTGTGTCAGAACACACACAGTGGGCTGTGAGACACCCATTAGCTGCGTGGCTGTGCCTGTGTGCAGGCGGGCGGCTCTTTGGAAGTGTGAGAGGCGTTGGAGCCACATGAAACGGCTGCAGCTTGGGGGCACAGCCAGCCCCGGGCTCCCTGCCAGCGTTTTTTTTGCATTTCTGGAGCAATGTCATGAATGGGAGGTGGTGTGCTGCCTTGGGATGGATGAGACAGGGAAGCTCTGCCTCGCAGGAGGGTCCTTGCTGTCCTCCTGAGGTTGTGTCTTGGCGAGGATGCTCTGTGTGTTTTCCCCCCGTGAGAATGGAAGGGAGAAGCAGCACAGACCCCAAATGTCCGTCCCCAGTGCCAGCTGTGCTGCTGATACTGGGAGTGTCTCAGGTGTGGGATTGGTGCAGCTTTTAGCTTTAGAAAGGGGCTAGAAGCAGCAGCTTCCCCTGCCCCGTGGGGCTGTGTGTGCTGGCTGAGCAGGGATGGAGGTATGAGCATGAGGGTCCTCACAGTGCCCTGTTCACTTGCCCTGTGTGGCTTCTCTCTCAGATTTCTCTTGGGGGAAGAAGGAAATTACTGCCCTTCAGCAAGCTCAAGGGCTGGAGGAGCGTGAGGGAAGGGATGCTGAGGGTCTCGCTGCCAGCTGAAGGCGTGATTGGGGGTGGCACAGGGTGGGAAAGGTGCAGGAATCTGGAGAATTCCTCTAGAATCTGAAGGCCTGAGCTTCCAGACCCAGTGAGGATTCCTTGTGTCCCTTCTCCCGCAGCCAGGTCCCATCTTATGTCACAGACTCCCAAAGTGCTGTGCCAGGCTCCCTGGTGCTGCAGGGATGAAACACAGCACTGGGGAGGGAATTTCTCAAGCCACGTAACATTTGGTGGCCCTGCTCGATGCTCTTATGGTCACCTGAGAGCGTGGGATGGCCGGGAGGTTTGTACCTTCCAGCACTGGTGATCTTCCAGTCCATCCCATCCCTGCCTCAGCTGCCAGCCCCTCTCCCAGGGCAGGTGGTGTGAGAGCCCCAGGAGAACCACCCAGGTGGCTTTTGAAGGTGGCTTGCACCCCCCCAGAGGGGACTGGGCAGCAGCTCCAATTATGGGGCACGTTAATATATAATTGCTGGTGGTGACACGGCCCGTGGGTTATTACAGGGGAGCCGCCGGTGCGAGCTGGGTGTGTGTGAGCTCTGGGGAGCAATCTGGGAGCGGGTCTGTCTGGTCATGTCCCCGAAGGGGGTGGGGGGAGATGGGAAGGGCTGAGTCCCCTTCCTCCATGTGTGGGGCATTGACTGGGGGATGAGGCCGTGGCGCTGTCACAGCTCTGACTGGCCAGAGGGGCTGGGGGGTGGCTGGGAAAGGGGGTACCCTGGGACAGGGCTCACTGGGGAGTGAAGGCAAAGCCCCCCACTGTGGCTGCCCCTCTGGGGGCTGCAAGGAGGGGTTCAAAGTGGCAGAGATGCAGGATGCAACATGCAGGGGTGGGGGGCACAGCACAGGGAGGCTCTCTGCCCACGGCCAGGGTGGGAGTTTGGCCTTAAAACAGTGTTCTCCATGCCAAAACAATTTGGCAGATTGACCCCAGTTGGGGTGGCATGGAGGTGTTGGGTGAATCTGGGTTTCTTTGCTGAGTCTGCCTGGGATGAGCTCACACAGACTCCTCTCCTGCTATGGTGCTTCACCAGGATCCCTGTCTTCTTCTGCCAGTCAGAAGAAGATCCCTTGGATATCTGATCAGATCCCATCCCAGTCAGGTCCCTCCAGGCTTGGTCAGCAGGTCAGATGCTGGAGGATCTCACTGTGTGGAACAGTCTAAGAGATGCCCCCATCTCCCAGCTGAGGGTGAACTGCAGAGCTCATCCCCAGGGATGTCTCACTTCTGCTTGCCATTCATCCTTCTGGGAGCTAGGAAATGGTGACCCATGGAGCGGACCAGGTCAGGAGGACTCGCTCTGATGCAATGTTGGAAGCCTCTGGCATTGGAGTTCCTTCCTTGGAGTCTGTGTGCTTGCTGCAGGGGTGGCTCACTGATCTGGAGCTCAGCTTTGCTCACGGAGGAGGATGCCGGACCTGCTGGAGGGCAGGTGTTTTCCAACCCACTTTCTCTGGAGAGGCAATTAAAAGGTGAGTTTTGTCCTTCACCAGATCCTGCTTTGACACAGGTATGGCCTTAGTGGGAGGGCTTCGGTTCAAGGCTGTAGTGACTTCTAAGGGCTCTGTATGAAACTTGGCTTTATGAAAACATCAGTATTGCTGGAGAAGCCTCTTGTCCAAACAGTCCCCATTCAGCCTCACTTTTAACATTTGATGCTTTCAGCATGTTCAAGGTGGCCCTTGAACACCCAGTCAGTGACGAGAGGGCGCTGGATTTATTTTACCAGTTCATTACAATCCTGTTCAACAAGGCTCGTAGGTTGAATTCCATTTCGTATGTTAAATACCTTCTTCTTTGCCCAGGGAAGCTGTGGCTGCCCCATCCCTGGAAATGTTCAAGGCCATACTGGATGGGTCTTGGAGCAACCTGGGCTAGTGGAAGGTGTCCCTGCCCATGGCAGGGGGTGGAACAAGATGGTCTTTAAGGTCTCTTCCAACCCAAACCATTCTATGATTCTTCTGTAGGTGCTCCTGTTCCCCCTGTCAGACCCATGAAGAGTGACAAGGGTGATCTCCTTCCCTCCCACTTTGAGCCTGGGCTGAGCTTGCCCCTTCCCCATCACAGCCATCATGCCTTGGCTGGTTACAGGAAGCTGGATGTCACCATGGAGTCATTTAGGCTGGAAAAGACCTCCAAGATCACAGAGCCCAACCATTAACGCAGCACTGCTGTGTCCCTGTGCCTGAGCATCCTGGGAATGCCCAGCAGTGCTGGGAGCAGGACAGGAGCTGTGGTGCATGGGGTAACCCTGCCAAGGATGCTGTCTCTGTCTGTGCTAGTGGAGAGCAGGCTCTGAGTGTTGGACAGCGGGCAGTTTGGCATGGGAACCACATCCCCACACATGTCTGCACAGTTCCGAGCGCAGGGGCCCGTGGTGCTGCACATGGAGTGACTGGGCAGCAGCACTGCACTGGAAAGAACTGCCCTGAAGAAAGTCTTGGGAAACAATAGCAATTGTTCTCTGCCTTTGTTCCCTTCCCTGCCGGATGTCGGCGGGGATGGAGCCGCGCTCGGCTGCCGGCGGGTGGGCAGTGAGCGTGGCTGCCTGGGGACCCGGGGAGCCCCCCGAGCCTGCTGCCCACCCTGCTGCCCCCTGCTCCCACCAGCCCCTCCAGAGCCTCAGCCATCCCTCGGGTAATAATTCAAGCTTGACATTGTCCTATGAGTGAGCGATAAAATTGGCTGTGATTCTCTGTGTCAGGAGACAGGAGGATTTTTTATAGTTGCAGAGTGAAATGATGCTGAAGCTGCTGTTCTTCCCTGCAGGAACCTCAGCGTGCCCATGCTCTGGGCAGGAGGGAGGACCTGGCCCAGTTCAGATTTGCTGCCAGCACTGGGGTGAGGCTTGTGATGCCCACACTGTTCCCTTAACGCCCTGGGCAATCTAAGGTGGACTTCTGGGAGAGAAGGTGTTGGCTGCTCCCTAACCAGGGAGGGATGGGCTCACTTCACTCCAGGCAGCACCGTGCTTCCCATTTTGTATCCCTGCCAGTCCCCACTGGGCCCAGGCATGTAGGGGTAAATCCCTGGGTCTCCCTGCTGTGGCATTTTTTACCACCATCTGCCTGCTGTGAGCTGGGGCTTGTGGTCACTGCCACTGATCAAAGGGCTACAGGCAAAGGCAGAGACAGGTTTCCCCCAGCACAGCCAAGGGAGATTCCTCTCTCTATGCCAGAGCCAGCCCCAGGGCTCAGGCGTTACCCCAAGGCAGCTTGTAGAGAGAGATCATAGAATTGTAGTCACAGAATGGTTTGTGTTGGAAAGGAAATTAAAGGTCATCTCATTCCAACCCCCTTCCACTAGACCAGGTTGCTTCAAGTTCTACCCAGCTTGGCCTTGAACAGCTCCAGGGATGGAGAGTCCTCAATATCTCTGGACAACACTTAGCACAGGGCACTTCTCACAGGGTTTGCTTGGCATGGCTGAAGTTCCCCACGCAGAACCCTCCGGTGTGTGTGTGTTCAGCCTGGGGAGCTGCTGCTCCTGATGCAGGAAGGCTCAGAGGTTTCCAACCTCTACCTGCTCTGCACATCCTCACCGTCCTGGGACAAGAGCTGTTGCTGAAGGAGCATGGAGCACAGGCAGTAAGCGTGGAACAGGAATGTTGCCTCCCTCCCCTTGGCCTCCGGAATGCTGTTTATTCCCTTTGCAGGGACATCTCACCTGTACTCAAAACTAAGCAGAGCTTTCCCATTGCAGCTGGAGCAGGAGGTCCAGGTCACACCAAGTGATCTGTGAGTCGCTCTCCTGCTCTTTTGCCCTGCAGACCTGAGACCTACAAAAAATAACCATTTCTATAGTTGGTGTGCTCATGGTTTCCTGGGTTGGATGCCCTCCATCTCTACGGAGCTGCCTTACTGGGAAGTCCTGAGTCTGGGTGTCCTGTGGCTGGAGGGAGGTGGCTCAGCCCCTCCAACAGGTTTGGGCACATTGGGGGAAGGTGACAAAAACCAAAACTGTGTCACTGAGGGACAGGCACTAGTGAAGGGCTGTAGGTCCCATGCAGGAGGCGAGGGGGGATGCAGCTGCAGGGAGCTGCACAGCCCTCCCCGGAACAGCTCTGGTGAGGAAGCACCGTCTCAAAGCCTGTCTTTTCCCTTGTGCTGGCGAAACTTAAGTGCCTGCTTCTTGGAGCCCTTTCAGAGCCTGCCAGCTCAGCTGCCATGTGTCCTCCAAATGCAGGGCAGGATGCTTGGCTTGCTCCTGGCTGCCTGGGCAGGGATATGGGCTGCAACCCACTGCCATGGCCAAAGCCTGGCAGCCCTGCTGGAGGCTCCCAACTCCTTCATTCCCTGGGGCTGGCACTGGATGTGTGGACATGGAGGGCTCTGGGCTGTGAGCAATGCTGGTGGTTTGCTGCTGCGCAGCAGGGACTGCTCCCAGAGGAGGACTTGCTGCAGGACTTGCCGTGTTGGGGCGGCTTTGTGCTTTTTATTTTGGTGGTTTTCCTAAAAAACAGTGCCTTTTGCAATCCTCCCGGTCCTTCACAAAACTTTTCCTGGCAGAACCTCTCCAAAACTTCTGGGAATTCAGTTTTTGAAAGGCATTGGGGTTAAAGACATTTACACTTCTTTACAACACTGACAGGTTTCCTGGTGTGGAGATTTCTTTCTGGGATTCCACTTTATGTTGGTGGGTTGAACTCAGGAAGCTGAAGTTGCTCCAGGAAACAGAGGGAAGATTTTCAGCCTGGGAGAAAGTGCAGAGGTGACAAGAGAGGAGCCCCAGAAGCAGCTGAGGAGGGAGGACTCATCCTGCCATCCTGGGAAGGTGTTCCAGTTATTCCACCCAAACTGTGATCTGGGGAACTGCAATCTGGGATGTCGCTCTGAGAACAATTCCCTTCATGACTGATCCCAAGGGGCTGATCCCCACCCTGCCGCTCAGGTGAGACTGGCTCGGTGCACTCATTGCTGACCTCCAGCTCCATGCCCAGGGATGTGCTTGTGGCAGGCTCCCCTGGCCCAGCCAGGGCAGGCAGGAGGGTGGACACAGGTTGGGAACACCACGAGGTGGGTGTTTGTCTGTTGGTTACTCATGGGGTCCCTCAAATCTTTGCCCTGGCTGGTGCCTGTATGCATGCTGTGTTTCAGGGAGAAATACTAAATGGTCTTAGACGTCTTTTCCAACTTAAAGGATTCTCTGATTCCATACAGATGTCAGGAATAAAGACTGAAATGAGTAAGGCATGAAGCCCTGAAACAAGACTTTGTGTCTGCAAATAATAAGGAATGAATTACAGCCTTGGAAGAGCAGGAACGTTCCCCCGTCCCTGGCATTGATGAGGTGCCCTCCTTGCACTGTCCCTTGCGTGAAAGCTCTGCTTGGAATGGATAGCCTACAGATGGATTTCTCAACCTTTCCTAACCCAGGGATGGCCAGACCTTTCTGGTGAAAACCCAGGGATCATTTTGTTCAGCTCTGCCACATGGTTTTATTTACGCCCCATGCAAATTAGGCAAACGTCTCACTGTTTGTCTCTTTTATTTCATCCCCTCGCGCTTGCTTCTGCCCATAGGAATGTGTGCCTGTGTGCTTAGGGAACTATTTTGCAGACCACTTCCTACTGTCCTTGGGACATGGAGCAGGTCCTGGACCTAACGTGACAGCGGGCAGCGATGTGTCCCAGTCCTTCCCTCACATACCAGCTCGGTTCCCCAAGCAGGGAGGAAAGTGTTGGGCACTGCCTGAGCCTCCCCACCATCTCCTGCCATGCCAGCATCCCCAGCACAAGGATGGCAATACCCTTGAGGACCATCACCATCCCAGTCCTCACCAGGTTCATTCATGTGGCCGTAGAGAAGACTGAGCCCACTCCATGGTCATCGGCGGGGGCTTCACTTTCCCCCCTCCTGCCTGGAAGAGCACAGATCTCCTTGCGTCTGGAGGGGACACCCACAGCTGTGCCCTTGGCTCTGGAGAGGTTCCCACCAACTGTTTTATTGGCCAAGAAAGCACTCAAAGGTAACTGCATCCTCTTTGGAAAACCGGTTGCCCTGGAATGTCTGGCAGAACTTCCCTCCCATCCCTGGACCCTTGCAGAGCCTCGGCGGGAGCCTTCCCCAAATCCGCCCTCTGCTCAGGGTGCCGCTGCCAGCTCCCAAAGCCACGCTTAACTTGACCCATGTGTGCAGCCCTGGGAGACGTGGTGGCTCTGATTCTCATTTGTCCCAGCTTCCCCCGTGCCAACCTGACAGGGGCCTCCTCTCCAACGCACCCACCTCTCTGCCAGAGAGACACCAGTCCCCGTCCTCCCACGGCTGGGGGTCCCAGTGAGGTGGCTGCTGCCAGTCCCAGTCCTGGCGGGTGTCCCCAAGATTGCAGGGAGCATCAGGAAGGGCTCAGCCTGTCAGGGAAGATGGAATGGTTTGTGCTTCCTGCATCCTTTGTGGTCACCTCCAGCAGCTCACGTTCAGGACCCTCAGCTGCCATCGGGGACCCCCAGGTTTGGCTGTGCCTGTGCCACTGGACACCATCCCCAGCATGAGGATGAGGAGGGTGGGGAGCCAGCAGTGCCTCGCCTCCACAGCTCTCTCTGTAGCGAGGTTAAGCTCTGCTTAAGCTCTGCTTAATCGTGTTCCCAGTAGAGCCCTAATTTGGGGTATGCCCAAAGGGAGGCTTTTTTGGGGAGGAAGAGCTCCATGCAGCCCTACTTGGGCTATTGGACAAGCACACAGCCACTCTCCAGGCTCTGAGATGGAGACACCAACATTCTGGCATCTTGGGGTTTGGTACAGCTTCTCTGAGGATTTGGGACCAAGGTGCAGGGTCCTCCGGAGGGTGCACCTCTTGGGCTGCACCCTGGCAGTCCCAGCACAGCAGGTTTTGGGGTGTGGACAATGATCACAGCCGTGGGTCCAGCTCTGCCTGACCCTCGCTGATGAAACCCCCAGTTTGCAACACAATTTTTGGCGTTTGGTCCTGGCCATCCGCTTTCTATTCTAGAGCTCGCCTTGTGGGAAGGCTTTGGGGACGGGGGGGTGGTGGGAGCCCGTTTCAATTGTTTGGGGAATGGAAGTGACTTGTTCTGCGGCTGGAGGAGCCCAGCAGAGCTCGCTGCGTGCAGGGAGTTTTTCCACTGCTGTCGCTCCCATTGGAACAGCGGAACCTCGAGGGCTTCCGAACTGGTGGCATTCTGGCAGCAGGGCTGGTCCTGGTGGCCAGCCCTTGGGATGGAGCCTTGCCTGAGGCACGGGCTGTGCATCACTTATTCGGGGTCATTCTGGGGGGGAAATATGCACTTTGTGGGGTCTGGCTTATTTTTGGGCATTATGGGATGGTCCAGAGAGGGCAGAGGGTCCTCTCATCCAGTACAGGCAGGGATTGTGCTGCCAGAAAACGAAGACATTTAGGGGCAGGAGGTTCCCACCTTGATGTCTTCAGGCAGGGGTGAATCTCCCACCTACTCCCACGTGAGCGCAGAAAAATGAATCACCAGAAATGAAAGGAAGCAAAGAAAGCAAGCAAAAAAAAAAAGTGAGTAAAAAATCCCTCCCCAAAGCCGCCTTCCAGAGGGTTGGGCAAAAGATAAAAGCTCTCGGAGGAACCGGGACTCCTCCTCTCCCACCACCGACCTCTCATTTAAATGTCTGTGCAGAGCCTGCAGCCAGCACTGCCTCGGTGGCCGCCCCAAGGGACCCCCAACCTGCCTGCCACCCCAGGGGTGATGCCCACGAAAGGCAATGGCAGAGCCGAGGTTTAGAAGCCTGGGGTGACACATCCCCAAGGAGGACAGATCAGTGTTGGGGTGCTCTAGAGGGGGATCCCACCACAGAGCATGCAAGAGCCAGCAAGGAGCTGAGGCAAGCAGCGCCAGCCAGGGCAGGAAGGAGTGGAGAGCTCGCAGTGGATGGACCCCCTGAGATCAGCCCCCCGATGTTGGCTCCACTGCTGCTCTGGGTCATCCTCCTCCGCTGGGCCAGCGGCGGGGGCTTCCTCCGAGGGGGCAGGACCTGGCAGCACTGCACAGGTAGGGGCAAAGGGTCTCAGGTGGGTGGGTGGGCTGCACCGGGAGGGGGGGTCTCAAGGCAGGTGTTAGCCCTGCTGAGAAACGTGCTAGGACCTGTGTGTTCCCACGGGTGGGATGTTCCCCACGCTGCCAGGGCAGACCCAGGAGGTGTGCTCTGTCCAGGGGGGCTTGCCCCAGGTGGGTCAGTCTCTCGCTGGCAGCCCAGCCCCAGTGTTTCTGTGCCAGTTGTGCCTCGGGTGCTGCAGCCTGCCAGCACCCATGGACAGCAGGTAGGGGGGTCATCCCTGCACCTGCAGCCCCACCATGGCAACCCTCTCAGAGCCATGGAGAGAACCGTGTGCTTGTCCCTGTGGCACAAACGTTGTCCCAAGGTCTGCTGGGCCTGGGGACAACATCAGGGGGGAAGGGCTGGAAGGAGAAGAGATCCATGAAGTCCCCTTGGAAAGTCCCTCCTGTCCCAGACTCTCCTGCGCTCTGACAGACACAACCTACACCCTCTGGGAGTAAACATCTCTGTCCCACCGCCCCCAGCCAAGGAGCTGGCAGCTCCAATGGTGTTTCCAAGAGAAGCCTGAGCTGAGGAGGATCCCTGTGCCCTGGCTCTGCTGTCCCATCCCCATCCCTGTGCTGGGTGGGCAGGGAAACCTAAGCTCAGTTTTTGGGGCTGCTGGAGCCCAGGCTCTGTGTGCTTGGGACTTGTCCCACTTTGATGGTGCCTGTATTTGCATTTTATTACAGCACAGATGATGTGAGAAGGACAAGTGGGAGAGACCGGAATGTTTCTGCCCACTGCCTCTTCCCTGAAGTGCTCAGGTGTCTCTGAGAATGTCCCTGCTCTTTCCAAGCAGCCTTGGTTGTTGGGACCCCGGGGGTGTCAGGGCCCCAACATTGTGCTGGGGACCCCAGCATGAGGTCACTGGGCACCACACACCCTGCCCGGGCCGGGCTGGAGCACCCCAGCTGCTCTCCCAGCCTTAGCAGTGGCAGATGTGAGAGGCAGGCTGGGTTGCACATCTTTGGGTTTAGAGATTTGGGTTTGGCTTTAGGACTTGGTCCCTTCCTAGCCCACAGCCTCCAGCCCCAACTGGGTTGTTCTCCAGCTCCCTTGCACCACCCCAGGGGCAGCTGGGGGCTCCTAAACCCCTCTGCAAATTCAAGCCTGAGTTCAGCTTGTACTTTTTGCTGGGAAAAAAATAGAAGCTGGCCATTCCCCGAGTGGTGCGTTTCTGAAGGAAGCTGTTTGAGTTAAACCTCCCCCACTGAGGCTTTGATTTAGGAACAGCTTAAACCAGTGGTGGGCTGAGCAGGGGGCACACAGAGTTGCCAGGATGGGAAAGAGCTCACTGATCTCCCTGCTCTGGGCTGGATGGAGCCACGTGAGCAGATTCCTCCTTGCTCTGCCCACCTGGAATTGGGCTGGCCAGGGGAGCCCGGAGGAAGCACTTCCCTTCTCCAGCTGTTTTGGATTCAGACACAAGGCCCAGCCTTGCTCCCTCCCTCCCTCCCAGCTCTCCCACTGTGCCCCAGCAGCCCGGATTTATTAGTACAAATTGGAGCTAAAAGCTGGGTCTCAGCGGGATTCAGACAGAATCAAGGATGTTCTAGTGTAGCCAAGTGTTGCTTCATCCCCTGGGCATCATTGCCCTTTGCAGATGCTGCAGGTCTGCCAGGGAAGCATTAAAAAATAAAACCAGGAGGGTGCCAGGGCCAGGAAGGTCGGAGAAGCCCCCACAGCAGGTACAGCCTTTCCCGAGGCTGCCAGGACGGGGCTTGCTGAGACATCAGACCGACGGTCACCCTGGCACTGCTCCGTGGGCTGGCACTCTGTGGTGCTGATGCACGGTGTATTCTCACCGGGATGATGCCCTGGGGCTGGGCACGGTGTTGGTTTTTGTTTCTGGGGAGAGATTAATTATCTATAATGAGCGGTTTTGGTGCCTGCTGAGGGACTATGTGTGCGTGTGTGCAATTAGGGCTGGGCTGGGAGAGCCTGAACCGGGACTGGAGGGGTAGAGCTGTCCCCACCGCCCTGAGGACAGGGATGGGGATGGGTGGCTGCCCCAATGAGCGAGATCCCTGCATCCCTGCCTGGTCTCCTGGCTCTGGCTGTGGTACCTGGTGCTGGAATGTCCCGAGGAAGCTGGTGGCAGGTCCCAGCCCTGGTGACAGCATTCAGAGCTGTGTTAGCGGGATGATTCTGCACACTTGGTCTTCCTGCCGTGGGGATGGACGTGCCAGCCTTGGCGTCCGGAGGGCAAACCATTCCCTCTGGCCCCAAAGCAGGGGCTCGGGGCAGACCCCAGTCCCGGGCCAGCAGGCTCCTGGGGCAGTGGGACGGGGCGGGCTGCCTTCCACCGCGCTGTCTCCCGGCACAGAGCTGCGCCCTCTGGACATCCTCTCGGAGGTGTCTCCGGCCGCCGTGCGGGTGTTCCAGGTGCAGGGGCTGCGCGGCTTCCAGCTCAGCCCCTCTCGGCCCCGAGCGCTCGCCTTCCCCGCCTCCCGGCTCTTCATCCACTGCGACCGCTTCCCCGAGGAGTTCTCCATCATCGTCACGCTGCGGGCGCTCGGCACCCCCGCCCAGGTGAGCAGGCGGGGCAGGGCTCGGCCGGGCGCTGCCCGCAGGTTGGAGCCCCTGAGCCCCTGCCCTCCCGCAGGGCAACGAGTACCTCTTCACGCTGATGCCGGAGGAGAGCCCCGCCGTGCTCCTGGGGATGCGCTTCGCCCCCGACAAGCTGCATTTCCTCTTCTGGAGCCCCGGGCGCGCAGGAGGGTGGCAGAGCCGGGTCACCTTCCACAACGTGTCCCTGTCCGACAGCCAGTGGCACACGCTCGTCCTGGCTGTGTCCGGCCAGTCCTTCTCGCTGACGGTGGACTGCAGCATCCCCAAGGATGTGTAGGTTACGGGAAGCGGCGGGATGGGCTCAGGAGCGCGGGCAAGGTGATGCTTCTCCACCAGCATCTCCTCCGCCACGAGATTGTCCCTGTGTCTCTTCTCTGCCCATCCCCAGGGTGGTGGAGACACCGTTCCCAGCCTCGCTGTCGGTGAGGAGAGCCAACTTCTACCTGGGCAACAGGCAGAGAAGGAAAGGCGTGTTCACGGTAGGTGCCCCGTGGTGTGGGGTGACCCGTGGCCCCCTCTCGCCCCTCTATGCTGGCAGGGCTTAGGCCACGGCACAGGAAGCAGAGGCAGCTGTGGGTCCTTCCCCCGTGGAGGCAGCTCTGAGCCCCATGCCAATGCTCCCCCCACACCAGCTCTTAGATTGACTGAGCTGGGCATCTGGGATTTGATAAATGTGCGTGAATCCTATGGAGACTTCCACATCCCAGGAGGGAGGGGAAACGAGCATGAGTCGGGGCAGGAACTCCAAGGCGTGAAATCACCTGCAGTTCCCATTCCGTGGTCTTGCTGGACTTGTCTCCATCCTGCTGCTCCCACTTTCCCAGGGCTTGCTGAGACAGCTCGTCCTGCTGCCAGGAGCAGATGCCACCCCTCAGATATGCACCACCATGAACTTCAAAGTAGCAGCGCTCTCTGTCCCCACGGTCCTTCAGGATGTCCCCGTGAAGCCAGCGAGCAACGAGGTGCTCAAATACCCCTATGGTCAGTTCCCCCAGTGGCTCTGTGAGGAAGGGTCTTTGTGTGGGGCAGGGCATGGGGCAGGAGCCAAGGGGAAGAGGGTGTTAACAAGGGTGGGATCTAAAACTCCTCTGGAAAGACAGGGTGTCCCTGCCCAGATCCCTTGGCAGTGCTGGGCTCGTGTCAGTGGCCACACACAGGGTTTTCCCAGTCTGTGTCTTCCCAGATTGGTGCTGGGATGCCATTTCCCCCTTCCCTGGTGCCCATCGTCAGTATGAGATGGGGACATCCAACTCCTCCTGCCTCTCTGCTCCTGCACTGTGTTTGCTAAGGGGTCCTGCCTCCCTCCTCTCCTGGCCAGAGACTGACACGAAGGTGACTCTGGGGTCCCAACCACGCTGCACCAAGCAGGAGAAGGCACAGTTCTGGTTCAATGCCTCCCGCCGAGGGCTCTACCTCTGCAACGGCAGCACCTGGGTCTCCATGCTGGAAGGTACTGCTGGGGAGGCACTGCCACTCCTGGGGAGGGAGGGAGGGAGACCTGCAGCAGAGCAGGAGCTGACATTTGCCCTTGAGACCACTTTGGGATGAGAATCAGCAGCAGGGTGGGGGAGCTGGGTGGTCGCCCTGCCTCTCACCTGCTTGGTCAGGCTTTGCTTTGTTCTCAGTGCCCACACCAACACTTCCAGAGCAGCTCTGGATTCAAGTGCCTCTGTGGTCCATCCACCTTCTTCTTATCCATCTCTCCTGGGCCTTCTCTGGGCAGGATAAACTCCTGGTCTGTCTGAGCAGGACGGCTCACCCCATGCAGAGCCATGTTCAGGGTGTTGGGGTGCTCTGTGCTGTCGGTTCCCAAAGGGGCTGGTGCTCCTCGTACTGAAGTGCTTGTGGGGTGGACAAGGAGGAGCAAAGAGACTCCTAAACTGCCAGAAATACTGGAGGGGCCCTTCGCCCCCAGTGACACCAGGACCTTCATTTTCCCCGTAAAGCTCCACACAGCAGCAAGTGCCACCGAGCTGGCTCTGTGCCACGTGGGGCCCCTCTCCAGCCAAAATCCTTTGGTTTTAACCTCACCTCTCCTTTTTGGTGTGGTCTCCCAGTCAAGCACAGGTTGGACTATGTGGAGGAGTACCAGAACCTGGTGACCAACTCGGAGACGATGGGTGTTGAGGTCTTCACCATCCCAGAGGTGGGACTGTTTGCAGCCACGGCCAACCGGATCACCCCCCCAGGATCAGCCATCTACAAGTGGACTGATGGGAAGTTTGTGCCCTACCAGAACATCCCCACCTACCAGGCTCAGTCCTGGAAGTATTTCACCATCGGGAAGAAGGTGAGTCTGCCTGGAAGGTGCCTTCATGGTTCAGTGTATTAAACTGCAGTTGCCCAACACTGGCTTCTTGGTCTGGGATATGTTTTGTCTCAGGGAATTGTTATCATTATTATTGTTGTTATCGTTATCATACCTGCGATTTTTCTTCTGAGCCACTTCTCCTTGCAGGAAGGTTTGGTAACCCAAACCCCCCTCCCTCCCCAGCCCCTTTGATGCTCCCTATTCCTGAGGCTGGTGATGCACAAGCAGACACAGCTCAGCTCTCCGTCCCCTTGTTTAAGAGTTGTGTCCCTGCCACGCACAAAGACCCCTGCAGGCCACTGGTCCCTGTCCCCACTTGGAGTGCACTGTGCTGCCTGGGGACTGCTGAGGGACCCCAGCCAGGGCCACCTTGTCATACACCAGCCACCTCACCCCTAGTCCCCCATCCCACCTCCCCCCTGCCCATTGTCTGTCCTTTGAGAGCAGAAAACCAGGCTGTCCTGCTCGTTCCTTTTCAGATCTTCCTAGCAGTGGCGAACTTTGAGCAGAATGAGAGGGGCCAGGAGTTCTCTGTGATATACAAGTGGAGCCACAGGAAAGCGAAGTTCATCACGTACCAGCGGATCCCCACGCACAGCGCCAGGGACTGGGAGGCCTTTGTCATTGAGGGAGAGGCTTTCCTCGCCGTGGTCAACCACAGAGAAGGTACCCAGCCCTCCTATTCCCTACAGACCCTGGGGTGACATCTGGGACTATGGAAGGTGCCCCACCACAGGTACCTTCTGAGAGCATCCTCCCGTTGCTGTGGAAACCCCACAGCTCCCTGCACATCCTCTGTTGGAGCAGAGTGCAGGGCAAAGCCAGGGAGATCGTGCTGTCCTTCAGGAAGCCTGAAGCCTTGCAGACTCTCCCATTCTAGGAGAGAAAAGCATTTGGGGCAGTGGCTGGCACAGTCCCCCTCTGGATTTCTGACAACAGAGGATGAGGACAAGAGTGGGGACAGCGTCTATGCTGAATCTCTCTGCTTTTCTCTTTTATCCCCAGTGCTACATAACCTGGTAGCACCCCAGGCTGAGTCTTTTGCACACAGAAAACTGAGGAAAGCTGAGTGTGAGCCTGCTGACATCCCTCCCTCTCTCCCTCCTTCCCTGGGCACCCTGCAGATATGATCCAGCCTTGTTCCCCTCCCAGGCCCTGAGTTGTTCTGGGCTGGGACATACACTCCTCATCATGGAGGGAAGAATGGGTCAATAGCACAGCCCTGGCTCTTCAGGATGCTCCCAGATGGGTTCAAAGTGCTGGGCCAGTGGGCTCCTTCCCTGCCATCAGGGGAATGTGCTCCTCTGGCACCAAGTTTGGAGCTGGTGGCAGGTTCCTTGGGCACCTGTGAGCTGGGCTTAGAGCCCCATGTGTCACCTGTAGGACCCCACCATGGCCATTTTGGATGAGACCTACTCCCATGGCAGTGTGGTCCCACTGGCAGCCGTGTACCTCAGGCAGGGGTTAAGACCATTGTGTTAAGCCAAACTGGGGATGTTTCCTTTGGAGGGAGGTGGAGGGTCGGTCCCTGAGGAGCTGCTACTTATCCCTGTGGCCATTCCCACACATTCTCCCTGCAGCCTTTCCTGCCCAAGGCCCTTCTGTTGCAATGAGGGTCTAAAGCCAGCTGAGTCCCACGCAGGTGTGGGGTCGAGATGCTCAAGCAGAGCCCAGGAGCTGGATGGAGCCCATCCTTTAGTGCTGGGGCCAGCCCACCATGCTGGGAGCTCAGAGGCATGGCTGGGACTGGTCCCACTACACAGAGCCACAGGACTTGGCACCCCTGGGACACTGGCATGGTGCCCCTGGGGTACTGCCTGTGTGGGGACATGGCACCCACCTGTCCCTCCTCCGCCAGGGCTGCCACAAAGCTGCCAGCCTACACTCTGGACAAACTGCTGGTGTGTTCCATGGGATGGAGGCTCTGGGTAGGGATGGAGGTTCTAGGAAGGGGATTGAGGGTCTAGACAGGAATGGAGGCACTAGGTATGGGTGGAGATACTAGGTAGGGATGGAGGCTGTAGAGTTTCTTCAGCAGCTTCTTAAGCAGCAACAGGTGGCTACCAAACAGCCTTGTGACCTGCTGGAAAACAGTCACATAGCCCCAGGTTTTTCTTAGACAAGCCAGGTATCCTTTCCCTCATGGTGCACGTCTGTCCATCTGTCTTCCCCAGGGAACAACCACAATATAGATAGTGTGATATACAGGTGGAACCCCAGGACAGGGCTGTTTGAAACTAACCAGACCATTCCTACCTCTGGAGCCTACGACTGGGAATTTTTCACCATCGGACCATATTCCTTCTTGGCTGTAGCTAACACATTCAATGGCACGTCCACCAAGATCTACTCACACATCTACATCTGGCTCAGTGGTTCTTTCCAGCTCTTCCAGTCTATCCTGGTAAGGCTTGGCCATTGCTCCCCAGTTCCCCTCTGGGTTTAAACAAGCCAGGCTCATCCAGCTTGTCTCATGGCCTTCTTCACAGACATTTGGTGCTGCTGACTGGGAGGTTTTTCGTATTGGGGACAGAGTCTTCCTGGCTGTTGCCAACAGCCACAGCTATGACAGTGGGATGCCAGCACCCTCCAACTTCTATGCCATCAACTCCTCCATCTATGAGCTGAACATCACTGCCCAGATGTTTGTTAAATTCCAGGACCTTCTCACCTACAGGTACTGTGCTAGGTGGTCAGGGTGCTCCTCAGTCCAGGTCCTTCCCCTGAGCAACCCAGAGGTCTCATAGTATCATAAAATGGTTTGGGTTGGAAAGGATGTTAAAGATCATCTCATTTCAACCCCCCTGGGAGAAGGCCCTGGAGTTGGAAACAAGGGTGGATTTCTTTCTGGAGCAGCCTGGAAAGAGCAGGGGGTTTTGTGTGTCATCAGGGTGGCAGAGACTGGGGGTGGGGTGGGCTCAGCCCCAAGGACACATAGCCCCTTCTTTGGCTGGCCACACAGGGGCCTCCTCACTAGTCCCTCTGCTTGCTTCATGCCCAGTGCCCTGGACTGGGAGTTCTTCTCGGTGGGAGACGACTCTTTTCTGGTGGTAGCAAACTCCTTCGATGGCTTCACCTTCTCCGTGAACAGCATTATCTACAGGTACTGTGGAGGGCAGGGGTGGGGGGCTTGGGGGCTGTCCCCACCAGGAGCGACCCTGCACGGGCACAGCCCGGTGCATCTGCCCAGGGAGGATGGGTAGAACTGCTCCCTGCTTTCAGACAGGAATGGGAAGGCCCAGTGAGGGACATCCCACCCTGACCCACGGTGGAGGTGGGAGATGCCAGCCCCGTGGCTCGGCTTTCCTGCCCCTCCCGGGTGCCCAGCTCGTGCCCCAGGAGCTGACTGCCCTCCCCGTGCAGGTGGCAAGGCTATGAAGGCTTTGTGGCAGCCCACCACCTCCCCACGGTCGGCTGCAGAGACTGGGAGGTGTTTCACACCGCCGAGGGCTCCTTCCTGCTCTACTCCAGCGCCAGGGAGCCACTTTCCAAGGTGCTCAAGCTGAAAACCACCTGAGGTGCCTGAGACATGCTCAGCTCATCGCCAGGACCGGGGTGAGCTGGGCATCCAGTTGAAGATGGACCACAGAGCCCAGGAGTGGCTGCAGCATCAGCCAGGTGGTGGCTCGCTGTGCACTCTGCAGGAAGGGGAGGAGGAGGAGGAGGAGGATGCTCCAGGGCTCCCTGCAGCCTCGTCTGGGGGCTGGTGAAGTGGCTGAGACCCTGCTTTGGTGTTGTTTCTCCTGGGAAAGTTCTCCCACCACGCTCCAGAGCCATGTCCTACACAAGGTGCCTGGTGCCCAGGTGCTTCCCAGGGTTTGCTGGGACCTGAGACTTGGAAATCTCCAGCCAGGAGGGACCCAGAGCTGCCAGTGGCTGTGGCCAGAGGTTGCACAAAGCCAGGGAAGGAAGAGACTGAGCAGAACACGAGCTGCCAGGGTGGGTGTGTGGTGGAGGGGAGTAAATGTGAGATACTGCAGAAAAAGGTGGGTCCAGGCTTGGCTCTGGCTGCCCAGCATCTGATGCTGCGATGCTGCTGAGGACCACCCTTGGTGCCACCTTTGGTGGCATCACCACCCCATGCCACTGCCACGGGTGCCTTCCCACCCTCCTGCTCTGCTGTGGCTGGTTTGGGTTGTCCTTGACATGTGTCACATGTGTTGTACAAGCCCATTGGTGTGTACAAGGACCGGTGCTGGTCCTTGCACCCCTCCACATGGGGTTAGCAACTCTTGAGAAAACCTGCTGTGCATTTGGACCAATCCAGCTACCACGGGCACGGGAAAGACCCAAAACTGCACCAGGTGAAACTGTGGCTTCTTTTCTTTTCCTCGCCTTTGCTGGGGGACTCTTTTGCTTAACCAGAGCTCTAATAAACTGTGTGCACCCAGCCTTCATCCCATGTGGGTACCCAAACTACTCTGCCCGTGGCAGATGCATCTCTTCACCCAGCAAGTCACTCCTGAATGGGATGAGGCCATATCCATGACAATAGGTGGCCCATGAGGACAAGGTGGGCCTGAGCACAGCAGTGTGCTGGGGTGAGGGTGCCCCTCTGCTCCCCCCACCCAGGACCCTCTGCCTCACCTGACTGTCCCAGAACACCACTGAGTCTTCCCCAGACCCAGGTCTCCTGCTGGAGCTGAGCCACCCACCCTGGCTCTGGAGAACCCACAGGAGGTGCCAGCCCTTCCAAAAGGACTGGGGAGTCACAGCCTGAGCTGCCTCAGGGTCCAGACCTGAGAGAGCCTCTGCATCCCTCCCTCCTCCCCCTGTTCATTGTGGCTGCAGCTGGCTCTGCCAGTAAGGACCATTTTTTGCTTGTGAGAGGAGGGGGAATTTGATTTGCTTCCATTGCACTGAGCCACCAGCAGCAACTCTAATTCAGCCCCGAGGAAGGGAAAGATAAGGCGAGATGTACCAGATGCATTTGGGCAGCTGGTCCCTGCTTGTGCCAGGCTGGGCTGAGGGTGGAAGGGATGGCACCTAATGGAAGTCATGCTGGTACATTGAATTTAGTCTGGTCTGCTTTGGGAGAGATTGAAATCGGACAACTCCAATCCCTCAAGCACCACCCTCCTCCCCAGACACCCAGCTCCCAGCACAGCACAAACCCCAGAAGTTTTCCTGTGTGCAGGGCTTTATTGAGGAGCCAGAGGCGTGGGAGATCCCTGCCCTGCACTGCTGGAGGCAGGCAGAGGCTGCTGAGATGCCATGCAGGGCCTTGGGGATGATGTCCTGCTTTCTGCAAAGCTGGTTCCTCATTGCAACCAGGATGGGGTGACCCCTCTGCACTGACCCTCTGCACCCCAGGGACCTTCTGGCCCCACAGACACCCCACCCCCATCTCTCCCCACCAAGTGTTTGACTTGTCCCAACCACAAGCACGTGGCTGGGGCTGTGTTCCCTGCAAGCCCAGCTCTGGTAGGGAAAAAGGGTCTGGCCAGGAGTGTTTGTCCCCAGGAACACGGTCTGCATGGGCAGGTCTGTGTGGGGTGTCCCCAGCATCCCTGCCCCACGTGCTTTGCTCACGCTCGGTCCAGTGTCGCTGGGGAGGGCCAGTCAGTGTCACTTGTCTGCAGAGCTGGAGCAAGCACTGGGGCAACCTCACCGAGAGGCTTTGAAGCCCACCAGTTGGCCACTGGCTCCCTGCAGAGAAGCTGGGGGCTGGCACCCCCACCCTGCACTACAGGGCGGTGCTGGTGGTCTCTGCGTGGCCCTGGGTGCTCGGCAGTGACTTCAGGTAACCCCCGTGCTTGCAGGTGTCCTCCCGGTTGTGCCGGACGTAGCAGACCACGTAGATGATGACCATGGCGAACCAGGCGAACATGGTGATGAACATGGCCACGTCCGTGGTCCTCTGGTGCACGCTGCAGAAGTTGACGCCGGCATCCAGGACCTGGAGCAGCGGCTTGCCCACGTATTCCTCCCGAGGGGCCGTGTGGCAGGTGATGTCCTGCACAGAGTCGGGGTCCAGCCGTGCCTCCCACAGCACCTCCTGCAAGGCACACTCGCAGTGCCAGGGGTTGTTGGCCAGCCGGAGCTTGGCGTTGAGTGCCAGCAGGGCCTCCTTGGGAATGCTGCGGATGCGGTTGCTGGAGAGGTCGAGGGTGCGCAGCCCCGCTGCCACCCCTTTGAAAGCAGCCCTGTCTATCTTCTCGATGGCGTTCCTGGAGAGATCAAGTTCCTCCAGGTGGGAGAGGTGCCTGAAGGCGTTGCTGGGGATCCTGGTGATGCTGTTGGCGTCCAGCTTGAGGAACACGGCGTCTCGGGGGATGTCCTTGGGGATCTCCTCCAGGTGCCGGGAGCTGCAGAGGACAGCCTTTGCCCCTGCCCGCTCCGTGCACTGGCAGCTGGGCGGGCAGGAGCTGCCCCAGGGGACGCAGAGCAGGAGGCAGAAGAAAGCCTGGGCCACGCTGGTGGTCGGTGTGGCGGTGGCGAGGGTCATCTTGTGGCTGGCCAGCTCAGCATGGCTGCTGGCAGCTCCCCGGGGCCGGCAGCAGCTCCTGGGCAGCAGGACGGGCCCTCGGCGCTCCCACAAAGCCTCTCCCATCGCTGGAGGGAAGCAGTGGGTGGAAGGGATATGACACGGCATTATTTCCTGGAACACTGTGTATGGCTCATGTGTGATGTGCCCTGGCAAAGGGGTGGGAGGCCGGACTCAGGAGCCCGGAAAACAAGGGTGGAGTGACACTGGATACCACCTTTCCCAGAACAGCTTCATTTGGCCTAAGTTTAATTATACATAGAGATGCTGAGATTGAAACCCCTGCCCTCTGTCCCCATCTCTGCAAGGATTATGCAGGCAGACCAAGGGTGCTGCAGGATGGAGGTGTGGAGACAAGTCTGGCCTGGGAGCCCCTGCCCTGTCCTGCTGCCAGTTTCCAGGGGGGATATGGTGGTTTGCTGCTGGAGAACAGCAGCAGTAAATTCCTATCTCACCAACACTGAGTGTTTAAAAAAAAATGATGAGTCAGACTGCATGGATCATCAGGCTGGCTTAATCACCACGGGGGTTTTAAATAACAAGATGTGGAGCTCTTTTGCTTTCCTTCCTCTTCTGGCCCATGAGCTGGTAAAAGTGATATTTCCAAGGGGTTTGCCAAAGAAGTGTTTGGAGATGAGTTAGTTTTTTAAAGTAAACAAAGAGGAAGGTTTGATAGACTGACTCACGGGGCTGGAGGTGAAGAGAGAAGCCACTATTTCAGTAAAGGGGGTGATGTGGGAAACCCAAGGGACACCCCAGTGCAGCCAGGGGGCAAGGCAAGGGGTGAAGCAAGTGGGACACCTCTCCTCTGCCTTTGGTGCTGCCCACACCTTTCCTGCTGCCTTGGCCAGCCTGGGGGGAAGAAATCTCAATCGAAGGGAGAGGTGAGAGCCCCAGGGAGCCTTTCACCTGGGAATTAAATGGCCCATGGTGATGTCATTATGGGCACTGAGTTGTGTCCCTGGTCCCAGCACCCTTCTGCTAATGGCATCCCCCCAGTGACAGCAGCTTCCCTCAGTGTGAGCATCCTCAGGTTACCCATCCCCGAGGGATGCTCATACCCGAGGGATGCTGCCCGTGGCCTAGTCCGTGGTCCCGCCCAGCGCTGGGGCACTGTGGGCTCTGTCACGGGAGATGAAGTTGTGCTTCCCGGGAATCCCTCTGGCCCTACAAAAGGTACCGGGCTCCCCCAGCTCCGTCTCTCCGGGGGGAACAAGAACGCGTTATGAGATGCCTGTTCCCCCCGCCGGGAAGGGCTCGGAGGAGCTCTGAGGAGTCGCAGCCTGCCCAGACCCCGGGGGTGTGCGGGGGGATGCTCCGGCCCGCCCTCCTCTCCCGCCCGGGGACCGGGGAGCCGGGACCCCGCCAGGCAGCACCGCAGACCCCCGCCCGCCCCCGCCCCGGAGCCCCGCGGGTCCCTTACCGGCTTGTCCGGGGCGGCTCCGGGTGCGGGTTCCGTGCCCGGGCGGGTGCGGGTTCGGTGTGGATGCGGGTGCGGGTACCGGTGTGATGCCGGCGCGGGTACCGGTGCGGGTGCGGGTGCGGGCGCGGGTGCGGGTGCGGGTGCGGAGCTCAGCGGTCCGTCCGCGGCCGTGCCCGGCCCCACCTGTTGCCTTGGCCGCTCCCTCGGAGCGCCGGGCCGGGCGGTCCCGCCGCGGGCGCCCCGGGCGGTGCGGGGGCGGTGCGGGAGCGAGGGGCGGTGCGGGGCGGCGACGGGAGGGGGGCCTGGGAGCCAGGGTGGTGGGACAGCCAGGCAGCACCGCCATGGGGCTGCGGGAGAGTGGCCGCCTGGAGCACCGCTGTGCGGCAATTAAGTGCCGCTAATGAGGTTTCAGCGGATTTTGGGAGGCTGCGGTCCAGGCTGAGGGTCTAGAAGCTTGAAGAGCTGCTGTAAGGTAAGATCGCCTCTTCCCTCCCTGGCCATACCCCCAGCCTGAGCCTGCGCCACCCACGTGGACTCTCAGTAGATACTCTTCCGTCCCTTTCAGAGATGGGAGGCCACGAGCAGACATCAAACCGTGAGCAATGGGAGAAGGTGCCGTGCCATCACCTCAGAGCTCAATCCCATATTGACTCCAAATGGATCAAGTCATCTCAAGCACCCTGGTCTAGTGAAAGTGTTCCTGCCCATGGCGTGGGGTTGGAATGAAATGGTCTTTAACGTCACTGCCAACCCAAACCATTCTGTGATTCAGCCATCATTGAGGGGTGAGTTTACAGGCTTAAGTGAGTTTGTGCAACAAGATTGGGGTGGGAACGCACAAACTGGGCTCATCCTGGAAGTGTGCTCCAAGCAGGGTCTTCAGGGATGGCCCTTGGTTAAACAGCCATAAGAGACCACCAGCCTGTAGTTATTTAATACACGGTTTATTGAGCTGGGTCGAATACATTGCCAGAGTGAGCCCCCTCCCCTCGCAAAGCCCCAGCATGTCACTGGTGAAACTGCAGCTGTGCTGGGGTGGCCACCAGTGTGGGATGAATAGCCCAGGCTGGCCAGTGTCTGATCCGTCAGGAGAGGGTGGGGAAACCAAAATCCCGCTCTGAGCAGTCCCGAGCATAACCTGCTACTACGGGCCTCTTCTGGTGACCAAAAAATGCCTTCACACTGCCTTGTTCCCCCCATGGCAGGCAGCAGAAAATGTGAGTGAAATACTCCTTAAAAGCAGGGATGTCTGGGATTGACACACTGATGGCCCCTCTCCTGTCCCTACCTGCTCAGGGGACCACAGAGCATGGATGACCTGCGTTCCAGCAAGCTGCCCCTTTCCATCCATGTGCACCAGGGGACGGGGACAGGCAGGTGACATTTAGCTGGTGCCTTGGCTCAGACAGAGGGAGGGAGTTCAGCTGCAAGCCGGTGCTCAGCGTACACACATGGGTTCACATATCAGTGTGGGGCATGGCAGGTGGGCCTGTGCAGAGCTAGGAAACCGTAGATATAGAAGCCAAGAGCTGCTCACACCTTTGGAAGTGCTGAGTCACAGCTCAGGACCACGTTGTTGGGTCTGAGGCAACCAGACAGCTGCCACAGGGGCGACTCCAAGCCTTCTCCAGAGCAATCCTTTGGGATCTGTGGCGGGGGGGCTGCCAGGGAGCAGGAGCAGGGAGCCGTGATGGATATCCTGGTGGAGGAGCAGCTGGGGCTGGTGAGCCCCCAGTGCCCACCCCAAAGCCGAGAGCAAGCTGGAGCTGAGGGAAGGACCACCTCACAGGGGCAGCCCTGTGGCTCTGCATGGCCCAGGCTCTGGGCTAGTGCTGTGGGCTAATGTGGAAGCACCAAGACACAAGCTGGGGCTGAGCTTGGTCACTCAGGTGACTGGGATGCACAGTCTAGGCAGCCCCTGTCCCCAGGGAGGGGACACTTTTCCTCCCAGAGAAATGTACATTCATGGAAGCACCCAAAGTACCTTGTCTCCAGCAGCTCCCATGGTCTCACAGGTAAACCGGGGTGGAGATGCACGTCCCAGCCAGAACCTGGTCTGGGGCAGCAGGAGCTCTGGGCTGTGCTTGAGGCCTCAGTAGTAGGCACCGAGGAGGGTTGAGACCTTGTGTAGGAGCAACTTGTGGTTGGCATGCAGGGGGATCCTCTTATCCAGCACCTGCCAGCGGATGCACAGCTCCGGGTCGCAACCCTGGAGGAACTGGAAGGGGACAGACATCACGCATGTGCTGCTGGTGAGGGGCCATCCCAGCCATGCTCAACAGCACTTCCAGTCCCCAACCTCCTGCCCTTTCTTTTTGGGGCACACATTGGGGCGCCACCCCATGTTTGTCCCCATGATCTTCCCCCCCTTCTCTGCAGCTGAAGAATCCCACTACCGATGAGATCTGGGTGTGGAGATGTGTCTCCCCTTCCCCAGGCCCGCTGAGAGCTGGGTCAAGGAGCCGCAGGGGTGAGAGCCCCGTACCGAATTCAGCCGCTTCATCTCCACGTCGTTCTGGTTGTCGAAGTGGACACTGATAGCGACCGTCTCCACCCAGGCATTGTCCGTGTTGCGGGGGTCGTCGAGGTACCCCTTGTGTACCTGTGCTCGGTGACAGAGTTGCCACATCAGCAGAGCCCTCACCGCATCTGTGAGGGCACCAAGTGGTGGTGGGGTACTGCCCTGCAGCCCCTCTGACCCGCTGGAGACCAGCACCCCATTCCCACTGCAGCTGCATCCACGGAGGGCGACTGCAGCAGGCACAAACAGTGGTGTGGGCAGCCCACCCCAGGGGTCTCTGCACTGCTCCTGGACCCTCACACGTGCATTATGGTATGTCTGCACCTCCCACAGCCTTCCCTCCCTGGTGGAAGCAGTGCCCAAGAGGTGACGCACCCTGCTCTGTACCCTGGGGCACCCCTGTGGCACCGTGATGGCCACATGTCCCTGTACGGTGGTGATGTCCCTCTCTGCTTCTGCCACCAGGACACCTGTGTGCCCCTGTACCAGGGTGATGCCTGCATGCCCCCACCCCACTGGGACGGCCAGGTGCCCCCCACCTCAGTGCCTTGCTTCAGCAAGTTCTGGAACTGGGGCCAGAACTCCCGGCGTAGGATCCACTTGAGCTTCAGTGGCAGTGTCTCACCCGGCTCCAGGGACCCCTGTGCCAAAGCAGATGTCAGCCATGGGGCCTGCCACCAGCACAGCCCAGCCTCCTTCCCTGCCACCAGCTTGGCCATCAGGCAGTTGCCAGCCACCACTGCAGAAGATGCCGCAAGTTCTCAAGGCACCTTCATTCCTCCCTCTCCTGCCCGAAGTCCTCAGCTCTGCCCAAGCGGATATCTGAATTTGGCTGATCCAATGTCTGCCAAAGGATGCTTTGCCAATGACTTAATGTGCTCACATGAGGGACATGTGAGAACTGAAGCCGTGGAGGAGGAGGGAGAGGCAGGAGACAGTGGTGCAGGGTGTGTGGGTGTGTGTAATGGGACCACTGCTCACCCAGCACCTCTGATATGCAGATTCTCTGCAGGAGGGTCAGTGGTACCTACTCAGCCAAGGCTGCAAAATGCACCTGTGATTCCCCATTTTCTGTAGGATGTCCATCCATCCATCCATCCCTCCATCCATCCATCCACTGCTGCCATCTCCCCAGCCCCTTCTGCACCAGCTCGTTTCCCCCAGCTCTTACCCCAGGCAGAGCCCAGACATCTGATAGTGGGTACTGGGCTACCAGCACTTCCAGCATCTTCTTCAGGCTCTTCCTTATAATGGACCCATCCAAATTCCTCCTCCAGCTGTGAGAGAAGCCCCTGTCATGCTGCAGCTGGGCTTGGCTGCCCTCCTCCCAGCCATAGTTGTGTTGGCAGCACTGGGTTTGGCCAGGTCCCAGTCTCACCAGGGTGGTTCCATGCCCCCTTTTCCATCCCACGTGCCCAGCCCTCACACTCACCGGGTCACGATGGGGTGCAGGGCATGGTTGGGCCCAAAGCAGTGCAGCCTCCCACGGCCTCGCAGCCCCGTCCTGCCCATGGGGTTCCTGTCAGAGTGACAGGGAGGGGGCTTGGATGGTGCCAGGGTCCCTCTGTGCACCCCTATGGCACTTCTCCACCTCTGCACCCTACCTCTGAGCACCCTGGGGACAATGCATGCCATTATCCCTGCCCCACCGTTAGCCATAGGAAAGCAGGAATAGGATGGATGCACCCAGGTGCCCCTGGACTATGTCTCCTAGTGCTTTGTATCCCACCCCAGCTCCCAGAGAGCCCTGTGGTGGTGACACTCACAGTGGCAGCCCGTCCTGCACGGCGTAGAGCCCGTGGAAGCTTTGCCGGTCGATCAGCCCATCCATAGTGTTGTAGTTGATCTTCAGGAGGGACTCCAAAGAGCTGGGGGTGGGAGGCAGCCAGGCAGGGAGAGCTGGCTGTGCCACCCAGGAAAGGGGTGGAGGATTGGGGAGCCATAGGGGGACACTCACAGGCTGAAGGGGTCCTGCACAGCCATGTCTTTGTGGTCAGCTGAGTAGGCAGGGGGGTCGTAGAGTGGGAAGTCCACCTGTGGGGCACGTGGCTGTGTCAGAACTCCCCTGCATCCCTGCTCTGGTGGTAGGCAGGGACTGGGACATCCAGGGACACCTCATGCCCCAGTGTCTTCCCCTGCTCAGCTTGTGACATCCCTGCCCGAGCGACGCTCCGGGCTCTGCTGGGAGCTGAGCTCGGGGTCTCAGATGACGGGCTCGTGCCCCCATGGAAGTCAGTGTTGGAATGACCCACAGCCAGCCCTGCTTCAGGAAACGCAGAGGTGGGTGGTTGTACCCTCTGTCTCCAAACAAGCATCCCCAGGCATACCTAGCACTGCAGATCCCAGCAGCAACAATGCCCTTGTCTCTGGGAGAACCTCAGCACAGCCTCTCCAGGAAGCCACTTGTCTCAGGGCTTGGAAGGACAGGAGCTTCCAAGTGCAACGAGGGGTCTATTCCTCCTCCCACCACTGCCAGGGTCTGCCCCACGCCCCCTCCTCCCAGCCCCACTGCCCAGGGTCAGAGCTCCTACCTCCCAGGGCACCTTCTCATCTGGCACAGGGAAGCGGAGGGTATGAGACCCCGGGTACAGGAGGTTTCGGGCAAGCACATGGTATGGGGGCCGGCTCTCCTCGCCTTTCACCTCCAGGTCAGCCTCCCTGATTTCCAAGGCTTTAGAGGGGCCTGTGAGACAGACACAGACAGCAGGGTCCCACAAAGCAGGATGCCAAGTGCAGTGCTGTGGACCAGGGCTCTGCCCAGGGGGCTGGCTGGGTCTCTCCATGGGGATGGAGATGTCCCTTGGGGACTGGGACCCTGGCTTCCCTTCCAAAAGGTCATGGAAGAAACCCCAGGGAGGGTGGAAATGGCCCCAGGAGGGGCTGGATGGCCTCAGGGAGCCACCAAAGCTCCCAAGACCAAAGGAATCTCTGCCTTGCTGTCGAACAGAGGGGTGCAAGTGGCTGCCCAGCCCTGGTCCGGGGCCCTGGGCTTCTCCAGTGCTGCTGGGCTGGAGTTGAGCTCTGCTTACCCAAGGCTGGCACATCCTCGCCTGAGCTGAAGCCATTGCCCCGCAGCACCTGCATCATCCACCTCAGGGCCTGGGCGCTCTGATGCACCTGAGGGGGACAGGAGAGGGTCACCCCCTGCCCCCCGGGTACCACAGCATCCTGCCCTGGCAGGAGACACCGCTGCCCTTGGCACTGACTGCCAGCCCCATGGACAGCAGTGATCCTGGCTGTGTCCTGATGTGTGCCTTGGAAAACCATCTCCAGGGAAACATTTTTGCAAAACAGGTGGAAATGGAAGTGGAAACAGGAGATGCCAGGGCTGGGTTGGCTCCCCGGTTACCCCACTGGTCATGTGGGGTGTGGGACAGCTTCACAGGAGTCCCCATCTCCAAGAGGTCTGGGGGGTCCTCTCAGGCCAAGGAGAAGAACTGGGCCAGCTCTAGTTTGTTTGGGTGATCAGTGGAGGCAGCAGCTCATCCCACCACTTCCCACTTGCATCCTGCTCCCAGAACATTTCCTGGAAACCTTTTCCCCTTGGACACTAATGGCAAGGAAGCTCGAACCCTCTGAAGGGATATTGATTCAGACAGATTTTGTGTTCTGGTTCACTTGGCTCAGCCCCTGGAAAATCTCACCTTCCTTGGGCAGTTGCTCTGGTCTTGCCTCACCTGGTCTTCTAGAGAGCCCAGTCTCTGCTCCACCACCCCTGTCCTCTTCACCCGGTCCAAGTCCAGCAGCTCTGCCAGTACGTCAACCCTGGAGGGACAGTGCAGATTGGAATGCCCTCAGCAGCCACTCCTGCCCTGATCCCAGCTGTTCCCTGCCCAGGGCACCGAAGGATGGAGGGACCTCCCTGTCTCAGGACAATACCTCTGTGCAATGTCCCGGATCATCTGCTCTGTGTTCTGCTTCTCCTGGCACTGCTGGTGCTGCAGGTAGTTCTCCTTCAAGTACGTCTCCCACGAGAGGAGGGCAGCTTCTTCATTCTTCTCCAGCTTCTCCTCTGCCAGAAGAAGGGGATGGAAGTGCTGTCAGACCTCCGGGCATCCCAAACCCCAGGACTACAGCCCATATGCCCAGCCTCATGCCCTGAGGAGGGGGCAAAGGGCAGGAGGGGGACACTGGTCCTCACTGAGTTTGTGGTGCGTGGTGGGCCGGCGGAGGATGCCACGCCAGAGCAGGAGCTGCAGGTGGTTGAGCAGGATGAGGGGTGGGGGCGCGGGGGGGCGGCCGTGGTACTCCTCGATCAGGTCGTGCCGCTGGAACTTCCAGATCTGGTCTGTGTGCTCCTGGACCTGCTGGAAGGTGTAGCTGGGGCAGAGCCCAGGTGTCAGCCGTGCCGTGGGGATGAGGGGGCACACCACGTCTGAATGGTGCCCCAGCTCACACCCATCTCCCTGACCTGCAACTGCTACTTCCATCACACCTATAACCCTCCAAACAGGATCCTGCTGCTTCCACATCGATAACCCCCCAGACTCACTTGAACATGGCGATGAGGAGGTTGAGGAGGAGGATGTTGGTGAAGAGCAGGTACAGGCACAGCAGGATGACTGTCAGCCACTCTGGGAAGATGGGTTTCTTGTTGTCCGCGTTTGTCTCTGGGCACTTGGGCTTGTAGGGGTCAGTCCCGTTGGGGCTGCACTGGTCAATATTGAAGTTGACCCCTGGGGGGGGAACACAACATGACTCTGTGGTGAACAAACCTCAGGGTATCTCAGGGAAGTATCTCTCTGAAAGGAGCTGATGTCCAGGGAGCTTAGCACCAGGCAGGGATTTGACCTCCATCTGCCACATCCCAGGTGCTCTGCTCACTGCCCCCTGTGTGTGAATTCACTGTGTGTGAATTCCATGGGCCAACACAGCATGATTTCAGTCCCCAGGCCATGTCACAGCCACCCTGCTCGTGCCAGGCGCTGTCACAGGCCGAAGTGCCTTACCATCGATGTAGGAGGGGATCTGCCCAAAGATGGTCAGGTAAGAGTGGTAAACCACACCACGGAAAAGCCACTCCACGCGCTCCTCATTGTGGATCAGGATAGCCTGCTTGGCCACCCCGAAGGACACTACCCACACTGCCAGCAGGAAGAGGAAGAAGAAGACATCCTTCATCTGCAAAGACAGAGGGGAAGAGGTTTGTCGTAGGGCAAACCCCACTCCAGGATGGGATAACATGGGTGGCACATCCAGCTGCTCCAGCAGGATGGTCCAGCATCACCCTGGCAGGACGGAGGGGAGCTCTCACCATGCGCTTCACAATGATGATCTTGGGCCCCAGCGTTTTACTGACTGTGAAAATGTGCATCAGGCGCAGGCAGAAAATGATAAAAGCCAGGGACAGTACGATACGCCCGGGATATAATGTTGATGGGATCAGCCTGGGCACAGAAGAGAAGAAAGGAAACATCTCAGTGCCACCACAGAATCGTGCAGAATCATTTAGGTTGGAATTATTGTGAAGGTGGGCAGGCCCTGGCACAGGTTGCCCAGAGAAGCTGTGGCTGCCCCATCCCTGGGAGTGTTCAAGGCCAGGATGGATGGGACTTGGAGCAACCTGGGCTAGTGGAAGGTGTCCCTCTCTGTGGCAGCAGATTGGAACAAGATGAGCTCTAAGGTCTCTTCCAACCCAAACCACTCTGTGATTCCATGATTCTATGCAAACACTACCAAGCTCTGCAGCTCACCTGCATGTCAGCCCTGCGATAAAGACCAGGATGGCACAGATATCCAGTTTGTTCCAGAAGTCCTTGATGTATAGGGAAGCCATTTTCACAACCCCGAGCCCATCTGGATCATACAGCAGCTGTTGGGAAGGCAAGAGGGGTTGGGTGTAAGATACTCATGTGCCTCACAGAGGGGAGGGACCACACAGATCATCTGGACATCACTGGAGACTCTCACTGACCCCAAGGTAACCTGAACCTATGGGCTTTTCTACATGGGCATGGAAGGAGCATGGGAAACACCTGGAAAGAAGCATGGGGACACCTAGGACATGGGGCTCCTCAGGCATGGGGGAGAAAGGCACTGAGGTATTGAAGCAAAAGCTGAAAAAACCTCCAATATCAAGCAAAGTGTGGACATGCTGCTGGGAATTCACCCAAAGAAGGAGGTGCTTCCTCCATCTCCTGCCATTCCCAAAACCCCATGTGCTCCTGCAGGTGCACATGGCTAAGTCAGGTGCAGCCAAGGAGATTCTCCAGCCTCAGAAGTGAGAGGATCTGCTGGTCCCATGTGCTGGGGGGATCTCTCTGAATGGACAGTGACATGAGAAGCAGCATGGGAAGGTGAGCTGCACAGGACACCCCAGGAGCCCCCAGAGGGGTCTCTCTCCTGCTCTGCCACCCCCCAGCCTCGGCTCTGCCCGCCCCGCACCTGGCGAGTCTCCTCGCACACCAGGGAGAAGAGCCAGAAGTAGATGAGGTATTCCCTCCAGGACGGCGTGGGCTGGAAGTCAACCATGAGGACGTATGCGAAGAGCAGCAGGAAGGTGAAGTAGGAGAGGATGTTCATGAGGAAGATGACGACGGGTGCTGTGAAGAAGGCTCGGAGGCGCGTCAGGCAGCCCATGGGCTGCAGCCTCTTCTCCCTGCTGGGAGCAGGGGTGGGTGTGGGCTCAGCTGCCCAGTGAGGTGCCACAGCAGCTTCCTCCAGACAGCCACAGGGCGAGGCTGGAGGAAATCCCAGTCCCGGGGCTGCCAGAAGTACCTGAAGGTGATGAGGTTGGTGTAGAGCAAGGGGAAGAACAGCATGCATGTGATCACCCGCCAAAGCCCGTTGTCCACACACAGCTTCCCCCACCAGACCTTGGTTAGAAAGGCCTGTGAGGAGAGAGGGAGAGGAGAACTGGTTATAGGGGATGAAGGGCAGAGCCCCACTGCTGCCCCCAAGGAACCCGGGGTCTTGGGGACACCTGGGCATGTTCCCTCCAAGCACTGCTGCTGGGAACACACCTGGACACCCCCATGGGACACAAAATTCATGTTCTTGGCCTCCAACGCCAGCTGCAGACAGGTTGTCTTCCCCCAGGCTTCAGAGACACGGGTGAGAAGCTTCTGGGCTCTCTCCTCATCCTTACGGTAGCAGTCTGTGAACACCCCTGGACAGGCAGGCACCAAGGGGATGGGGCTCAGTTCTGGGACAAGACACCCACAGTGTCTCCCTTTGCAGCAGGACCAGGGCATTGCACCATGCAGTGGTACTCCCTGTGCTCCCACCACCACCTGGGCACAGCCCTCGGAGCATCATGACCCCAGTTCGGATGACAGGACCCCAGTTTGTCACCTCCCATCTCCCCCAAACACCTCCTGGGCGAAGTTCACCAGCCCTACAGGGTGCAGGAGCAGCTCTGGGGTGCTGGTGCCCTCCTGCTCACCGATTGCCTTGTGCTCGAACTGCTCAGCCAGGGCCAGCATGTCATCGGTGGTGTCCGTGTCCTCCTCCTCCTTGGCCAGCTCCTTCAGAATCTTGCTGCAGGCCAGTGCGGCTGCCATGCAGTCCTGGCTCTGGGGCAGAAGAGGACAAGGAGAGCATGGACACACTGTCAAGTCCCAGCAGTCCTGCCAAGCCCTCCCCAGCTCCCACAGGAGGGAAGGAGGGTGTCCCAAGCAGGCTGGTGCTCAGGATGGACAGTTTGTCATGACAAGGGCTCAGCTGGGCTCCCCTTTGGGAGATCCACCATCACAGGGATCACAGGAACAACCCTGCCCTCCTTGTGGGATGCATTAGGTAATGGGGTGGATTGACTCCTCAGTATGCTCACCATGCCACCAGCCACACTGCCTCTTGTCCTGGGATGCTGTTTATGGGTGGCAGCCTTCTCCACCCCAGTTGCTGTGCCCCTGTGTGCTCAGCCCTCTCTCAGGCTGTGCAAGGACCTGCCCAATTCTGGCCCAGCACATCCCCTCTTACCACTCTGGCCAGGAAGGGAGGGATCTGGCCCCACTGTGCAGCTGGGGATGGACACCAAGTACCCTCAAGCTGTCTCCCCTTTGGCTGGGGTCAGGCTTGGGACAGCTTTCCTGCTATCCCAAATCCCAGCAGGTGCCACCGTTGCCCTTGGGGCTGGAAGGTTTGGCTCCACCTGAGCCCCTCAGCCAGGGCCACCAGCTGTGGGCTGTGATACCTGGGCCCAGATGATTTCTGCCAGCTCCCTGCGGTTCTGCACCACAGCCCAGATGAGCAGGTCACGGATGGGGTCCATGGTGAAGGTGACTCGGCCAGCAGAGCGCTTGTAGAGGGACCGGAGGCTCGACCCCTGAACCTGCAAGGTGTGCAGTGGTCCGTCCTGTTCCCTGAGCACAGACCCACCCAAACCCTGCATGCTGTCTCCACCACCCATGCAAGAGACTTTGCCCAGACAGAGAGGTGGCCAAGACTGGGCTCATCCTGGAAATGCCATTTTTAATAGGGCCAGGACCATGTGGAGCTGTGTACCCACCCTGCTGGGTCCTGCCCACCCCTGCCATGCGGCCACGTGGTGCTGCAGGTGTAGGAGGTACACCTGGAATGCGGGGCAGATGACCTGGGCAGGGCTTTGAGGGTCTTCTGGTAGGATTATTGAGCAGCCAAGAGGACAGAGACCCCACTGCAACCTCCAGGACAGCTCCCTGAGCCAGGGCCCCCTCCCCACTGCTACCAGGTAACCTGGAGGTGCTTACGTTCAGCTTGATGTGCGGGACGGGGATGGAGAGCCGGGGCCGCTCCATGTGCTTGGGCTTGGGGTAGAGGGGCTGTGTGGAGCAGCCCAGCAGCTCCCGCAGCACCTGGGAGACGTGGTGCAGCTGGAGCCTTGGCATTTTGGAGCCAGCTGTGTGCTCTCTCTCCTCCAGCAGCACCTTCTGCAGCTTGCTGTGGAACAGGCAGGACGGTGCCAGGTTGTCATACAGGTAAACCAGGGTGTCCCAGGTGACAAACTCCTTGAGACGCACTCCCTGCTCCAGGAACAGCTTCACAAACTCTGGCTTGTTGGAAATCAGGGCAGCTGCCATCACGGGGTGGAGATCTGTGGGCTGGCAGGCCAGAGGCAGAGGTGAGGGGCTCCATGGTCTCAGAGCAGGACCCCACCAGGCTCCTCACTCAGGGGGCAGATTTTATCCCTGAGCACACAAGGAGTTCCTGAATGTGAAAGAACTGGATGGGAAGTGCTAGGACTTGTGGGACATCCCCAGAGACACGGTGGTGGATTAGTACCCTCACTTCTCTGGCAGTGGAGCCCTTGGTTCCCTTGGCTGCTGGGTGGAGGGATGGATAGGGAAGAGACCACCTTTGCCACGTTCATGAATATCACAGAATCACAGAATAGTTTGGGTTGGAAGGAACCTTAAAGCCCGTCTCATTCCAACCTTATGCCATAGGCAGGGACACTTTCCACTAGCCCAGGTTACTCCAAGCCCCATCCAACTCGGCCTGGAACACTCCAGGGATGGGGCACTTATCCTCAAATATTTCATTTTTGGATTCCTGGTTCCCTCCAGCTCTTCCCAGTCACACCTAAGGTATGTGAGCTGGGGGAACCCAAACCAGTGACCAAAATAGAGAAATCCCTTCCAAGTCCCACAGGTCCATCAGAAGAGATGGATAACCTTGCTCAGCTTTGACCTCTGCTTGGGAGCACTTTTGAAAAACAGGACAAATTAAGAACCCTTGGCAATGCAGTGGGAGTTCAGGGTCCAAGAGAAATCCACTCTAAAACTTTCCCCAGGCACGGTGGAGGTGAGAAGTGCCCTCCATACCCACAGTTCTGGCAAGATATAAGCCTGACCAGGCAAGCAGCACAGATACTGCCTTACCTTCCAGTCATGGTCATCTGTGAAGATCTCACTCCGGGCAATGTCCACCCTGTTCCAGGCCACAGCTAACTTCAGCTGGTGGTCCCAGTTCTCACGGCCAAAGTGGTCCTGGTTTCGGGATGCTGCATGCAAAGTGCACGTGTTAGAACAGAGGAACACCTGCGTGGTGAGAAGGCATCACCAGGAAACCTCTGGGAGGTGTGGGCCTTTGGGATAAACATCTTCTCCCAGTCAGCTCCACGTCACGAGGTTTGGGGACCCCTTTGGTGACCCTGTAAGTCAGGCAGCTGTAGGAGGTGACTTGGACCCCATCCTGTTCATCTTGACCCATCCTCCCAAGCAGCCCCCCACCCCTCACCTTTGAAGAGGGCCTGGAGGATGGCCACATCCACGTCTTGCTGGCCATATTTGCCTTCTCTGAAGATGGTCAGGAGCTGCCGGCTCCGCACTATGTCTTGGATCTACAAGGAGAGCAGTAGGCAAGCAATGAGCAGCAGCATCTCCTCCCTGCTGCTTCCCACAGCCCCCTGCCCTGTGCAGGGCAATTCCTCACTCCTCTTGGGTTGCCTGCAGAACCCTCTGCTGTGTCCCCCAGCCTGGCTGGGGTTCACCCCGAGCACTCCCTCTCTGCCCAAAGGGAGCAGGCAGTGGAGGAACAGAGCTCGAGGCCTTGAGGTGGCCACCAGGACAATGATGAGGATGGCTGGGGGCAGATGAGCCTTAAACTTCCCCCTGGGAGCCTTTCTGCTCGTGGGCCAGGACTCCCAGGGACCCATTGGGTCTCCACAAGCTCAGAGGAGCCTGCAAGGGGCTCACCTTCTTGGTCCACTCCACCAGCTTGCCCTCAGTGAAGAGCTCATAGGTGTCTTGGAAGAGCAAGCTCAGCTTCTTCTGGATCAGAGCGATGGTTATCTTGGCCACGGGCAGGTTGGCCACCTGCGCAATGACATCGGCCACGCGCCCAGACCCTTCCACGATCACACAGGGGGTCCCATTGGTGATGGCGTTGTAGATGGTCTGCAAGAGGGTGGGGAGGCTGGTCCTGATCCCACCCAGAGCCAGCAGACCCTCTCTGAGCCTGGGACCCCACTGCTGCTCCCAGCACTGCTGTCAGGGGGGCACCACGCTCGCTCCAACACCGAGGGCAGCACCCCAGGAAGGAGCTGTGTCCCCCCCTCATCCCCTCCTCAGCTGGGCAGAAGCAGCTCCTTACATCGAGGGTCCCAGGGCCTCCTTCCAGCACCACACACACGATGGGGATCTTGATGGCAACGCCTGCAGGGAAGCAAAATCCAGGGTCACCTCCCCTTTGGGTAGATCCCCCTCATATGGTCCTCTCTGAGTGGTGGGTTGGGAAAGGCAAGGTGGGAACACTGTCCCTGACTTGTCAGGCTTCAGAAGAGGTGGGGGGAGATCATACCAAGTGATTGTTTGGCATGGGAGATCAGACACATGGTGTGACTTTTGGGGGTGTTCCGTGCAGGGCCAGGGGCTGGACTCAAGGATCCTTATATGGATCCCTTCCAGCTCAGGCTATTCTGTGGTTCCAGCATTCATGATGCTGGAGCATGTGTGTGCATGTGTTAGAACAGAAGATCATCTGCACAGCAAGCCTGGAAACTCTCTTGGAAGCCTAGCCCTTTGGAAGAAATGACTCAGCTCAGCAACACGAGGTTTGGGGACCTCTTTGGTGACCCCATAAGTCAATCCTCTGGTAGAGAAAGGCTCTTTGATCTGTGTCACTGAGGAAGAAGGCTCCACATATATCATGGGAGTCCTCTCAGACCACTTGCCCAGTTCCTCCAGGGAAGCCACAGCCTCTCCTGGGAGCTCAGAATGGACACCCTTACCAGGGAATGGCACATCCCTGCCTCAGGCTGGGTTGCATGTCACTGTTACCTCCTTTCACCTTGGTCTGCTCCGAAATGAACTTTTCCAGCTTGGTCCGCAGGGGGATTTCCACCCCGTACCTCCCGTGGGTCCCATCGTCCACCAGGATGAAGTGGGAGTGGTTGCTGTCCAGGCACGACAGGGTGCCTTGGTTCTCCTCATCCAGCACGTACTCAGCAGGAAAGCCACCCTGGAAGGTGCAGGAGGAGAGACTGTGGGAGCAGCCTGGCACAGGAGCACCTGACAGCCAAAGTAACCAGCACGTGGGACAGGAATGGGCCAGCAGGTGAGGACAGTGTGGCCAAAGAGCCATCCCCTCTTCCCCCACAGTGCTCACGTCAGCCTTGCTCCACCTACCCTCACACCCACAAGCAAATACCATCCCAGGACCATCCCTGGAAGTGTCCAAGGCCAGGTTGGACAGGGCTTGGAGCAGCTTGGTCTAGTGGAAGGTGTCCCTGCCCATGGCAGGGGGTGGCACTGGATGATCTTTAAGGTGCTTTCAAACCCAAACCATTCTGTGACTACGATTCTATGACCATCACTCCTTCTGGTGCAGCTGGGTTGTACTGGGACTGCTGGCCACAGTGACATCCCAAAGTACCTGTTCCCACCACAGTCCTTGGCAGGACTTCCCTGGCAGCCCAGGCATGGGCAAAGCAGCCCCCCCTCCAGCTGTGCCCGGCTCACCATGGGGCAGACGAGGCTCTCCCGGTTGTACACGGTCCCCCAGGTGGCAATGCCAATGGTGACAATCTCACCCTCCTTGTGGCTGCAGCTCAGGACGAAATCTCGCACTGCCTCTCCCACCTGTTTCATCACACCAGCGTGGGACCCTCCTGTGATGATCCAGGCTCCTGGGGGTCACAGAGGGACATGGGAAGGGAGAGGTTTTGCTCACAGCAATCTCCAAGCATCCCCCATACTGCTGCAGGTCCTCAGGGATGCTCCATCCCTGCCCTGGCAGCACAGGAGATGCCTTCTTCAGCACCTCTCTCAGACCAGCACCCCCTGAGCCTGTAGTGACCGAGCAGGAGCAGCCCATCCCTGGTGGAGGTGGTCCAGGCAGGGACCTACAGGTCTCCTGGACCAGCTCAGCATCTCCAGAACAGCCCAACTCCCCACACCTGCCATGGTCAGGTGACACATCCCTCATCCGCTGAAGTCACAGGGAGACCCTCTGCATCCAGATCACCTTTAAAGGTCCCTTCCAACCCAAACTATTCTGGGATTCCATAATTTTATGATTCTGTGACTCTTACCTGTGGTCTGGGCCACCTTGACTAGCCCTTGCCGGAAGATGTTCTTCAGCCTTGGCTTCATGATGAAGTTTTTGGCTCCCCCCGTGACTGAGATGAGCAGGTTGGGTGCGTCGAGGCCCCAGTGCTGTGTCATGAGGTGGTAGATGACCCGTGGAGGGGTGTCTGAGGAGACACGCACATACTGCAAAAAAAAGGGATCATACACATATTTAGGGTATAAACGGTGGGGTCAGGGTAATAGGGTACCTCCACCACAATCCCTCCTGTCCCACCAAAGAATCGGGGACTTCCCAACACCATTTCCCAGCATTGGCATGTTGCTGCTGCTTCAGGGCTTTGTCCCTGTTCCCATTAGCTTTCCTGTGAGTGAGCGTTCCAAGGCAAACCTAAGGATGAGGACAGGGAACAGCCACTCCTTGAATCATGTGTCTCACAGTGTGAAGAGCAGCCTTGTGATTTCAGAAAGGGACTGAGACTGAGAGGGTGGAATCCTCTCCCACTCCCCTCCTCTGCTTGGGTCAGTGTTGCCTTTGGGGCAATCCCACCTTTTCCTAATATCCTCTCACAGAGGAGGGAAATGCTCCCACACCATCCACCATGGCAAGACCCAAAGCCTGGCTCCCCATGCACCACAGATGGAACAAGCTGGTCACCTTCCCTGTCTTCTGCCCAAGGCCCGTGAAGTGGATATCACCAAAGGCATCCGTTGGCATTTCCTGGATGTGCCTGCTGGGGTCCCATTCCTTCCCCAGGAAAATGGGGGGTTTGGCAGCATCGTCCAGGTGCTGTTCCCTGAGATAGCCACACTCACACACGATCCTCCTGCAACACACACCAACAGCCTTGCTGAGAACAGCCAGCACTCAAAAGGCAAAGGCCAGCCCCAGTCTGGGCAGAAGGTGCTGCTCTCCTTAGGAACACTGCAGGTACCCACATCTCCCACCCAGCCCTTCCTCCAGCTCAGAGCTTGTGGAGAAAAAAAGGTGTTATCTGGGCTGGGGGGGAAATTTAGGACAAAAAGAATGGATATTTCTACTTGTAGAGATTTAATACAGACATCTTTAGGATTGAAATGACTACCTGCAAAAGCATTGGAAAGGTTTTTCACTAGGACACAGAATCTCAACCATGTGGTGACACACAACAGGGTGAAGAACCAGTTAAAAAGGGATTTGTGAATCCCTGTGATGGAAAAGTGGGATTTTCTGGTGCTGTAGCTCTGTCACCAGCATCTGCTTCTGCTCTCCTGACAGGGAGTGGAAGGAGGGACTGTCTGACTTACCCAGAATCTGAGGTCTGAGAGCTTTCCACAAAGTAGGTGCACTCCTTCTTCCGGATATTTTCAGGAATCCAGGAGATGAGATTTTCCTGAGGGAGCAGGAAAAGCAGCAAGGGGTCAGGGTTCGTGGAAAGGACCAGGTGTTGTGCCAGTGGCCAGACACCCAGGTGGTGGGAGAACCTCTGGATCCTTCTTTGGATGTGAAGGATGAAAGCTCCACCTCTGTCTGCAAGGACAAAGCCAGGTGTACTCCCAGGAGAGGGGATATGAGTGCTGGGCCTGTACCTCAGATATGTGGGGGTTTTCTGTCTGTCCCTAAAACTAGTCTGATCCATTATTAATGCTCCTGTTAATGAGTCACTCATTAACACTCTTCCATGTATGCCCAACCAGCCCCTCTTCCAGCACCTCCTGAACTTGCCTTTTCATTGCTGCCAGTGGGAAAATGTGCCTTCCTCCTGCTCTTCGAGACGCTGCTGCTGCTCTGCTGCAGGTTGGGGACCACCTCGAAGTCACTCATCTTCCTGGGGTGCGTGGCGGGGTCATCTCCTCTCTCAGGACACACCTTGTTCAGTTCCGAGGGGAGCACCTTGGTGCACCGGCCACGCACGGACATGGCTCCTCTGTCTTCTGCTTCTCAGCCCCCTCTCTCCTGTCCCTGGCCTGGGAGGTCCTGAGCATCCCCATCCTGAGTGCAGCAGAAGAGGATCAGAGAATCACACAGTGGTTGGGGTTGGGAGGGACATTAAAGCTCATGTCCTTCCATCCCTGCCTGTCATGGGGCAGGGACACCTTCCACTAGACCAGGTTGCTCCAAACCCCATCCAAAGGGAGCATTCAAAGAAAAAGGACACCCATGAACTAAAAGCACTGAGGAGCCCCATCCATCATTCCCTGGGTGGAGACTGGTCCCTGGGAAACCTGCCATCCCCTCTCCACGATCCTGACACAGGGGCCACAGGGGTGGTGAAGGGATGGAGACTGGTCCCTGGGAAACCTGGGATATCCACAAATTGCCCCCACCACCTTCAGCCTGCCAAGCCAGCCCGCAGCTCTCCTCGCCTGCTCTCCTCTGCAGGCAGCTGGGATATTTCTGGCAGCAGGGAGAGCAGGAACTAGGTCTCTCTCGTGTGAGCAGCCCCAGCATGGCCCTGCATGGCAAATCCGTATGGACACACGGGCTGCAGAGCCCGGGCGCTCCTCTGTGGAGCATCCTTGTGCCCTGCAGGGGTGCCCTGAGAGCCCTGAGGTGCACAAGGGCTCCCTGCGTGGCTGGGGCTGCCAAGCTCCTGAGCCCCTCCTGAGCCCTCAGAGCCCCCTTTGCTGAGCTGGGAGAGCAAAGATGGAAATGCTCCTGGCTGTCTCTGGAGCCCGAAGGGAGATGGTGTCCTCTCAGGGGAGCTGGGTTAGGTAATGGAGGAAGCACCGGGCTCAGGTGATGCTCTGGCCAGGCTGTGGGGCTTAAAGAGGATTTTGGCTGCCTTTCTACAAGCCAAACTCTGAATTGCACCCAAGGGTGGAGAGTCCTTGCGGGGACAGGGAGTGCTGACAAAAAATCACGAAGCAGCAAGGGAAAGCCCTTTTATCAGCTCCCCCCTTGGGATCTACACAGCCCCACCGACCTTGGGAGGCAGCTTTTGGCAGACTGGCTTTCTGCATCAGCACAACCCGCAGCAGATCTGATTTCCTGAGAAAGAGTTGCCGAAATAAGGTCAAATGCATCCTTAATTCTTGTCTGCGGCCCCCCAGGGCAGGCAGGCTGGTGGGGGCTTGGGGTATGGACACAAGCGGCTCATAAACCCAGAGAGAAAGGGCTCCCACCCCGAGTCCTCCGTGGGCTCCCCGGGAGTGACAACCGGGCTTAGCACACCTGGAATCCCTGTCCTTAGGAAATTAGGGACAAGGACAGAGCCTCTCCCTCCTGCCACCCCATCCTGGGGGATCAGGTCAGCCCTCCGGCGCACAGGGTGGTCTCAGCCCCCATCGGCACGGGGTGCAAAGCCGAACACCGCCTGTGAACCTTCCTCTGCCTCCCCTCGGCCACGCCGCCCGTACCTTCCCCGCAGCATCCTCCGGCCGCATCCCCGGCTCCTGCCGGCGGGATTCAGCCCCGCGTCCCTCTCCTCCGGCGAGTCATTTTGTCACTGGGGAAGGAGAGGGCAGAGCCGCCTGCAAAGAGGAGGAGGAGGAGGAGGAGGAGGAGGAGGTGGCAGGCGGCTGGCAGAGCCCCAGCAAATGATGCTGCGGAAGCGATCCCTGCCGAGGAGCTGCAGCGCCCAGGCAGCTCCGGAGTTTTCTGGAGAGGCTGAGTCACAGTCCCCGCTCCCCGCAGTCCCCCGCCGCCAGCCCCACGAGGGGCGAGGCGCTCCCACCCGAGTCCCTGCGGTCCCCAGTGGGACCCCCGCACTGGGATGCTGCGGGAATGGAGCGCTGATGGAGGGTCGGGTGCGCTGCGGGCTTGGCAAGTGTGATGAAGAATCCCTTCCCTAACTGTCAAACAGCCTTTATATTATAAAACTGTATTATCTTCATGTGTAGATATTAGTTATACACATATATTAGTTCTACACATATATATATTAGTTATACACATATATATTATGTATACACATAGTTATACACATATATATACATATATACTATATATTAGTTATACACATATATATTAGTTATACACATGTATATACATATATACTATATATATTAGTTACACTGCGATGTAACGAGGCAGTGGAATTTTACTGGAGACTTTGGTATTGTCCGTGCTGAAGTAAAACAAACAAAAGGACAGACCGGCCCTGGAGAGAAGAATTTTGCCTCTGCAAAGCTCAGAACAGTCCCCAAGGGATAAAGAAAGTCCCTGGGACACCCAGGGTACCGCAGCATCCCACCCCTCCGGCAGGGTCTGAGAGCCCCCCGACATCGCCGGGTGTCACAGAGCGGTCCCTGCAGCCAGAGGGACCCGGGGACACCCGGACCGAGAGACAGGCAGCAGGACCCTGCAGCAACAGAGCAGCTCTGCCAGGTTTTACCGGGACTGGAGATTTGTTAGCGCTCAGTCAAGTCACGTTGTACCTGAGCACTTAATGGGTGTGAGAACTCCACGTAAAACCACGTTTGGGCGCCCCAATTTGTCTGGGGCATTTCATGCCCACAAAGAAATATTTGCCCTTGTAAATCCATGCTTTGCATCCCAGCACAGACCAGGTATGGACTTGCATTGAGGAACCTCCTGTCACACCACAGGCAACAAAAGCCTTTTGGTTGGTGCTTCCCACCTCCCAATTCCAGATGTTCTCCTCCCATTACGCTCCATGCCCTAAATGAATCCATTCCCCAATGGATTTGCAGCCACTTGCATTTGCCACAAAATTCACTTAACCACCCCAGCGTCCACCTTCCTTGGGAAATGTGTACAAACGCAGGGCTGTGGTCACCTCCTTTAGCACCCTTTCCAGCACAGGGATGTGAGTTAGCACGGACCATCCATGCAAGGAGTTCTGCTGGTTTCCCTGAACAAGAGCAAACAGCTGAGCCGCTTCACTGGGAGAGCAGATGTCACTAATAAGGCAGTAAATAAATCCATGTGCAAGGCTTTACAGTTGGGTTGTAATTACCTCCCCGCTGCCAAAAGAGCCGACGCCAGAGCTGCACACTAATGACACATTAATGGGAACACTCACCCGCTCTCAGCTGGCTGCTTCTCCAGACACAGGGGCTTTTATTTCATTTCTGCACGTGCCAGAACCATCATGGTCCGGTGGGACTCGCCTGCAGCTAGCACTGGGGTGGTTCCCACTGCTCCTCCTAAAAGCCCAGCTGAAAACCAGCAAGGCTGAGAGCAATTCCCGGCACGTTAACATCCATTTGCGACAGCGGGAGGATGGAAGTGGGAGCAGGGAGGACCCTGTAGCTGCACACACATCCCGTGCCCCAGGTCAGATTCAGCCATACTGTTGCTGGTGACCCAGAATGCTTTTTCCTGCCAAAGACCAGCAAACCTCCTGCCACTGCTGTGGAGCCTCTGCTGGGATCCCACTCCAGGTCTCTCTGAGCTGTGACCTCTCTCTGTCCGGGGCTCAGTCCTCCCAGAACCCATCGTGGTGCTGCCTTGACACTGCTATGGGTGCCAGAGGCTGCCCTGTGTTCCCCTTGCTGCAGATCATGGGTGCTCCTGTCCTTGGGTGGGAACACATTCCAGTGCCCTGGTCTGCCAGGGAAAGGAGGTCCTTCCTGCCTCTTCCCTCCATGCCCCAAAGGCATCATTTGGGCCTCTCTTTCTGAGGAGTTCTCAGGAAGGATGCCTCCTTCCAAAGGATCCACTGGAGATAGCCTGGGACCTCCAGAGAGTGCTGCTCAGAGGGAGCTGCTGGGAAGGACCAAAGAGCATTTTCCCACCGACACTTGCCCAGATTTCCCTCTGTGCATCCCTCTCCAGGGCACACAAGGCACCGAGGGGCTCCCACAGCAGCCTCACGCCCTGCTTGGCTGCCCTGGCTGGGGCAGACACAGCCCCAGTGCCCTGGACACCACCGTGGGGGCCTTTCCCAGGGCAGGAACATCTGCCAAGGGGCAGGGAAGGGTGGGCAGCAGCTCAGCCCCAACGCTGGGAGCTCCCCCAGCCAGCCACGCTGCTGCAGGGGATGGAGCAGGGTGGCAGGGAGGGCCTGGCACTTTTTGGGGCACACGGACACTGCACAGCTCTTGGGGATGCTCCCGAGCAGGGAAGGGCTCTGGGCTTCTTGAGAGAAGACCCACAGCCCAGGGCCTCTATCTCAGCTTCTTTCCTCACCCTGGCCCTCAGCAGAGCAGACACCCTCTGGGTTCCTCTCAAAGAGTCTCAGGGGACTTTTCCCCTTTCCCCTTCCATTACCCTTTTCCTTTCCATTTCGTCTTGCCCTTCTGGGCTGCATCCCCGTAGGGATGAGCAAAGCAGCAGCCAGGACTGGGCTCTCTCCTCCAGTTCCAACACCGACGTTCCTCCCTCTCTGCTGCTCCTTGAA
>JAWWEW010000012.1:21386113-21440581 GCA_035583185.1 Anabacerthia variegaticeps | reverse complement strand
GTCCTCTCTGCTCTCAGCAGCTCCTCAGCCCTCTCTGCTCCCAAAGCTCCTCAGCCCTCTCTGCTCCCAAAGCTCCTTGCCCACGGGTATCTCCCAGCCTGGCACGCTGTGCCAGCTCTCCACGGCTCGGGCACTGCCCGCACACCTCGCTGTTCACGGTGCTGTTCACGGGCCCAGCGCTGCCTTTTATCCTTCCCCGGGGCAGGTGGTGTCACAGGGCCATTGTGACCCTGGTGACAGCGCAGAGCTCCGAGGGGCACACTCGGGGTGACCCCACAGAGACAGGCCCTGTGACACGAAGCCCACCCGGTGACGGGCTGAGCCCTCGGCACGTTCCCAGCTCCCTTCCAGGCAGTCCCTGCTGATGGTGGGGATTGTGCCAAGTGACAACACTCCCAGAGTGGCTGGGGCTGGCAGGGACCTCTGGAGGTCACCTGGTAAAGCCTCTGCTGAAGAGTCTCTGCTGCAGACCAGCAGTGGTGCATGTCCTTTGCCTCCCTCACTGCTGAGGGGCTCCGTGGCAGTTTTCATGGCAGTCAAAGGCTGCATCATGATTCCCAAGTTTGGAAAGAGTTGCTGAGATTGATCCCCACTGTTGGCTGCTTCTCTTCTGTCTGCTGGCTCACAGTTGTCCCCCAAACTCTTGTGATGTTCTGCACTGAAGCTCAGTAAGGTTTGGCCCTGGCCTCCAGCACTGCACGAACTCCCTTCAAACTGCTGGACAGCACCCTCAAGAGTGGGACCTGCAACAGTTTCCTCTGTCTCACAAGGAATTGAAGTCACTTCCTTGGATGGGCTCTGGAGTTCTCAGGGTCTGCCCCTGCAGTGCAAACCCACTCTGAACCTTCTGCTTCCCCAGTGTTATCCAGGCTGCCCAGGAGGCTGGATCTCTAACCCAACACCTTCTAATGAACAGAGAGCCCCTCCGTAAGCACTGCCGAGCAGTGGGACGCACACACCACCCCACAACCACGCCAAAGACGCAGCCCTAAAAATAAAAGCTTTTTATTTATTTTTTTATATACCATTACAGAAAGATCTGAATAACATTCTCAACAGATGGGCAGCTCTGGGGCCCGGGGCACGAGCGCAGGCAGGTGGCTCCAGGGTGTGCCCTGCCGTGCTGCCGAGCTGCCCCTGCTCCCTGCCCTCCCCAGGGAGAGCCGGCACTCCCGGTGTCAGGGGGTCACCTTCTTGTAGGTGATGTGGAGGTGCTGTGTCATGGGCTGTGTAGTGGTTGCCATTGAGACAGTTTGTTCGAGTTTCCCGTCCGAATTGAGCCTGAATTTTCTGGTAATCTAAACCAGGGGAGGGGGGAAGAAAAGAAAGAAGGAAATGAAGCAAGCAGCACTCATGGGTTAAATCCCTCACCTGTGCTTTCTACCTTCCCTTTGCCATCCCTGTGCCTGCTGTGAGTGCCTGCAGGACTGAGGAAGGACATTCTCACTACAGCAGGCGAGTCAACAAGGAGTTTTCTCTCCTGAAGAGAGCAGCCTTCTCCACAATAGCAGCTCCAAGCCCAGCATCCATGGAGCAGCAAGGCAGGGTCCTGGCACTACAACTGACATCACCTCAGTACAGACAGCCCTCTGTCCACCACATCCCTCCACCAGACGAGTGGCTCCCAGCTGGCAGCTCAGGGAAATGGGTGAGGCATCATTCACCAAGACAGCCTTCCAAACCACTTGGGCTCTCTGGAGGTCCCCACACCATCCCGAGTTCAGATGGGACATCACTCCACAGGCAGATCAGAGCCTGCTGAGCCTCAGCCTGCACCTGTAGCCAGGAAGGGGTTGAGCCCTGGGCAGGAGAGAATAGCACTGCCATCCACTGGGAGGGCTCAGCAGGTGACATTTTCCCCATCTCTGCACCCAGGCAGGCTGTGAGCCTGTCTGTGCTGCAACAACCTCCAGAGAGACAATTTGGGGTTGCCCTGTAGAGCTGGACCACTCAGGACCTGTGCAAGCAGATGCCTGAAGCCAGGCAGCCTCCAAACTGGAGGAGGGAGCAGTTAAGTGTCCAGTGTTCAGCACAGGTTGTAGGGCTGCTCTGAGCCATTGTCAAAATAAAGGAAAGAAGGGGAACCATCCTTTTTGAATCTCAGGTGCTGTTTGAGAAGGATAAGAGTGTCACCCCAGCCACCTGGCCCAGCAGAATGGCCATGGCACCATGGGGGTGACACCAGGGCATGGCAGCTGCAAGCACAACTCATTCACAGTCACTTCAAACAGCCCCACTCAGAAATTCCTAAAATACAGAGGTTTTTCCAAACTCATTCATTGCCTTGAAGTCACTCAAGAGCACGTCCAGGAGCTACTGCCAGTCTGTGTGCTCCATCCTCTCTGTTAACAGACCCATTCCTATGCCCACAGTGGGCCCTTAATGCCCATATCCAACACATCCTCCTTCTGGAAGCAGAGCTACACAGGGTGTGGAGGACACACCACCATCATCCACAGGGGCAACAACAGCAGGAGCATGGTCACACACAAATGATGTTTGGATTCCTATTTGCTGAACTGACGAGGCTCTCTTTGTAATGCACCAGTGTTCTTCAAATCCCCTAAGCAGGAAAAGGCAATTAAAAGAATACAAAAGTCACTCATCTTCAAGATGTGTGACCTGAGCTCACGGTCCCTGTACAGCCCATTCTTTTTGAATGAACCACTGCAGGTCAAGCAAAGTCTAAATGCCAAAAGGAGGAAATAAAAGGAACTGGGCAAAAAAGAGAGAGATTTTTGTCTTGAAAGCAAGCTTGAGGTGGAAAAGTGTGAGGGCAAGCTCTGTGTGCAGCTGAGACACAACAGGGAGACTGCAACTTTCCACACAGGAGAGGAAACACGAGGGACTGGGAAACAGACCTGGGAAATGGCTGAATTCAAGGGCAGTGATGTCCTCTGCTCTTCCCTCATCCACAAATCCAGCCCTTTCATCACAGAAGTCAATCAGGTTAGCCAGGAACTGTTCCCCAGGGTGAAACCACACTGCCTGTCTGTGGTGACACTGAGCTTCTCCTCCAGCTGTGCCAGCATCTCCAGAGGATGAAGGGAGGCCGAGCAGCTGGATCTCTCCAGGGTGACCTTCAGGCACTTCCTGAGGATGGGTGACCCAAATGCCATGGGGGGGCTCTGCTGATCTCCATCCCCTTTCACAGGTGACAGGGCAGCCTGGCAGGTGCCTCAGCCAGTGCTCTCAGTGCTCACATAAGGCCAGGACTGTCAGATGTCTGAAATGTGCTGGTTCTCCAGATACTCATCACAAATGACTCACTGTGGGGGTCTCCCTTGCTCCTTGTATTTCTCCCTTTAAACATAAACTGCTGACCAAGCCTGGGGCTAAGACTAGACTCTGCCACATCCAGAACCTTGTGGGTCTCCCTTACCGTTTGCATCTTCAGTCTCTGTGTAAATCATTCTAAATTGATTCAAATCCACTTTTCCTTTGGATGTTTCACCCATGAGTAAGTAACAGAGGGAACCTTGCCATCGAATTTTGTCAAGTTGTGCTTTCACAAATTTGTATTAAACCTGCTTTGATCAGACTTTTGGTGGTGATTCTTCAAGCAACCTACACCACTCACAACCCAGTCTGGCCCAGGAAAGGGGTCTTCCTGCCTCGATGACAGCTCAGCTGAGCCACAGCCATCCCAAATTACTTTTCAGCAGGACCAGAACAATATAGTGAAGTTTTCTCAAAATAAGTAACTGAAGCAGCATCGCACGTGCCCTTCTCACAACACCTGTGGCATCTTTGGTTCCAGGGGCAATTCATGTTCTTGGTGAAGGAAAAAAAGTACTGGGAGTCGGTTCCACATCCTCCTTCACCAGCAAGGGCCTCCCACATACTCGCTGGGACCAGTCCCTGGGCCTGAGCTGCCCTCAGGTGCCAGGTGAGCATGGACTTCCAGCCCCAGAGGTTCCCTCTTGCTGCCAAAGCCAGCCCCAGATAAAAAGTCATCTGCTGGCTTCCTGAGCTCTGCCCTCTCCTCCTGCCAGTCCACCTGCTCACATTTCAGGCAGTGACTCAGAGAGGACAGCCCCTTTTATTTTAGTGTTTGCAATTAAGAGCTCTGCTCCCTTGCTGATACCCATAGTATCCAATGGCTTTACTTTTGCTACAGAAAGGAGGCAATACAGCTGCTCCTGGGAAAGGGGAAACCCAACAACTGAAAATGCATCCAAAGGCAGGGGACTTAGGACTTTCCCAAGTTAGGACACTGTGCAGGCACATAAAATTTTTGTCTACATCTGCACAAACTTGTGTTCTCTCTTGTCTATGGCTCAGTTTTATAGCACACAAAAACCAGGTTGTGAGAGCTTGTTCAGCCTCACTGTCCCTCTCAGCTGCTGGTGAGCCCTGACACCTTCAGCTGTGACATCCAGACCTCCAGTGGTGACCTCAGGATGCCACACTGACTCCAGCAGTGCCACTGCACTCACAGCTGGCTGTACCCCTTCCAGCTGTGTCAACAAACCCTTGCTACACACCCAAACCAAATCAAAACTCCAAAAAAGGCAAGGCCCTAAAAGCAGCCAACCGAGGCTGGAGGTGACAGCAAGTGCCAGCCCTGCCCTGCAGCCACAGATGGGAAAGGAGCCCGAGCAAGGTGTGACTGCCCTGAAAAACCAGTCAGCAAGATCTGCAGGTGTTCCTAAAACAACCTGATGAGGCCCAATACTGACCATACCTTAGGTGTGCACCCTCATCCTGCAATCAAACCAAAAAACCAGCATTAAGAACTAGCCTCACTGCCACAGAAGGGTATTTAGACAAGAATTTCCTATTCTCCTCCCTAAGGACCTACAATGGCCACTGCTGGAGACACGATTCTGGCTTGGCTGGTCTGATCCAGCCCATCAGTTCTTATCTTAACAATCCCTCTGGGTCCCATAATGTACCAAATACCTTCTGAAGGCTGTTACAGAAAGGATAAGCCAAGAGGCCATGCTGTATTTCCAAGAACTCCTGATGGCATTCTGTAATTAAAGCATGCTAATTAACCCATCCTCTCAGCTAGACTCCTCCTGGGGCGAGCAATGCTACGGGAATTGCTCACTGTGGATGCACTCACCTGCTCCACGTGGAGCTTCTTGGCAAAGGAGATCCTGGCTATGGAGTGAGAAGCTATAGAGAGCTCCTGTCCATTCACCTCCCCTTCCTCCACCTCCACCAGACCTAGGGAGAAGCAAGAGCAAACATATTATTATCAGGCTACAAAGGTTATTTTACCATGTCACAATTATTATTGTGGCCTTTCAGTACTTAAAGGGGGATTATAAAAAAGAGGAAGAAGGACTTCTGTGGTTCTGTGACTTTTTACACAGGCAGATAGGGATAGAACAAGGAGAGCAGTTTTAATCTGAACGAGGAGAGACTTAGATGGGTTATTGGGAAGCAATTCTTTCCTGTGAGGGTGGGCAGGCCCTGGCACAGGTTGCCAAGAGAAGTCATGGCTGCTTCATCCCTGGAAGTGTCCATGGCCAGGTTGGACAGGGCTTGGAGCAACCTGGGCTAGTGGAAGGTGTCCCCGCCCATGGCAGGGGGTGGAACTGGGTGAGTTTTAATGTCCCTTCCAACCCAAACCATTCCATCATCTATTCGGCTACATAACAGTCTGTCACTCTCCTTGGAGAATGGTTTTATTTGCCCAAGCACTATTGACAACTGCAAATCCACACAATGTCAGACATGGAAAGCTGTTCAGAAAACTCCAGCCAGACTTACTCATAGTGTGTGGGACGAGCACCACATGGGAACTGGCACTTTTCCCTTCAGCACCTGCCATTTGAGATGCAACTTTAAGCATCCACTGGGGTTTAACACCTTCACTTCTAATAATTGAGATGTGGTTCTCTCTCACTCAGTCCCTGTAAGGTGTGTAAGAGCCACTGTGGGCCCAATGTCAAAGAGCAGCGAGGTGCACAGGGAATGTTAATGAAACAAAACCATGAGAGGTGCAGTAACTTTCTGAAAAGGTGATGAAAAGACATGGCAAGGTCAGGACCTTTTCCTTTCCCCAGCATGGGTCCCAGGAGGGTACCTGTGTTCTGGGCACTGATGAAGGCCACCTTATTAGTGTCAGGCTTGAGGCGGATGAACCCACACTCCCGGTGCATGGGCTTCCTGGTGTCTGGATGGAAGGCGTTGAACCTGAGGGGAAACAGGGCCACAAAAGCTCATTTGTTTGACACTCAAAAGACACTGTTTGCCCTGGTTTCCTCTTATTTAACCACAGGAGTGCCTGCAGTATTCTTTGAAGAGTAAAAGACTGACAACCTTTCACAGCTGGGAGATACAAACCTGGAAAAACATGGTTACTTTACAGGCACGGCTATTTCTTAGAGCTGGAGTTGGTTATTTAAGTCCAAGCTCCAGATTTTCCACAGCTCCTGGATCTTTCTAAGAGCTAGCTCAGAAACCCCTCAGGAACTCAGACATTTCACAGATGCTGAAGCCACACTCTGTCTCAAATACTTCCTTTTCTCAAGTAAATACCTCCAATTGCAGTATCATCTTTAGCTTTCACACCTGGCAAGTTGGTTTTTTCTGTATGTTTCTTGCTGCAGGCAGCAAGAGAACAGACATATTTCTCCCATCACCCCCTTCAAAAAGATAAACTCAGCTCAGATTCTTATTTACTCTTCAGGAGGCCTTAAGAACTGTAGGTTTGGTCACCCTAAATGTGGGTCATTATACATATCACGTGTGTTCATCTATTACATTAATTGGAACCATTATTTATTAAAGCAGCATTGAGGGCTGAAAAGTCCAAAGCAAGCGTTCCCTACATGAAATAAAATCCACTGAATCACACAGAGCCAAGATTCCTAAAAGGCCAGCAGCACAAGGTGCAGCACATGGCACCCCTACACCCCCCAGAAACCCACTGGCTTCAGAGAACTGGAGACAAGGAAGGGGGAGCACAGCTAAAGGAAGAATTAGGAAGAGTCTGATTGCCTTGCAGCTGCTTCTGGCTGTCCTCTGGCTACAAATACACAAATTACTCCTCCTATTTGGTTTTGTCTCCCTATAAAGCATGTCTTCTTTTACAGGAAGAGCCAGGAAAGACTTCTGTTAGCAGTTGTATTCCCACTAAAGACTGTCTGAGCATCCCAGCCTGTGCTGTGAAGCCAGGTACTGTACAGAGCTGTGCCTCATGGTGGGATTATCTAGTATCAAAGGAGAAACAAACTTAAATCAGGCTTTTCTTAGGGCTTGGAGCATTCAAGGGATACATGGGCTGTCTTGGAACAGTCATGCAGCACTGTTCCAGGAGCCAGGAGCTCTGTCCTCCAAGCCTGTTTTCCTGATGCTTCCCAGAGCTCAGCAACTCCCAGCTGTGTAATGCCTTGGCACAAAGAAAAGGACAAAAACCCCCAAGTGACTCAAATCAGCAAGTGTACACAAGCTGGGGAGGGAGGTGCAACCAGAGCATGACTGTCAGGGCTTTGTTTCTTTTGGAAATTGGACTAAAACTGCCACAGGCTGAGCTGGCAGCTCCATCACACTCCAGGAACACAGGGCACCTCTCAGAGAGCACTTCCATCTTGTAATTATTCTTTCCTTGGTTTTCAAAGCAACACACTTTCCAACTCAGCCCTCCCAAAGGAGCACCAGAGCAGCACTGAGCAGCAGCTGTCACCTCTCTCTCTCTGGATTTCTTTTGGCTTCTCTTGGAACAAGCACTTGCAGCCACAGCAGTTAAGTACCTGCCTCCCATCCCACGTGGTCTGATTTTTGTCAGATTGTCACACTGGTGAAGGCTGTGGACCACAGTTAAAAGGAACAGACTTGGCAGCCATGCCACAGCTCCCTCATTTATTGTATCTGTAAGTGGCACTTTCACAAAGAATGCCAATCAGTCACAAGTCTTTAAGGAAAATGAAAGTCAGACAGTGCAGTCCCACCCCACAATATCATTTCATCTGGTTGCTGAGCCTTTGGAAAAGCAACCCAACCAACAAATGCCCCTGGAGCCGTGGCTGCTGCACTGAAGGGCTGCTGCCAACACAGACTTACGAGAAGTTGAGCATGGGCTGCCCCACGTGAGAGATGTGCACTTCTTCCAGGTACTGGAAGGGCTTCATTGTAGGGAAGGTGCCATCTCCTGGCGGGTCCGAGAGCCAGGTGCCCAGCATCCAGGACAGGGGTTCCATCACAGGGTTCAGCTGGGGAGTCTCTGTGGGGGAAGAAGGCAGAAAGCAGAAAGAAAACTCAGGGATCTGTGCTCTGCAGCTTGCTGGGACAGCTGCCTGGAGGTGGACACAAAGCACCCCAGCAATGGACCAGCAGTGCAGCAGAGCTCTTCTCCAGAGGGCGTGGGGAGATGGGGAACAAAGAACAGTCATGGAAATTGGGTCTGTTCCCAAACTTGCTCCTAGCCTTACATAGAACACTCTTCCAGGTGGGCCATTTCTGACTCCTCTCTGTAGCTTCCTCTGAAGGGAAAGCCCTCTCCCATCTACATGCAAGAAAGAAGATGACTGAAATTTGTAAAGATTCTGTACACCTTCTTCACGTTTCTGTAAAGAAAAATCACTAAATGATAACAAAATCTCTAATGTTCTGGATGGATCTTTCTCAAGCACTGAGTGCTTTCCTGTTTGTTCAGAGACCAAGGAAACGAGTGCTCACTTCACACGAAAATTGGGCTGTGTATATATTTAAGATCATAATTTGGCTGTAATTTTTTTTTAAAAGAGGTTAACAGTGACCTGAACTTATACAAACAGACAGGCAGGGATCGTTCAGAAGTGGTTCTGCTTAGGTTCTGGACTAAGTGAAACATTTTCAAAACACTGGGTGCCTGTAAGCTAAAGAGTAAATGGAAGTGAAAGAGACTTCCCTTTGTCGCAGCATTTATTAAGAAACAACCAAGGTCTGTTTCATACACAAAACTTCTCTAACAAATCATTTTAGGAGAGCCTTGATAAACAACACTTGAGCATTTTGCTTTCAGAGGTGGTGACCTGAAAATTAATCAGAGGAACGGAGACAGGCAATTTAAGGCCAGAAGAGCAGAGCAGATCCAGTAAAGTGTAAGCAGGGAAAGTCAGATGACACCCCTAGGATCTTGGGAAAGACTGATTCCCATCCAAACGTGGTGCCCACTACTCTAGTAGTAGTCTGTTATGCAGACAAATATGACCAAAGTAGGCTTAAAGCAGGTCCTCCTCCCCCTCACAGGATCAATGTTTGGTACTGGCAAGGTGGGAGCTCCAGGGCTGTTTTCCACACCGAGTGAGATCACCAAAAACAAGAAGCAGCTTCCTCTCTGGCTGGTCTGAAAGGCTGCAGGGAGAAATCAGGACCTAAAAAGCTGATGTTGTGGTCAAAATTTGCTTAATCAGTCTGAGTTTCACTGTGCTCTGTCCCAAATGTCAGTAAAAGACCGAGCAAGGAGGAAGAACTGACAGTCCACACCTGTAACGTCAATGGAGGAGGAACAGAAGCTTGCCTGGGTAAAAGAGACCACTTTTGGGACTCATTTTCCCACAGACAGCAGGTTTGGAAAGCCAGCCTGCATGTCAGCAAGGTGCTGTTACCTACTCTGCTTTATCCTGAAGTATTTGGCAAGTGAAGTGACATGAGAAAACAGGAGATCTCACCAGGAAATATGTGACAAAAGTCTACAGCATCAGAGCCAAGCTCTGCAGAGTGTCCTGCCAAGCTATGTGCTCCCCACCAGCTTCTCAGGGCTTGGGAGGGGGTTCCCACCACCCACACAGCACTGTCAGTGTACTGGACAGTGTTTCATTGTCCTCACTTGTGCACTTCCATGTGGGTAAGGAACACATGCAGTTCTGTGGGTAAGGAGCCTTCCACTCCCCCATCCAACTGGTGTTTGCCTTTCACTCCCTACTGCACACCCTGCACTTTTTCCAAGCTTTTTGCAGGCTCAACTCCCACCGTGGAAGCAAAGAGCAAAGCTTTGGGAAGGCTGGAAGAGCCTGCAGCCTGGACTGCTGCTGCCCTCTCCTGGGTCAGCAGCCCAGGAGCAGGATGCTTTCTGCTTGCAGCATTTCAGGAAAAAGCACCAAAACGACAGAGGAAAGGAATGGCTTTAGCTGTTCCCACTCTTTAGACTTGGTTATAGACCAAGAGAAGGCAGCTGATCCTTTCCAGCACCCCCAGCTTGACCTCATTGCCTTGCTGTGCCATGTCCAGCCTGTCTGGAGGTGTCTGACAGGGCAAGCTGGTCTCAATTCCAAAGAGCTGGAATTCCAGCCAGCTGACAAGAGAGGATGTAACTGTACATCCCATCTATGGTACCTGGGCAAACAACATGGCCAAGTGATCATTATTACTTTTCCAAACTACCTGGATGACAGCAAAGCCAACATGAGTTTTTTAGCCCTCATTTCACTTGGAATTGCCAACAGCAGCAGAAGTGCTGCTGGGAATCAGGATCAGAGACTCAGTGAAGTGCAGAGAAATAAAGACATCCTGAACTCACTCCATGTGCTGCTCTTCTTACCTTCAGTGTTGGTCTCTGACTGGTGGACTAAGTCCTTTCTCCTCCCTGGCAGCCTTCTGTGTCAGAAGGCTGGACTGGAAGAGTGGAAAAGCAAGAGGGGAGCCAGACAGGATTGAGTCCACCCCCCCAAAAAAAAAGGTATTTCAAAAGAAATTTCCTTTTTTTGTCATGTTGGGGCAGGTAAATGCAAGACTACTGTAGCAACAAAAAGTTATTTGCTGAGCTGCTTTGTTTCAATCAACAGGTTCACAGATGCAGTTACTACCAAGAGAAACTTCTCTGACAATGAGGAAGGAGCCTGTATGTCCCATTTTAAAGATCTAAACTCCTGGCCCATCACTTTTACAAGCAACCTGCTGCCGTGGCTTAAAAAGTGAGCATGTGGTGATATCCAGAATAGAAACCACATGTGAGAATTTGCAGAGCAAGCGACCCTGGTCACCCTTTCGTGTGCTTCAAGTTTCACTCTCAGGTGGGCTTCTCGTAATGCTGGTTCTCTTGCATCCACAGGCACAGTTCCTCTTTCACCTAATAACAGGGAAGACCCCAGTGCAGACAAGGACACTCCTGGAGTCACCTTCCCCTACCAGATTCCACACTTCCTTAAACCCAGCATCTCCAAGAGCCCTGGTCCTCTACAACCTGGTCTATGGAAGGTGTCCCTGCCCATGGCAGGGGGTTGGAGTGAAACGAGCTTCGAGGTCCCTTTCCACACAAACAATCCGTGATTCTCTGAAAACTGACTGAAATCAGCCACAATGCTCACAAGCTGCAGGAGCTTGGGAGACTAAAACACAGGCCCATAAGCAACTTGATCACCCTCATCTCTTTCCTTCAGGAAGCTACTCACACCAAAACTGCCATGCCTGGGCCCTGAGCACACAAGTCGTCTCAGTTTCACCACCTGACCCCCCCTCCATCCCTCCGAACTTGCAGGCAGACTGTTTCCACATCTTTCCCATTCAGGAAGGGTTTACAAGTCAAATCCCACCCCCCACTGCAACCGAGTCAGACTGTGAGCAGCTGTGCAGGCTTTGCAAGAGGAGACAGCGTGCTCTCCCTGCCGAGAGCCAAACCAGACAGAGAGGCTGGACAGCCCCCTCGGGCCACGGCTCTCAAGTGGGAGCCCTGGCACAGAAAGCTATGCTGGCACCAATTCCCACACAGCTTTATCAGCAAAGCCACGGGGAGCAGCCAGCTGGCTGTTAACAAGGCAGCTAACCTCCTCCCCTCAGCTGGGGAGTGCTTGCTGCAGGAAACTGGAGAATAAAACAAAACCAGACAAACAAAAAAAAAACCAAACCACCAAAAAATCGCAAACCAAAACCCCAAGCAAAACTCAAACTAACTCACACTTCAAAGTACAGCTTGGCAGCCTCCTGCAATTGTCCCTTCAGCTGGGTGGCACACTGGGTTTAACTCATCATCATCATCAAGGTTCTGGTGACTGAGGAGCAGCCCCGTTCAGCATACTCTGTCCATATTTAAGTACAGAAGGTGGTTTTGCACTCTGCTGCTCTTCCTTGATTGCTGCAACCCCTTCATGCATTTTGTTGATGCTCCCCCCAGCAAACAGGGAAAACATTCCTGGCATGGACACACAGACTCCATCATAGAATATGCTGAGTTAGAAGGGATCTGTGAGGATCATCGAGTCCAACTCCTGGCCCTGTGCAGGACACCTAAGAATGACACCATGTGCCTGAGAATGTCCAAAGGCTTCTTGAACTCAGACACATTTGGTGCTCTGACCACTGCCCTGGGGAGCCTGTTCCAGTGTCTGACAACCCCTTTGGGGGAGGAACCTTTTCCTGAGATCCAACCTAAACCTCCCCTGACTCAGCTCCAGGCTGATTCCTTGAGTCCTGTCACTGGTCACAGAGCAGAGATCGGTGCTGCCCTGAGTTGTCCCTTGGAACGATGCTGAAGACCCCAATGAGGTCTCCCCTCAGTCTCCCCTCTCCAGGCTGTACTAACTGAGAGACCTCACAAGACCTCCCCTCCAGACCCTTCACCATCCTCATAGCCCTCCTTCAGGTGCTCTCTAGTAGCTTCATGTCTTTTTTGCATTGTGGTGCCCAAAACTGCCCCCAGAACTCAAGGGGGTTGAACGTGCCCCAGTGCAGAGCAGAGTGAGACAATCCCCTCCTTCACCCAGGCCAGGGCTGACCCTCCTGGCTCCAGGGCCCTGCTGACTCATGGCCAACTGGCCATGGACCAGGACCCCGAGGGCCCTTCCAGCAGCTGCTCTGCAGCATCTCATTCCCCACTCTGTCTGCACACCCAGGGCTGCCCCATCCCAGGGGCAGAATCCAGCACTTGCCCTTGTTAAGCTTCAGATGGTTGGCGATTGCCCACCTTTCTAATCTGTTCAAGTCTCTCTGCAAGGCCTCCTTCCATGATTTTACCAGGCACTGAAACAAGGCTGACAGGCCTGTAGTGTTCAGGGTACTCCTTCTTGCTCTTCTTGAAAACGGGGACAGCATTTGCCAGCTTCCAGTCAGCTGGGACCTCCCCTGATTCCCAAGACCACCCAAAAATCATCCAGAGAGGATTTGCAATGACATCAGCTTTCAAGTGTGGTCCATTGTAGCCAACACGTAGTGAGGCAGATTGAGGGATCCCATTAGTGCTGGTTTCCTCAAGTTCTGGCACACCATCACTAGCAAGCCTGGTTTTGCCCCTTTCCCCTTCCAAGCTAGTTTAAAGCTCTGTCAATAAGCCCCACTGGCTCCTGTGTTAGAACTCTTTTTCCCCTCCGAAAAAGGAGGACCCTGTCAGGTAGACCAGGTGATCAACAGACCAGATGTTGTACAGATCATCCCACCTCTTCTCTAAAAGCTAGGAATGTGGTTATATTCATAATTTTTCATGTTACAGCCCCATAGCCAAGCACTAATATGTTATTGCCTCTGTGGTAAGTGCTCCAGTGCCTGTAGTCAGTGTCAGAGCTCTGCATTGCAAAATACAGAGAAAACACCTTTAAAAATCACACCCTGTTATGAGAAACCCAAACACCTTACCTGAGCTCACCTCACTCTGTTTGCCTTTCTCTGGAGTTTGCCTTAGTTAGCTGTTTCATTGCTTCCTAGCTGCAAGCTGGGGCTTTGTTGTGAGTCACTGCCGACTCGCTGCAGAATTAAATGCTTAATGCACAAGCTCTATAGGCTACTAGGAGAAAAAACCTGGAAAAAACAAGACCATTCCACTGGAAAAAAAAACCCAAAACAACAGCATAGCCAAAAGTCTTGTTTCCTCCCTTCCAACTGTCTTTTTCTCCAAGGGGGAGGTTGAAGAGCCATCCCCTTCAGCCAAGTGCCAGACCTGGTGTGTCTGCAGACTGCTTGTTCTCATGTGGAGCTCCAAGCAGTTCACCTCCCACCCACCTTCTCAGGCCACAGGTGCTGTGAAGTCTCACACAGCCGCTCTAAGGACACCTTTTGCCATGGATTCAGCCCCACTCTTAACCTATGCACACATATTCCTATGCCTTATCTTGCTCTCAGCTTACTTTATAGCTCCCTTGTTCTCTGTAACATCCACCCTATGGACTGACCTTCTACCCTGGCTGTTCCCAGCTCAGAGAAGGCACAAGCAGCACCCACTGTCTCAGAATAAAAACACTTTTCTTCCAAATTCTAGCTCTAAGTTGCCATGTGGCTGCCAGGTCAGCAGTGCCTGCCCTGGTGGAGGCAATTTCTCTGTCACCATATCCCTGTGACCCATTAGACACAGTTCAATTCCAAGCTGAGCTGCACCATTGCTGCTCCAGTGCTGCTCAGACAGGTGAAGGCACAGCATCTCCATCCATGCACAGCTCCACTTCTCACTGCCACTGAGGAATGGGATTTTGGTATTTGTTTTCTGAAATGTGAATGAAAACCTGTTATCATCTCAATGGGAAACATCCCCTCAGGCCCCACAGACCAGCTATCAGGACTCCCCTGGGCACAAACCCAAACATTTCACGTTCCAGTCCTTCTGCTTGTCCCCAAGGTTCACTAACTGTGCTTCATTTGCATGTAAAAAGTACTACAAACAACACAATTTCTGCACTGGCTCGGTACAAATATTCAAAGATAAACCCAAGCTGAAAGGAATTATGATTTCCTCCAGATTCCTACCAAAATTCTACGCATTTTTCACATGGACTCATTTTGCCAACTCTCCTGCCTTTAATATGACCTTGATGAAAGCAGACATGCAGCATGGAAGAGGCTCCACATACGCCCAAGCAGCTGAATTCTACGAGCTTTACCTCTCTGATGAACACAGACACTCCAGTCCCATGGCATCCTACCTGTGTTTGCTCCATGCCCAGCCATATTGGTAGATATTTTGCTATTTGCTCTGTCTCAACCCCTCCCTCTGCCCCCAGAAAGTGCTTTGGCGCAGGGTGGTAAGATGGGTATGAGGGAAATGAGCTCATGCTTGGGTAAGAACGATCCCACTGCCTGCTGGGAGACGTAGTTTTACAAACACACCAAACTGGAGCACGCCGAGAGGAGATGTTGGGGAAGGAGCACCTTGGATCTCCTGTCCCTGTGAGGATACAGAAGCAGCAGAGCTGGGAGACCTTCACACAGAACAAGATGGTCAGACAGCCCTTGTGCAGCAGAGTTCAGTGCTGACAGAATAGCCTTCCCTTCCCTAGGACACTGGCTCCCTATTTGCTCTCCCTAATTTCTCCCAGTGCATCCTGTTGCTCTCCAAGCTGCATCCAGGCCCATCCAGCCCCATCCTGCCCCGTGCACTGTGCCTGACTGTGCTCCACTGCTGACAGCATTCACCAGCCTTCAATCCACACACCTCAGAAGCAGCCCAGGAAACAGAGGGAAACATTTTCCTACCAAACAGGCAACTACATTCAAAGTTTAGATGGAAAGGGCTGCTGTGGCAGCCATGATGTGCAGGAAACAGCCTGGGGCTTCTCCTAAAAGCAGTCAGTGGATCTCTCTGGTAAGACAGGTTGGGAAACACACATTGTGACAGCTGGAACATGCTGGGAGCCACTCACCCAGCCTGAGTCAGCCGGCCTGCAGCGTGGCTGGCAGGGACTGCTGGGCAGCAATCCTGCAGAAACCTGCTCTTCCCAGCCGGCTGGAGCCTGGATACAGCCAGCAGAAATTTATTTGTCTCATTAGGGGAAAGCATGGGTGAGAACCAGCACCAAAATGAACTTCTGCTTAGTGGGTGTGGGCCTAAAGCTTGTTTTTGTGCTCAGAATTTTGTGGAAGCTGCTGAACAGAAGGCAGCAGCCAGAGAGGTCCTGCAGCACATGGAGCTGGGAGGCAGAGAGGGAACAACCTGCACGGTCAGTCCAGGGAGGTGCTTCACTCACACTGCCCATCTTCAGGATATGCAGGGTCACTTCAGAGCAAAAACCATCCCCTCAACAGCACATCAGATGATTTGGGACCAGTGAAGTGGACATACTAACACAGACTGTAATTATTGTTAACTCAGTATGTTACCTGACTGTATTTTTATGAATACCAAAAAGCCTTGTGGTACACAAAACTCAGTGTCTGAGCATGAACCAGGCTCTGCCCAGCAGCACCTCAGCCATTTTCACTGCCATAAACTATGACTGTGACCACACAAAAAGCAGTGCAAGGCAGAAGAGCACCAAGATTAAGTTCAAAAGAGGGAAAAAAAAAAAAAAGGCCAGTCAACCACCAACAAATGCTTTAAAAAAGCCCTCAGCCAAAGGGCTCCATATAAACTTCCTATCACACCATGCTACAATCATCAAAATGGTTCATTTTCACACACTGATCTCCAGTTTAGTTAATGAGAGGTGGCAGAAGAGGTAAGGGAATTGGTCAACTCATGAAGAAAAACGACATTATCCCTCAGAAAACAGAACATGCAACCCATATATTAAGAATGTCTTCTAAAAGAGCATAAAATTCTAACTTCTCCAAGACACGTATAATAAGCACATCAGTCTTGGGAAAGAGGAGAAAAATCTCAGTACTCACCAGAATAAAGAAAAACATCCTTAAAAACAGCCTTTCTGCAATTAGTGTCTCATTGACTGACAATATTCCAACAGTTAGATACCCTTTTTCATATATATATATATAAACAAAGCTAGACATCGTTTTCCATATATATAAATATATACGAACAACAACTATGGAACCCTAAAAATTGTATTTAGTTCTTTTCTTTAGTCTGACACCGAAACAATACAAAAACACAGACCAGAAGGTACAAACAAGACTATGCTGATCTCTCACATGGGAAAAAACCCCTTCTTTTCCCTCCTCTCCTCAAATCAAAATGTGAGTTTTCCTACTTTGTAAAATTAGATACATGTGGGAAAAGTAGCACTGGGGAAAGACCTTGGCAAATTTTGTCAGGCTCTACTTTCTTACACTTCAGTGAGGAAGTTGGCCATGCTGGAACAGCCTGGAGGATGTGCCTGTCTATGCTGACATGTCCCATGGCCAGAAGAAGCCATGAAGTTTTGTCCTAAAGAAGAGGCAAGAATTAACCACCAGGGGATACCCAACCCTCCACGGGTGACGACTTCTCCAAGGAAGACCCATGTCATGACTCCTTCACGAGGCAGCCCAGTGGTTTCTCAGCAGCCACACAAACAGCAAACATCATGAGATGGTCCTAAACTCTTACCCCAAACTGTACCTTGCAACCAGAGTCACCGTGCAGAAGTTGTACCTTAAAAGATGCTTTTTCTTGCAAGAGAAAAGGTTATGGCCCAATTTGACTTCTACACAGCAAACCTTCTACAGGACCTCATCCCTCACAGAGTTCCCCTATGCTTTCGGGTGTTTAATTATTATTTTTTTAATTGATAGAGAAGTCATTCTCCATCACTTCCCACTTCATTCTCAATTTCCTGACTTCTTCTCCCTTCCAGAGGAGGAGTTGCTCAAAGTAAACACATATTTGCTCACAAATTGTGATCTTGCTGTGTATCACAACACTGTCATATTGGATACTTCCCACCTTACTTATACTTCCTGTATCCCAAGTACTGAGTGCAGTATATGAAATCCAAGATCAGAATTTCTTCTTGCCTCCCTGGAGAAGATGAGAACAGCTTTCCCAGCTACCTGCTGCCATGACAGCTCATTAACACACACCACCAAAAAAAATAAATCACCAGCACGCTCCGAAAGAAGAAGGCAAATCCTAAGAGGTGCCACTGAGTTACAAACAATTTAAAATAATACAGGAAGAAGAAAAACCGCATAAATTCATCAAAAGAGTTGTCTGCAACAGCTCATCCTAACTTCCCACTGCACATCTTGGAAAGGTTTGGCATATAAGAACCTACTTAGGCGTCCCCAGGAGGAATTCTTCCACTGCATCTCTTGGTCTAACACAAGCTACCACTTCTCCTTCCCAAAATGTCCCTTGCGCCCAGCTTTTCCCCATCACACCTTTACAACCTCCAACTTCAGCAGCCTCTAAGGAAAGGCAGCACTGTGCCTCAGCGCAGCCCCCCTGGCGATACTGACCACAGTCCTGGGACAGCAGGCTGTTCAAGTAAGGGAAACTGATCCGCTTCAGCTCATCCAGCTTCTCCTTCAGCTTCCTGACCTGGCTGTCGGAGCGGTTGATCCTCTGCCTCAGCAGCTTCAGCTCGCCGTTCTTCTTCTCCACCTGCTCCCGCAAGCAGCACACCTGGCTCTTGCTCTGCCGGGAGGAGAAACAGTACGAGTGCAGGGAGTCGATGAGCTTGCAGGCCCCCGAGGCCGACATGATCACCTCGTTGATGGACATGGGGTTGGCGTCCGTGTCGCCCTTGCGCCCCACCACGGCCTCTGCGGCCGGCCGAGGGGTCAGGTCCGCCGGTGACGCCGACAGGCCCTGCGAGGGTTTCTGGGGCGTCGCCGTCAGGGACGAAGTTGGGGAAACTTCTGCCCCGGCCTTCTCGTGCCCCGGGAGGTGGCTGCTGCAGCTCGGCTCCACGTCCCTCCTCGGCCTTTTCCTTTCCAGCGGCTCTTTCGGGAGGGACGGCCTCTCCCTGGCGTGCTTGGAGGAGAAGCTGTACGAGTGCAGGGAGCCGATGAACTTGCAAGCACCGGAGGCAGGAGGGGTGAAGTCGTCCACCGACACGCCGCTTCTCTCTGCCACCCAGCTCCCCGCCCAGCTGCCCCTGGGACAGTCCTCCTCCACGGCAGACCTCTCGGCCTTCTTCTGAGCTCCAGGCTTTGCCCCCAAATGATCCCCGAACGTCCTTCTGCGAGGGCCGTCGAGCTGGCTGCGGAGGGCCTCCTTCTCCTCTGACATCGAGCCCATCTCCACTTGCAGAGTCGCCTCCTCCATCTCTTCCGTCCCTTGCATCACCATGAAGTCCTGGCCAGCAGACAGGGCCCTCTGCGCTACCTCACCGCCTCCTTCCCTCGGGGCTTCCCCTTCCCCATCCCGCAGCGGCGCCTGCCTCGCTACTTTCCTTCGGCTCCTGACATAATCCAGCTTGTCGTGCTTCTCCTCGGCGAGCTGGAAGATGGTCGGGACAGCAGTGGGCTTCAGGAGCCGGTGCTGGTCTTCCAGCCGCTTGGAAAAGCTGTCTTTGGTGAAGTGCTCGCTGCAAAGAAAGGAGTACTTGGTGGGCGTCCAGTTGTCCCTCTGAACAGCCTTCAGCCACTGAATCAAGCGCTTCGAATCCTTCAGAGGGAACCTAGAAGGGAAGGAGACAAAACCCATGAGGAAATAAGGCACGTTTTGGAAGTCGGGAGGGTCGCACTCTTGGGATCACAGAGCCACAGAATGGTAAAGTTTGGAGAAGACCTTGAAGAGGATGGAACCCAAGGGTATGGGTGGGTTTTAGGAGACTGGTGAAAGCTGTGTTTTGATGGGCTCCGCTCATTAAAGGGTATTTTATACTCAATCCCTGCCTTACCAGCCCCGCTCCACAAAACGTGCAGGGCTAAAAACCATCATTTCCAGTTTCACCAGCCGCTCCCGTCCCCCCGCGAGGGACAAACCCTCCTGTCCCCAATGAAAGGGGGGATGCGACCCCTGCCCACCCCCGAGCCCATCCCACACGGGCTGCGGGCACGGGCTGTGCCCAGCGACACCCGGGCGGTGTTAACACCGGGCCCAAAGCGGGGGCAGCGCCGGGCCGGCTCCCCCGGGCCAACAAAGGGCGGCGGGGCCCGGTGTGGGGAGCGGGGCCCGGTGCGGGGGGAGCGGGGCCCGGTGGGGCCTGGCGGGGGCGGCCCGACCGCGGCACCTGCGCGGGCCGGGCGGGCCGCCCTTACCTGTGGAAGGAGACGGCGCCGCGGCGCGCCTTGCCCTGCCGGTTGGAGCAGTTGGCGGCGGCGCAGCAGATCACCATCTCCTCCGGCCGCCGCCGCCGCCGCCGCCCTCGGCCGGCCGGGCCCGCCCCGGCCCCGGCCCCGGCCCCGGCCCCGCCGTACGGCAAGATGGCGGAGCCGGGTCACCCCGCCGCCCCTCACCGCTGGGGAAGGGGTTTCTGTACGGCACAACATGGCGGCCGCCACACGGCCGCCGCCATTTTGGCCGAGGCGCAGCCGTACGGCGACGGTGCCGCGGGGGAAAGGAGGGGGTCGCTCCCGGCGCCGCTCGCTTGCCTCCTCGGCGCTGCTGGGCGTCCGCCTCCCGACGAGCCGCTCGCTCCGCCGCGGCCGAGCCGTCCAAGGCGTCTCCGAGAGGGGCGGGCATGGTGGGGGGGGTTATCCTCACGGGGAACGAGGGGCGGGGCTCGGCCGGCTCCGTACAACAAGATGGCGGCGCCCCTTTACCACAGTTTCTTCAGGCTAACGCGCCACGGGCCTAGCCCGCCGGCGCTCCACGCAACGAACGGGCTCATCCCGCGCCTTCTCGCCTCCCCACCGCCCGGCCCCAGCCCCGGGCCCGCCGCGCCCCGCTCCCCTGCTCCGTACGGCAACATGGCGGCCCCCGCAGCGCGGAGGAAGCGGTCCGGCGCGCCGAGCCGTGACGAGCGCTGCCGCCAGCCAATCGGTGCGGAGGCCGGCGGCCAGCGGCGCTCCCATTGGCCGGGCGCGGCGCGTCGCTCCAGCGGCCGCGCAGGGCCGCGCCGGGCGTGAGAGTCGGCGGGGCCGCAGCCTCGGCGGGGCCGCCATGGACGCAGGTGGGTCCGGCCCGGCCCTGCCCGCGGCTTCTCCCCCGAGAGACCCCCGTGACAGACCCCCTGACACGGCCCTGCCCGCGGCCGCTCCCCTGAGGGACCTCCCTGAGGGATCCCCCGGCCCTGCCCGCGGCTTCTCCCCTGAGGCACCCCTGGCCCGGCCCTGCCCTGCCCGCGGCTTCTCCCTCGAGAGACCCCCTGAGGGACCTCTCTGAAGGACCCCTGACACGACCCTGCCCGCTCCCCTGAGGGACCCCCATGAGCGACCCCCGGCCGGGCCCTGCCCGCGGCTTCTCCCCCGAGGGACCCCCATGAGGGACCTCCGGCCCGGCCCTGCCCGGCGCGGCCTCCCCGGCGGGGAAGGCCCCGCTCCCCGTCCCGGGCACGGCCCTGCGGGGCCCTCATGGGGAGGAAGGCGGCAGTGGGTCCGGCGTGCCCTCCCGCAGCACTGCTGCCGCCGGAGTTCGGGGAGGAGGGGGCTCTGGAGGGGACGAGGAGCGGGCTCTGGAGGGGATGGCGAGGAGATGAGGAGGGGGCTCTCGAGGGGTTGGCGAGGGGATGAGGAGGGGGCTCTCGAGGGGTTGGGGCCCGGCCCCCCATGGCCCTCACCGGGCGTTCCAGCAAAGCTTCGCTGCAGATTTTTGCTTTCCTACAGGGGAAATACGAAAATGAAGCGTGCGGCTGTGGTGCCGGGACCCGCTTCCCTGGTGTAGTGGCAGCTCCCCCCGCCCTGCGCAGAGATAAGCGTTGTTCCAGCCCGGCAGAGCCGCCCTGTGCTCCGGCGGCTCCTCCTGCGCCTCGCAGGGTGCGGGGGGCCCGCAGCTCCCGGCAGGGTTTGTCCTTGGTGCTGCTGCTGTTGTTGTCATTGTCCCCGCTCGGCCGGAGCGTCCTTGGATCCAGTGTCACACCGGGGAGCAGGACGCGTTCCGGGGAGTGAACTTGCACGCCTTGAGATGTGTGCTTTCCCTTTTCGAGGGAGAGTGGGGCTGGATCTCCCCCGTGCCAAGAGGAGGGGCAGGAGGGTCTCTGGCTCAGCCCCCGGGTGTCCAGCCCTGCTCCCAGCACGGGCAGAGACCTGTCAGGCAGTCTTGGAAATGTTTGCTCTGGGCCTCCAGGGAAGCACCATTCTCCAGCTGACTTTCTTCCCTGGCTGTCTCTTAACTGCCCTTTGGTTCTCAGATAATCAGGATTTGTCTTGTTTGAGAGAGCTTAGGGGAAAGAAAATATTTAATCTTTTGTCTGCAAAGGCCAGAAGGAAGGGTTTTTCAGCAATGAGTTTTGCTAATGCAGTGAATTTACCCTGTCTTCTTGACTCTCTTTTGAAATGTTCTGTGTTCAGTACCGTTCCTGCTCTCTGCATCAGCTGAGGGAAAGGATCATCCACCTCATTGCTGATTCTTTTTTGGTGGTGTTAATTGGAGGCTAAAGGATTTGGGGAGGATCTCCAGGAACAATTTGGGAAGGGAGATATGGTAGAGCCTGGTTTTTCTTCAGTGTGATGTTCAAACCCTCAGCTTCGGTATTTTGTGTGAGAAGGTTTTCAGCAGGCAGGCTGTGTGACCAAGTGGTTGGTGCTGGGCTGAACATGCACTGTTTTGCTGTTCCAACCACAAGGAAAATCACCTGCTGTGTTTCTGTTTGAGTCACCCAAGTCTTAACTTGTTGTTATTTGGTTCCCAGAGCTGGTGGAGAGACAGAAGGCTTTGGTTGTGGTGAGGCAGAGGGAGGTGGTGGCTGGCAGGGGCTGTGTCCCTGCTGTGAGCACAGGGCTGGCCCCAGCACTGTGCAGACTCACAGCAGCGCTCAGGGGCTGCTCCTGCCCCTGTGGGTGTGTTTGGTACAAGTTGGGATCATGTTTTTAGCTCAGTTGTTTCATTGTGCAGCTTAAGGGTATAAGAAGGGAGGGAAAACGTCACTCTCTGCCCTAATTCTGTGTATTTAGACAGTTGTTCTTGTGCTGTGTCAAGGTGTGTGCCTATGAGGAAAGGCTGGGGGTGTTCAGCCTGGAGAGGAGAAGGCTCCAGGAAGACCTCAGAGCCCCTTGCAGTGTCTAAAGGGGCTCCAAGAGAGCTGGAGAGGGACTTGGGACAAGGATCTGGAGGGACAGGACAAGGGGGAATGGCTTCCCACTGTCAGAGGGCAGGGTTAGATGGGATATTGGGAAGGAATTCTTGGCTGTGAGGGTGGGCAGGCCCTGGCACAGGGTGCCCAGAGAAGCTGTGGCTGCCCCATCCCTGGAAGTGTCCAAGGCCAGGTTGGACAGGGCTTGGAGCACCCTGGGCTGGTGGAAGGTGTCCCTGCCCATGGCAGGGGTGGCACTGGATGAACTTTTAAGATCCCTTCCAACCCAAACCATCCTGTGATTCTGTAATGCTGCAGAGCTTTTTAATAACCTCACACAAACTCATGTTTAGTAAACTGCTGTCCAAGGTCGCTGTTATTACAGGCATGTGCTGGGTGTGTCAGGAGTTGGTTCCTTGCTCTTCATCCAGGGCAGGTGTTTGTGATATGGCCTGTTATCTTGTGACTTGCACAGAAGTGGAAGAGAACTCAAATGTTCGGGCTTAATGCTGGTATTTAATGTTGAGTGAGTTTGAGTGCCTTTACCACTTAACTCCTTTAACAGAGGTGTTTTCTGCAATGGTATTTTTTCCCCACATCCCTGGTTGTGTTCCAGGTCGGGTTGGATGGGGCTTGGAGCAATCTGGTTTAGTGGAAGGTGTCCCTGCCCATGGCAGGGGTTGGAACTGGATGGTCTTTAAGGTCCCTTCCAACCCAAACCATCCTGTGGTTCTGTAGTGGTGTGTACAAAGCTTTGCCTTTTCTGCTGAGGCTTTCTGGGATGAGAAGATCCCAGGGGTGGTGTGCCCGTGGGGCAGAGCTCCAGAGAGCCTCACATCATTCCCAGTGTGTCCCTGACTCCTGGAAAGCAAGGCTGCCTTTCTCAGGGAGAGCTGTGCACTCTGCTTTTCAGCTGTGGAGTTGAACTGCTGTGTTTGATGTGCAGCAGCTGCACATGTTTCTCTGCAGAAGCTGCTGCTCCGCTGTCCTGGATGCTCAGAGGTCGGTAATTAAAATAGACCGAGGGCTTTCTGAAGGTGAAGTTTGAGAGCACTGCCTGAGAAATGTGCTGATCTCACCCGGCTTCTGCAGCTCGGAGAGGAGGAGCAGCTTTAAACAGGATTTCTGCTTGGGCAATTTCCAGGTTTATTTCTTTTCAGGCCCTTTTTCTCTGGCTTTCAGAGGGAGAGAAAGCCTCCCTCCTGTGCATGCAGTGACACTCTGTGCCTCTGCCTGAATTGTTTGGGTCCCACTGGCTCGTATTTAGACCATCTGAGAATAGCACAAGGGATAGAGTTTGCAAAGTGCTGGAGCATATGAAGGAAAGGAAAGTTTCCTTGTAAAGGAAACACTCAGTGGCCTCAAGCCTTGTGGGGAATTCACTGCTCCCATTATAATGTCCTTCATACTAATTGGGAGCCATCACTTGAGCTTTCCTCCCTGTAAAGGGGAAAGCTGAACTCCTGCATTTAGCAGCTGTGCTTTTTCAGGTATTTTCTCACAAACTACCAGCGTGGCCCTCATGTCTGGCTGCACCTTTGGGCTGCACAGCTGGACACACAGAGCCAGATGTTGGGCATTGCACTGAAGGGCTGCAAGGCTGGGACTCTCGTCCCGAATGTGCAGTGTCATGGCACATGTGCTGCCTTCCCTGAACACACAGCTGGGAACCCCGCTCTGCCTGCTGACCCCTTCCTCTCCAGACTCTGAGGGAAGGACTCCAGCAGCTCCTTTCCAGCTGCTGATCCTTGCTGGGAAGTGTCCTTCTGCTAAAGACCTGGTTGGTGCCCTGCAAAATGTGGGGCTGCAGAGGTTGTGACATTTGAGCAGGGAAGGGAATGTTGCTGAGAAGGAGAAGGAGGGATGGCTCCTGTGTATCATCCTTCTTTCAGTCACTTTCTTCAAGCTATTTGAGGCTCCTGACAGAGAGCTGGATGCATGGCAAGCTGGAGAACTGACAAACCACAAAACAGTCCTTGGAGCTTTAAAACCTTCCTGAGAACTTTAGGGTCTATGTTGAGATTGTATCTATTATCTTTATGGATCTGGAAATTGGTAAACTTTGGCTAGTAGGTGGGAAAGAGATCCTTAATTTCCCTGCTACAGTTTGTTAGAAGAGACTGCAGTAATTTGCTGGGACATCTCTGTGCAAGCAGAATTGCTTTACTTGGCTTGCTGAGGAGTCACATCGTGGGATGGGAAGGGGAACGTGTAGCCTGTGCTATCCTAAATGTGCCTGGAACAGTCTTGGGGACTCATTCACACCAGGAATGTGCTTCAAACCTTTTTTTGCTTTGGAGTGGAGATAAGACAGAGTCTGATGCAAAATTTGATTTAGGAACTTTGGCAAGTTCCTGCTTAAACCAGTAGCTGGTCTACGTGATGGTGTCTTGCTGCTCCTACTCTAGTGTTTTCTTGGATATTTAGGATTGGAATTCCAGGTCAGAGAGCACAGGGGCAGAAGGCTGATGAGATACCTGCAGGAGGCCAAAGTGTCTTGTGTAGCAGCAGATGACTCCTGGCAAGGCAAAGGCAAGGTGTGCACCATGGGTGCCTTTCCCAGAGAATGGGGCTGACAGGAGCCATGCACTCCCTTGTTGTGTTTTAAACTGAATTCACATTCCCACAGTTCTTATTGCATTTGCTCGGAGAGATTTTCAATGGCTGCTGTGATAGTTACAGAACAGTCTGGATTAGCTCTGCTTTAAAGTTTTTGAGGTAGTTTGTTAAAGAATTGACACCTGCAGAATCAGGTGGTTCATTTCCAGTATTCCCAGGCTACTTGAAAGGGCCTGATTTCCAAAAACTAGTGAAGCACAGTTCATCCAAGTCTCCTGTTTTTCCCTCCTTGTTGCCTGTGCCTTTTTCCTGACAGCTCGAGCTGCCCTGCTCCAAGGACAGCCTGTGCTGCTGGGTTGTTCTGTCGTGGTGCTGGAAGGATGGCTATTTAGGCACTGATGGATGCCACGCTGGGGAGGGAGCCAGTAAAGGGGACAAGGTTTGCCTGTCACCTGTGACAGGTACATCTGCACAGCTCTGCGGTCCTCACCTTGTGGGTTACACCTCTAAAGGCTTCTGCTGAGTTTATTGCCTCTGGAGGAGGGGCTGAGCAAGGTTTAGTTCCCATCTTAAGGTGCTCTGTGTTTTGTGTGTCCTTCCCTCAGGATTCTCTGGGAGAAGGTCTTAACCACTTTGCTCACTGGGATAGAGAACCTCAACACTGCGGCTCTTGGGAGTGTGTTATGGAGCCACAGCAGCTTTGACTCTGTAGCTTTGGCTGGTTTTTAAAACACAAGGAAGAGCTCTGAAAGGTCTGCAATGTCTCCTTTCTCTTTCCAGCTACTCTTACCTATGACACCCTCAGGTTCGAGTATGAAGACTTCCCTGAGACCAAAGAGCCTGTCTGGATCCTCGGCCGGAAATACAGTGTTTTTACAGGTATTTTGCATGGCCAATGCAGCGTTGTGATGCTCCAGATCACTTTGTTAGGGTTGCCCTTGGGTTTGAACTACCAGGCCTCTGTCTGTCTTGCCATTTCTGTGAAGAAAGTTGCCATTACATAGCTATTGGGACGTGTAATGAGGGTTGGGTAGCGGAAGCAGGAGGCTGCTCAGAGGAAGGAAGATGGTTTGAATCTTCATAATTTGCCTGTGGGCTCTTTGGGCTGATTGCTGCTATTTTTGGGGGGGCGGAAAGGAGGTTTTTTCTGCACAGCAGCACTGCCCTGTTGCCCAGCCAGATGCTGCCTCTCTGGGCATGCAGACTGTGAGGAGCAGACTTGGGAGGGTGAGTGGGAGGGGGGTTTGGTTGTGCTGGTGCCACCCTCACGTGTGCCTTTCAATGCTGAACACTTTTCAGAGAAGGAAGAGATCCTGTTGGATGTGACCTCTCGGCTCTGGTTCACCTACAGAAAGAACTTCCCTGCTATTGGTACGTGCTGTGGAGGAGCCTAAAGACATCCTGGAAATGATCATAATCCGGTTATCCCACACAAAACAGTGCCCACGAGCGTGACATCATTTCCATTCATAAGGATCTGAAATGTGCTTCATGTAATTGCTTGGACAGGCTTTTTGCTTATCTGATAATGAGAATTCCTCGTGCCCTTGGGTACAAGTGGTTTTAGAAAGGACATAGGGAGGAAATTGGGAAGTCTGCCCTTTTGTTTTCTGCAACACGGGGAGATTTTTGTACTTCATGTTCGTTATATCCTAGTGTGAAATATTATTGAATAGTGGTCTTGGGCTTGAAGTGGCAAGCTAGAGATACACAGAAATTGCTGCTTTTGTGCATCTACTTTAGACTGTGGGGGGAGTTCTGTTTGTGTGTGGGGGTTTTAAATGCCTGAAGTGTCTGTTACATGCAGGAGCTGTAGTGATACGGGGAGTGTTTATCAGTGAACTCCAAGAAGGATGTCTTGGTTCCTCAGGATATTCTGCATGGCCTCTTCTGAGGTTTAGTTTTGTGTTCTGGGTGCAGTGTGTATCAGAAGAGATCCAAGAGCAGGCAAGTGGGATTCCAAGCCCCATGTATCAGAAGAGATCCAAGAGCAGGCAAGTGGGATTCCAAGCCCCACCCATGTGCCCCTCTTGTCAGTTTAATCTCTCCAGCAGTCAGTGGGGAAGGAAGATGGCTCAAGTTTGGAAAAAGGCTTCTTGGTAACTGGTCCTTCTGGCTTGTGCTGTTCTTTCCCTGCTGGGAAACCCTCTGCCTCACAAGCTGTGAGACATCTTTGAGGCAGTTTAATTCCTTTAAATTCATGTTTGTGCCCCATAGTTAAATGTGTTTGAGACTGAAGGGTTAGCACATGTTGAACTGGCTTGCAGACACAATTGGGGTTTTGTGAGTCATTAAAGGCTATGGAACAAAGACAGACACCATTTTCTGAGTCATTTCCCATTTACAGAATAAATGATTTGCATCTATATAGTAAGTCTTTTTTAGTGTTCTTTCTCCCAGTCATCCCTGTAACTGTTTGTCACATCCCTCTGTGCTTGCCCACTTGAAAATTTAAGGGTTAGAGGACTGTCTCATGCTAATTTTATAAAGCATTATCATTCTTGGAAGTTGTATATGTGATAAATTACTGGTGAAATTAGAGAGGACAGCTGCTGACCATCCAGAAGTTGATTGAATAGTTCTCTGGGTGATTTTTCTCTCTGTGCAGGGTAGCTGTTCTTGCAGCTGGCTGCTTGTGAGACATCTCACCTGCTGTGGTCACATTGAATATTTTCTCTCTATTATTTGTGATAATAGCAGGAGCAGTAGTGGAGAAGCAGCAGTTCCCTGTGGAAGGTCTGTCAGGGAAATGCTTCCAGCCTTGAGGGCTTTGGCTCAGACTTTCCAGTGTGAGCTAATATCCAGCTTTTTCTCCAATATTACGTAGGATGTATCTTCTTTTCATTGCTGGAGTGGTTTTATTCTTTTTTTTTGGCTGGTGCCTTTCTTTGGCTTAACTACATTGTTCACTTAGCCAGTCATTGCTGCTTCTTGTGTAGGAATTCCTGTCTCTGAGCTGGGCTGGGAGTGTGCAGCCAAGCTCGGGCTGTTGTGCTCCTGAGAAATTCAGCGCTCTGTTGGGTTGATTGGGTTTCCCTCGGAAGCTTTTCCCCCTCTTCAGCTGGTGTTAGAGGGGATTTTAAGGGGTGCCACGACATTATTCATGGATAACCACAGTTTGGTTCTCAGCCTTGGGCTCGTGAGTCTCAGTGTGTGTCCCTGCTTGCAGGAGGCACCGGTCCCACGTCTGACACTGGCTGGGGCTGCATGCTGCGCTGTGGGCAGATGATCTTCGCTCAGGCCTTGGTCTGCAGGCACCTGGGCAGAGGTAAGGCAGCCCACACTGACTTCTGGGGCTGGCTGCTCCCTCAGGTGCAGCACCTGGGCATGTCTCAGATGCCTCATAATAAGGTAAAACCATTCAAATCCTGTCAGCTGGCTGATGCACAGGAAGAGAATTGTAGCTTGCAGCCTCTAGTTGCTAATAAATACCATGCTTTGTTTCATGTATCCCATTTTCTGTCTTAGACTGGAGGTGGATAAAAGGGAAGAGGCAGATGGATAATTACTTCAACGTCCTTAATGCCTTCATTGACAAAAAAGACAGCTACTACTCCATTCACCAGATAGGTAAGAGGAAAGAAATGCTCAGAAGCAGCAAATGGAGTAAGGACGAATCTCACCTTGATATAAACCTCCCTGAAAAATTAAACAGAATCAGCCTATTCCAGTGTTCCTATGGGGTGTTAAGGTACTTATAGCTTCAGCAAACAGAACTCAGGTTGCAGGGGTGGTCAAACACTTTGAGTAGACCTTCTTCTGAGGCAACACTGCCTTTTGAACTTCTGTGCTGCAGCATTCTGGGGAAAGGATTTGCTTTACAGTCCTTCGGGATGCGCTTCTCCCCCCCATCTATACCGAGATACCTCACAAAAAGGTGGATTCTGCTGGTTCAGTGTTTCCAAGTGAGAATTCTTCCCTATTAAACACAGGCCTGCTGAGGAGGGGATGCAGTGTGGGTGAAATTACTTACCAAGTGTTTTTTTTCACTCATGCTGCAGCCCAGATGGGAGTCGGAGAGGGCAAATCCATAGGCCAGTGGTACGGACCGAACACAGTGGCGCAGGTGCTCAAGTAAGGGCTGTTCTTTTCCTTTTCCCTCTTGAACCAGGCCCTGGGGGGTGTGCTGTCCCTCAGCTTACAGGGTTCTGCCTCGTGTTGGAGCAGGGACTTCCTTTTTAATAACACCCCCTTCCTCTCACTGCTCTCCCCTCGCATTGGTGCATGAGCAGGAATAGGCTGGAATTGCCTGAAAGCAACTTTATGTGCTGAATTAGCCCAGGCTTTGGTACAGGTGATCAGGAGATAATGCATGGGAAGTCAAGGGCTGTTGTTTCACTTATTACTTCTAATGCTGTCTCACTTTCTAGTAACCAGCAGTTAAGGAATTTCACTTGGATTGTATCAGGGCTCATGTACTTGGTAGCTGCTGAGGGGCATATCCAGGGGTGTGATCCAATTTGCAGCCTTGTGGATTCTTCAGGCAGTAATGAAGTTTATAACTCTGCCTGCATCAAAGCACACTTTACAGTGTAATTGATTACACCAGTCTCTCCTAATCCAGTTTCTCCTCTCTGACCCCACCAGCTTTGTCTTGTAGATGCACTAATCCTTCCTCCCTCGTTTGTTTTCAATTTTCCTATAGAAAACTTGCAACTTTTGATACGTGGAGCTCCCTGGCAGTACATATAGCCATGGACAACACAGTAGTGATGGAAGAAATCCGTAAGTACCACACTGGGGGAGAATGTGGTGAATCCTCTGGTAGCAACAAGCCAGAAAAAAGCTGGAGAGCACAACAAGCACGCAGTACACGTTCTGTCTTAGAGAATTCTTCTCTGTGAGGGTGGTGAGGCCCTGGCACAGGCTGCCCAGACAAGCTGTGGCTGCCCCATCCCTTCGCTTTGTTCAAGGCCAGGTTGGACAGGGCTTGGAGCAACGTGGTCTAGAGGAAGGTGCCCGTGGCAGGGGGGTAGAACTGGATGAGCTTTAAGGCTCCTTCCAACACTCGCCATTCTGTGATCTGTGAAACCTATGGCCAAGCATGCTGAAACCAGGTGAGAATTGCTGTTTTAGGGCAAGGAAGGCCCTTGTTTGACTTCTGCTTCATCTGATAAAGCCTCTGGCTTGGCATAGTGGCCTCTGGATCTGCAAAGAAGGTTTGCTGACCTTCAGACAATAAGTGGGAGCTGCTTGGAAGGCAATATCAGGCTTGTTTATGGCCACAAGTAACAAGCAGTAAATGGCTGCTTCCTCACTCATGTAATGGGTAGGAATGTCTCTGCTGTTAGGCAGGGTAAGAAAACTAGAGCAGATCACTGAAGAGGAAAGTGAACAAAATTGGTGGGGGAGAAGATAAGAAGCAAATCATCTCTGGAGTGGATCTCGCACCATTTTAAGGAGTGTTCACTCATGGTTTCTTTTTTTTTCCCCTTGTGTTTGTTTGTTGGGGTTTTCTTTGTGCATCCTGCCCGCAGCTCTGGAGGCTGAGCAGCTGTTGGTGCCCATCCTGAGCCTGTCAGCTCAGGCTGGAGCACTGCAGTAAGCAAAGCTGAGTCCCTGCATGGCCCTGGCCTCACCAGCCCTTCCCCTGGCTTGGTTTAGGCCAGCTCCTGAGGCAGGGAGCTCCCCCAGCACAACCCTTGCAGTGTTTCTGTCAGGGCAGTGCTCTGGCAGGGCAGGTACAATGCTCAGGGGAACGCTGGAGCTGGGGCAAGGTTACAGGTGAGGCCGTGGTGGGCATCATTTAGACTTCTGAGCTGCCACAGAGGCAGAATCAATTACCAGGCAATTTATCCCTGGAGTGCAGGACAATCACCTTACAAAGCTCCATCTCTTGGCAGGTAGTCACAGTTAAATTTCACTGAGAAGTGCCTGTCTAGCCTTAACTGAAGGTACATGCTGATGCCCTTGGCTTAAACAGGGGCCAGTTTAAAAACAGAAATTGGATTTAAGTTTCATCTTTAGCCTGGAAACATCCCTTCTAGAGCTGAAGCATGCTGGCTGTGGGGCTTGGCTGTGCTGCAGGCTCTGTTTATGTGGCCCTGGCTGTTCAGCACTGTCGCTGCTTCAAGTGACGTGGCCGTACAGCTTGTCATGGGCAGGGCATGCGTGTTTGTCTTCCTCAAATGTGGGTCATAATGTCCCTGTTCAGGGCCTGAAAGTCACTGTGTGAGTGGGTCTGCAGGTTTGTGGCAGATACCTTGTGCCCCAAACATTATCAATAGAAGTTATGTTGTTCTATACGTCCATTAATTCGATCACTGGTACGGTTCAGCCAAAGGTTCACAGGAAACGCCTTTTGCTACAGCAGTGAAGAAACATCCACTTTTATCCCTTCTGAGTCAGTGTTCCATCAGAAAGGGGCCTCAGTTGGGCACTGGAGGATGCTGTGCATCAGAGAATTCAAGGTAGGAAAGGCAGGACTTGGCAGCAGCAGCCACAGCAGGAGAGGTGTCTTGTCAGATCTGTTGGAATATGTTTGCAGTAAATGGTTTGGATCCAGCTGGGAAGCTTTAGGCAGGTTCTGCTATGCTGTGCCACCATAGCACTGCAAAGCTTGCCAAAGACCAAGGTGAATTTAGTCTGTGCCAAGCTCTCTGCTGCTTAAAGTGGAGTTAATTATGTTCACACCACAGTGCAGGCTTGCCAGGTGCTTTGCCTGATGAGGAATCCTGCAGTGACACCTCATTCAGCAACAGCCCTGGGTTGGCAGCTCATTTCAGATCAGCAGGACAGGCAGGATCCTGCAACAAAAGCACCTGTTTTAATGGAGAAATCACTACAAATGACTCCTCTGTTTCCTCAGGACCTCTGTGCATGAGATGCACACATACACCTTCCCCATTCTAGAGGGACAACATGTGGAAGAGTTGTCCCCATGCAAGTTGTCTCTTCGCCTGAGGCTTTAGATCAAAGTCTTATTTATTCTAAATTTGGGTGTAACATTGTCCTTGTTCAGCTGGGTTTGAAGCTCTCAGTAGTGATCAAACACCAAGCTGAAATGGCTGGTGATGAAGGTGTTTGTTTACATTGTGTCCTACCTGCTAGAGTGTCCTGGCATCCAGTTTATGCCAGGAATAAATTAAATGAGCCTCTGGCATTTTGTCGGGTTGCCTTGGCTTCGTGATTAAAGTGCTGTGGGTTTCTCTGGGGTTTGAGGGGTTTTTTCACACACCCAGCAAGTAATGAAATTGGCCAGTGAGACAGGTAGGCTTGGAGTTGTTTCTGGACCAGAATTTACATAACTTGGGTGCATTACAGCCTGGCTGTGTGTTTGTCAAGCCTGTAGAATGAGGATGCAGAGTGCTTATGTCATGTGTATGCCCTGAGGAGTTCTGCTGCCCCATATCTTAAAGGCAAAGCTCACCCTAAAATTGCAGAGTTCAATGATCATCCTGCTTGAGGTCTGTAAAGCAGATGCTGAATGCTCTCCAGTAAAGTCTGTGAAGGTTAAAACCTTTAGGAAACTGTAGTGGACTTAGGAAAACTGTAAGTACTCTAGACAGATGCCATTTTTCTGTCTTGCTACAGCACTTAATTACAGGTGAACATTTCCTGGGTTAAGCCACAGCTCTGTCCTCATTCAGTTCATTCATATTCTCCGTGAACTCCTCTGGAGTTGAACACTCCAGGCTTTTCTCTTTCTGCCTACAAGCTTTGTGAATTCAGCACTGTTGCCTGACCTACTAATCAGCTCATCCAGCCTCGTTGGCACAGGTGGTTGCTCACCTGGAAGAACTGGTGTTTTCGCTGCCCAGCAGATGGTAGCTGTGAGTACAACATGCTCTGTGAGCTTGGCTGCAGGGAGTACACACAGCACACAATCCCAGCCCTGCCCCTCTGCAAGTTTTTCTTGTTGTCTTTCAAGCGCTGCAGGCTTTTAGGAAATGGCAGTTGTCAATCATGACTCAAGGTCTGGAAAGGGAGGCGATTCCTGATGCTCTCTGCTCCTGTTCCCTTTCCACAGGGCGGCTGTGCCAGTCCAACCTGCCGTGTGCTGGAGCTGCAGCGTGTCCTGCCCTGGAGTCAGACGTGCTCTATAACGGGTACCCAGAGGAGCCAGGGCTTAGGGACAGGCTTGTGCTGTGGAAACCACTGGTGCTGCTCATCCCTCTCCGCCTTGGGCTCACAGAGATCAATGAAGCCTATATTGAAACGCTAAAGGTAGGGGATCTGGAGCTGAATTCCTGCTGGGGTGATGCCTAAGGATCCTATTGGGAATTAAGTGATTACTCAGAAGTAATTGTTCTGTTTGCAAAAGAAAAATGTGTTGAGAGACAACCCGTGTCAGAGGGCAGGATGCAGGTTCTTGCAGGCTGTAGCCAGGGAAATGGGGAGGGGCTTGGGGAGTCAGGCCTTTTTTTGGTTGCTTTTTTTCCTTTTGAGGATATTACTTCACACCTTGGTCTCAGTGTTTAGATGGCACCGACCTGCTGATGCATTTGTTCAGCACGACTATACCCTGCTTGGTGGGAACCTGAGTGTTAGTTAATGCAGTGCTGCATGCTCCCCATGGCTCTGAGGCTGGAGCTGGTGCTGCAGACTGAGACCAGGAGCTGGCAGGCAGCTGCAGGTGGGAGTATTGGGAAGCTGCAGAATTTAGGGTGTGTAGGGTATGTATGCAAGACAGGGTACACATTGTCTTGCTGTACTAGTGCTAGCAAGCTCTGAGCTGTGTGGGTGAGAGATAGCTCCAAATTCACCTGAGGGTACATCCCTTAACTCAGTAGATTGTGCTTGGATGCTTTGGGTGGATAAGGAACTTAAACTGTTTCCTGAGTGATTGTTCCCTCCTGGGAGTACTGTTGCAACCTGATGACAGCTCCAGGGATCTTGCCCCCGACTGCAGCAGAGCCAGGACTTGCCCATGCTGGGGTAGTGCAGCCTCTTCCATTTGGTCCACCTGTGTGTTCCTGCCAGCAGTTAAAAGTGGTTTTGAGCTGCTTCCATGTTCCTGGAAGGCCCTGTGTTGCAGCCTTCTACCTTCCTGGTGGAGCTTTTCTCCAGAAATGGCTGGGTTTGCTGCTAGAGTTGCTGATTTTCTGTGTCTCTGCCCATCTTTCCCACTGCACTTTTGGATGTTTGCCTTTGTCCCCACCTGCTGTCTCACTGTCTGTCAGCTGTGTGTTTTCTGTGTTGCTCTTCCAGCACTGCTTCATGATGCCCCAGTCCCTGGGAGTTATCGGAGGGAAGCCAAACAGTGCTCATTACTTCATTGGCTATGTAGGTGAGTGCCCAGAGGACTGCAAAGGCTGTCCAAGCATCTCCCCCTGGTGCTTGTGGGCTGCACAGCTCTCCTGCTTGGCCTGTGGGGCACGCTGCAGGGTTTCCCTTCCCTGCTGGAAGCATGGGAGGCTGCTGTGGGCTGAACCTCTCACCTGAGTCATGTAGATTTGAACTGCCACGGTGTAACACTAAACCCTGTCTGTAAGAGAGCATCGAACTTGCTTCCTGCGTTCAGAACTGACCTCCCTCTGGGGCTTGGCTGGATTTAACTGTCCTTTAGGTGACCCTTCCTCAAACCCTACAAACTGTCATTATTCCCCTCCTCCCCTCTGATTTTCTCTCTCTGCCTGACACCTCAGGTTACTTGTGCTTTAGATTTCTGGGGTCTACTTGAGTTTACCCAGGATCCTGGCATGGATAAGCAGGAACAGTACCCAAGCAGTGCCTGTGCCTTGATTCCAGTGTGTCTCTGTGGCTCTGGCAGCTGGCCCTGTGCCTGGCTGAGAAGCATTTGGGGAAGTGGCTGGAAGCAAGTTGTTGTCCTTAGAACATGGCTTCCTCTGTGTGGTTACGAGTGGTGGCGCTGCCACTGCTCGTCCTGTTTCCATCCTGCTGCTTCTCAGAGAGCAGCTTCTGGCATGGTTCTTCCTGCTGATGGTCCTTCCTTGCCCCTGTGTGCAGGTGAGGAGCTCATTTACCTGGATCCCCACACCACGCAGCCGGCCGTGGAGCCCAGCGACAGCGGCTGCCTCCCGGACGAGAGTTTCCACTGCCAGCACCCTCCGTGCAGGATGAGCATCGCCGAGCTCGACCCCTCCATCGCCGTGGTGGGTTCCTGCTCCCCGTCCCCGAGGAGCACTGCTGGGGTCCCCCTGTGCTCCACAGCTCCCCCTTGAACCCAGGGGACTGGCAAAGGCAGTGGTGATGGGCTCAGTGCTCTGCGGTGCTGTGCTCTGGTCGAATGCTGCCCTGGGTTTTGGTGACGTGGGTAAAGCAGCTCCTCATGTGGGAAGCTGTTTGTCCCAGGGCAATTAAATGCCACTCCTCATGGGGCTGGGTCCTTCTCTCAGGTTTGGTTTGGGGTTTGATTCCTGTCTTCTGATGGGCAGATCCGAATCCATATGATGACACACTGTGGCTTGTTTTCTGTTTAGCCTAAGATGCCTGCCCTTTGTTTCCATGGAGGGTGTTCCTCCTGGTTTTCCTTCTGCAGTTGAGCAGGTGGTGATGATTCCAGCACTTGGACAGTCACATCAAGCCTTTGGGGAGTGTTCAGTTTAACAGGGCAGTGTGATGCATGGTTGTAAAGCAAGGCAGTTGGGTGTAGTTACTGCTCACAATCCTGATCATGTTACTTGCTGTTAATACAGGGCCTTAACTCTGAAATGATCAATCTAAAATTTAGAAGAATAAAATCTTTTTCTCTTTTTTTCAGGGCTTTTTCTGCAATACAGAGGCAGACTTTAATGACTGGTGCCAACAAATCAAAAAGGTTTGTGTTTATAGATCTGCTCAGACATTGGAACAGGCTGCCCAGGGAAGGGGTGGAGTCACCATTCCTGGAAGTGTTCTAAAGCCATGTGGATGTGGCACTTGGGGATGTGGTTTAGTGCTGGTGTTGACAGTGGTGGGTTAACAGTTGGACTTGATCATCTTGGGGGTCTTTTCCAACCTTAATGAGTCTCTGATTCTGCTCATGCTGAAAGGAATGTCAGGTATTGTCTTGTTTCCAAACCATTGCACAGATCATTTTCTCTGCAGCGTGATCCCATTTTAAAGCATATTAAAAATATTTTATTTAACTACCAAAGGGAGCATAGCTCTTATATTCTGTTGGTGATGCAAGTCAAAGATTGGAAAATCATTTTTCCAGCTGCAGTGAAGTCCCAGCAGATCATTTTTACCCCCTAAAGAGCACCAGGAGTGGGGTGTTGGTGGTTCTCATGGCTCTGCTCTGTGTCCACAGCTGGCCCTGGTCAGAGGAGCACTGCCAATGTTCGAGCTGGTGGAACGCCAGCCCTCACACTTCTCCAACCCTGACGTCCTGAATCTCACACCAGGTGAGTCCATGGGCAGGGAGAGCTCAGGGTGAGATCACACACTGATTTCTAATACGTTCCTCTTTGTCCTGGAGTTTGATCTGGAGTTCGTGGATCAATTGATCTGGTTCTTTGGCTTTCAACTAGTGGTTTGCAGATCCCACAGTGTCTCAGGATGATTTTTAGAATGATTCTGTGAATGGTGATTGAGGAGAAGAAAAAACAAGCTCACAGGTTGTCACAGTAATGTGAATTTATGGTTTCTAAAGGGATGCTCCGAGGAATCAAAACAGTCTAAAAACTGAGTTTTATGTAATGAAAATCGTCCAAGACAGAGCTACATGGGATATTGGGAAGAAATTCTTCCTTCTGAGGGTGCTGACACAGTGGCACAGGTTGAATCCCAGAGAAGCTGTGGCTGCCCCTGTATCCCTGGAAGTGTCCCAGGCCAGGTTGGACAGGGCTTGGAGCAACCTGGGCTAGTGGAAGGTGTCCCTGCCCATGGCAGAGGCTTGAAAGGTGAGCTTTAAGGTCCCTTCCAATCCAAACCATTCTGGGATTCTGTGACTGTCCAGGGTTAATACAGGTTTCTCCTTTACTTCCCTAGTTTGCCCATTGTTCTCACCTGAATTTCCCCTGTGCTAAAGTTGCTTCCCATTTAGGTGTGAGCTCCTTCCTCACCATGTGTTGGAAGGGTGGGCAGGAGGGATCCACTACACTACCTTTCCTCACAAAACACACTGTTGTAATTGCATTTGGGAGAGTGCATGTCGTGTAATTACATTCCCTACCAGTTGTACCAAAGGTAACTAGAGCAGAAACAATTTGCTAATGCGTGGGGGCAAATGTATCTCTTAACTGGGCCAGAAATCTTCATGGATATTAGTCCAGACCTGGGCCACTTCTCCTGTTTTGAGCCTCTTGAGGCAGAACAGTCTCCTGCTGATGCAGAGTTGGGGCACAGGAAGGCTGTACTGAACAGTCACAGCAGAGTTGTTTTGGGGATCTGTGCTCCATATAATTCTCTCCAGTGAATTTTCCATGCCACTGACATGTTCTCCTCCCTGCTCAGAGCCTTCACTCAGGTATGTCACTGAGTCTTGGAACTTGTGGGCCCTTGGCACTCCACCTGGGATGCCCCTCCAGCTGCTGCTCTCGCAGTCAGGGCGTCCCACGGAGCGAGTGCTTTCTTCTTCCCTTCCAGACTCCTCCGACGCCGACAGATTGGAAAGGTTCTTTGACTCGGAAGATGAAGACTTTGAAATCCTGTCCCTTTGAAAACAAATAGGAAACTGACTCTGCAAATTTGTGTATGTGTGGGGAGAAGGGGGGAGGGAAGCTCCTTGGAGAGCCTGGGGCTACCGGTTTTCATAGGCGCTTGCTGCCATCCCCGCCTCTTGTCCATGCCGGCATTCCGTGCAGCCTCGGAGCGTCTGCGGTGGGATGAAGAACCCAGTGGGGGTTACAGCCTTACTGGCTGCAGTCAGCATTTCTCAGCAGCACACACTTGCTGGAAGCGGATGCAGTGGTGCTTAGGAGTTCAAAGCCTATCTGTTACATCAGCAGGTCAGCTGGGCCTTCCAGGGGAGGCACGGGAATCATTAGAGCGCCAGGCCCTTCTGAGGGGACTCCCTGATGAAGCTTAAGTAGAGCCCACCTGTCATTTTGCAGGAGAAATGTCCAGTTAATGCCTTTAGCAGCTTCTCCTCTCACTGGCCAACCTGGACTGTAGGTCCCAATGCCAAGGAACAGCAGCCACGTCCCACAGACGGCTGTGAAGCCTCCGCAGTGCAGATCCCTACGGTACAACTGCTGTCCATGCTCTGCAGGACACAGCTTCCTCTGCTGCTCACACCCTGTGGGAAGGGCACCGAGGGAACTTCCAGGGGACTGGGAATTCACTAAGCAAATGGCTGTCTGGGGAGGTGTGCAACAGAGCTGAGTTGCTGGGGAGGAGCATCTCAATCCCGGGTTAAATAACAGCAGAAAGAATGGAAGAATGGAAGATGCACGTGTTGCTCAGTGAGTCAGTCCATGTTCTACAATGAAATAATCTCTACAGCAAGTACTTTCAGTAAGGCTGCTTGGAGCAGAGAACTGGATTCCATTGCCCTGGAAAAAAAGGAGTCCAAGCTGGGAGAGGTGAAACAGGATGGTGAAGATCTGCCAGGGTCCTGCCTGTGCCCCAGTGTGCTGGCACAGTGTCTGTGGAATCAATGCTGTCCTACCAAAAATGTGAGCTGTAAAACTCCTCAAGGTGCCCTTGGTGTGTTGATCAGCAGTTCCTCCAGCTACTCCTGTCAGACATTCCCTTTCCAAAGCAGAAGAGGTGCCTGAAGGTCGAGTAGGATTCCGAGCTGTTGGGACCTCACCTCTGCCTGCCCCCGTCCCTGTGGAGTGTGCACAGAGGTGCTGTAGGAGCCAACCTGGAGAAACCCCTGTCAGGTAATCATCCCAAAAGGGCAGAATGCCTTGAGAAGGTCCAATTATACTGGAAATGTTAGCTGCTCTGAGATGGTAGCTCTGCCTGGGGCCCTTCTCCACACAGAGCAAGGTGGAGCAGAGCTGTCTCCATGCAAGCTGCAGGGGAAGCTGCTGCTGTAGTCCCTTGGTGCATGCTGCACACTACAACCCCCTTCACAAGGCTCTGGTTTGTGCATCCAGGTTTGGAACCTGTCACACCATGGTGGTGTGCCCAAGGGTGGTGCCTCCTGGCTAGAAATGACCCATTTCCCCTGTGACTGACCTACTGATGCTCTAACTGTCCCTGTGCTATCCGAAAGCAGAGGTTTGAACTGGGAACCACAATGCTTCTGTCACTAAATTATTATTTGCTGCTTTCTGCCTGCTTCTCTTCTCTCATGTAGTCAGGGGAAGAGGCAGCAGAGGAAGTGGGGCTGTGCTCCATTCATCTGCTTTCAATTTCTATCTGAATAAACAGATCTAAAATCTTTGCCTGTCCTGATGTCCTTGCAGGAGCTGAAAGTGGTACCCAGGGACCCTGCAGTGCAGTAGGGAATGCTGTAGCCTCTTTGAATAACCCTTTTTTCTGCTTTGTCATACAACAGCAGGACACAGAGCTTTAACTGGAAGGGTGTACGCTCTGTTGCCATGGGTGGGTCCTTTTCATTCAGGGCTCATCACCCAGGACACATCTCCCTCTCGATTTGTACACCAGAAGAGTCAGTGCCTAAAGGGGCTCCAAGAAAGCTGGAGAGGGACTTTGGACAAGGGCCTGGAATAAGAGGACAAGGGGGAATGGCTCCCCACTGCCAGAGGGCAGGGTTAGATGGGATATTGGGAAGGAATTCTTCCCTGTGAGGCTGGGCAGGCCTTGGCACAGGTTGCCCAGAGAAGCTGTGGCTGCCCCATCCCTGGAAGTGTCCAAGGCTGGGTTACACTGAGCTTGGAGCAACCTGGGCTAGTGGAAGGTGTCCCTGCCCATAGAACAAGGTGATCTTTAATGTCCCCTCCAACCCAAACCATTCTGTGATTCTGCTGCTTATTTCATGTTCATGGTTTTACGGTTAAGGACAGCTCAGCCAGACAAGTTTTTACATGAGTGTTAACACAACCCCAACAATAGAGCTAAACTCAGTTGTCTTAGATCTTTAACAGGGATTTCTGGCTTTTCAGTCAGGCCCCTAAAGCTAATAATGAATTAAATGACTTCCCTGTGTGCTGTCTTGTGTTGCTGTCAGGGCATGATTCAGCATTCCAGGCACCCACCTCCTTCACCAGGAGTGTTTGGCTGTGAAGTGTTGGCCAACTGTGGAGGGAAGGAAGCATTTCCCATTTCAGCTGATGTCTGTATTAGCACTTTTGGTTTTAAACATTTGCCTTCCTTTTCCTGATAGTTCAATCTGCCTCTCTCTAAGAGTTAAAGCAGGATTTAGTCCCTGGAGATCAGTGCAGTTGGCCAGCGAGTGCTAGAAGGTGAGTTAATTGTCCAGCAGAGACATGAACTCTCCTGGGCATCTGTCTCTCAGTGCCCCTTGTCAATGATTTGACATTCCACTCTGTTGTAGTTTGCTGGTTGTTACTGCTGGCTTAGGTGATTCATAGCTGGTCTGGTTTGGCAGCCCTTGCTGGGTTGTTTAAATTGCACTGGGGGGTGTGTAGGAGCCACAGGTTGATTCCTCTCATCTTGGCCACAGTCTAAAATAATTTATGTGCCATTCACCCTCCAAACTGGCCTTGCTGTGAGCTAATCCATCTATTTCAGGCTCTTACCTGCTCACAGCAGTTCAGTTTCTGTCCTGCTCTCAGTGTACAGCTGGGGAGGAGGCCTGAATTCACCTCTCCCTTCATTCCACAGCTCCAGCAAACATCTTCCCTTGGATTTAGTGCCTGAACCACAGCACTTTCACGTCCCATATGTCCTTCTAGATGAATGATCATATGGGAAAAAAAATGCCCTGTGCCAAAATGTGCAAAAGAATAATTTATTAGGAAATTCTCTACAAACTGGTTGGAGCATGGGGGGGGATGCATTTACTACAGAGGCAGAACAATCAGGAGCATGACAGTTCCCTGACAGTGGGAACTGTCCCTGTCCAGGGCTGGCCCTGGGCTCCACACCCACATCTGCACCCCAGGACTGGGGTTGGAACAAGAGCTCCTGCTCCTCCTTGGGATAGGGAGGTTTTAACCAGGAATCTGACTCATGCTTAGATGCATTTAAAAAATGTGGAAAGGACCATGGAGGGCAGGAGCAGGTTAAGTAACAAGAATATCAGCATTGTGTTGGACCCAGAAGAATCCAAAGGACCTGAGCTGTAGCTACTGGATGGTGATGTAAGGGAGTCATTCCAGTGTGGAAGATCCAAGAGGTGAGCTTTCCCCTATTCTTCCAGGCCTGACCTGTATCAACTTTTATTTCCAGAGTTCTCCCAAAGGTTTATGCTGAACCTCCTGCATGGTTTCCTCTGCAATGGACTTGATTTCTCTGTGTAAGTCTTCTATGCTCTGTGAAGCATCCACTTTCTGTTTCCAAGACAAGACAAAAAAATGCAGGATAGATACAGAAAACACAGAAACATGTTACTGGACATCAGCACATGAGGAAAAACTTGTTAACTTCTGCCCTCCCCATTGCTCAATATTGTTACTGTGCCTGAGCAGTGAAATGAGCTAATTATGCACTGTTTCTGGAGTGGAATTGGGAGAAATCTATTTAGGAACAGACATTTAAGAAGTAGGTGTGAGGCTGGATGAAGGGCAACAGAAGAAACTGCTGCTGCCTGTTGTTTGTTGGCAGTCTTTGGGGTGTGTGACACAGCAGCAGATTCATCCCAGGTGCTCCAAGAGTTGACCAGTGTGTCCTGGAACAGGGAAGTGCCCTCTGCTACAGCCCACAATGCCTGGGGCTGGTCCCCAAATGTCCCCTTGACCAGGAGCAGGAAAGGGGAGCACAGGGACATGACGGGCTCAGCTGGGGAGCTCTCATGAGAGACCCTCACCCCAGTCCATAACAGGCCCATTAGGGTTATTTCCTCACCTTCCAGTTTAGGCTTTTGTCCTCCATCAGGCAATAGAAGGACTGCAGAACTTTCTCCTGGAAGGAGCTGGACTCATAACGCTCGTGCCCAAAGTTCTCCCGTTCTGCTGCTGCTTCTGGGCTTAACTGAAGGAACAGGATCAGGTCTGGCTTTGGGAGTCCCACATCAGGCTGCTTGCACCACTCCAGGCAGAAGTTCTGTCCCAAACAAAGACAGCAGAGTTGGAGGTGAAAGGAACACAAAAAGCAATATCCTGGCTTACCATGTGGGAACTCAGTCCTGTAATCTGGGGGTGGGAGTTGTGCACCTCTTGTGCTCATTTCAGCTGGACAGAGCTAAAGATGTCAATGCCTCTCTTGCAGAGCCCTTCAGAGCTCTACCAAGGCACATCCTGAGCCTCCTCACAGCTCTTACCAGGCCAAAACTTGTGCTTGGTCCAAAAGGAAGTTACTCCCAAATATAAACACCAAGCAGCTTCCATGTGGATCTCTGAGCCCGTGGAGGCTCCTTTTCAACACTCACCTACCCAGGAATTTCAGTCCAGACACGAGAGGTACAGTTTTCCAGCCTTTGGGTCTGACAAATGGGAAGACCTCCATCAGGTCACGTGAATCCATGATGTTGTGGGGAGACCACCAAGGCTTGTCCACTTATTGCTCATCCACATCTTAAATCTAAGAGAAGGAGGCAAATCTGCCCTCCAGTTTCTCTCCCCAGATGTTCTGTATCCTGGTAATTTGAGTATTTTTTTGGATATACATGCAGTGGGTTTTTTAATCCCATGAGGGTGTGATAGAAGCTGGAAGTGCCACAGCACCTTGGACACGAGTTCTGGCAGCCAGTAACTATTGTGTTAGATATGGGCATTAATATCTCCCCCTCTCTGCTTCTTGAGTGAAAAACATGTCAAACTCCTTTCCTTTAAGAAGTAGATTAGGTCCCTTCTAGCAAAGGATGCCATCCCTGCTTCCCATGAGTTGCATCCATGTGCCTGAGTACTGCAGGTCAACAGCTGCAGTCAAAGAAATTGAGGCACTTTAAGACACACTTTTCACCCCACTGGATAGCAGAGCATCCCTTGCTGTGCCCATGGGGGTTTGGGATCATTATTCTGGGGTGACTGATTCAGCCTGTGTTACACATGTCTTTGCCCCTAATTTGGGGCTTTTGCAGACACCAAATGAGCACTCATAGAGTGGGACAAGTGTCTGGGCAGAGTGGGCCACAAGGCAAGTGGGAACATGAGAAATTCAGGCTACATGAAGAAAATCCCTTTTACTCTGACAGTGAGCAAAGAAGAGCCCAGTAAGGTGTGGATCTACATCCCTCAAACCTTGGCTGGAGGTTGGGCTTCATGACTTCCCCAGGTCCCTTCCAACATAAGTGGTTTTGTTATTCTTTGTAAATTTATGTGCCAGCAGCCAGAGCAAGTGTGGAGAGTCTTAAATAAACTCCTGCAATCGTTCTCCAGAGTCAAAGAGGTCAGCTTCCAGTCCAGGAGTCTGTCCAGATTTACAAAACACACCCAAGGAAGTTTCTCTCTTTGCTCTGGGGCAGGGCAGACCTGGGCAAACACACCGTGTCAGCACCTGAGCTGAAACTTCCATCCCTCATTCCCAATCCTCATTTCCCCACAAGACAAATGGCCCCTGAGCCTCTTATTTTGGGGCTGAGCTGCTCCCCTGACCAGAGAGAGGGGCAGGGGCTGCTGCAGGACCCACTCACCCCTTTGGCACTTGTGAAGGCCACTCCAGAGAAGGCGTATCTGTCAACCACGATAGTGATCCCTTGCTGCAGCTTCTCCTTCATCAACGGTCTGAAACACAGGGAAGATAAAACAGTGAAGTTACAGACTCCTTTATAGCCACAGAAATGAAAGAGTTCATCTGAAAACAAGAGTGTGTCACCAGTAACAGAGATCACTGGCAGGGTCAGCTGTGATGGGGATCAAGAGCTGTTTGTATTCTCTGACAGTCCTTAAGCAAATATCCTTTCAAGACACTCAAATCCAAGTTGCCAAGGGCTGGGCACTGCTGTAGGCAGCCTCAGGGTTTACAAGGAACATCACAACTCTACTGACATGAATGACCCTCTTTAGGCAAGGTCTCTTCAGGAAGAAGACTAAATTCATGGTCTAGGCTGGTTCAGCCTCTGCTCCCCAATTCTTTAATCCAGTACAGCACAGAGACTGGAAATAGGGCACCAATGACTCCAAAAAACCACACTGTGGGATCTGATCTACAATTACAAGGGCAGGGTTAGATGGGATATGGGGCAGGAATTCTTCCCTGTGAGGGTGGGCAGGCCCTGGCACAGGCTGAATCCCAGAGAAGCTGTGGCTGCCCCATCCCTGGAAGTGTCCAAGGCCAGGTTGGACAGGGCTTGGAGCACCCTGGGCTGGTGGAAGGTGTCCCTGCCCATGGCAGGGGTGGCACTGGATGGGCTTTAAGGTCCCTTCCAACCCAAACCATTGTGGGATTCTATGATTGAATCCAAAGCTCTAAGAGCCCTTGAGACATCACTTTCAGCCTGTTTCCCTGGCTAAACAAGACCACCATCCTGTGCTTCCTGTACCCACTGGAAGCTCAAACCCCGGGGGGATTCACCACCACCCCTTTTTCTTTCACAAGTGAACCGAGCCCGTCCTTACACGTGTTCCCAGCGGTTGGCAGAGAAGAGCAGGTGGATGGTGTGGTCCTCCAGGTTCTTCTCCCGCAGCAGGTAGGAGCTGATCAGCTGCCCGATCTCCGTCGTTCTGTCTGGGGGAAAGAGGGGGACAAGGAGCAAAGGCTGCCCCCAGCTGCTTTTCCCAGAGGGGTGTCCACCTGTCCTGGGGTCTGTCTGTCACGGGTGGGGGAATGTCATTCTGCCCAGGCTGGGGGGGTTTATTGGTCACGGATCAGAGGAGATCAGTCCGAGTGGGGCCAGGGATCCACCTGCCTGGGCCCAGCTGGGAGGAGGCCAGTCTGTCACGGGTGGGAAGGGGTCAGTCCATGCAGGGACAGGAGCGCCTGCCTGTCCCGCACCGGCGGGCACGGGGGCCCTTCTGTCACGGGTAGAGGGCGGCCGGTCCATCCGTTCTGGGGGGGTCTGTCCGCCACCAGAGCCCCCCGAGCGGCACCCCCCAGGCCGGGGAAGCGGAGCAGGTGTGCTCGGTGCCCCGCCACACCGGGACACGGAGCAGGTCCCCGCCGTACCCGGGAAGCGGAGCAGGTCGGCGCGGTGCCCCGCGGCCCGCAGCCCCTCCACGAGCCGCCGGCCCTGCGTGCTCTTCCCGGCCCTGTCCACGCCCTCCAGCGCGATCAGCGCCCCTCTGCGCGCCGCCATCGCCCCGCGCCGCGCCGCGCCACGCCCACTTCCGCCCGCCACGACCAATCGCCGCCCGCGCCGCGCCCCTTCCGCCCGCGCCGGCCAATGGGCACGCAGCGCCGCTCCCGCCCTCATGAATATGCATGAGGCGCGCGCGCGGGCCGGGGCGGCGGGCCTGGTCATGCGGGGCCGGCGCGCGGCGGGCGGGCCGCAAGATGGCGACCGCCATGTACCTGGAGCACTACCTGGACAGTGAGCGCGGGGCGGCGGCCGCGGGGCAGGCGGGGCGGGTGGAGTTGGGGCCGGGGTCGGGATTGAGGCCGGGGCTGGGGTTGGGGCTGGGGTTGGGGCGGCGGGAATTAGAGCTGCGCCACGGGCGGCGCGGAGGGGGCGGGACCGCTGCTTGCGTCATCGGGCGGCGCCGCGCGGAGCTGCGTCATCAGTGCGCGCCCCGCAGCGAACGGCGCCGGAAGGACATGGCGGCTGTGGGAGCTCGGCGGGCGCGGCCCAGTCGGGACACACGGACACGGATAAAGATACAGGGAACCCTCATCACACACGGACACGGATAAAGATACAGGGCAGGGAACCCTCATCACACACGGACACAGATACAGGGCAGAGTCCACTCATCTCCCCTCACACACAGACACAGGGTAGGGAACTCTCATCTCTCCTCACACACAGACATGGGGCAGGGTGTGCTCATCTCCCCTCACACACACACACACACACAGAGATACTGACACACAAACAGTGGACAGGGTGTGCTCATCCCCCCTCACACACACACAGACACACACACAGATACAGACACACAAACAGTGGGCAGGCTGTGCTCATCCCCCCTCACACACACACAGATACAGACACACAAACAGTGGGCAGGCTGTGCTCATCTCCCCTCACACACACACACACACACGCAGATACAGACACACAAACAGTGGGCAGGGTGTGCTCATCTCCCCTCACACACACAGATACAGATACACAAACAGTGGGCAGGCTGTGCTCATCCCCCCTCACACACACAGCGGGTGAGGTTTCCCCCTGCTCCTGCCCCAGCCTCACTGAGGTGAGCAGCATGGTTTGGGTTGGGAGGGACCCTGAACCCCTTCCTGTTCCAGCCCCTGCCACGGGTGGGGACACTTTTCACCAGAGAAAGTCACTCTGAGCATTTCTTGGTGTCGTTTCTTGCAGGTATTGAGAACCTGCCGTGTGAGCTGCAGAGGAACTTCCAGCTGATGAGGGAGCTGGACCAGAGAACAGAAGGTGTGTTCAGGTATTTTGGCAAATGAAGGCTGAGAGAGCCTCACCTGCGGAGTGGGAGGAGCCCAGTGGGCACTGGAATTTAGAGGATGTGTCTCCCCTCTCTTGCTTTTCTTTTTCTCCCCTTGAGTGCTCTGCAGTGGTTTTTTTCTTCTCTGTGGGTGTTGCAGCTCCCAGGGCTTGGTTTTGTGTTCAGCCCTGGAGTTTTAATTCATAACTGTGTGATCACTGTACCTGATGTCCCCTTGGAGGGCCTTTCTGGCACATTTTTCTGTATCTACCAAGTTCTAGATTGCTGTGTACCCTGCAGGACCATTTTCTTTTTCCTTTGTGAAGTTTTTGGTGGTGTCTGGCTGCACAGTAAGGACTTCCAGTTTGAACCATTAGAACAGTAAGGAACTGTGCAGCAAACAGAAATTTCTGCATGTGGGAAGAGAGGGTGAAGCTTGTGGCCCCGTGGGCTCAGTTTCTCATCCTAACTGTGAATTAACCTTTGAATTAGCTGGAAAACACTTGAAAAAGCAGAATCACACCACAAGTGTTGGGGTGTGAATACCTTTAACTTTTTGTTTTGTTTTTAAAAAGGAAAGCATCTTAAAGAATCAAGGGGAGTCTAAAAACTCTCAGGAAGGCTCTCCTAAATATGGAAAGAGGAGAGCAAAAATACCTGTTTTGGGAGACAACTCTCTCCTTGCTTTTCAGATAAGAAAGCAGAGATTGACAGCCTGGCAGCTCAGTACATCGAGTCAGTGAAGAACATGGTGCCTGAGGAGCGGGTGGAGCACCTGAAGAAGATCCAGAGTGCCTACAGCAAGTGTAAGGAGTACAGTGATGACAAAGTGCAGCTGGCCATGCAGACCTACGAGATGGTGAGACTGCAGCAACGGGCACAGCCGGCGGTGCTGCACGTGGAGACACTGCCTCTTCTCCTGGCACACCTGCTTCTATCTGAAAAACCTCACTGAAACTAGTTATTGGTCCTCAAGCTTATCTTTTCTCACTCTTTCCATCCCCAAAAAGCCTCCTGCTGTGTCTCTGGGGTTTGTGCCAACTCTTCTGCTGAAGAGTTACTGAGTTTATCTCCCCTGGGGGTTGCTTTATGGGTAGTACCCCTGTGCTGTGTGATAATGCCAGAACATTTACCCCACTCCCTCCTCCCCAGCAGCATCTCTGTCACCTGATAATTTATTTGGGGCTGGTCTTGTTTACAAGCAAAGTTTTTTAAGTCAACTGTAGTACTTTATTGTGGAGGAATGAAGGAAATCTGCTCGATTGCCTTGGTTTATTGGACATCAAAATTTCCTCAATGGACCTTGTGGGAAAATCCTGTTTCTTAAGATGCAGCTTTCCAGTTTTTCTTCTTCTGTCCCTACTCCTGTGTCCCTGTAGCTGCCCCTTGAATAATTCTTACCCCTGTGTATTTTTTCCCCTGGATAAAATTTGGGTGAGGAGAATCCTTCTGACTGTACCGAGTGTGTGTTGTCCAGCTTGTGGAGGTGCTTTGGGTTCTGCTGCACCTACAGCACATGTTTTGTTGCCATCAAATACTGCAGAAAAGGAAATTGTCTCAAGGAGTATCAGTGTCCTAGATAGCTAGTCAACAAAACTGATGGCAAAGTATTGCAGTGGCACAATTTGGGGGTGGTGGTTTAAAATACTTTTGCTACATCTTTGTAAGTCATATTATTGCAGCCAGGGTAGTACAAGGTACTTAGTTAATGTGCATTGGCTTGATATTGGGAATAATCAGCATCTGTTTGTATTTATTAATAATTTTCTTTAATTAGCATGACACAGTGGAGTACCAGGCAAAAAAAATGAACTGATCTCCAAAACGTGCTTCAAAGACTATTTGCATTTTGAAAATTGCAGGGACAGAACGGTTATTTTTAGTATCTCTGATGTTGTTTTGTTCTGCAGAGCATTAGTGTGAGTTCCTTTGACCCTCCTTTATGTCACCTCCCTATTCCTCCCTTTCTCTTTGCCCTGGAGGGTTTGGTCCTCTTGCTTTCACCTGGTTTTCCCTCCACCTTCCTTCACTCCTCGTGTGTGCCTTTTCCCTTCTCCCAGCCCGTACTCCTTCCACACCTTGTCCTGTGCTGCTGCCCTCTCTTTGTGCCCGTAAGAGCTGAGCTCTGGCCCTTCCCCTTTTCCCTGGGGGCTCCTGGTGGTGGTTGTGCCGTGGCTGAGGTGGTGCTTTGCCCTGGCTGCAGGTGGATAAGCACATCCGCCGCCTGGACGCCGACCTGGCGCGCTTCGAGGCCGATCTCAAGGATAAACTGGAAGGCAGCGACTTCGAAAGCCCTGCATCTCGGAGCCTCAAAAGTGGGTACATTTCCTACAGCTGAGAGCCTTTAAGAGCACTGGGGGTATGGAACCAGGAAGGCTGAGGTGTGAAATAGGCTCTGTACTTCTGGAGGAGGGAAGGAAGTGCACCGCAGTGCCCTCCTCTGCTTGCCTTGAGTGCTCTTGAAAGTATTGACACTGGGCAATAGATGAGGAGAAATACAGTGCTGGGATCAAACTCACTGTGTCCCAGTAAGGTTGTTACTGGTTGTAAGGAGGGAGCTGCCTGAGGGGCAACTGACTGTGCCAAACCTGCACTGGTCTGTGGAATAGTGTGAGTTTAGGCTTGATCTGTTACTAAGTAAGTTCTAAGCTCTTTTGAAGGAGGTTTGCCTATTTTCCTCCTTTTACCAGGATTTGAATACTAATCAAGCTGTAAAAAACCAGGAAAAATCAGGAGGCAAAGGAAGGTAGCAGTTTCTGTCGTGTAGAATGAAGTCCTGTGTGATTACAGTGAACGTGGATAACAGCACAGCACAGCTTTATGCCTTGGAGCTATGAAAGAGCAAGGAGGTGGAGATAAAAGTTACATCAGTTACCAAGTAACCTATTAATTGTTTTAAAATGTTCTGAGATTTTAAGAAGTTACTGCCAGCCCGATCAAATGTGATGCTGTTTGTATCTTGTGCTAACATACTGCAGTGTTCTAATTGCCAAAGGAGTGTGGTGCTCAGTTGTACTTGCTAATTTGGTTTATTTGTGGCATAAAAATGTGTTTCAGAGGCAGCACATTCAATTACATATGAAAGAAGGATTTCAAGACAGTGACTGCATCCAAAGAACAGCATCTGGGGCTGTTGCTGTCACTCAGGCTGAAAAGATGGGGTTGTTTTTCCTTTCTAGAGGGACGGAGTCAGAAAGACAAAAGAAGCTCTCGTGGTCGAGGCAGGAGAACATCTGAAGAAGATACACCAAAGAAAAAGAAGCTCAAAGGAGGGTAAGGCAGAGCCAGGCCCAGCTCCAAGGACTTGGGCTTGACACTTGATGAATTTTCCATGAGCTCGAGTTACCCTGTTTATGACTCGTGTACGGTGTTAGAGTGTTCTGGACTTGCTCTGTTCCATCAGTGTTCTGCCTGGGACCAGCCAGCTTTGTTAATGAACTCCTTGCTTGGCATGTGGAAGCTCAGCATGCTTGGAACACTCTGACTGGAAGGACAAGATCAGCCTCTCTGTTGCTCTTGGCAAGCTGGGGGAAAATAGCTTTGATTTTTGTCACACGGCTATTTTTAACTTGTCCATCAGGACAGAGACTGATGTTGTATTGTTGTTCTAGAAATCCTGGAGATTTTGGGGGGTTGTTTTCAAAGAAGCCTGTCCTAAATAGCCTTGAATAATCTAGTTTGGTTTTGGGAAGCAGGGAGGAAAGCGTGTCCCCTCTCTATGATGTGATGGGTGTTAAAGGGGCTCTGTTTGTTCTGATATTTTTAGTTGGTTAAATGGTTGGGCAGAAGACTAAAAATAGTTTCTGTGGAGTGCTACTGACATGTCAACACATTTCTGTCAGAGCAAGACTCTTGACTCATACCTGACAACAAGAAAAAAATGTATATTAAAACTGACTGGGAGGAAAATACCCAAACAGGTAATTCTGCCCACGAGCAGGAGTGATCTCTGTGAGAATTTTGTCACTTTAGTCGGGGCATCTACAAATCCTTCTCTTAATTCTTCCTAGTCATACTGTGTTGGGTAATACATGGTAATGTAATCTAAGTCTAAAGTAGGGTCAGGGTGGTTTAGGGAAGATAATCATAAAACACTAATTTTCCTGAGTGGGATTTAAATCTTGGAAATGTCAAATCCCAGAGTGGTTTTGCCTGGGAGGAGCCTTAAAGCTCATCTCATTCCACCCCCTGCCATGGGCAGGGACACCTTCCACTAGCCCAGGGTGCTCCAAGCCCTGTCCAACCCAGCCTTGGACACCTCCAGGGATCCAGGGGCAGCCACAGCTTCTCTGGGCAACCTGTGCCAGGACCTCACCATCCTCACAGCCAAGAATTCCTTCCCAACATCCCATCTAACCCTGCCTTCTGGCAGTGGGAAACCATTCCCCTTGTCCTGTCCCTCCAGGCCCTTGTGAGGTGGTGTTTCCTGCAGCTGAGAATGTTTTGTCCTGGCTCTGTCCTTGCCCACAGGTCTGAGTTTGCTGACACCATCCTGTCCGTGCATCCCTCGGATGTCCTGGACATGCCAGTGGATCCCAACGAGCCCACCTACTGCCTGTGCCACCAGGTGTCCTATGGGGAGATGATTGGCTGTGACAACCCAGATGTAAGCACCTGAGACAGCATTTATTTTCTCCTGTTGGCAGCATCCCAACCCTGTGCAGTGTCAGGAAGGGGTCCTTGCTCTGTCAGATCCTACACATGCTGGGAATATCTGTGAATCACTAAGCAGCTCCTCTGTGGGTTTTCCCTGTCTGTTTTGCAGTGCCCAATTGAGTGGTTCCACTTTGCCTGTGTGGACCTGACCACCAAACCAAAAGGGAAATGGTGAGTGTGGCAACATACAGCTTTGGGATTTTTATCAGGCTGCAGTTTGCCTCAACCAGAATGAAAATGAATTAAACCCCTGTTGTGACCCTTCCTGGCAGAGGAGCTTTGCTCTTCTCCTCGGAGGGTTTGCATCCTCTCTGACTGTGTTTGAAGGTAGAAGCTACAAGGGGAACCCTCTTCCTACAATCCATTTCCACAGGAGTCTTGGGTTCTGGTGGGAGCAAAACTGCCTGATAAACAGAGCAGGTTTTGACCTGATGTTTGTGTAACCTTGTACAGGTTAGAGCTGAGGTTTGCTGTGTCGTCACTGGTTGTGGCTCTGTTTAAAATTGAGAGACATATTTGTTTTTTTCACTTCTGGAGGCAAATTTTGAAGGCTCCTCAGGGTTTTACTTATGTATGTGCTCACCTTGGGAAGAATCATGGGCTTGTTCTGTACTTAGTTTTGCCTAATGGGCTGCTTCAATTAACAGGATGCCTGCCAGAAACAGGCTGAATGTTCACAGGTAATCAAAGCAGTCCTTGGGCTCTGTGCTGTTGATTTCAGGAGCTGATTACCCTGTCTCCCTGCCTGCAGGTTTTGTCCTCGTTGTGTTCAGGAAAGGAAGAAAAAGAAGTAAGGAGCAGAGGGGAATGCACCGCTGAGGCAAGAAGAATTTAATATATTCCTTCATTCACGTTGCAATATTACCTTTGATTAGTTTTTGTTAATCTGCCCTCCATCTTTTTCTGGTATGGTATTTAATTATCCAGTGGCCAGTTGTAATTCCTGTTCTTTCATAAGAAAATGATTTTGAGAGGGAGCCCCAAATCCCTTCGCCACAGAGATTTTATTTATGTTACTCTTGCACAGTAATAGTGAGAGAAGGTGTTGCCTTTCCTGGCTGTTTCCATTTCCCTGAAGATCCTCTGAGGACATCACTGTGAAGATGAAACCTACAGTATTCTTGGAGAAAGAGAAGGTCGGATTTATTCACAAAATAAGATGAAGGCCTGAATTGCCAGCTGTGACTGCCTGTGTGGGCAAATCAGGAAATCAGGTTTTAGGGCAAGGCTCCATGAGGACACTGTGTTTGTTCCCACGATGGTTTGCCTCTGCTGTTGGAGAAGGTCATTCAGGAATATTCTGATTTTTTACTGGGCCACATTTGCATGTTCTTGACTTCTTTAAGCTGCCTGTCAGGTGTTGAATGTGAATCCTTGTGTTGACACAGTGTCAGTGGCTGCAGCAGAAGGGAGAGAGGAAATCAGGAGCAGGAAAGCAAAAGTCTCTGCTTTCCTCTTTCCTCTGAGTTACAGTGGATGCAGAGGTTGAGGGAAGGCCAGAGATGAGTCTTGTCTTTATATCTCTCTCCTGCATCATGGGCTTTGCCTGCCTACAGTGAAAGATGTAGTGCAGACAGGTGATTCTGCTGGTGGAAGGGGAAGAAAAAGCCCCAAACTCCCGAACTTTGCTGGCTGTGTCCCTGAGTTGGTGGCAGCTCTGTGTGCAGGAGCTCTTGGAGACTGCTGCAAAGGCAGGAAGGAACTTCCAGATAAGCTTTTCTTCTGCTGAATAGGCAGTATAGGAGATTAAAAACACTTCTGAGATTCTGGCACATGTTTTCAAAGAAAAAAAGGCTTTTCCTGCCTTACTCAGCCTCTTAATTGCGTTTTGCAATGAAGGAAAGTAGAACACAGCTCCTGCCACTCCTCCTCCCCTCTGGGGCTTTGTGCCTGCTGCTGACACAGATGAAACCTCTCAATCCTGAGGAAGCATTTCTGTGAACCTTTGGATTTATTGCATCTCCTCTGGGAAAAACCAAAATCCCTGTCTCCAGGGTCCTGTCATTTAAAGTGTGATGTTGCACGTGGCTCCACTACGTTGCATCATGCAGAGGTGAAGCTTCCACAGTTCTCCTGGCAAAGCAGGCAGAGAAATTAAAATCAGAGTGCTGAAGGGAAGGAGGAGAGGCAGCACAGCCACACAAATCTGAACTCAGAGGTACAGCCAGCCCTCATTTTCCTTCTGCCTCTTCATGAGAGCAAGTCTGTGATGCCTCCTGAGCCAGCCTGTGACCCAGTGACCAGGGGGTGAGAGCTGCTCCTGCTGCACTGGCTGTAGCTGGGGTGTTGCTGTGTCCTGACAACCTGTGTTGATGCTGTTTCAGGTTTTATTTTCCCCTTCCGTCCAATGCTATCATATGCATTTATCTTTTTTTGGGGTTTTTTTAACTGTTTTGCTAAGGCTTTGTTAGTAGTGGCATCACCATAGATCAAGCATTTGATTTGAAAACAGTCTCACAATTCCACTCTGGAGGTCTTGCTGGAAGCGTGCCCTGAGGGAAGAGAAACACATTTTTGGAAGTGCTTTTGGGCCTTGGAAGAGCATTTCCCACTTTAACCAGCAATGCAAAAAGGGAAACAAGCTCTAGAAGGCAGAGCCCTGAGAAGGAAGGATAATTTGCCAGGAATGAGGAATAGTGTGAGGTACAACATTCTCCTCTCCTTTACAATTCTCTGATGTGTAAAGCATCTGAGATATGATACCAGCAATAAGTTCTCCCACTGGGAGCACACCAGTGCAGGGTTTAGATGGGCTCAGGAGTGTTTCCTGCCCTCTCACACCTGGCTCTTGAGATGTTTTTTACGACTCCTTGCAGAGAGAAATACCAGTAGCCTTCGTTTTTGCTCACTCGAAGGGTTTAAATCTTCTGACTTTTGAATGTACAGTGTTAAATGTTCCCCTGGAGAAAGGGTGATCCCTGACAAACCCCACCCAAACTGCAGCTCGAAACTTCAACCCCCAATTCCACTTTTATAACACAATTAAAACCCCCCAAAGTGCAAAGACAGCATAAACCCTTATTTTTTTTTCCTTTTTTTAGGGGGAAACGAGAAAAAAAAAAATTAAGGAATGTATACTTAGAAAAAAAACCAAACAAAACCACAAATGTATATCTGTATTTTTGGATCTTGGAGATGATGGATTATATTATAAATAAAGTATTTTTGGGAATAAAAGGTGATGGGGGTGCTGTTAGAACCTCCGGCCGCCAGGGGGCGCTCTTACAACCTCCGGCTGCCAGGGGGCGCTGTTGCCCCCCCCC
>JAWWEW010000012.1:21329544-21376374 GCA_035583185.1 Anabacerthia variegaticeps | reverse complement strand
TGGAGAGGTGGTTGATACCCCCAGACTGTCAGTGTTCAAGAGGCACTTGGACAATGCTGTAACTTTAGGGCAGCCCTCAAATGGTCAGCCAGTTGGACCAGATGGTTGTCGTAGGTCCTTTCCAGCTGGACTGTTCTATTCTAACACGGAGGGATTTGTTGGTTTTGGCATTTGGTTTTATTTGCTACAGGCTGTTTTGAAATAACAGAAGAGATTGTAATTTATGGTTTGTACAAAACCACAGTGTCACCCTTGTGCTGCAGAGTGCAGTGAGTCATCTGGGCTCCTCGGTGCTTGCTTGTCATATCCGTATTTACCAACACGTCACTCTTAACCCAGGCTCTATTGTATCCAAATGAAGCAGGTGATGATTGGGAAGAGCCTAGGGATTTACTAGAGGTAAATAGTGTCACTAGCCTGACCACCTTCTACAGCAAAATGACATTTTCTGTCAACATGGGGACAGCAGTGGATGTCAGCAAAGCCTTTCACGCTCTTTTCCATAGTCTTCTCCAGGTTGGACAGGGGTGTGAGAGGCCTGGTCTGGTGGAAGGTGTCCTGTGCCCTTGGCAGGAGAGTTGGAATGAGATGAGCTTCCAAGCCAAACCATCCTGTGATCCTGTGATTCTCCTGGACAAGCCTGCAAGGCACAGAGCAGCTGGGTGGGCAGTGGGACAGGTGGGAAGCTGGCTGTGCCTCAAGGGTGCTTATTGGTGGTTTTTACTCAGGTGTTCTGGTTTGGGAAGCCTGACTGGATGCCAGGAGGGTAGGAAAGGTGGTGTATTCCCCAGTAGCTGTGTTCTCCACTAGCTGCCTTTCAGTGGTTTTGGCTCTTCTGCAGAGCAGTGGCATAAATATTCCATCCAAAGCCTTTTTCTTGGAAGAAAAATCATCCTAAAGAGTCAGTTTTCTTCTCTTTTAGCCCAGAATTCAATCTCTACAAGGCTGCAAGCTGCTGGATTGCATGAAGGGTGCTGGCTTATGCTTAGCACTGTTCAAACACCCTTCACAATACAATTCTATGATCACACCTCTCTCAGCTTGGCCACGTGGATGCTTTTGAGAGAAATGCCTCCATATGTTACATGGCCTGCCAGTCTCTAGTCCTGCCCTCCAGTCTTGTCCCTTCAACCCTTTCTCTCTACTATGGCACACTCCCCACCTCTCCCCTCATTCCTCAGGACCAGTTAGAGATGAGCTGATCAACCTCTCCTTGGGTGAAGTGGAGCTATCATTAGCAGAGAGGAAGAATTTCTTCACAGAAAGGGTTAGACACGAGAAGGGGCTGCCCAGGGAGGTGGTGGAGTCCCCATCCCTGGAGTGTTCAAGGAATGACTGGACATGGCACTCAGTGCTCAGGTTTCAGTGACAAGGTGGTGACCAGTCAGATTGGAGTTTATGATCTTGGAGGTCTTTTCCAATCTAAATGATCCTGGAATTCTGTGGTTCTGTGAAAGAGAAGACAGCCCATGGAACACAGCCTGTGCTACTTGGGTGTGGGATGATGCAGAAATATGAAAAGTCCCTGATGTTTTTGGAGAAGGAATATGCAGGGTTTGCTTTCTGCCTGGATAAGCTGATGCAGCTCGTTCTTTCCCAATCACACTATTTATATTCTCTGCCTTTTTCCTACACCATTCTTTTCCTTTTTTCCCCCAAACTACTGACCATCACTGTTTCAAATACAGGCTTTCCACGTGAAAGGCTCTTTTTGGGGAGCGGAACTTTCCATACTCCTGTTTTTCATCTGTGTATGGAGAGAGTGCTCAGGAGGGAATTGAGCCTGACACACAACCTGGTGCTGTGGGCAGGGAAGCTCTGGCTCCATTTAACCATCTTCCTTACACGTGAAGATCCATGTAAGTTTTACTGTTTCACTGAACAATAGAGCAGTTCCCTGAGGGAATAGAAGGGAGGAGTTACTGTAGGGTTATTTTACAGTAGCTTTCCTAGACCTTAAACACCAGCGTTACTCTTCGGTTCCATGTTTTCAATTATGCTTTCAAATTGGGGTGCACTGTTGTTCGGGAGGGAGAGACAGGGTGGGTGCATGGGTGTGTGTTTTCAGAAAGAATCATTGTGGCAGGGAAATCTTGCCCAAAATTCAGTTTTTCCTGGGACAGGTGAGCGTTAGGATGATGTGGATGCTCCACACTTTGAAGCACACTTTGATCTCCTGGCACAGTGAGGATGCACTTGGCTCTCTGTACTGGTTTTGCCTCTCTCTGTACTGGTTTTTGGCTGGGATAGAGTTAGTTTTCTTCACAGTAGCTGGTCTGGGGCTGTGTTTGGAGCAGCGGTGGAAGCACAGGGATGTAGCTCTTGCTAAGCAGTGCTTGCACAGCGTGAAGGTCTTTCTGCTCCCCATGAGGGGCTGGGATGTGCAAGGAGCTGGGAAGGGACACAGCTGACCCCCCCTGACCTCAGGGATATCCCACAGGTAGGACTCTGTGCTCAGCAATAAAACTGGGGGAAGAAGAAGGAAGCAGGATGTTCCCAAATCACCTTTACATGTGATGGAGCCCAGCTTTCCTGGAATGACTGAACACCTGCCTGTGATGGGAAGCACGGAATGAATTCCTTTTGCTTTGCTTGTGTGAGTGCTGGTTTTGCTTTACCTGTTAAACTGCCTTTATGACAACCCATGGGTTTTTGCACTCCCAGCCTTCTGATCTGTGGGGCTGTGAGTGGCTGAGCAGGGCCGAGCCTGCCCGGGCACTGCCCCCCAGCACGGAGCAGAGCCAGTGTGGAGCTGTGAATCCAGCATCCTGCTCACTAATCCTGCGTCAGCTGGCTGACCTCCCCTGCCCCGGTCTCTGAGCAGCCCACCCCCACACGAAGGGAAGGATTTCTGGCTGGCACCCTTTCGGTTTGGGTTTTGTCAGGTTGTTTGTTTTTTTTTTGGCATAACCAAACTTGACGATTTGTGTACAACACCCCAGGAGAGAGCAATGAAGCAATTGTAAAAGTGTGGAAAATAGGCTTTTGTGATCCGTGGGCTCTATGAGCTCCTGAGCAAGAGAAGGCACAGCTGACGTGTGTAATGTAACAGGAGAAAGAGCTTGATGAAATGTGCCCCCTCTGCCAGCAGCAGCTGGTGCTGTGCCAAGAGTAACCCTAGAAATTCCCTGTAAAAGAGCACATTGACTCAGGTTCTACCAAAAAACTCAGGGAAAGCAACCCTACACCTTGCTAATCTCTGCACCTTGGTAAGCACTGGGGTTGGGGCTGGCCTGGGCAAGCTGTGATTTAAAAGGAAATGCTGTGTATTTGGGCTCTCTGAAGACGGAGCACCGCGAGTGAAGGATCCCGCAGCTTGGAGGACTTGGCTGGTGGTGGGGCAGGCTGGGACACAGCACACGAGGTTTGGAAAGGTGGCACTGTGGGTGGGGAGGGAAAAGGGACCACCAGGAGGTGCATGGAACATGGCATGGCCATAAAAGACCAAAAGCAACTGCTTAATCCCCCCTGATCCAGGCTGGGAGATGTGGGTACACTTCCTGTTGCCCAAATGAGGAAAGCATTGGCTTCATCCCTGTGTGGGGAGCAGGGAGGTGACCCCACCTCCAGACCTGCAGGACAAATCCTGCTCTCCCCAGGGCCACTTGCAACTGTCAAACCCACTTTGTGAAGTGCTGGTGTACAGTAGCCTCAGTGGAATTTTAAGTTCCTGCATAATGCAGGCTGTAATGGTTGTTAACACCAGGAAGTCATTTTGGAAACAAACCATAAAATAAGGCCCATTTAGGGGCAAGAGTTCTTTCCCCACAAGGCCTGGATACAGCCAAGTGTCTAAGCCCTTAACCTCCAGCTACAATAAGTGCATTTTTACCAAAAAGTTGAAAGTCTGAATGTTTTGAGAGGAATTTTCAGTAGGTGAACACCATTCCTGTTTTGCTGATGTCCCTAATTTCCTCTTACCAAATGTGCCTGGCAGGGAATTACAGTCCTGACCCACCAAGAAACAGAGGAAAGGGATGGCAGGCACTGTCCGGGGCCTGGGCATGTGACATCCAGGGTGACAAAGGGACCAATGCCCTCTACCAGCCCCCCACCACCAGCACCTTGCCTGGATCCTGCCATAAGCCCCCCACAGCTCCCTCCTGCAGCCGGGAGAAGAGAGGGTCCCCACTAAAGGGTCCCTGCCAAACCTTTCCTTCCCTGCAAAGCTGTTGCAAACACTGTGTCCTGAGGCAGCTCTTTATACCTGTGCTGATGTCCTGCCATACCAGCACTTTCCATGGCTTATTAATTAACTCCCACCCACTCCAGGGAACACCTAGCCACTCCCTTTGTCCTCACCTATCCCAGCCATTTATAGCAGCGAGGGGATGCTAGAAATAGAGACGTGGCCACTAAGAGCCAGAGGAGACGAAAAGGGTACTGGAATCGATTTGCAAAGGAGATACTTCCCAGCTCACAGCAGCATGAAGAGCCCTGGGTGCACTCCAAGGTAAGGGCAGAGGGAGCTGAGTGCTCGGTGTGCCGAATTAAAACTCGCTTTGCGGGAAGCTCTGGTTCAGGTAATCCCTGGAAGTTGTTAATAACCTCTAGAGTGAGTTCCAGTTTGCTCCAGTGTAGAGATTCATTTTGCCATGAATATTTCTTTCCTGTGTTCCAGGTCTTTTAATTTGAAAGAGCCTTGTTAAGTTGACGGAGAGGTCTGTTATTTTCTGCTTAAGCCAAAGCAACAAGGAGGTTGTCCCAAGCCTTAAAGCATCTGTAGCGGCACCTCCAAGACAGGTAGTTTTCCATGTTTTCTTCACAGCTGCGGGATGTCACGGCACAGGTTGGAAAGGCAAGTGGAGCCTTGGGCACCAGCCCTGCCGAGTGCTCTGGAAGTTTTTTGGCTTCTTAGAAGAATTGTGTGTCTTAGCAGTCAGCTCCCAAGTGCTTCCTCCAAGGGCTCGTGGGCTGGTTGCATGTCACGGATGCTTAGGTAACTTCAGTGGGACTTGGAGTTGGGGATTTCTCTCTTGAGCTTTCCTTTGTCAGGTCACAGAGGTGTTTTCCAGCCTAAACAATTCCATGTTCCTGTTCAGGTCAGAAACTTGCAGTGTTGTGACAAAGAGGGGGGGGTGTGTGAAACTAAGAGCACAGTCTTTAAGGCTCTCACAGAGGTGTGTCAGGGCAGCGGGGGCCAAACGGGTTAAACTCCAGTGCAGGTTTGCAGGACACAGAATCCTAGAATAGCCTGAGCTGGAAGGGACCCACAGGGATCATTGAGTCTGACTCCTGGCCCTGCACAGGACAACCCCAAAACTCACACGATCCTGAGAGCATTGTCCAAACAGCTGATATTCTCATAATTTGCGTGGTGTATATTTGAAGCATATAGAGCCTGAAATGCAGTCATTGTTCTCTGCAGACTTTCAAGGAGCTGGCATGTCCTATTCACGTGTCACTGGAAGCAAGGTCTGGTAGTGAATCCCACACAGGTCCTGTGGATCACCTCGATCCCTGCCCTTGGCCCTTCCCCTGGACACCTCCATTGCATGCCTTTGCTGGGCTGGGGTGCAGCAGAGTCCCCTCCATGTCCCCTCTCCCTGCTCACTCCCTGAGCTGGAAGGCAGGTATCTTTCCATGCATTAATCCATCCATCCATCCCGGGCAGAGGAACAGGCACTGTGCCACGAGAATGCATCATTTGTCACCCCTGGGACAAGAAGTCCGTCATTTCTGCACATTCTTGGCACCCCTGTGGACTGTGTGCCACAGAAATCGGTCACTCTTCCTTCTTAAAACTGGCCCTTCTGGGAAGCTGCCGTGGTTTTGACCTAGATAATGTGGACCTTTATCCCCACTGTGTCTCTAGATGCAAAATCCAGCTGTTGTTTGATTTGGGGCACATGCCAACCAAATTAGTCTGCGGGGAGCTGAGAGATAAGCTTGGTGTGCTGAACATGTCTGGAGATTTGGAGGCAGGAGGGTACTTTGTAATCCTTTATTTAAGTAAACAATTATTAAAGTATCATGAGATGCCTTGAGATGATTAGATGCAGAGGTCTACAGAGCCTGTGTTCTTGCAGCAGAAGGGGCTGATAATCCAGAGCACATTGTGAGCCTGCTCTGCCTTCAAGATGATTTTGGGTGTATGCGATTTGTTTGCCCCATAAAACATCCAACAGAGGTGCCATTTTGGGGACACCACCCAAACAAACAAATGGGCCATTATTGCACTAATTAAACTCAACAGAAAAGATGCAAAAGGAGGACATCTCCGGTTTAAGAAGGACCTCCAGGTGGGCAGGGTGTTGTGTTTTGGAAAACCACTGCACAGTTCAGTTTCAATAAGACTGAGGTGAGGGGCTGGGGCTGCCTGCAGCAGATGTGAACCTGCTCACTGCTCGTGGGCCCCTCTGCCTTCCTTTTCCCATCCCATCCCCAAGGATCGGGGATTGTCTCGCTCCTGTACCCTCAAGAGATGCAGGACCAAAAATGAGGAAATCCTGATGAAATCATGCCTGCAGCTATGTCTGGAAACTGTTCTTGCAGAAGCTGTGCTGCCAATTCCTGAGAGGTTGGTGCCAGCTGTGGCTGAGGGTGTTCTCTGGCTTTGGGAAGGGCTCTTGGAGGAAGGCTTGGGGTCTTACTTGCTCCCTTGGGAGAGTGGGTACCACAAGTGTGACCATACTGTGCACTAAACTGGGATTATATCTTCTCCAAACAACTTAAAGCCAGAGCCAGGGCTGGTGGATTTTGGGGATGGTTACTGAACACACGGAATTCACAATGAGTTAAAACATCAGAGAAGTCAGATCAAGCTTGGTGATGAAAAATTCCTTTTTGGTGGGCGTCACACCTTCAAAAGATCCCCTCTGTGTCCCAGCTGGAGTGCACTGGTGATGATTGTGGTATCACAGGATGGTTTTGATTGGAAGGGATCTTAAAGACCCTCTGGACCCATTCCAGCCCCCTGCCACAGGCAAGGACACCTTGATACGTGGTGGGTGCCTAATTAGTGCTGGAAAAGATTCCCCTCCCATCATTATCCAGCCCTCCCATTTAAAAGTGGGGCATAATTAATTCATTACAAGTGCTGTTTTGCTATTAATTGATTTTCTGACTGGAAAAGCCTCTGTCATATTGAACAAAACCCTCAGTTTTGTGTTTCTTTGTGATCCCCATCTTCTGGAGTGATGCGATTACAAGAGCTGCTCGGGTTTCTCACCAGGAAAATCTTTATAACCCTACAAAGGGCTCGTTTTCTGGTGAATAATCTGGGAGGCTGAATAGTGAATAAGCTCTAAAGCCCCGGAAAACCAAAAGAAAAGCAAAACAAAAGGCAGCAGAGCAGAGTGGAGGCTGTTGGAAAAGCTCAGGCTCTGCATGAAGCACGCTGTGTCTTGCCAAAGGCCAAAATTAGGAGAATAACAGTGAAAATGGAATTTCTCCCTGTCTTGCCTCTAACACCAGAGCTGCTGACACAGCTAGGGGGGCCAAAGGTGCCACCACGGAGACCTAAAACTGGGCAAGGTGCGAGGTTTGGTGGTTCAGGGAAGGACTGTCAGATAAAAATCCACTTTTTTTTTCCAGGCATATCAGGTGTCTGATCATTTTCAGCCTGTGCCTGGGACTCATCTTCCTGTCAGGATTCTTCCATGTGAAGGAGAAGAATTACAGGTAAGTGAAGCAGAAGCAAGGCTACACGGCTTCGTTTGCCCAGGCAGCTGGGACATGTCTGTGACACCTGATTTAGCTCTCCTGAGCCTCTGGATAATACTGGAAGGGCCATGCCCCAAAATAAGTCCTGGGTCCGTGTTTGGGTGGGCAAGGGATCAAATTAGCCAAAGTGCAGGGCAAAATCAGCTGAAGAGGGAAAGAAAAAGGGATTGAGCTGAAGCTTTTGGGTAAGTGAGAACCTGGAGAAGGAGAAAACTCTTGCTATCTGTAGTGGAGGGATGGGGCTGGTTTGGGTGCAGCCTTGCACCAGCTGGAGCTGTGGTGTCAGAGGAGCACCAGGGCTTGGCTTTGCCAAGTCTCTGAGATGGGGTGCAGCATGGAGAGGCCCTTTGCCCCATCTGTCACCTTCCTGCAGTATCTCAAAGAGCCCTGGGGAGCTGCTGATCCCTCCCACGCCGTGCCATGCCAAGACAAACGTCATGTTCCTCAAGACCCACAAGACAGCCAGCAGCACCGTGCTCAACATCATGTTTAGGTTTGCAGAGAGGCACAACCTCACCGTGGCCCTCCCTGCTGACCAGCTCCTCCACCTGGGCTACCCGAGGACTTTCGTGGCCCACTTTGTGGAGGATTTTGAAGCCATAGGCCAAAACTACAACATCATGTGCAACCACCTGCGGTTTAACCCCTCTGAGGTAAGAAGGAGCCACAGCACCCGCAGGCAAACCTGCTTGGGACCACAGTGCCTGCAGAATAATCTCTTCTTCCTCCCACAAATAGGTGCGAAAGGTGATGGCAGCCAACACCTTCTACTTCTCCATCCTGAGGAACCCCATTCCTCTGCTGGAGTCTTCCTACATCTACTACAAGAACAACGTCCCTGCCTTCAGGAGCTCCAAGGATGTGAACGAGTACCTGGCATCACCCACAAGGTATTACCACCCAGAGGACTACAGGCAGAACATCTACGCAAGGAACATCATGTGGTTTGACTTCGGCTACAATAACAATGCAGAGGACGACACAGAGTACACCCAGGCCGTCCTGGAGGAGATCGAGCAGAACTTCCACCTCATTCTCATAGCAGACTACTTTGATGAGTCCATGATCCTCTTGAAGCACGCCTTGTGCTGGGATCTGGATGATGTGATTTACTTCAAGCTCAATTCCAGAAGCCAGGACACTGTCCAGACCTTGACTCCGGAAAGCGAGGAGCGGATAAAGGTGTGGTGCTCGCTGGACTGGAAGCTCTACTTGCACTTCAACCAGAGCTTCTGGAGGAGAATTGAGGAGACCATAGGGCTCGAGGTGCTGGAAAAGGAGGTGGATCACCTGCGAACCAGACAGAAGGAGCTTATGGAGACCTGTCTCTTGGAGCAGGAGGCAGTGGGGAAGGATCACATCAAGAACAAAGCTCTCCTGCCTTTCCAGTCAGGGGCTGCAAATATCCTGGGGTACAACCTCAAACAAGGCTTGGACAACAGGACCCTGAGAACCTGCCAGAGAATGGTCATGCCAGAGCTCCAGTACACGTCCTACCTTTATGCTGTCCAGCACCCGCACAAGAAGAGGAAGCAGCTGGGATTGCCATTGCTGTGGACCAGTCTCCAGGAGAGGATGCGGCCCCCTGCTACCAACTAGGACACCCACTGTGGCTTCCCACTGCTTTGCATCACCCCCTGTCTGGCATGTGACTGACCCACAGGACTTTTGTGCCTAGGGGGGGCAGAAGTGGGGGCTTTGTTTGGGGTCGCCAAGTTGGTGCTTGGTCCCTTTTTGGGGACCTTGAGCCAAAGACTCTGCATTGGCACCATCCTGGGTGATCCCGTTCCCAGCCGGGGAGTGCTGGGCAGGCTGCAGCTGGCATAGACATTCCAGCTTCTTAATCATTAATCATGGGTGTAATCATTTGCCTGCTTTTGATTTGATTTGATAGCCATCGTTACGTCCAGTCTGGTCACAGCTCACTGGAGCAAGTCCTGACTTTTTAGGTTTAGGGTAGGGGGAGGGAACTGAGGAATGCTCAGCAAGGGGATGCAGTGCTCAAAGGAGCAGGAGAGGTGTTGGGTGTCCCACCCAGCAGCATCCATGCTCAGCAAGGAGTAATGCACTTGCTGGGGCTGCCTTTGGGATGGGAGTTCCAAGCATCCTGCCTGAAGCCAGGCACGCTGACTGGTTGCCTTTCTCCATGGCATGTGAGATGTTCCCCTCACCTCTGTCATGAGGCATGGAAGTCTCTGCCCCACATGGGACACCTTGGTGCTCCCCTGGGAGGACATTTTGTGGATTTGCCCCTCTCTCTTGGGTGAGGGTCCCTTATCCATGGTCAGGGAAGGTTGTTTGGGGTCAGTATCTCTGAAGCCCTGTATCAGCATGGGTTTTGTTGGGTCTCCCCTTGCTGTGTTGGCCAAACTCAGGTTATGGATTAGGAGGAGATGGGGTGAGGCACAGCTCACAGGTCCCCACTGCCACCCTGGCTGGTGTGAGCAGGAGGAGACACTGGCCCAGCTTTAAGGTATATTGGCACTGTTGGCACCGACAGGTGTGCTGGGAACTGGTGACAAACAGTGACACCAAACCCACTGGGCTGGTGCTGCCATCCTGACCAGCCTTCCCGGCACTGCCACAGCAGCAGGGCCATGGGTGGTGGGATGGAATGGGGATGGTTGCTTGGCTGGCAGCTGCCTCAGGGCTGAAGCTGTGGAGCAGCAGCTCCAGCTGGGAAGCAGGAGGGATGCTGTCAGTGGGAAGCAGAGCCAGGATTTTCCTCAGCTCTGTTTAAACCTAGCAGGGAAGCAGCTGAGGCAGGGGTTAACTTGCCCTGCAACCTGTTCTCCTCACAGCCCAGGTGTCCCGCAGGAACAACAGGGATTAACAGCATTTTCACGGTTCCCTGCTCCAGGAACCCTCTTAACCCAAGGCTTGGGAGGTGTTTGTGCCAGCACGCTGGAGCAGCCACAGCCACACGTGGTCACCCTGGGCCATCCCAGGGGCCCTTCACAGGCAGTTCTGCAGTCTCTGCCTCAGTGTTCCCCTTGGAGCTCCTGATCCGTGACTTGCCCTGTGAGTTTTTTCAAGCCCTCTAAGCTAAGTTGATGGCAGAGATGGAATACAGGTGTAAAAAGAGTTTCTTAGTAGCTGACCTGTGTGCAGGTGGAGGTCCTGGGCAGGCTGGGTGTTCTGTGAGGACTGGGGATCCTGGGGAGGCTGGGGATCCTGGGGGTCCTGGGAAGGCTGGGGATCCTAGGAGGGCTGGGACCCTCTGGACCACATCCCCCAGGCAGGGTAGACCATGGTGAACATGGGCTGCAGCACCTGGACAGTGAGGTCTGGCCTGTCCAAGCCTGCAGGAGGAGGGAAACTGAGGCAGGAGATGTAATTCCCCCATCATGGCTCCGCTTGCATCCCGTCCCAGGGGCTCTGAGCAAGGAGGTTCAGCAGCCACGGAGCCCCTGGCTCTGCCCAGGCCCATAAGGGTGTCTTTGTGCCGTGGGCACGGCACCAGCAGCTCCACTGCTGACTCAGGGATTTTTCCTGGCCACCGCCGCCGTGGGAGCCCCGTGACCCATCGGTGGGGGGACCCTCGGAGGAGAGGGGGGTGGCAGCAAAGCAGTGAGGCGACAGCGCGGCAGAAACCCGGCAAGGACAGGAGCTGCTGGGACAGAGGGGACACCCCGGCTGAGCAGGACCCGGTAAGTGCCTTCACTTTATCTGGGGGGTGTCAGGTCAGCAAAAGCTCCGCATTAAACTACAGGTGACAGTCACTCTCGGCTGCTCCAGCTGTGCCTGGAGTGGGGTGCCCATCTCCTCCTGTGGTAAGAATACCCAGGGATATGTAGGGATGTGTAATCTGGGGACAGCTGCCCGCAGTGTCACTCCTGCTGTCCCCAAAGGAAGGGCGCCTGGGGACAGCAGGGACAGCCCAGCTGGGGACCCCGCAGTCTGTGTTGTGCAGCCCAGGTTCCCCCACAGCACAGGGGAACGAGGAGCCCACCGGGTCCATTGTGCTGGAGGCACCCGATGTGCAGGAGAAAACACTCCCTGACCCCCTTGTGATGAGCCCAGGCTGGTCTGGGGGCCTTGTGTATGCAGAGGTGGGCTCAGCCCTCCCAATGCCCACTTGAAAGGAGCAGGGAGCTCCTTTGCTCACTGGCCTTGATTTCCCAGAAAAGCATCTTATAGATCAATTAAATTTTATTTAATTTTATTTTGGGGTCCCTAGATCAGCCTCCTCGCTGGTACCCAAAGCTGTGGCCCACCTTTAACTCCCCACCACAGCAGAGCATGTTCAGCCCCCTCCACCCCAGCCCTGCCCTCCAGCCCCTGCTCCCTGGGTCTTCTGCAAGCCCCAAACCCACCAAGTTAAATCCCAAACCCTCCCAAGGACAGCCCAGTGCCCAAACAGCTGATCCCCCACCTTCCTCACCCCCCTGTGGCATCCTTGTTCCTCAGACCCCATGGGCTCCCGGCACTTCCCCGCCCGGACCGTGCTCTTCGAGAAGGAGTCCAACGGGGTCACGTACCGCGTGCCCGCCCTGCTCTACCTGCCCTGCGTGGCCAAGCTGCTGGCGTTCGCCGAGGAGCGGCTCAGCGCCGATGACGCCCACGCCAACCTGCTGGTGATGCGCCGCGGCACCATCTACGGCTCCTACGTGGAGGTGGGACGGGGAGGCACCCGGGGCTGGGATGGGGACGTGGAGATGGATGGAGAAGGGTGGCCTCCTTGCTTTGTGGCACAGCAGAGCTCCTGGAGATGGCTGCGTGGGTGGGGGAGGCTGGGGTGGGTGAAATGAATCATGGAATCATGGGATGGTTTGGGTTGGGAGGGACCTCAGAGCTCTCCTCCTTCCACCCCCTGCCAGGGACACCTTCCACTAGACCATGTTGCTCCAAGACACATCCAGCCTGGCCTTGGACACTTCCAGGGACAGGGTAGCCACAGCTTCTCTGGGCAGAAAAGTGGGATGGTCCTCACCTGCCTCATCCCTTTCCATTCTCTCCTCCTCCTCCTCCCTGGGCAGTGGGAAGACATGCGTGTGCTGGAGACTGCAACGCTGCAGCACCACCGGTCGATGAACCCCTGCCCACTCTACGATGAGTTCACAGGCACCCTCTTCCTCTTCTTCATCACGGTGCTGGGCAGGACACCCGAAGCCTACCAGATTGTCACTGGCCAGAATGTCACCCGTCTCTGCTGCGTCACCAGCGCCGACCAGGGCCTGAGCTGGAGCACGGCCACAGACCTGACACAGCAGGTCATTGGCACAACCATCAAAGGTACTGAACTGGAGGGGGGAGAGGAGGGAGGAGGATGGCCAGCAAGGAGGTGACCGTGGGTTTTGACCTCCTGGAGCCACTCGTGGTGTGGCTGGAGGTGAACTTGCAGTAGGAAGCCCACAAGCTTCCAAGGGGAGGGAAGAGAACCTCTAGCAGAGGGGAAAGGGGATGGAGGGGGTATCTGTATCACTTGGGATGGGGAAAAGATGGAGACCTACCCATAGCCATGGGTAGGACCATGTATGAGGACAGCCAGGCCCTCCCACCCTCCCACCTGGCTTGGCTGGGCAGGGGAAAGCCCTGGAGACCCTTCCACATTGGGCACGGCAGGGTATCATGGTGGTCACTCTTCATGCAGCCGCCCTTCCCCCCGTGCCATCTCTGCTCCACAGACTGGGCGACGTTCGCGCTGGGCCCGGGGCACGGGATCCAGCTGCGCTCGGGGCGCCTGCTGGTGCCTGCCTACAGCTACCACATCGACTGCAAGGAGTGCTTCGGGCAGCTCTGCAAGACCACCCCGCACTCCTTCGCCTTCTACAGCGACGACCACGGCCGCGGCTGGCGCTTCGGGGAGTTCATCCCCAACCTGCAGACGGGCGAGTGCCAGCTGGTCTCGGTGGATGAGGAGGATGGATCCAACGTCCTCTACTGCAACGCCCGCAGCCCCCTGGGCTTCAGGGTCCAGGCGCTCAGCACCGACGACGGAGCCGTCTTCCACCGGGGGCAGCTGGTCCAGCGGCTGGTGGAGCCCCCCCATGGCTGTCACGGCAGTGTCATCGGCTTCCCAGCACCTTTGGTGTATGTCCCCACCACCTCCCAGGACTCCGTGTCGCCCCTCCGGGGCTCAGCTCGACGCCTGCTCCCTGGGATGCTCCGGGGTTTGCGGTACCTGCCCACCTGGAAGGCAGCGGGTGATGAGCTGCCCTCTGTGGCCACTGGCAGCCACCACGAGCCAGATGAGCCCAGTGAGGACTGTCCTACCCCAGGGCAACACCAACATGCCCACAGTGTCACCTTGGTCCACAAGGACCCTGCAGCGACCCCCGGCCCCACTCCCTTCTTCCAAGCGCCAACATGGATCCTCTACTCCCACCCCACCAGCTCCATTTCGCGGGTCAACATGGGGGTTCACCTGAGCACCTTCCCCAGGGACGCGGAGAGCTGGACAGAGCCTTGGGTCATCTACGAGGGCCCGAGTGCTTACTCAGACCTGGCTTACATGGAGCTGCCCTACACGGAGGCGCCGGTGGCCGGGGGCACGGCCATCGCCTTCGCCTGCCTCTACGAGAACGGGACGAGGTCTCCCTACGAGCAGATCTCCTTCAGCATGTTCACACTGCACGACGTGCTCCAGAACATCCCCCTGACGGCCACTGCTCCCCGCCAGCGCCACGGGAAGCCAAGGAACTGCCTCATGTCCTAGTCCAGGTCAGCTCCCCCTGCCCCCCAGTGCCGGATCCTGCCCCCCTCCAGCACTGCCACATCACACGGAGCCGTGTTACCGTCCCCATGCTGGATTTTATCTCATTTTTATTGATATTTTTTTAATTATGTATTGGTTGGTGGGGAGGCTCATGCCCCCAGCCCAGCCCCTATCTGAGCAAGAGCCACCTCATGAACCTGGGGGGCAACAGCAGTGGGGTGCTGGTCCTGGGGATGAGCAGCAGCCGCTCCTGACATTTGTGCATGGGTGAACTTTGGGGGCTGCTCCTCAATTCCAGCCCTGCCTCCCCCAGCACGACTCCATCTGAGTGCTCCTTTGGTCTCTTTCCCCTCTCCTTCCCTCCGGGGGTGACAAACACCAGCCCAACTGCCATAAATATGAACTGATTAACAAGAATTAAGTTAGTGTCCGGCTCTTGCCTCTACCACCACCATCATGTCACATTTTGCACTGGGGCAGGTGGAGGTTGATAAGGAGCAGCCGGGGAAGCCACTGGGCTCATGCTGGGGTGCCAGGAGCCACATCCTCACCTCCATCCCTCATCTGGCTGGTTTCCAGCCCCAAAGGGCTGCCAGCCCCGAGGGCACCCACTCCAGGGAGGAGGGAAGGGATATGGCCCTGGCAGGGGGCTCTGCACGGGGGCAGCCCTTGGCAGTCCCTCACAGGGCACTCTGTCCATCTCACACGGGGCCCTTGCAGTGGGCTGGTGTCACAGTTCCTGCCATTCCCCCACCATGGTGTGTGCCACCAGCCAAGTGGCACCCAGGGGTGACACCTCCTCCGAGCGCAGCCTCCTGGCACTGCCAGAGGGCCCTACTTGCCCTCGCAGAAGCCACAGAGGCAGCCGAGGCAGCCGTTGAGGATCTGGAGGAAGGACAGCACCATCTCGGCCACACTGATGAGCAGCAGGATGGAGAAGAGCACCACATTCCAGGCCACAATGCCCTCGGGCTCCAGGCAGATGCTCCAGGTGTGCCGATTGTAGAGGTAGATCTTCTCCCTGTGTGACGGGGAGGGAAGGACATGCAGGAATGCTGCCTGTGGCAGGTCAGCAATCCCATTGCTTTCTGCCACGGAGGGTGTTCCAGACACCCCATCCTTCACCCCAGGGATGAGGGGGGCAAGGGGGGTGATGGGGATGGACAGGCCCATATGGAAATCCATGGAAGGTGAGCACCTCTTGAGGTACCAGGGTCTTGCAAGCACCCAGGCACCCCACCACCAAAATTAACAGTGGCTTATTTATCAATAAGCTGATGAGGCAGCACTGCTGATTCAGCCCCTCACCTGGCATCAGGCCCCTGGCCAGTGGCATCTGGGAAGGGGTATCCCCAGACAGCTCCGTGCCCGAGGCCGTGCTCGGAGGTGTTGTAGAAGCAGAGGGGTCCATTGGTCAAACCCACCCCGGAGAGCACGAAGCAGGCGGCAGCGCCCAGGAACGCCAGCTTGGAGAGCACGGTGGAGATGAACGCCTGTGGGGGCACAGGGGGGACACTGAGGGACAGGCAGGCACCAAAACACAGTGACAGGTTGGCAGCAGGGTTTGATGGGGGGAAAACTCCCCCCCACCCAAAGGGGCTCCCACCCTGGGCAGCTGCAGCTGAGGATGGAGCCATCACTGGGCTGGGCTGGGCAGGCAGGGAGAGGGGAGAGGCAGGCAGGGAGATGGGCAGGGATCTGCCAGGTGGAGCCTGGTGGGGCAGAGCCCCTGCCAGCACACATGGAAAGCCTGCCCTCTGGGAAAGGGGGCACCATGCAGCATCCCACCACAAGGTCACAAGAGAGGGGCACCCTGCCATGACCCTCCCTGGGACCGTGAGAGGGGGGGATCTGTGCCGTGTCCCACCACAGAGCTGTTGGAGAGGGGACACCCCTGCCAGGACCTGCCATGAGAGAGGGGGAACCCACCCCATCCCACCCCAGGATGATGGGAGAGGGGGATCCATGCCCTGTCCCACTGTGGGGCCGTGGCAGGGGTGCCAGCCTGGCAGTGCCACCCCCCATGCCAGCCCTTACGTTCCAGCGGGTGCCGCAGTGGGAGCAGCCGGAGCATCGCCACCCCAGCGCCGTGATGTGGGTTGCTGCCAGCAGCACCTGGGGGAAGGAGAATGGGGCTGGGGGACAAAGGGGAGCCACCTGCCCTGCTCCCTCGCTCTGTCCCTGCCCCACAGCACAGAGGGGGGACAGGAGTGACCCGTGGTACTCACGGGGATGCCGCCTCCCCAGATGCCTGGCATGGTCATGGCGTGTCTGCTGATGTGCCCCTCCAGCAGGTACTGGGATGCTCCAGCAGGGAAGAGCAGGAGGATGTTGGCTGTGGCAGAGAGCGTGCCCAGGGTCAGCAGGCAGGGACCCACGATGCGGCTGCACTTCCCCACACACATGTCTGACCTGCACGGGAACGGGGAGGGAGAGCAGGAGAGGAAAGGGCTGCACTGCCCCACGGCTGCCCCACCCACAGCTGACCGTGGGCTGGAGTGGCTTGGTCAGGGGTTTGGGTCCCACCTCGCCCCACTGGCGCTGCACCTGCTTGAGAGCAATCTCCAGTGGAAATCCTAATACTTCTTAGCCAAATGGGCGATGGAGTTTAGGGCAAGAGCAGGTCACACGACCAAGCCTTGAGACCTGTACAACTGCAGGGTTGGCTCCCCAAAATGCATCTCTGCCCAGGGCTGGGGGGATGGAACAAGGTGATCTCTAAGGTCACTTCCAACCCAAACCAGGCTGTAATTCTGTGATGATGTTACTGTGGGGAGCAAAGCACCCACCACAGCTCAGCTTGGCTTCCAGTGTTTACTGCCAGCAGGAGCAAGGCAGGAGAGGGGCAAAATCCTTGAGCAAGGACTTGTGAAGGCACACCAGTCTCCAGACAAATCCAACAGTGACTCCATCCCTGTCGTACACTAATCCTACCATAGATCTGAGTATGCTGAAACCAATTCAAGTTAATTAAGAAAAGGTTATCCCCTACCCTCCAACTCCACTGATGTCTTAGTAAGTCATGAGTTCGCCTAAAAAGTGCCTGCCCATCTCCAGGTGATACTTTCTCCCAAATTCTCCCAAATTATCTCTCTTCTGTACTTACAAGGTGGGAATATCCACTGGTCACTCTGGGACCTCTGAGAACAACCTGGTTTGGGGTTGTCCTGGCCCTCCTGTTTCTCCTACCCTGTGTTCTTTTCGCTCCAGTTTGGCTTTATGCGTTTTCCCCTTTCCGGGCCGATTGTGACCCATTTTGCACAAGTTCCCCAGCCTGAGCTGCTTTTGGCTCTAGCTCATTTTTTTTCAAGCTCGCCCTGGCTTTGCAAAGCAGAAGCGGCTGTGGCACCAGTGCCCCACGTGGGTGTTTCTGTGGGAAGAGCTGCCCCAGTCCCCTCGTGTGCCGGGCAGGAGCAGCTCAGCCCAAGGAGAGCAGTCCCAGCAGGATGCCAGGGAGGGCTGAGCGTGGAGGAACAGGGCAGGGAGACCTGCGTGGATGGAACACCAGCCAAGACACCCGAGGGGGACCATCAGCTCCTCCCATCCTGGAGTTGCGCCTCCCCTCTGTTTTCCAGCCTTGGTGATATGGAATTTTGGGGCCCCTGCGGTCCAGGGACCGTGTGTGGTTGTCCTCCCCCTACAGCCACGAGTGCCCAGTGCTGAGCCTCACCTCCCCACCACGGAGGACCTTCTGGAACAGCTCCTGCTCCTCTGAGCTCACAGCCCGGGCTCTCACCAGCCACAGCCTTTTTGCAGATCACCCCTCAACCTCTCCCAGGACTCTCCTTCCTCCCCACCACTGCCCTCCCTCCGGAGACAACAGGAGGTCTCCTTCCCCCGGGAAGCTCCCCACAGTGTGCTGTCTCCTCAGAACATTCCCCTTGAACAAGCACCTTCTACCTCAGCCAACAGAGACAAAGGGGAGGCAGAGCCAAAGTACAGCTGATCCAGTCTCTGTTAGGACCCTGGAAAGCCTTGACCCTTCTGCCAGCACACCTCCATGGCCCAAAGCAGGGGCATTCCAGCAAAGCCCAGGGAAACTGTCCTCCCCAATTCCTGGCTTACCTGGGAGTGATGGCACGTGGAGCCAGCAGCACCCACCCCTCGGCTGAGCCCTGTCCTGGAGGCATCACCCACGGGTGACTATTTATGCTGCCCCGGCGTGTGCTCCCCGTGTTCCTCCTCCCACCCCCAGGTCCGCCCATGCCACAGTCATGACACTTCCATCCCCACGATGACTGTCCTGGCTGAGTGAGCCAGCTGATCCTTCTGCCTGGTTCTTCTCCCTTTCACTGCCAGAGCTCACCAAAACAGGCACAGCTTCACTCTGTTGCTGCTGGAACAACCTGTGGTGGCTGTGTTGGGAGAACACTCCCCTCTCTCACTAATACTGTGATAAAAGCTCCTAAATAAACGTTCTCAGGTCTCAGCTGGTTCCTACCTACCAGCCTTTGCTTCCTCACAGGTGGCCCAGCTTTTCCTCAGGTGATGAGTGTCTTACCTTGGTGGTAAGACAGAGAAAGGTCATTTCTGGGCATCTTACTTACTGCAAGTCATCAGACAGCAGGGTCTCCTACCCGGCGTGCCCAAGGCTGGCAGCTCCTGTGCAACAGGGAAACTCCTCCTCTCTTCCCACAGAGAAGGTCTGACAGCATGGGAACAGGACCAGGAGAACATGAATGACCTCTGTGTCCACAGACAGGAGACAAAGAAGCTGTAGCTCCAAAAAACAGCAAAAATGGGGCAGTTTTGTTTGCAGAGGAGTTGCAGGTGGCACCAGCAAAGGATGGCTCGTGGGCTGTGCAGGCAGAAGGAAGAACCTTCTCAGGGAAGAGTTTCGAGAAGGTTCCCATTCCTTGGGTGCTCATCATGAGGACCTGAGGCACGTCAGCTGCTTGGGACAGGAGCTTCCCAATGCACCGTGGCTGTGAAGGGGTGTTAGTGCCCCAAAACAGTCTCATTCCAACGTGGTAAGTGAAAGGAGCATCTGGAGTGCTGCCTTTCGGTTCCTACCCCAACCTGCTCCACCCGGGACGACCCACAAGCCCCTTGGTTTCCAAGTGGCATTTCCTGCTTTTGAATCAATGAGGACAGGATTGTCGAGGATATAAACCCTGCTCCAAGACAGGAAGGAACAGAGGATGGAGCTGGAGCCCTCAAGAGTCACATGGGAAAAGATCACCGGGTGAGGCCGGGTCACATCAGGTAATTCCATTCCTCTAGGAGAGGAAGCTGAGAGGAGCAGATTATCCCACAGTTCCTCTGAAAGGAAAATCAGAGTTTGCACCAGCACGTAAATCCCCGTTTTATTCCTAAAGAAGACAAACTGGTCTCTAAAATGCAGACAACAGCACAGCCAGAAGACCCAGGACAGCCAAGTGCTGAGAATAAGCCAATTTCTCCTTCCCCTCTCTACTTACTTAGAAAGAGGGGAAACGTTCCCTCGCTCCTGGAAGAGAATGTGTTGCAACCTCATCTTGTGCCTCTTCGACGTCACAGCGATCTGAGCGTCCCCCGTCGCCACACACATGATCTGCTCATCATCTCCCACGGGAAACCTCGCCACGCAGCGTCAGGGTGACCCTCCTCCCTGGCACCGCTGATCTTCCCCACAGAACCCTAGCAGGAATCACAATAATAATAAGAAGAAACAGGCTAATTTTAGCCCAGCACGTGAGGGGCTGCGTGTCCCTGCCTTTCCCACACGAGACCTTCATTGTGGAAGCATCAGCATGGCAATTATGGGCAAGGAACTTCCTGCCAAGGCCACCCAGTCGTGGCACAGCCAAACGTGGACCCATGTAAGGCAATTCCACCTTGGCAAGGGTGGTTTGGCTTCAAGGAGAACCAGAGGTGGAGTTGAGTGGGGATTGGTGAGATGAAACCTTTCTGTGCCAAACCAGCCTCCACCCCGACCCTGGCCAGAGGATGCTCAGCACAACCCACTGGTGTCTCCTACTCCTTTCTGTAGCATCTGCAAATCTATTCCTGCCACTGGTAAGCCAAGACTCCCCCAAAATCCCCTTGGACAAGCCCTGCAGGGAGTTTGTGTCTAGAACTGACTGAAGAAATACCAACACCATGTTGCTGGACACGACAGGATTCACTTCAGTGCCCTCATGAATGTCACATGAATTAATACTTCACATAAACCAACCCTGTTAAAAGCTGGAAGAAGGGAAAATAAATAAATAAATTCAACCCAAGAGGTATGTGGAGTCTGAGGTATTCCTGTAGTTCCTTGACCTGCAGATGAAAAAAGATTTCCGACCCAGATGGAACGGGAAATATTTTCCTAAGCTGCACAAAGAGATCAGGGTGTTTCCCAGCTCCAGACAGGGCAGGACCACGGCAGTGACTGAGCTCACTGTTTCAGCAGACCTACCTACAGGCAGGAACACGAGGATGACCCAAAAGCAGTTTCTGAATTATTGTTACCCCACTGTACCTGCCAAGTCCTTGTCCACATTTCATGTGAGGCCACGACAGGAACGTCCCAACACAAATGCAGAAGTCAGAGGCTCTGCCTTGATGACACCTGTACTGGGAGGACAATCACAGTTCAGAGCAGAAACCCCCATTTCCTCTGCTCTCCCATTGGGAAGGAAAGAAAATCCTATCCCTGCCTCTTTTTGTTCATTTTCATAAGATTTTTTTCCTATCAAGGTCCCAAAAGTTTGTCTCAGTTCAGGATTTTGTAACCTCTACAGTGGGCTGAAGTTTTTTGGGCTAAGGAAGCAGCACGCTGTTCTCAACAGCTCCTTATCCTTCTACTCCAGTATCCTAAGGAAAAACTCTGGAGCTGCCCATATAACACAGGGACAGACTTTCATTAGAACTAAACCAATGAATAAAAACCCCAAACCCAAAAAACCAACACCTGAAGAAAGCTACTGAAAACAGTTTGTTTTATTTCCAGGATCAAATATTACAATAGGACATTTACATATATTTATAAAAAATGCAGCAGTTGTGTATATAGATCAGAGGTTTCCTTGAGTTTGGTCCCTCCCAGCACAGTGAGCTGAAATCTTCCAAACGAATCCTCTCCCTCCTCCCATGGGAATTCGACATCATTCAAGAAGAAAGGGACTGTTGTACAAAGCCATAAGTTGAAACTGGATGTTCCCCAGTCCGAGGGAACAGCCTCATTTTAAAAAAATCCTCTGTCCTCGAGTGTGGTGTCTCTGCTGAGGCCCCACGACTCGGAGCTGAGTTTTACCCAGAAGTTCTGCTCAGAAATCTGGTCTATAAAATAGCACCTCGTCCTCTGCTCCGCACAGTCCCCGGATCCCTCCATCCCTTCAATCTCAGCACCGTTTCACAAGCAGTTCCAAAAGGACTTTCCAACACTCACAGCAGCCACAGTCTCCATTAAAAACACGGGGGGGTGTGTCCATATGGCTCTATTTCTTGGGAGTGGACACACACCAAGCATCTCCTGGACAGGTGGAGACAGGAAGAGAAGGAATCACAGGAAGGGCATCTATTAACCTCCCCAGCTCCAAATGCAAACATGCCTGTGGGTGCCTCCACTTCCCCAGAGAGCCAGCGCAGGGCTCAGCATCAGTTTGTGCCTTTGAAACAGGAGCTGTTCCATTTTTAGCACGCAATTTGTTAAAATAAATAAATAGAAAGGGTGAGGGAGAGCAGAGGCTGGATTAGAAGTCATTAGAACAGCCAGACAAGGCACAGGCAGTCCTTATGGGACGGTGACGTTGTGCTTCACCCACCTAGAACACATTTCTGCCAGCCCTTCTCCTCCTGGAACACACCACTACCTGTTTGATCAACTTGACTCCAAAGGGATTCAATCAGAAGAACGCAGTGACATTTGATACAAAGTAAGAAGGAATAAAAATTAAGTGCCAAGTTCCTGAAATGACACAGATCTTTCCACTGGCATGGCACGGACATCCCCACACAGGTCTCTGTGTTCACAGTCTGGTTTTATGTGGCTGGGAAAAACAACCACAACAACACATTTCATGCATCTCTGCAGCATTTTGGTACCTGACAAAGCATGGCCCAAGTGATGCTTGGCCCCAAAAGAAAACTGGTTTTACTTTAGCCCTTGTTGCTCCAGGCCCTGTGACCAAACCCAGTGCTCGGGCAGGGAGGGGAATCTGAGACCCTTGGGCAGGGAGGGGAGTTATTAAAACCTGACCTAACCCCAGTTTCTGCAGTGAGACAAACCACAGCATTGGCAGAAGGAGGAGATGCCAGGGCTGGTGCAGGCTGAGTGTGTACACTGGTCATCTTTTAAGAGTGTGGCTCTGAAGGACCCTGTGAAACACAAGCTGGAAGAGCAGAGGTGTCACCTCCCCGTGACAGAGAGGTCAGGGAGGTCTGGGAAGAGCTGAGGGAAAATTCCTGCTTAAATCTCCTTAGGAACAACAGCACCTTTGGATGCCTTTTAGAGTCCACTATATTTTACAAGGCTACGTGCACATACTGGACATTCCTTTAATATTGGTGAGCTGATTGAGCAGGAAAAGCAAAGAAATCATAAAATCACAGACCTGAATTCAAAGCCTCATGAAAGTCACCCGAGTATGACCAGAAATGTTTGGCACAGCCTTTCCCTGCCCTTTTTACATCAGGGAGGGTGAAGCTGGACAATAAGCTTGACTTAAGAGCCTGTAGCATAAGGAAGATCCCAAATCCTTCTGTGGGCCTCTGAAGGATCACAAGTGGGAAGAAAATGTGTCAGCAGCCCCTGGCAGGGAAAGGCAGTGCTCATTTTACCTTCTGTTTGTGAGTCCTATTGGACTATTGGACATTAAATCCCACAATGAAGCCTTGTGAGACAAATAGCACAGGCAGAGGAAATAGCCCTGACCAACTCTCTGCCCAGAAAAGCCTCCACTGCCTACATGCACTGCTGCTCCTCCAAACTCAGTCCTTGCAACACCACATGCAACACCCACTGGAGGCCACAAACCACAGCCTTTGAAGGATTTGTTTCCTTTGTCCTTTCTATTTCAACATCTCATTTCACAACCACATTTAAGGCATTTTTTCCAACCTGCCAAAGGCAATCTGAGCTGCAGATTTCACACGTAGAAGTGACTGTGGCAAAGGCTCTATAAATACTGCCCAACCAGCCCTCACCTTCACTGCTGTCCCAGCCAGAACTCAGTTCAAGTTTTCACCCACGTTCCTCAGGACAGCCAAACACGTTCCTGCCAAGGGCTTCAACAGGGATGGAGATCTGAAGGGGTTGTGTCCTGGCTGGTGCTGTTTCTTACCAGCTTTCAGCCCCCAGGGCACAGCTGATTCACCTGTGTGCCACAGCACTGGGTGTACTGGGTGGGAAGAAGGGAGAGAAGAGGGGAGAGGAATAAAGGGAGAGAAGAGGCACATGTAGGGACACACATTCCTTAAAAATTCTTCTCTCTGTCTCTTGCTCTCAAAGCAAAGCAAAAGAAAATCGAGGGGAAAAAAAACCCACATTGTGCCACAGAAATGGAAAAAAAAAAACCAACCCCAGGATCATTTCTTGAAACAGAAACCAAAATATGGGAGAAAACCCCCATTTTCAATGTGAATCTTCAACTTCACACTCTTCTTTCCCGTCAGAGCAACTGGTGGTGTCATCACAGAGCAAATGAGTTCAGGAGCACACCCAGGGAGGGGCAGGGGCAGAGGAGCTGCCAACAAACCAGAGCTGGGAGCGAGAAGGCAGAGTCAATCCTGCTCATCTGAACTGCACAAAAGCTGCTGGGGAACAACATTCCCCGAGGGCACAGAAAGCCAGGCCTGCCCAAACTGAGCTGGGCCTCCCCCAGCCCACACAGACAAGCAGCCACAAGGCAAAGAGAGCCCTGGAAGCAGTGAGGCAGGGGAGGTCACAGTGCTGCCCCTGCCCGAGGGACAACAAGGGACTGTCACTCTGCTCCTGCTGGGTCCTGCCTGCCTGCCTGCCTGCCTCCTGGAAGGAGCTCCACAGCAGCAACCAGTGACTTATTCCAACTACACAGCTGAGGCTGCTTCAGGAAGCACAAGATCTACGTGGAAACACAAGCAGTGACTGGGGATATCCCAGAAAGTAAAGGATCCTTCAGCCTAGAGGGGCCACTGCTGCTTCACAGAGCAGACACAACCCCCCTCCTGTGCTGCCCTGTCCTCCTCCTCAGTGTCCCTTGCTGGAGCTGCCCCCACGCCAGGCTGCCTTTGCAAACCAAAAGTGACACCTGGTGTCACCCTGGTCAGGAAACTGGGGCCACCTTTTGCTTTCCTGACACCACATCCTGCAGGGCAATGCAAGCACTGTTGGTACAGAAGGGAAAGCAATGGATACAATGGCATGGTTGCATGTCAGACACAGCCAGGAGCAGAAGACAGCTGTGAGCTGAAACTCTCATGGGGGAGGCAAGACATTTTCCACGATTCCTTACATTTAAAGGTTCCTAAGGATGCAGGCTAGTAGGAAATTAAAAGCAAAATATCTGGAAAGGTTTGAATATGGTAAATTTCAGACTACTGAAGTCTTTACAACCATCTGAGAGTGGCAGAAAAAGTCAGCAGTTATGGCAGGTCCCAGCTGCCTTTCTCCCCACTGAGGAAGAACACTTCACACTGAGTTTGTGGTTGTAAATACACCAACTACCCAAGCACCTTGATGCCTGTGCTGGTTCCCTCCTGTCCCACTGCAACACCTGCTGAAAAGCCAACTGCCCAACAGCCCCATGCCTGCAGAAGACACTGGAGGAAAAATAGGCCACTGACTTCTGCTGCCAACTTCCAGAGCTGAAAGGAAAGGCTAAACAAAGGAGCATTTTCCATGCAGCCCTCCAAACCTAGCAGCAAGTGACAGATGAACATGGAGATAGAATAAAAATCATCCCAGGGAGTTCAAGCCACCAGGCTGGGAAGCTTTTTCTGAACCATTAATTCATGCCAGTCACTCCTGGGAAAACCAACCAAGACATCCTGTCAAGGAAAAAAAGCCAACTAACTGTCAAGGGAGGTGTTCTCAGAGTCCAGGATCTCCACAGTATCCTGTCACCTTCTGTCATCATTTGCAAAATCCTGAGAGCAATAAGGAGACCCTCTGAGGATGCTGAGAACATGGAACACCCACCCACTCCCAGGGAGGAGTCAGTTCTGCTCCAGCACTGGACAGGCAGCTCTCCCTCTGGGCCAAGCTGTCAATCCCAAACAGAGCACAGCTGGCTTTTTTTGGGGCTTGCTTGGTTTTTTCACTGTGTCCACTGGCAGTTTAAAGCAGGAGGAAACATGTAGCCAACCTAGAAGCCTTTAAATTAGAAGGGGGCAGAGTATTTTAGCAGGGGTTGAACCCAGCTCCTTCCCAAAACAGTGCTGGGTAAGTGAGCCCCTGAGAAGGCTGGAAGGTTAATGGACACCTTTCCTGTAGGGAATCCACACAAAGGAAAGACTGTCCTGAAGATGATGCTCTCTCCTTAGAGAGATGACTCAGTGCCTTATCACACACTCTTTTGAAAAATAAATTAAAGGAAACAGATTTAAGAACAGCAGTGAGAAGGGTTTGTGTATTATGGCCACTCCAAGCTCCAGCACGCTGGATACACAGATCACCACTCCATTTCAGCCCAGGAAAGCAGAGGAAAGATGTTCTTCCCAATGCTCTCTGCAGTGAGGAAGAAACTAAAACTCTGAGCACTCTCATTTGGTCACTAGAGTAGGAGAAGGGAGGAAGAGAGAGGAGAAGGGAGGAAGAGGGAGGAAGAGAGAGAAGGGCCAGTCAGCTGCCTGTCTGATTCCAGCACTGCAATCCTATGACCCTGAACTGCATATTTAACGAGTTGGTGTCCCAGGCAAAGAGGAGAGGGGAGGAAGGCTGGGAGAGCTCAGGCCACAGTGCTAATTCCTTTCCTGCACAAAGACAGTCTCTTGAGGACACAGGCCTGCCTCCTGTAACGTGATCTCATAGTCCAGGTGGGAGAGTTTCCTGCGGGGGAAGTTGGTGAGCAGTTCAAAGCGCTCGTTGGGGTATCCTTTGGACTGGACGTGCTTCACGAGGGCCTGCAGGGAGGGAAGGCAGAGAAGGGTCACACACTTCAAACCAACCCAATACACACAAGGTGAACTATACATAAAACTACACATATTAATATGGTAATGCAAGAAAGCTGAGCTCCACACCACACATTCCAGTCACAGTGAAAGAAAATTTGAAAAAAAAAAAAGCTTAAATGCCCCCAAATAAAAGTTCCCTCATTTATTAGATATTAACCCTTACCTGAAACCTAAGAGGCAACCCAAAGAAGCATCTTTGTGAGGGAGCACTGACCAAAATAAATGCAGCACTGTTATTTGTCTCTTGCCTTCAGGAAGCACAAGGGTTTGGGGTTGTTTGATTCACATCTTTAAAGCTCTTTTCAATGCACTGGTTTCTCTGCCTACAGGGGCACCTGGGGCCAGAGGCAACTGGACACAGAGGGCATTGGGATGAAGGGGCATCAGGAAGAGCTCCTGCCCATGCTGTGATGAGGGAGATTTCCCAAGTTCATCAGGAAATACAGCAGGTAAGAGCACAAAGCAGGACTAGAGAAGTGGAGACTGGCAGAAGAAAAGAGGATACAGCAACAGAGCGAGACACAGGCAGAAGGAAAAGCTGGAGCCTTTTTAAGAGAGGAAAAATACAAATGTCTTGTAGGTAATAAAACATAAAGTGTGAAAAAACAGGGGGGTCCCAGGACTACTGTGACATAGTTTTGGTGTGCAGCTTATGCCAGTAGATTCCAGCAGCCTGCAGCACTCCTCTGGAACAGGGCACCTGGAGAGGCTCTGGACTTTCAATCCCTGGAAATGTCCAAGGCCGGCTTGGACAGGGCTTGGAACAACCTGGTCCAGTGAAAGGTGTCCCTGCCCACAGCAGGGGGTGGAATGGGATGGGCTTGAAGGTCCCTTCCAACCCAAAACATCCAGGGGCTCTATGGACAATGTAGATGGAGCAGGAGGTGAAGGAGCTGCAGGAGAAGCTGAGCAGGAAAGCAGAGCAGGAGGGCAGTGGGATGATGGCAGCAGCACTGCAGGGGCAAGGACTGAGGCCTGCCAGGGCACAACCTGCAGGATAAGGCACCCTGGGGACCTCTGCAGCAGCACAGCAGCTCTCCTCTCACTTGAGAAAATAATAAAATAGAAAAAAATCAGCTGAAAGACTTGGCAATAAATGGGAAGGACAAACAAGACAACTGGACCCACTGGTCCCACCCGGCAGGGAGCACGTGGGGTGGAAGGAGATGATCTTTAAAGCCCCTTCCAACCCAAACCATGCTGTGATTCTCTGGTGGAAGGCACTCCTGAGGCCCCTAACTCTGAGCTAACTCAGTCTTGGCAGCTTGCTGCTTGCCTGGAGCCAGGATCCAGGATGTCTCTGGGATCATATTGGTGGGATTTTCATCACTGTTCCAATATAAAGACCACAGAGACATTTCTTTCCCAAAGGTGAATGGTGAGGAGAGACAACACATACAAGTTATCCCAAGGGAAATTTTATCTGCCTATAAGAAAGGAATTCTTTACCCTGAGGGAAATTAAACTTTGGAGTAAACTTCCCAGGGAAATGGTGCCATGTTCCTTGCTGGAATTCTTGTGGACTCAGCTTGAGAGGGCCCTGCACAACCTCACCTACAGCCCTGCTTTCAAACAGGGGGTTAGGGCAGGTGATCCCCAGGGATCCTGTTCAACCTGGACGTTCCCAGGGTTTGATGAGTGCAGAACACACAGGGAAGGACCTGCATGGAGGTTTCTTCCAAATTCAGCAAAGTCCACACACAAACCTCTGCCATGAGGAGACTGTTCCCAACCTCCTCCTTTACCTGCACTGCTCTCCAACAGAGTCTGCAGACTACAATGCCTATGCCTGATGGGGAATGCAAGGAAGTGGGTTTGACTTCCTTTTCAGGCAACAAGGAGGATCAAAATTCCTTTAAAACCCACTGAATTGAAATATTCAGTCGAGTCTCCAGCCCACATCCCTCTCTGTGCCATCTGCAGGCCACTCTGTCCTGCACCCCTGAAACAGCCAGCAAAAAGGAGGTTTGCAGGGCAGCTGAGCTGCTGAACAGTGAAGTCAACTTCACTGGCACACAATGAGCAGTTGCTTCTCTAAAAAGGCAGCACTGCCTTGTTTTTTCTTTCTGAGGGGGAAAAAGAGGATTATGGCAATATTGGAAGCATAAGCACCTCCTGGAAATAAGAGCATGTAAAGAAGCTGTGGTTGATTGATAACAATATAATGAGATTAAAAACACAACACTTCAAACCAGCCAGCTAAAACCCCTAGTGTGCAACTGTCTCCTTAAAAACTTCCTTCTCCTAGTTCTGAAATGATGCTCCCCAAGAAATACCTGGGACTCAGCTCCTGCTCTGACTGAGACAGCTTTAGGAGATCACATGAGGTGAGCACACAAGCTGCCTGCTCAGCTCTCCACACCAGAGAAGTCTTTGCCCACAACCCTTGACTCAGCTCGATTCCTCTGCTGACTGTAGAGCAGAAAGGAAGTCACATGCTGAGATAAATTTCCTTTAACTTCCACAGCCCATAAAAGGAATCAAACCAGAAGAAGGCAGGATTATCAGGGCTATCTCCATATTACATCAATGCACTGCCTAATAAATTACTGAAGTATTCAGAAGTACTACATGTTTAATGATACAAATTTACTTAGCAGGCTGCTTTCAAAAAGCAGTCAAGCTTTTCTCTTTCCATTTATTTTCAAGCAGGAGAGTCAAAAACACGAGCTTAGGACACTGTACATTCCTAGAGTGCTGCAGACTACATAACAACGTCATTTTCTGTAAAAGATGGGACACTTTTCTCCCAAATCCGCACAAAATCCTTCTGCAGAGGTGTGCTTTTGCTTTCCCTGAGACTTTGAGGTTGGTTACACACAAATGAGCTGAAGTGGCCAGTGTGTCAGCTCATGGCTGACAGGAACACAGTGACCTCTACCCGCTGCCTCCTGCCAAGCACCCACCAACCTGTGATGGAAATGCCATCCCCATCGACCTCTGCAAGGGGACAGAGCCCAAAGCACAGCTGAGACAGCACGGGAATTAAATCACACTGTCATGAATTTGGCCTGGGAGAACTTCCTCCCAAGTCATCCAAGTGCAGAAGGGAGGGGGGAAGAATGATGGGAGAGAGGAACAAGGAGAAGGAAGCATTTTGCCTTTGAATTTACCAACCCAACTTTTCCACAGAGAAACAAAGCCCACAGATGAGTGAGCTGAGGGCGTTTTGTGGTAATTAGCAATTAATGCAGAAGTCATGTAGAGCCACTATAAGTGAGCACTCTGGGGGATTAAGGAAGACAGCAGTGTCCTGGGAACCCAAGCAGCAATAGCAACAGAGTGAGCATGACATGGAACACAGCACAACGACAGTGGAGACACTCCTGGAAAGATCTCTCCCACTAGATCCCATTCCAACAGTGCCAGAGGCAGAGAAATTCTCCAGTTTCAGCTCTGCTGTACTCAAACAAGAATTGCCATTAACCCCACTCACCAGAAGTTTAGCTTGTTCAGGCAGTGAAACTTGTTCCCTCTTTCCATCTGGATACCTCAGCATCAGCTGTGCCTTTGGTCCTGCACAAAGGAAGTCACAGCAGGTTAACACCAGGGCAGCTGAGCTGGGCTCTCCACTACATCTCAGGTGGGACAGCACACAAACACAAGGCTCCAGGCTGCAGATGCAGCCACATCCCCACCACATGTGCTTCAAACACACACAGCAAACTGAGCACACTTTCAGAAGAGCAGTGGGTGGAACCCAGGAGCTGTGTTACACCACAGAGTGCTTTACTCCTGGGCCAGGTCTCAAAGCGAGACACGCGAGCTCAGGGACTCGCTCACACAAACCCTGCCCGAGCTCCAGGAGCGTTGGGACAACACTCTCAGGCACAGGGGGGGCTGTGCAAGGCCAGGAGTTGGGCTGGATGATCCTTGTGGGTCCCTTCCAGCTCAGGAGCTCCTGTGCTCCTGTGACTAACAGGACTCTGTGGCCTCGCTGTGCCAAAGCGGTGCTGCTGGCAACGACTCAGGAAACCAGAAGAGATCCAGCTTTTCAAACCAAGGGGTGAAACCACAGCTGGCAGAGCAGAAACAGCTTCAGGGGGGAAAAAACCCACAACAAAAGCCAGGTCATGACAAAAAGGGTGAACTGACCATTCACATCGAGGCCCCGAAATGTACCCTCGGGCTTGTCCGGCGACTCCTCCAGCGACCCCGCGTCAGCGCAGGGCACCACTCTGTGGTTTGAGGCTGTCCCGGGCTCAGTCCTTGCAGGGGCCTCAGCCTGTGGCCTCCGGCTCTCCTCTTTTTTATACCCCAAGTCCTTGTGTGGAGACTTCCTCAGCTTGGCAGGGATCTCTGACTCCTCCTCCTCCTCGGAGCCGCAGACCGAGATGAACTCTTCGCTTCCAGAGAAGAGCTCCGACTCCGACTCCTCGTCCGACCGGCTCTCCTGCTTGGCCTGCGAGGAGTCGAAGTGGGTCTCCTGCAGGGAGGCTCTGATGGCAGCTTCCAGCTGGCTGTCCTCGCTGGCATCGATGAGGCTCTCCTGGGGAACACAGCCACGACACAAACACCATCAGAGCTGCTTTGAAATGCAGACTGAAAATCCAGAGGGCAGCAGCGCTCCAAAGGGAAGCTGCTAAACCTGGCAGGAACAAGCAGCAGGGAAAGGGAGCCGTGCTGGAACGAGTTAAGGGCTTCCTTCTCCTTGGAGTTCTGCAGGGAGCAATCCAGTTTCCCTTCACACAGGCTGTTAAACCCAGCCAAGATGCTGAAAGCACACACTGCCCACCACCACAGTGATGCTGGGAGAAGGCACTCCCTGGGTTTGAGTGCCCTTGCATTACCCTACCCCTAACCCATTGGCTCTGGGTGGGCAGTGAGCAGGGCTGGGCAGAGACAGGCCAGGGTGCTCCCTGAGATGCCTCCCAAAGGGCTCCACTCACCGAGCGGGCGCATTTCTGGGGAGGGCTGGTGGAGTGCCCGTCCAGCTGGCCGTGCTCGCTCAGGAACCCAGTCACCTGGTCCAGGAAAGAGGTCACATCCAGCTGGTGCCACTCCACGAGCTTCTGGCCTAGGGGACAAGAGGCATGGTGAAAGGGAATTGCAGCACCAAGCTGCAGCTCAGTGGTCAAACACACCAACTCACTGCCCCAAGAGTCTGTGTTTGGGGAACTGCAGCTTCCCACAGGCTGCCACCTGATAACTGTGGAGCTTCCCCTTCCACCCCCTTGGAAAGGGACAGACATAAGCACAGACTCAGTTTATTTCCATTCTTGAGCACATAATGGTGAATTTGCCTTCAAAAGGAATAAACACCAAACCACTCAGTTCATGAGTAAGTATTTCTACGTTCTTGCTAAATTGATTCTAACTCTTGGCAAACAGCTTTTGTTCCCAGAAGGAAAGTGCTAAGAAGAGTATCCTAACCTCAGCTGAAACATTATAAAAATGTGTATTTTTTTGGCTGGTTTAAGTCATACACAAAGAAATCTCAGTTCTGACTGCAGACAGTATCACTTAGGAGACCATTCCAGCATTATATGACCAGAAAACTGCATTATAAGATGATAAAAGAAGGTGATGGCATACAAAAGAAAAAGCAACAATTTTGAACAAACTGCAGGGAGAGGTAGAACCCCCAAACAACAAACCTGAAGCCAAAATGGGATATTTCAAAATTAAGATGCAGTTTAAAAAGTCATCACTGAGCCTCACAAAAACACTGGGGAAGGAGCAGGAAGGAGATTCATGTAGTGCTTACAAATATTGTACTTTATTCACCACATCATTTCAGAGAAGCTTTTAAGAGGAGGTTTAAAAAAAGTAATTAAATGCAGAGTTTTACCACGAGGTGGAACTATTTTCACCCTCTAAGCAAAGTACTTGCTAAGCTTCAAATACACCAAATTCCTGCAAGTGTGGGGTGTTTTATTCCCTTAGTTCCTGGGATAACCCCAGGCAACCAAGTGCCAGGTGTCTTACCTGTCCTGGGGTCCAGGATGGAGACATAAGGGAAGTCTGCTAATTTGTAGAACTGGATGTACCTCTGGCCCTCCTCGCTGTCGTGGTACACCTGCAAAACACCAGGGGGGAACGTGGGCCCTGGAAATGCACAAAGCTTTTCTCTGTACAGGGCTAACTACAGGTGGCACACACAGTTCTCAGGGACTCTGACAAGCTGCAGATGTGCCTCTAGCTCTGCATGCAGTAGAAGCCACGTGGTGACACCCTGACTGCACAAGTGAAAGGCAGTTCATGTGTTTAAAGGCACATCCATGAATGGCACCTGCATCTACAAACTGCACACGCTCCATGAAATACAACCTACTGCAAGTTCACCAAGAGCATTCCATCAGTGCCATTCTGTTCAAAGAAATCCCTTTTGGTTTTTTTAACTGCCCCACCTGCCAAGGCACCAAATAACCCCAAGACACCCCCCCCCCCCATTTCTCACCTGCCAGAAAATGAAGTGGTCCCTGATGATGTTCTTCACGGCCTCGTTGCTCCACACGTCGCGGTTGAGACACTGGCAGGCAAAGTCCTGCACGTTCTGAATGTTTATCATGAGCCACTTGTTCTGCATCTGGCCACACTCCTTGGCCTGGAAGCAGAGAGAGAAAGCTTGGTGAGATCAGACTGAAGAGCCAGACAGCACCAATGATCAGAGATGGCTTCGGACACTCAGACCTTCCACCAAAACCCTTCCCCGTGAGGAAGATGGACAGAGCCAGCGAAAAGGCATCCACAAGACAGAAGGCAGGGCTGAAGGATCTGCTTTAAATGAGCCTGGTTGCATTACAGAATCACACTGATGAACAGAGCTGCTGGATTCCAACAAGCCAAGCACAGGGTGGGAAATGCAACTCGGAGGGGGGACACACGTGGCGATGCTGAATAAAGTATTTATTCAGGAAAAGGTGTCAGTCACACTGCTCTGACAACAAAGACCTGCTCAGTCTAAAGGTTGACTGAGGACTTGTGTTCATTCAACAGGACCACTTCTCTGAGTGTTTTCTTTTTCCTCTCCCAGTTCTGAGCCACTCTATGACTGTCCAACTGCCGAATGAGGCATCCTTCTGTGAGGCTCCTTATCCAGACTGCAAGTGGGGAGGAAGACAAGAAGGCACAGGAAGAAATCTTACTGGTTTGAGTCACAAAGCTGGCACTGTCTGATTGCTTGGTTGCAAGTTAATGGTAGGAGTTTGATCAAGAATGTAATTGTGATCGCTGAACTGCCATACCTGTTGGAAAAAAGAGGGCTAGATCAACAGCAGGAATGCTCTTACCACCTGCAAAGACTGGAACTGGCAGAGGAACTCCCTTGGCTTTCAAAAAAATATATATGTTATGTTCACTCTCCTGCTAGTAATCCAGTGTTAAGGAAATAAAGGGAAAAAAATCAGAAGAATCAGGATGTTAGGCAAGATTTTGCTGGTTTGGGCACTGCTCTGTTCCCCAAACCAAAGTTCTTACTTTTGAAATGAATTTTAGCCAGTGCAGCTTGGAACAGTCAGCCTGCCCACTGTGTGACAGACAGACACGTGAACCCCCATACTCAGCTCCACCAAGGCAAGAACCTCAGCCTACAAAATCCATCTGCATGGCCAAGTGCCCTGCAGAGACAGCTCTGCTTTCACCCAACGGCAAAAACTGAATGTAGAAGCAGGAACAGTCCTGTTCTCAAAGGGGGCCTCCCACTAAGTGCTTACCACTGACATTACGCTGCCAGAGCCCAGTCTTTGGTCAGCAGGTGAGAAAAGGGGGGCAGGTGACACCTCAGTCATTGGTAAAGGTCTGAAACATAGTCATTATGCTTTTACTAAGCAGATTTATTTAGAGCTAACTGGGGGTTTTGAGAAGTAGTTCTAGGAAGTCAGTTTAAGACAAGGCCTAGAGGTACTGCCCAAGTTTACAGGGAACAAAAATCCTCATGGTATTTGAGTCAACTGCAGTCTTAGTCCTGTGCCCTAAGGTAATCTCTGCTGGATTAAAAGAACAAACTCCAAAATACACAATTAGAAAAGTGGGAAGTGCACCTCGCTCTCCTACACCTACTTTGTGTATTTTTCAATATTAAGGAAAAGCTCTTGCTCTACCTCTCCTGTGCCCAGCTCAAGGAAGGGTGCAATAAGGAAGTTCCACACAGAACATTTGCAAGGCTCAGTTTGCACTTGCAGGGCAGGTCGAGCTTTTGAAACTCTGAACTTCCTTCTAAAAACAGGCTTTACCATTTAGAGGACACGGTTTAACTGCTGCTACCCACCCAGAGCTCTGCTCTGACACAGCTCCAGGGATCCCTCTGAGGGGGTGAAGGAGGAGAGTGTGGGGAAGACAGGCTGAGGGTTTGGATATTATGTGGGTGGGTCACTCTGGTAAGTGACAAAAGAAGAAGGGAAGGCTCAAGAGCTGGCTCGTGTATCCCAAAAGCTGCCTGGTGGGTGTAGATCCCCTGTTCCCATCAGCACCTGCCCCCAGGCTCCTCCTCCTTCCAGGTGAAAAGGCCAGCAGCAGGCACTGGGAGAGCCCACAGACAGGGCAGGGCAGGACAGAACAGCCCCTCTGAGAGCAGAACTCAGATGTAAAATCCAAACCAAACCAATCCAATCTGCCCTAAATTTGCTTTTGCCCTTTCCCAGCCACATTTTTCATCACTACAACTCAGAGGAGCAAAGCAGCAATCTGGTCAGGCAGTCTGTGAAAGCCCTGGTGTACACCCAGTGCTGGATCTCACTGCATAAGCCCCGGTTCTTGCACTAGTGAAAACAACAAGTCCTCCTCTCATTTGACTGATCTGAAGATGTATGGCTTGAAAACGTTGAGGGGGCTCAGTTTTGTGGAAATGCAATCCTCCTCCAGGTCAGCAGGGAGAAGAAGGAAGTGGAGCCAGCATCTTGTGACCCTCTGGACATCTGTGTGATTCAGTGGAAGATAAAGGAAATCAGCTCTCACATCACAGGCAGGAAGGGAGAACACCTGCAACGCTTGAACACGGTGGGAGATGAGAACTAAAGCACACTGTTCTCCACCAGGCATGTTTGGGGGGCAATATTGTTATTGCACTCCACTGCTTTATTCACAGAGGGCTCCGCACTAAGGAGAGAACGCTCTTTAGTTTAGTTAACCACACACTTGACAGGTACAATGATCAGGAGTTGTTCTGCATGTGAAGCACGACACTTGACATACAGCAAGTTAAAAAAACTCCCAGTGCCATTCAAGACCTCACAGTTTTTCTTCAATGAAGTTAAACTCACCTCCTCCTAAAGCTTCTATTAATGAGCTGAAATTAAACGGCAACTTTCTGGATCTTACTGATAGCAAAGTTTCTTCGCAACTGAAGGGAAATGAGGTTCCTTGGGGAAAGTTAATTAAAACTACTTACTATCAAAACCCAAAGAGGAGCAACAAAGATGCATGAAACCCTTAATAAGACCTGATTCCATCACTCCTGCCAAGTTCAAATGAAGTCCTAAATCCTAAACGATTCTATGATACACAACTGGAGCCTGGCAGAGTGTTCCTGCACACCCCTCTCCAGGCTGGAACACACCACACACACGGTGAGGAAACCCCACTGAGATCCAAACTTAACTCCAAGAGCATCTACATGACAGTATTGAATCTCTGGGGCTCTGGAATGTGAGGAGCATCTCTGATTTATCATGTCGTTCATCTATGTTTATCACAGCATCCAGAGAAGGGAGGAGCCAAGAGCAGCTGGTCAGAGATGAATTTGGAGAGACTCTGGTCACTCCTGAACACTCTGAACACTGTCCCAGGCTGAAGCAGCAGAGCACTTTGCAGCCAGAAAAGGTAGAACGGAAGGGGGGTAGGGCTCGACACATTGAGAAGGTGAAGAGATTTATTGCCCTGAGGTTGAGGAGCATCAGAGCAAACCAAAGAGTGTCCACAGGACAGGGAACTCTCCAAGAACACACAGCAGGAAGAGCAAATGTCTGTGGAGTGGAGCTCCTGCACAGAGCAGGACAAGGTGAGCACACACAAACCCCTTCTCCACCCCCAGCCCACCCTTTTCTTTCTTTATTTTTCAAGGCTGAAGCAGAATGCAGAGACTTTAGGACGAACAAATCCATCAGTCAGTTGTTTCACTCCCTGAAACTACTTCTGACTGTGAGAGATGCCCCAATTAACATTGCTGAAGTCCTGGTACGTTTACAGCAAGACTCCAGGAAGGACTAGCACACATCTCAAATTCCACAGCAGAGCTCAGAGGGCACTCCCTGGCTGTCCTGGAGCAGCACTGGTTGTTTTCATGTGAGTTCCTGTTCCTGCTGCCTTCAACCACGTGTTTGGTGGCTTCAGCAGCAGCTCTGAGCCCCAGGCCAGAAGGTATCACCACCTGGAAGACCCGACACACCCTCCCTCGAAGTAAGCCCTGAACCACTGATCACAGGGCAGGGACACCCAAGCACCAACTGCTTCAGGCTGCTCCTCTGCTTCCAAACTCCTTCCCAAGGCAGACACTGCTGCTCTCTGCCAGCATCCTTTCACACCTGCAATCTTGTTAGAAGATCAAATACACCGAGGGCAATCTCAGAACATGGGAATTAGTGACAAGGCAACTGATCCCTGGTGACTTGGGAAGCATAAAAACAGATGAGAGTAACAGGATGAGAGCTTGAGGCTCCATAAAGGCACACACTGTTTCATCAGAAGTCCTCCAGCAGTGCTCTAATATTTGTGCACAGCAGTAGAGGCACAAGTGAAAAAAAGGTATATATTTTTGCTCAGCTCCTGCAGTCAGTCTCCAACATCTGTATTGCACCACTTGGTCATTACTGTGCATTCTCATCAAATAATGTAATAATCATCCCCACCATCATCAATCTCGGCTATTCAAAGATGACCAGGAGGAAGTTCAGTAGTTACTGCAACTTCTGAAGAATATCTGGAAATTATGGACTCAAAAAATGGAAATATACCCCAGTCTGCACACTCCCTGATCATTGGTTAAGTCGCTGATCCACATCCTAACAACTTCAACAATCCACACGTGCCTACTACACACACAGGAAAGGTGACACCTGAAGTTATTTGGAGCTGACAGTCCCCTGGATCTCTGGGATGATTTTCCCAGCACTACCAGATGCAAAGGACCACCACTGTGATTTTATAGAAGAGCAAGACCTCTACTGAAGATGAAAGTCATGGCTTCATGGCAAAGCCACGCTCAGAATATCAGAAGGTATCAGGAACCCCTCAGCTGTGTTAACCCACCTGAGGCTCCCAGCAGGGCTGTGCTGCCAACTACCCTGCCCCTTGCAAGGTCCTTCCTCACCTCTCCAAAGCAATCCTGCTCCAGCTTTTGCCACATCGTGCTCTACAGAGATACACCAAGAGATGCACCTTTTCCATTCTGATCAGCCCCCCTGGCTCCCCAAAGCCTTCCCCCAGGTGTGATTTGCCACACGGGCTCTCTACACGGCCAGGAGTTGGCCTTGATGCCCCCTGTAGGTCCCTTCCAGGCGATGCCCCCATCAGTGAGGTCCTTCAATGCACCACCAACACTCCCAAACACAGTCCATCCAACACTTATCAGCGCCCAGCCTTTTGGAACCTTCTGAGCACACAAGCCATGGATCCCCGCCTGCCAGCAGCCTGACCCAGCCCCCACAGGGCAGCCCTCACCGTTTCGAAGCTGCCCTTGTGCATGAGGTCAATGGGAGGCCTGAAGAGATCTGCCAGCGTCGTGAGCTTCTTGTCCACGGCGCCGCCGTTGCGGAGCTCCTGCTCCTGCCGAACTGCAGAGCCCCAAGAGGAAAGGGAGCCAGGTTAGACAACAGGTACTCACAGGGTGCAGTCACTGAGGGCTGCACCCTCCAACACAGAACCTCAGCACCAGTCACAGGGTTAGAGCCCTCTTGGCTCGGCTTTGACTTTTAAAAAATATCTTCATGAACCTGAGCATCACCAGAGAGGGTCATTTACCAGTACCTGAGAAGGAATCAGTCAAAAGAAGCTGTGACTTGTCCCCAGTGATGTTTTTAAAAGGGGAAACAGCTGGATTGTAGCAATGTAGCTTTTAAATGGAATGTTTCTATTGCAGTTATTTGACTGTGGGCAATCCCACAGAAAAGAAAATCCAATTACATGGAGAAATCTCTTTGGACGTTTATATTTAATATCAAATCTTCCCACAATCAGCTCAAGGTACCATTGTCTCAGGTGAACAGGTTTTCAGCCTTGTTTATACCCAGGTACCACACTTTGAAAGTGTTTAACTGTATCAATTCCACCCAAAATAATACAGAGCATATTTCCTACACAGACACCACCATGTACAACAAAGGTAAATCACAGCAGATTACACAATGTATTTTATAGAACCAAGTCAGCTGGAATGGGCAGTAACTATCCCAAGTTACCAAGTTACCAAGACTTATTTTCAGTTTGGCAGCCAACAGCAAACTGGGGGAACACGGTCCATGGAGCCCAGCAACAAGGAACAGGACCAGAGCAAACAGCCTCAGGCTGCACAGGAGACCTTGGGAGTGCATACTGGGAAAATTTCTGCATGGAAAGGGTTGTCCAGCCCTGGCACAGCTGCCCAGGGCAGGGGGGGAGTCCCCATCCCCGGAGGGACCTAAAAGCCATGGGGATGTGGCACTTGGGGACAGGGGTCAGTGGTGGCCCTGGCAGTGCTGGGGAATGGTTGGATTTGGTGATCTTAGAGGGTTTTTCCAACCTCAATGATGCTGTGGTTACACCTCTGGAACACTCCAGCAACAGCTGCACAACAGCCATAACTGAGCTGTGAAAGATCTGCTGCTGGGCTCTCCCAGAACTGTATTCTGGGAAACTTCATGGATTAACCAACAGCCAGAGCTCTGGCCTTTGCAAAGTCTGGGTAGGAACAGACAGGGCAAACAGCAATTAAAGCCGTGTGTGGCCAAGGCAGAAGCCTCAGGGCTCCTCCAGTGCAATTGGAGCTCCAGAATGACCACTGCCCAGCCAAGAAACATTCAGTGCATGAATTCAATTTCTGCTTTGGTGTTAAGAGCTCCTTCCCCCTCTTCAACTCCCTCTAGAGCAGAAAAAGGTTTTTTGGAGAGGTAGCAAGAAAGTATTTGCCATATGAAAGCAGACAAAATATGCTGTAATAACAATCATTCTTTGATTCTGTAATTCTAAATAACACTATTTTAAAAAACTTCTGCTATACAACAGGCAGTTGAAAAACCATTCCACAACCGAAAGATGTCCTAGCCTGCACCAGCAATGATTTTTCCACCTTATCTGAATTAAAAGCAATCAGAGAGAACCTTGGGCTTACTGATCTGTAGACACTTACTGGTTTCTGTCTGAAAATCCCGAAAGCCGTCGAATATCGAGCGCGCAGGTCTGCGTCTTTTAGGAGCTTCAAAAGAAATTCAGGGGTTATCTCAGAAGGATGTTCTCAGAATAAACACATTGTTAGTGTGGGAAAACAGAAGAGGGACCCAAAGCAGGGATGATGTGGGAGCAGAGGTCACCAGGAAGGACTGGAGGAGGACGGCAGGAGGCAGTTTATACCTCCCATTTCTTTTTGTCTTTTCTGCAATGCAGTTCTGTTCTTTTCTAAACTCTCACCCTGATCCTGTCCCAGCTCCTTAGCTGGACTGGCAACAGCCACACCCTTCCACTAGATCCAGGGTCATTATTTGCAAGGAAACCTTCAGAACTGATTATCTGCAGCTGGACAGAGACAGCAGCACAGGCAGATATCAGAAATACTACCCCAAAGTCCCACCAAAGCACAGCATTTGCAAGGAAACCAGAACTGCCTGCCATGACTTATTCCAGCCCTTTATGTGTTTTACCATCAGCTGAAAGCAGAACAATCGTAAGACAGAACTTCCAAAGCCCAACTGTTACAAGACATAATGAATAACAAACAAATTACAGTAAGATAAATACAACCTATACCCAATTGGAAGCATGTTGATACAGCCTACCATGGAAGAAGGCTGAACAAGGAACATGCTTGTGAATAACCCCTCTCACCTGCAGTGGGTAACATCTCCTTCACCCCCAGTGCTTAGGGACGAGCACAACCCCCTCAAGCCAAGCTCAGAGCTATTTAAACTCAGCTCAGAGCAGCACCTGAGGGAGCAGTGCAGCACAAGCTCAGCCCCGGCCTGGCAGCACAGCTGGGCAGTTCTCAGCAGTCCAGGCAGATGCTTTCCTGTGTCTGGCAGAGCACAACTGGAAGGAAACCTGCCCTCACACCACCCCCTCAATATGGCACTGTTAACAAGCAGTAAGCAGACCCTCCCCTGCTTTGAGGTTAGAGCTGAGCAGACCAAACAAAGCATCTCTCCAGGTTTGGCTGCTTTTTCAGGCTGCTTCGTGTTAGGAACAGAAATGGCACTGGGGGATCAGCCAGTGCCAGGAGGGTGTCACTGATCCAGGTCCCCTCAGCTGGTGGCCAGGGACTGTGACTGAGACCAGGGTGTCACAGGTGGGTAGGACACAACCATGCACTGGGGTCATCTTAATCCTGCACCATTTAGATTCTCGAACCCCCAGAGTCTACAGATCTTTGTCAAAAACTCTGTCAGGCCACAGGAACAAGGGCAGAGCTTCTCTGTCTTCAGAGAGGCCTCAGCAGAGCACATCCCTCTGGAATCCTGGCTAGAGACCTCTCTGTTGCTGAAATAAAGGATCCAGAGAAAACCCTAATGCATCTGCCCTCTTCATTTGCACCAAGATTGAGCCAAGCTCGATCTGCCATCCCAGCACCTCGACCACTTCCACAGCCATATCCCCTGGTTCTGAACCCCCCAAACACAGATATATACTTCATTAAGTTCATTGGCTGGTGCCTCAGCAGGCCTCATGAAACAGCAGTTAGCAAATCAGTACCACTGGGAATGTAGCATCTCTCAGGGATGAGGTTTTTGACACCTGTTATTTCTTCGTATTTAGCAAGCTCTGATTTTCTTTTGTCATTTAGGTCACCTCAAGGTAAAAACAGAAAGAAAATAACAAGACAAGCCTACCTCCAAACAAGGGCTCAGGCTCTACTAAAATCTCCTGCTTTTGAGGGATTGGAGCTCGTACTTCATCCCTATCAGAGGGGAAGAAAAAAAGAAGGTCAGAGAGATGATAATATTCAAAGGAATGTACCTGTAGCCACTGCAACAACTTCTGGCACCAAAGACCTTTGACAGAAGGTTACACAAACCCCTGAGTGACTCCATCCCAGGCTCTGTCAATCAACTGGTTAAACATTTTTATCTTCTCAAATAACTTCATTAGAAACTGGAAAAGTTTCTTAAAACGTAGCAAAAACTGTTAATTAACCCACTTGCCATCCTCCTTCCCTGATATCTACATAAGGAGGAAAAAATATTATCTTCCTTATGACCAGTCTGGAAGACCTTTTGCTTTCACTTGAAACTCAGAACTCCTTCTTATCCAGACAAAGGAAAACAAGATGGTCAAAATGGCCTTTTCCCCCCATTTCAAGCAATTCTTGGCTTACATAACTGGGCTCCCTCTGCTTGCAGAGACTCACAGATATAATCTGAAATTACAATTAGGACAAGAAAGGCAATCACAGGGGCTCTGAAGAAGCATCACTCAAGTCACTGATGTGCCAGGAGCTGTCTAGAAATGAGAATTCTGATCCCTACAAATGTAGAGTTTTACCTTCCATTACCTGTCAAAAGTTCAAGCAGGGAGGCACTTGAACTAGCTAGAAAAGTCAGTATTAGAAGAATTGTTTGAATTTATGCATGTGCTTCAGAAGTATGAGGGGTATGGATTTTCCTCTATAAGTTCATTGTCTTTATCCTGAAGTGGAAGATTTTCATAAAGACAAAACCTGGCCAGGTTTAATTGACAATATTTAATGGATGTGATTTATACCCTCTCATTTCCACTCAAAACAGTCCATTTGGCCCCAACAGACACATCACCAGGCAGCACCAAAAGCCTTTCTGTCATGGTCAAGTGGGACAACTCTTCCTTTACAGGCACCCCATGTGCAACACACTGCTGAAGATGCTGCAGCTGCTGATTCCTCTGCACACTGGTACACATGGTCTGGCCTTTCCAGTCTCAAACAGGGAGAAAACACCACAAAACAAAGGCAAAAATAACAGAAACCCAAACAAAAACCCCACAAAACAAAGAAACAAACCCAACACACACATCATCCTCCTCCCACCCCAAAAATAAAACAAAATCTTGGTTTCTTCTCCCAGGTAACAAGTGACACAATGAGACAAAACAGCCTCAGGATGTGCCAGGGGGGGTTTAGGTCTGATATTAGGGAAAGTTTCTTCATGGAAAGGGTTGTCCAGCCCTGGCACAGCTGCCCAGGGCAGTGGTGGAGCCACCAGCCCTGGAAGTGTTCAATAGATGTGTAGATGTGGCACTTGAGGCCATGGTTTAGAGGGGAGGATGGTGAAGGTGCTGGGCTCACAATTGCACTTGATGATCTTACAGGGTTTTTCCAGCCTTAACCATTCCATAATTCTACGAAATGGGACTAAAGTATTGAAAAGCAAAACTGCTGGAGCAGTTTAAAAGTGGGACTCTCTCATTCCTGGATCCTCACTTTAAGGTCTTGTGTTTTGGTTGCAAAACACACTATGTGTAAACTACAGAAACCCTCTGAAGGCCATGCAAGAGGCTCATTTCTGCCGGCCTGCGACCCAAGCGACACAACAACTTATTCACCCTGCACAAGGGTGGAGCAATCACTCTGAAGGGCATCCAAGCAGGGTGCACTGCAGAGCCCAGAGCAGGGTGGGAGGGAGGCTTAGCTGCCCCCCCTGCCAGCACCCCCTGGCTGGGACAGCCCCCGGGCAGGGCTGCACTTACTCGCTGTGCGGGCGAACGGCCGACACTGCTGCCGAGCTGGTGCTGGGCTCCTCTGCGATGCCCCCGCCGTCCAGGAACATGGTCACAGCCATCTCCAGGTTGTTGTTGCATGCTTCAAGCATGTGCTTCCCCACGCTCTCACTGGCCCCTGCAAGGCCAAGGGAGAATTAAAGGGTTTTCAGTGAGGTGCCTGCAGCAACATCCTCTCTCCGGGCAGTAATCATTAGGCAGAGCGGTTCATCAGCAGCCATTTGTGCCCAAAATCCCACTCTGAAACAAGACAAACACACGTGTCTCGGGGGAAAGGGAGAGCCTGATGTGGGACAGCAAGGCTGGCAGCAACAGGAAACTCAGGGGAAGCCACCTGAAGGGTTTTAGCACAGTTGTGATTCTTTTTTGAGAGGTGAGACCTTTTCCTGGTACGTGGATCTGTTGGAATGAGGCCAAAGCAGGCCACGGATTCCCTGGAGTCCCTCTGCTCTGGAGCCAGGCTGGGAGAGCTCAGGGTGTTCACCTGGAGAAGAGAAGGCTCCAGGGAGACCTCAGAGCCCCTTGCAGTGCCTAAAGGGGCTCCAGGAATGCTGGAGAGGGACTTGGGACAAGGGATGGAGGGACAGGACACAGGGAATGGCTTCCCACTGCCAGAGGACAGGGCTGGCTGGGATATTGGGAAGGAATTGTTCCCTGGGAGGGTGGGCAGGCCCTGGCACAGGTTGAATCCCAGAGAAGCTGTGGCTGCCCCATCCCTGGAAGTGTCCAAGGCCAGGTTGGACGGGGCTTGGAGCAACCTGGGCTGGTGGAAGGTGTCCCTGCCCATGGCAGGAGTGGGACTGGATGAGCTTTAAGGTCCCTTCCAACCCAAACCATTCCAGGATTCTAATAATTTTCCAAACACAAGCAGGCATACACAATGAAAAATGAAAACCAGATTTAACATTTTAACAGGGAGAGCACTAAATCAGCTGCTAAAGTTTTTTAACTCACTTGTAACAGGTATTTGGAGATGGAAGAAAAGCTACCTGATTCACTGATTGTGCTGAAAGGTAAAAACCAAACCAGCAGCTCAGTTCATAAAAGAAGGGGAAAAAAACCAGCCAAGAGGAAGAAAGTGGCACTTCCCTACAGACTTCTTTGTATAATGACAAACAGTTATTAAAATCATAGAATCACAGGATGGTTTGGGTTGGAAGGGGCCTTAAAGACCATCCAGTTCCACTCCCTGCCATGGGCAGAGACATCTTCCACTAGCCCAGGTTGCTCTAAGCCCTGTCCAGCCTGTCTTTGAACATCCCCTGAAGTGCAACTAATCCCAGCCTTAATCTTGCTGCCAAGGATGCAAGAGCAGTTCCTAAAAATCACTTGTAACTCTTTCCTCAGAGCATCAGCCTCTACCTCCCAAGTTCTCCTCCAAAACCATGCCCTCAGCAAAGGAAGATCTCCTGCACCCAGCCCTTGAGTGTTTACTGACTACAGCTCCTTCTCCCCACGTGGTGGGCTGCCAAAGAGCTGCTTTCCCTACAGAGAGGCTGGTAGAGAGGAACAGCAGTAAAATGCAGCTAAACCAGTCTGGGAGCAGCTTTGGGATCTGCAGCAATTCTTCCTAAGTTCACCAAAATGAAGAAAACACTTTGCCCAAAACCAGGCTCACAGATAACATCAGCCTGGGCAAAACACATTTGGATGTTCCTCAGATTTTCTGGGAAAGGCTCAAGGAGCTCCAGCTTGAACAGAGAATACACTCTGAAACTGTTGAAATTTTCAAAGTGAACAGAGAGCAACCAGTTCTAAATAACCTGCACCTCAAACCACGGAGAAAGCCCAAGTGACTGAGGGAACTGGTTTCCCAAACACTCAACCTGCCACGACAAGCGTGCTGGGATGGCATCAGCTGTACCTTAAGACCTTAAACAAGGTGAAGAAAGGGCAAGATAAAAACTAGTGACATCCCAAAAAACGATGTGAAGTTCAGGTTCTTCACATAAACTGCCCTTTGGCATTTTCAGCTCATTTCAGTGTCAACTGCAGCAGTGGAAGCACACCTGTGAGCCTGGAACACCCCCACCCCACCCTACACCTCACTGTACAGTCCTGCAAAGTCATTCCTTTGCAAGAAGTGGAAGAAAAATGACAACTGAACCCTCTGCTATTTAAAGAGACCCCAACACAAAGTGCTTGCACTGATCCCTCCTCGCTCCTGAGCAAAGTGCCATCACAGGAGAGCTTTCAGCCCTTGTGCTGGCAAACAGAAAGTGGTAAATATGTGTCAAATCTGAAATTTCCCAGAGATGCCATCATTTCCTTGGAAGAGACATGCAGAAGCCACATTCCCTTAGCAGTATTTCTGGATGAGAGCACCAAGGAAACACAGTTCTGCCACCAGGATAAAAGAAAGGCACCCAGGACTATTTCTGCTCCTCCCTCAGTACCCTACCCTGCAGAGCATTCCCTCAACCTTCCCCCCAGGGCCAGGAGGGATTCCATACACTCTCAGCTCCAGCCTGGAAGCTGCTAACATAAACCAAGAGCTGTGAACTTCTGAGCACCTCTCACACCACACCAGACAAACTCCACGACAACACACCTCAGGACAGAACCTTAAATTCGAGTGGAAAACCCCAAAATTTCAAACCTCCCTTTTAACAGTGGATGGCTGAAGTCCAGCAGGTTCTTTTTTAAACTTGTGAAAGCACAGAGAGGTGCTCTCCCGTTTAACAGAAAGCACCTTTATAAGAACGGAAAGGTGTGAGAAGAGCAAACCAGCACAGCTCTGCCTGTTTTTAGCAAACACTGCACACGTGCCACAGGGAAAAACACCTTTGCTGCAGGTTGTTTGGTCAGGGGGTTTACTGTGAAAGGATTCTTTAGGCACAGCTGAGAGATCAATCATTTCCCCGCTCACATGGGGTGCTCACACCGCAGTTCAGGGTTTGGGAACTCCCTGACCCGGTTCGAGCAACCCCATTAAAACCAGTTTCCCTTCTCTTCGGCTGTTTAGTTGGTGCATCTTCCGCCCCAGCCCTGCAGTGCCTGACACGAGAGGGAACCACGGCGAGGCAGATTAAACCCAAAGTGGGTCAGGACACGGCCCAGCGTGACCAGAACCTCCCCCCAGCAGCAGCAGCAGCGACCCGACCCCTCCGCCCGGGCACACCGCAAGGGTCACTCCCCGAACGCCGAGGGGGCCGGGGAAGGAGCGGGGAGGGAGCAGGACGGGCACCAGGAGTGTCGGGACAGGCAGGGAGGGAGCGGGACGGGCACCCGGAGCCGGGACAGCCGGGGAGGGAGCGGGAAGGGAAAGGGACGGGCACCAGGAGTGCCGGGACAGCCGGGAGGGCCGGGGATGGAACAGGACGGGCTCCCGGAGCGGAGCCGGGAGGGAGCGGGACGGGTACCAGGAGCGGAGCCGGGAGGGCCGGGAGGGAGCGGGGAAGGAGCAGGACGGGCTCCCGGAGCGCCAGGACAGCCGGGAAGCCCCCGGGCCGCCACCACGGGGCAGGAGAGCCCCGCACCGCGCGGGGAGACAGGCCGGGCCGGGCCGGGCGCTCCGCGCCCGCGGACAGGCCCGAGCCCCGGCCGGCGCTCGGCGGGCCGCGGGGCAGCGCGCCCGGAACGGTTCCGCCTCGGCCCGGCCCGCGTACCCGCGGGGGGGGAGGCGGCGGGCCGCT
>JAWWEW010000012.1:21306608-21328703 GCA_035583185.1 Anabacerthia variegaticeps | reverse complement strand
CGCAGCGCCGCGGCGCCCGCCGAGCCCCCGGGCGCCGCCATCTTGCCGCCGCCGCACCACAACACACGCGCCGCCGGCCGGCGCGCGCTGCGCATGCGCGGGGCCCGCCCGCCCGCGCGCCCCTGTCCCCCCCCACGCCGGGTGCAGGGAGGGGAGGGGAGGGGGCGTGGCCGAGGTTGCCGCGGTGACAGGCCCCGCCCCCGGGAGGCGGGAGTTGCCATGGCAACGGCTCCCCTCACACACCCCCGGCCTGCCCAGCGCCGCCTCAGCGGCTTTGCGGGAGCATCCCCTGCGGAATTCCCGGAGCATCCCCCGGAATTCCCAGAGAATCCCCCTGGTATTCCCGGAGCATCCCTCTGGTATTCCCAGAGCATCCCCCTGGAATTCCCAGAGAATCCCCTGGTATTCCCGGAGAATCCCCCGGTATTCCCAGAGGATCCCCCTGGTATTCCCGGAGCATCCCCCCGGTATTCCCGGATAATCCCCCCCGGCATTCCCGGAGCATCCCCCGGTATTCCCGGCGCATCCCCGCCCAGCAGTGTGTCCCGGGACGAGGGGCCGGTGCTGCCCTGGGTGCCCCGGGCAGGGCTTTTCCAGCAGGGCAGGGAGGGGATCCTGCCCCTCTGCCCGGGCCTGGCAGGCACATCCACAGGGCTGGGTCCAGCTCGGGCTCCTCGGGACAAGAAAGACCAGGAGAGGATCCAGAGGAGGGCACAGAGATGCCCGAGGGATGGAGCATCTCTGTGCCCAGGACAGGCTGAGGGAGCTGGGGCTGTGCAGCCCCCTGGGGGGACACTGAGAGGGGACTCCCCGTGTCCATCAGTGCCCGCGGGGACCCGGCAATGGGACAGGAGGTGTCACCATAAATCGGCCATAGGAAACCCCTCAGACTCAATTTGTGAGCTGCAGTGGGCAGGCATTCTTTTATAGCCAGCGCTGGACACACAGAGCATAATTCTCATCGTGTGAGTGCCCTGTTCTCACTCAGCACACCCAACATTCACCTACAATTCTACACATTCACTACTTCTCTCATAAAGTTCATACATACGTTAATTAGTTCTAAGAAGTTCTTCAGAAGTCCTTCTTTTGGTCACTAGGGGGTCTCTTGGTGGTCTCTGGTGGTCGTTTGGAGCTTGAACTTGAACTTGTCTGCTGAGCAGGGTATTTACAGCTGGTAATAAAGCATCTTTGTTCAGCATTTATCAAAAACTGGATCCTTATGTTACTTTAACTAAAGCTTTCATAAACTTGCTTACTCCCCAACTACCTTAACAGAAACTTAGGGAAGCGACCAAGCCTGTGAAGTATTTGGGTTTTTGGCCCTTGTTTTGTTTTTCCTGGCAGCCAGATGAGCTGAGCTTGTTCACAAACAGGACAAATCAATCACGGCAGCTGAAGGCAGGTGAACTCAGCCCTGTGAGCAGCAGTGAACCATTACACCAGCCCAGACACGCCAAATACAGACTCCTGCTTCACAAACATCAGTGGAACAAAGCCCATTTTGCCTGCTCCAGAGCTCCCAGCTCCTAGGGACAAAAAGGAGCTGTTGGTACAACCCAAATCCACTCAGCAGCAGCCAAATTCCACCCTCCAACAATGAGGATGTAAAAGGACAGGCCAAGCTGTGCCAGGTGAGGATCACTGTGCCATGGTGAGGAATGGGATCATCTGGGGGAGCTGAGGGCTGGCAGCCCCCACCTCAGATGGGGCTGTAGGTGACAGGATCTGTGTGTTTTGCACTTAAGGGTGGGTTTTATCCAACAATCAGTTTGCAGCCCCTTGCTTTTGTCCATTCTGCTCACAGAAATAACAATTCTTATGTAAGAGGCTACTCTGACACTGAGGGCAAAATTCAGCGAGCTGGAAAAATACAAATATCCCCCAAATTCCTTAACACACCCTCCAGTATATACACACATATCAAAAACCCCCTTGTGAGCTATTTAGAGCACTGAAATGGTGAATTCTTTAATTTTTGCAGTGGTTTTTCAAAGGAATCACAGCAGCAGGATTTGCTGTTGCTGGTGAGGAAGGAAGTCTCTGGGAGCACCCTCCCCTACTGACCTTCTTACTGGGATTAGTTTGGTGCATGTCACCAGTCTTATACAGAAGACAAATATAATCACACATCAAAAGGAAAAAAAAGAATCCACCCAACAGTCTGGGGAGGGAAAGGGAATGAGGCTGGTGTGAAATGCAGCAATCCATGTACTGGGATGTGGCTTCAAGCCACTTGCACAAGGCACAGGGAAGGGAAGGGGAAATTCTTCCCCACCCTCTCCCCCCTCAATGCTTCCCCTACCCCTTCAACAGCTGGAATTAAATTGCAGGGAGTCCCCAAGTGCCAAAGTTGGTTTTGGCAGCAGACAAACTCTTTCTCCTCATCTGCTCTGAAAATGGAGTTTCTTTTTTAGAGGCTAACACTGACTGGAAAGGCTGAGGGCCACCAGCATGGAAACAGCCTCAAGGAACACTTTAATTAATGAAGGGATATATTTGACCTCATAAGCAAGACAGAAAATAACCCCAACTAAGGTAGGAATTAAAGAGATCCATATTGAAGGAAGGCTTCCAGAACAAAGGCTGGGGCAGCAGAAGGAAAAGTGAAGGATTCGCAGCTGGTCAACTGTTGTAACTTTCTCAAGAAACATTTCAGAACAGATCATTTATTTATGAGAAGCCCACCATTGACAGAGACATACAGGCAGAGGGAAATGAAAAAACCAACAATTCAGGTTTGTGGCTCGGTGTGCCAGTCGTGCTTTCTGTAAAATTTGGGGTTTTTTTTGAAAATTAAACCATCAGAAGATACTGATTTGAAGTATTTCGTGACAAATTTCCCAGAACAGAATTCAAGTCATCAGTGGGGTTCAAAAAAATGGACAAATCTCAAACAATTGCTGACTCTGGTGCTAACACCCTGCAGCACTTACAGTTGGTGCTTGGCTCCACTTCAAACAGGAACAGTGCAAAAGTAACTCCAAAGAAGCAAAGAAAAGCCAAAATATGGCTTCATAACAGATGAAACAATTAGCAAGAAAACTTCCTCTGTGGAGTAGGATCTGGCTGACTCTTCACCAGCCTCAATTTCCTACAGGCTTTAGCACCCCCATGTCTAAATCACAATTTTTTTAAGAGTTCTTTTAGTTTGAAACCCAACGGGAACAGTATCTGGTAGTGCCTCCAATAATGGAGTGGAACCCTTACAGCCAAGCAGGGCAGTTACATGAATCTCCATTACTGAGCACTCCAGCTCTCAGTTGCTTTTCCCCTTTTTGGTTTAACTTTCTCCACCACAACTGGCTTCCGGACTGTTTATTTTTTTTAATATTATGTGGTTTCAATCAGACTCAAACCAGTTGGAGTAGGAAAATTAAACAGCACTAAACATAGGTAACGCTGTTGTACAAGAATAAAGTTGCAGAACATTAGCAATGAGAAAACAAAAGCATCTTGTTCTTAACAACAGGGAAAATGGGATCTGCACGAGGGACCTCTCTGAATAGAGGTGAATACGAGCCCATAGCCTTGGCATCCCTGAAAGATCCTTGGCTCGGGCAGTGGGAGAATGACCTATTCCTTCCCTCTCTGTCCAAGGGGGTTAGAATGAGAGGGGAAGAGTGGCTGTCTGGTGTGCAACTCCCCAAACAGCCTCAATTGCAGTGCCATGCTTCAATTTCCAGAGCAGTGGTTGTGCTGAGGGTTGAACCTTACACCTGGCAGCCGGTGGGAATACAGGCTCATGCTGTACTTGTTTCCTCCATGGAACAGGCGTCCTTTCCGTGACAGGCTCTGGATCCTGCTGGGAAGTTCTCCTTGTCCTGGAGCACTGCTGGTACTTGCATTCCAAACCACACAAGCGCTGGAAAATAAGAAATGCTGAGAGTCCTGCAAGAAGTGCTGCAAGTGCTAGGAAATGAGACTCAGGAAGGGAACAACTGAAAAGGATTCAAGGCGGGGAGGGGCACGTCACTGAAACTCAGAACTCGTAACACCACCGGCCACAGCGATCCCCCTCCAAACCAGCAACTCAGAACTGCTCAGGGAAGCTTTGCCTAAGGCAGGAGAACATCACCACAGCTCCCACTGCCCCTCCACCACGTCTGTGGCTCTGCTGAGCTACTCTGCAACAGGGCTTTTGAACATCTGCAGGATCGTCTTTTGCTTGTTCTTAGGCAGCGAGCAAATATCAGTTTTGTCACTGGTGTTAACCACACAATTCAAAACCTTCCCCTCCTTGATGCTGGGGGATTTCACCCGGACCTTGGCTGGGGACTGCCAGTTCTCGTTGCAGGAACCTTTCCGGGGCTTGTGGTGGTTGGTTTCAGGCTTTTTTTTTGCTCCCTTTGAGTCTTTTGCTGTCTTGGAACTCCCCTTTCTGGCAGAGGAGTCCTTCATGGACCGGGGCGGTTTGGTGCGAAGGAGATACTCGTCAGGAGAGCCCTTCTGCCGATTCAGTGTCCTTTCCTCCTTGTCGAGCTCCTTTTGCAGCTGCAGGGCCAGGAGCCTGTCCTGCTCCTCCTGCCTACGCCTTTCATAGAACTCCTGCTCAAAGGCTCTTTGTGTCTGCAGGCTGAAGTCACTCATCTGCTCCCCTCGGTCTTCTGTGCTGTCTGAAGAGGTTCTTCTCCTCTTATCAAGCACACACGAGTCAGTCACGGCCTCACCTGGGGCCTCCAGCAGCTTCCTTTTGGGAGTCTCCTGCAGCCCCTCTGGCTTCTTTTCAGTCAAGTCCCCAGCCACCTTCTCCAGATCACACACTGCACTCTGGCTGTCTGGCATCATGGAATTCATTGCTGACTGAACAGAGGTACAAGCTTCAGCAGCCTTTTTAAAGTTTATGCTTCCTTCATGTGTTAAACTGCCACCGTTCGACTCAATTTCATCATCTTCTCCTTTGGATCTACAAAGGGCTGTTCTAGACCCTTCCCCTTCTGTGGTTCCACAGAGTGCAGCTGGAACTGCATCTCCTAAACAATCTGGTCCTAGTGTTTTTTCCTGCTTGGCAGCAGTGGTTTCATCTGAAGCTGTGGCACTGAAGTAGTTCATGCATGATTCCAGAAACGAATCCTTAGCACCAGAATCCTTAGGTATACTGGTCAGCTGTGGAGACAGGGTTGGCATTTCCTCTTGCTCATCCTGCAGGGCAGAAGTGCTGCCTGCATTGCTCTTGGTCTCCTGAAGAAAAGGGAGAGACCACCAATACAGAACAGTTATTAGAAGAGCCTGTGTGTGAACAAAATGCCAATCTCACCTCTCACAGCTGCACTGCCCCAACTGCTCAGGGATAGCAACTTGGATACTTCTCTTTTTAAAAACATACCTAATTTTTTAATGATTTTGAAAGTATTTAGAACAACTGCAGAAGCCCAGCTAAAGGACTGAAACCACAGCTGCAGCACTTTTATCAGTGACTCAAACCAACTGTTCAAGCCTGCTCAAGTTCTTTTGAGGCTTAACAGGAACGATCAGACAGACAGATGTGGAAGGATGTAAATCAGGCTGCACCCCCCTCCAGGAAGCTCCAGAACTGGGAATTAACAATATTGAAGGTAGCTTAAAAAGGGTGACATAACCTGCCCAGTGCTGCTGTGCCTGGGGAACAGAAGACTGGAATGCTACAGGCAAGGGGAAAATATCCCATAATTACCAACACTGAGTTTTATAACAAAATGATTCCAGTTACCACTGAGCCAGAGTTGCTGCCCTCTCTTCCTGTGGTGCCAGAGAACCATGCTGATCCCACTGTCTTTGGAGACAGATACCTTAAAAGGAAAAGAAACACTTTTAAACACTTTTTTTCCTTGAATTGTCAACCCTTTGCATTAATCGGGTTCATTCTGACAAACCAAAACAGTTAGAAGGGCAAGTGTTTCCCTTCTCCTGCTATGAGATGTTTTAACCTTCAGCATTTCACATTTGGCCCCAGTTATCCAGGGAAGTCAGCCTACAGGAATCCAAAGAAGCAAATGGAGCAGAGGGATGGTACACGAAGAAACAGAGCAATAATTAAGGAAGAAACACTTGATTCCCTTACTTCTGAATGTCTCCAGAGCTGTTTGGTCTGCTCTTTGCCTTGCCCAAGTGTGCTGGGGATGTCTGAGGTGAGAGGCCGTGTGCTGGTGACGGGCTGCTGAGCACGTGTCCCTCGGAATCCTCATTCTCCCATGACAAATAAAAACAGTGTTATAGAAAACAAAACACTACACAGACCACAGAAATGCCAGAGAACTACTTGGGTTTGCTGCAGAATTAGTTACTTGTGCCCAAAGAATTCTGGAACTGTAAGTAACAGAGAGTTATGGAATAAGAAATGTTACATGTTCCATTCACTTCCCTGGATCTAGCACTGAGGGACAGCAGGATTTGCTCTAATAAGTACACAGCTTTTCTCACTGGGTAGCAAAAATCCAACTAACCAAAACAAATTCATAAAACAAAAAAATCCACCCAAAAGATAAGGTAAATCTTCACTGTATGTTCCTTTTGTCCAGTAGAGGTTAGAGACATTATTTGCTTCCAAAGAAGGATTTAGGCTTAGGGTTAGGGTTTTAAATGTTTTAAAAATGTTTCACAATGAAAACATGCAGCACATTGTGCTGGATGCTGGAATTCAAGTGTGTATTACACAGGTAGAAATGTCTGGGGTATTTCACCCTCCTGCTGCTTTTTCAAAACTTACTGGTCAACAAGGCTCTAAAGGCCTGGGGGCTGCCAAGAGCTTCCAACTACAACTAGAACAAACGCCAATTCTTCCCAATTTTAACTTTTTCTCTGAGAGGTCTAAATTGCTTGCACTGTATCAATGTTTTCTGCTGTCCCCCTCAGCCCTAACTCACCAGGCTGTTACTGAGCTGCCAGGCCAGCTCTTCATCTTGCTTCAGCTGCTGCTCCATGTCCCTCCGTCTCTGCTCCGCCAGCCTGTGCTCCTCCTCCTCCTCTGCCAGCAGCCGCTGGATGTATTCCTCGCTCGCCTTGTTCTCCTCCTGTTCGTGGGCTCGCCTTTCTGCCTCCACCTACGAGAGAAGTGTTTGAAACCCGCCCGGTTCCACTTGACACCAGCACCTCCTTCAATGGGAACCACCCGCTGGTCACAACAAATAGAGCTATTGTTTGACTACACGAGGCTCCAGAGGTGTAAATCACCCTGATGCTGTGCAGAGCCTCGGGTTTGACCACAGTGTGATCTGCCCTGCTGGTTTCTCTAAGATTATACCATTAACCTTGCTCGTGTGCAAGGTTAAACTCCATTCCCCACTTTTTCAAACAAAAACTAAGATCTCCAAATACATGGATCTGCAGAGAAACTGGGATTAAGATTCCTTCTAAGGCTGGATGCCAGGTATTCCACAGTGTTTGCTCAACTTGCTTGTATCATTATATAATAGAATCATATTATATACCCCAAAGACAGCACATCTCTCCTCTAGAAGAGTCCTGCTCTCTTGAAACACAGAAAATCCAAAGCAGTAGGCCAAGAATTTTAAATCTGCCTTCCTTATGAGAGATACCCACTGACACATCAGTTACCAGCAGCTCCAGGAGGACAGCAAAGCACTTCAAGACTGAAAAAAGCTCTCTTTACCGGGTAAGGGAATTTGGAAATTGCCCCCAGTCCTCTGCTTCATTTACTCCCCCTGCTCCTGTAACCACCAGCGAGGGACTGTCAGGGAAAGGAGCATTCTCATATATTTTCCAACTATAAATTTTAATATTACTGTGTGACTTGGAAGAAGGATCCTTAGGAAGGCAATATTGAGACTTCTTACAAATATTTTCTGATTTTCAAATGACCAGAGGTAACAGAACAAGCAAAGAAGAAACCAAATGCTATATGTTCATCCAGTTGTGGTCTGTTACTTGGAGGGAAATCAAAAAGGCAGGCATGAAATCAAAGCCCAAACAAGTTCCAAATTTTCACATTTGCTACCTTTATGTGCATTGACTGAGGGGTGAGGGAGGAGGCAGAGATCAAGGAAACCTGAGAAATGTCATCTCATGTCAAACACAAGGAAATCTCTCCTCTGCCATAAATTTAGTTTGTGCCTCAGGAGTGACCAGTCTGATCTTGCAGCAGTGCCCTTATCACTAAATAACATTACAGCTGTTTGTGGGACCAATTCAAATAACCACATGCAAAGCACTGGCGCTTTTAAATGTATTTTTAGGCTTACCTTGCTAATCTCTGCTTCATATTCCTGCCTCAGCTCCCCAGGCTTGCTCAGCTGGTGCTGTGGCTTGGGGACACAGACTAATGGAAAGGAAAAAACCAAAGTGAGGATCAAAGCCAGATCATGGCAGTCAGCAATGAGAGATTTTAACTACAGATGGCTTCCATACCCTGTCATGGGAATGATTTGACTTAAATCAGGTGCTGTGATAAAAAAATAAAAGCACTTTGTGTTACAAAGGAATAAAATTCACACAGTAAACAAGCAGAGTGTTGTGGAGTGGCAGGAATAGGCTGTGATTTCCAAGCACTGTGTATCAGTGTGATGAAATAGGTCGGCCAGAGAAGCTGTGGCTGCCCCAACCCTGGAAGTGTCCAAGGCCACGTTGGACAGGGCTTGAAGCAACCTGGGCTGGTAGAAAATGCCCCTGTCCATGGCAGGGGGTGGGACTGGATGAGCTTCACTTCCAACCCAAACCATTCCATGGTTCATTCTCTCTTGGTACACTGACCATAACACGTGTTTTTCACTCGTTGTGTTTAAAAGGACCTCATTACACTGCAAGTGGAACAAGGTATCACAGAGCCAATGCACCAACAAACCTCCCCCAGGGGAGCTTGCAACGCAATAAACCCCAAAACGCTTCTCCAAAACGTTAATCAGATTTCACTTCCTTTTCTCTGCCACCACAATTTTTGGCTCGGAGACTTTTGCATTGATTGAACCCCTGGAATCCCTAACCAAACTAATTGATACATTCAAAAAACTTTTAACCACTTCACTTACTTGACAGTGATAAAGAAAATCACCTGCACACCCAAACACTGCTTGCAGACGCTAGAGCTGAAAGTGAGCAATGAACTAATGCCCTTGCAAGGCCAGGCAGCCACACACCAACGTTTTGTGCCAAAGGCATGAACGAGTACCCACTGCCATGACCAGGCAACATCATTTTTACCCTCTGCACTACAATGAAAAAGACAGTGCCCACCTCTTCCCTCCCCTTTCGCAGGAGAGCTCTCCCCCTGCCTTGCCCAGCAGTGACACACCTGCCTACCCACAGCTCTGTATCTCCCACCATCCAAAGTGGCAAAGCAGAATGCCAGGACAGGTGAGGTTTCACTTACTCTCCTCCTCCAGGTCCTGCCCGTTAATCCTCCGCTCGCACTCCTCCGGGTAGTTCTTCTGGATCCTCTCCCAGAGCTCCCAGTTGACCAGAGTGTTCCTGCGGGCGTTGTACCGGGCCCAGGAAGAGACCCGGCGCCGGCAGAAGGGGCAGGAGAGACTGGCCTTCTCCACTGTCAGCTGGAAGCAGGAATGGCAGAGGGTGTGGCTGCACGGCAGCGTGACAGGCTCCACCAAGATCTCCATGCAAATCTGGCACAGGCAGTCGGACAGGGAAAGCGGGGCCTTGCATTTCTTTGACATACTGACTCGAGGTAGAGGAACTAGACTAGGACAACATCAGCACCTGAAAGGGAAATCAAATATTTATGTTTCTTCTGAGAAGTAAAATAAATGAAAACAGACAATGTTTTACAACTACTTTAAGAAAACTTAGCGGATTTAGAAGCCTGTTCAAGTGGCTGCTTTTGCTCAGGACCTGAGAGAGTCTCACAGCAGAGGCAGGTCTTTCCAGAATTCCTGGAAAAACTGTAGCAGGTTTTCCTGCTGTAGTTTCCTGTGAGCTGTAGCAGGTGCTCTGGGGATAGCAAGGAGGTGGTAATGAGGGGAAGGGAAAGAAGGGGAGAGTTCTTCCAGCCATTTTCATTACTCTTCTTGCAGCACTATCTGTGATAAGTGATGCTGGATATGTTACCCCACTTACCTTAACCTTCCATTCGCTCAGTTTTTCAGTACATCCACGTCCTTCAAAAGCTGCTTTTGGCACAGACTTGTTTCCAGCACACTCTGAAGGTGAAATACAACAGCAGGGCAGAGAAGCTTCTTCCTCATTCCTTTTGCTTGCTTAAGCTGGGACTAAAAAGCCAAAGTACTTTTTTCTTATGATAAATGAAGAATTAAGACTTCAGCACCTTCCTGTATGCCTTGAAACAGTGGGGATCATCTGGAATTTTTACAGGATTTTTCCACCTGGCCCAGCAATACTGAGGGAGAGAAAACAGAAGACATGTAAATCAACAGGAATAAAAACACGGATTTGTAAGTTACAAGCATCATAAACAGGCAGCTTCAGAGACAAAAGACCCTCGAGAGAAAGGCTGTGATTCCCCACACAGAGCTTGCCATGGAGACAAACACACTTTAAGGCGGGTTTTATTATTTCTGATGGTTTTATTGATAAGAATAACCCGCGGGGCGGTGGTGCCCAGATCCAAGGAGGGGATGCCCAGATCCAAGGCAGGGAGGGTGACCAAATCAAAGGGGAGGGTGCCCAGATCCAAAGGAGAGGTGCCCAGATCCAAAGGGGGGTATGTCCATATCCAAAGGGGGGATGCCCAGATCCAAAGGGGGGATGCCCAGATCCAAAGGGGGGATGCCCAGATTCAAGAGGAGGGTGCCCAGATCCAAGGGGGTTATACCCAGATCCAAAGGGAGGGTGCCCAGATCCAAGGAGGGGAGTTATGCCCAGATCCAAAGGGGGGTATGCTCAGACCCAATGAAGGGGTGCCCAGATCCAAGGGGAGGGGGTACCCAGATCCGAAAGGAGAGGGTGCCCAGCTCCAAAGGGGGTATGCCTAGACCCAGAGGGGATGTGCCCAGACCCAAGGGGATGTGCCCAGGCCCCGGCCCCCGCCCGTGCCCCCTCAGCGGTCCCTCACCCACCGCTCCGCTCCGGGCCGGGCCCGCCCAGGCCTCAGGCCCGCAATGGCGGCCGCGCCCGCCCCTCACCGCGGAGCGCTTCCCGCCCGCGCCGCCGACACCGACCCTCCTCCCGGCACGGCTCCTCCTTCTCCGGCTCCTCCTCCTGCCCCTCCGGCTCCTCCTTCTGCTGCTCCTCCTGCCCCGGCTCCTCCTTCTCCTCCGGCTCCTCCTTCCCCGGCCGCGTCCCCGCCGACCCTGCAGGGACACCGCCCCGCCGGGCGCTGAGGGGACCGGGCCGGTGGGTCCCCTCACGGCTGTGCCAGCCCCGGAGAGCCCGGCACAGACCCCGGCACGGCCTCACCTGTGCCCGGTACGGCCTCACCTGTGCCCGGAGAGCCCACAGACCCCGGTACGGCCTCACCTGTGCTCAGAGCCCACAGACCCCGGTACGGCCTCACCTGTGCTCAGAGCCCACAGACCCCGGTACGGCCTCACCTGTGCCCGGAGAGCCCACAGAGCCTCACCTGTGGCCGGGATGCCCCGGCTCATCCCCGCTCAGGGCCCGCTCCAGCAGCTGGAAGCGCATGGAGAGCCCCCGCAAGCTGCGATCCAGCGCCGAGAACCGATCCTGGACCGCCTGGAGCCGGCATTCCACCCTGGGAGAGGGGATGGAGGGATGGAGGGGGTTGAGGGGATTTGGGGATCTGAGGAGAAGAGGGAGAGGGGATTTGGGGATCTGAGGACGAGGGTGAGAGGATTTTGGGGATCTGAGGACGAGGGTGAGGGGATTTTGGGATCTGAAGGTGAGGGGATTTCAGGATCTGAGACTTTCTACCGTGACATTGTGACGCGAGGCTTGCTATATTGTAACTTTAGAGCGATTTAGAAGTTTTTTTGTAAGGAACTGGTCTTAATCCCTGTCAAAAGACAAATGTTTTCTGTCTATTTTCTGCCAGAGATAAGCAAGAGACAAGGGTTTCTGGACAAACAGCAGTACAAGCATAAAACACTAATTTACTTAACCATCTTTAGATAAAGAAAACCCTGAAGAATAGTCCTGTAGCTGTAAGAAATAAAAGACCCATCTATCCTAGAGACTTAAATCACTAAACATTGTCTAGTTAGGAAAGATATATATATATAGCCAAAAGATATGCAGTCTTTTACTCATTTGTCTAAGCCCTAAAAATGTGTGTCTTGGGTAATTTACAAGTGTTCGTGAAAGCTTAGAAGGATGTGTAATGATGGATATGTAGCAATTAACCACGGAATGTACTTAGCGAAATTCACTGTATAAACTGGCTGGAATTGTACTTCTGGGGAGTTGCATTTCGGCAGGCACAGACCCTGCACTGCCCACCGGGGCCAGTGAAGGAAGGAACTGTATGTTCCTTTGAATCAAGGCTGGGAGAAACCACTAAAAACCAAGGGGTTTTTGTCACACCCCATGTCTTTTCGGCCGTTTTCTGTGCAGAGGTCTCATGACCTCTAAACAGAGCTGCAAAATCAGTACCTGCAGGTCTCAACAATTTGCATTATTAGTGGCACAGGTTTTTTTCTGCATTACATTTTGCAGTGATTTAGGCTTTTATTTGCAGCATCGTGATGTTTTGAGCCATTTTCATTTGATGCCTTGCAGAACTTCTCATTTATCCTCAGAATAACAATGATGCAAATAATAAAAAGAACTACCCACAGTGTTTCTCTTCTCCCATCAGCTTGTCCTGCTCTGCTTTTCCCTTTTATAGGACTGTTCTTCCATGGAACTGCTCTGTGATAAAAACTTCATAGCTTTTATTTATTCACTGCTTTTTGTTACCTGGTATCTTGTGTTTTTCCTTATTTAAAATTGCAAATTATAAGACTAAAGAAGAGGTTTTGAGCTGCTCTACTCCACTTTTGCTAAAGAGAACTTTGGCTGAGCTTTTTTTACGAAAATACACGGTAGCTTTCAGGTGCTGACATTAACAAATAAAGAACCCAAACAAAACCCTCCAAACAAAAAGAAGTTAATTTTATACTGTATAAACAGCAGATTAAATAATTTACCCACAGTTGTTCAGTCTTTCACAGGTACTCTGTGATATTTTAAAGCCTGTTGTTACAAGAGATGGACCAAGAATGCAATTTTTCCCCTGACAGTAGCTCCCCTCTCTCCCTGCCTGCCTCTTCTCCTGCCACCTCCTTCTCCAAACCCTTCTTTGCATTCTGTCTGCAGCTGGCCTGAGTGAGGAGAAAATAAAAGGGCATCACCAGTGGCACATTTTACTAAGAAGCCCCGACCTTAATTCATTGTCCTGTAGCTTGTGCAGATCCTTGTCTAAGGATGTTCTGCTGTTTCCCGAGGCTACGAGACTTCCTCTGCAGCCCGGTGAAAGCTCACCTCCCTGCAGCAGGACTCCTCCTGCCTCAGCAAGAATTGGAGGACTACAATGCAACTTTAATGGGAAAAATGAGCTTCTGGCATGTACAGATGCAGAGAGTTGAGGCAAACTGGATGGGTTAATGTGGTCCCTCAGCACACTGAGGCGAGTCGGTGTGAATGAGCTTCAAGGTGGGTGTCAGAGAATGAGTGTCCTGGGGGAGATACTTGGTGAATTGCTCTGGGATTCGCAGGGGTTTTATCACGGTAAATAAACTTCCTCGTGGCCCATTCTCGGCCTTTCTCCTCTTCAAGTAAGAGGAAAGTTACCCAGGATCTCATCACTGTCAGTGCAGTAGTTGTTTCTCAGCAGCCCTTTAGCCCAATGCTTTAGTATGGGAGCATTTTTGTCTCTCCAGCACTTTTTTGGGGGGTATACTGCCCGTCTGTAAATTAATTCGTGTTTTTATGCCCCTGCAACAAACATTTCAGCATTTGCTCATTTTGGATCTGAACACATCTGTTCAATTACACCACGGTAGGGCCCATCTCCATAACTGCTCTCCTACAGCCTTTAGGGAATTCTGATACACTCAGTGTTGCTGCCTCTTGATCCAAATTTGGAATGAAACGAGGAATGACGGCTTAAACCTGCTGCTTTCACTTCAATGCCGACCTCCAAACACTTTTCCCTTTAGTGTGAGTGAAGTTACCACTGAGTCAGTGACCTCTAACTGACTAGTGTACACACAAACCACATCCCCATTCTTTACCAGAAAGCTTTTCAAATTCCCCTCTCGTTAGCACACAGACCATTCTTGGAAGCTGTGCAGTAAAAGCTCCAGCATTCCCATTTCTCTGAAAGTGTGGTTGTATGTGTGACCTTACTGCTGCTCTTCAGGCATTTACAGAAAATTTTAGAGCTGTCACTTGGGTTTTCTTTCCCAGGCCAGTGCAGCACCCCACACTTCTCCAGGCTCTCCCTGCTCACTGACTCCATGCTACGTTAGACACACACTTCTTCAAGAAGTTTCCCACCCATCTTATTTTCACTTTTTTCTCTCAGGAGTCGTTCCAGTGTTTCTCCCCCTGATCAGGTCTCTAGTGTCTGTTTTTGTGGTCCCCACTGTTTGAATTGGAATCACAGAAGCTGTGGATGAACCCTGTCAGTGTCTCAATGAAAGGAGCATTTCTTTCCAAGTCTGTCAGCTGTCAGTCTGTCAACACATAGTCATTCATTTCCCACCAGCTGTGATACTCTTGACAGTGATCACTTTTACTGCAGGTAAACCACAGTTTTATGTATGACACCTGAGTTGACTTAAAAATGTCTTCATACTCTTTGCACAGTGCCTTTAAAGGCAACACATTGTAGAATCCCTGAATGGTTTGGGTTGGAAGGGACCTTTGGTGGGCAGGGTTTCCACCAGCCCAGGTTGCTCCAAGCCCCATCCAACCTGGCCTTGGACCCTTACAGAGATGGGGCAGCCACAGCTTCTCTGGGATTCAACCTGTGCCAGGGCCCGCCCCCCTTCACAGTAATATGAAAATCCAGACGTGACAATTCATGGAGCGGCAATAGGATCCCACCTGCCCCAAACTGCTGAGAATTTCAGACCCTTTTCTGACTCTTCTCTCCTGAGGATCCATGCTCTTGGTTATTTCTGATCTGTCCCCCCGTGGCTGCTGCTGCAGTGGAGCTGAGCCCAGGGGCCGGTGCCAGCAGGGGCAGCTGGGGCTGGATTGTTTTACAGGAAGCCAGAGAACCTGCTGGTCTCGTTGCTCTGCTGAGTGTGGGCTTTGGAAATGGAGGGTGAATCAACGTCACCTATGTCCCCATTCCCCCAGGAGGGTGATCTGCTTTCTTTAAATTTACTATAAAGGTTCCTTCTTGTTTGGTTTTGTTGCTAATGATGAGCATTTACTCCCAATCCTTGAACCCTCCAGACTCTGAGCCATTTTCCAAAATTCAGAAATTCACCCCAAATCTCCCATTAAAACCAGCAAACCCGAATTTCCTGTTAGTTATAAATTGCCTGGCAACACTTCATCCAGCTGCAGGCCTTGGCTGATGGCGTGAGTGCCCAAACCCTGCAGCAAACAGCCAGGACAGGGGCCACGGAGCTGACAGCCCTGTCCCCCTTCCCTCCCCGGTGAGTGAAGGAGAAAGGAGTGCTCAGGAACTGTTTCCTCCCCATATACACACAACACAGACCCCGTTACCCACGGATGTTTCCTGGGAAGCCCAGGTTTCCCGTGCTCACAGGTTTCCTGTGCTCACAGGTTTCCCGTGCTCACAGGTTGCCTGCTCCCCTGCCCCAGCCCTCCCTGTCCCTCCCTCCCAGTGCTGCTCAGACCTGTTCAGTGTCTCGTTCAGGGAGGGCAGGGAGATGCTGCCTTTAGCCATCTTCCTGGAGAACACCAAGAGGAGAAATAAAAGCTGGAGCGGGCTCTCTCCTCTCTCCTGAAGCCGGCAGCAACAGCAGGGGCAGGGGAACTGAGTCCTGCAGGAGGCTGTTTGTTCCAAGGCTTTTTATAGCCTGTATATCCAAATATAGGTCATGGATGCACCAGGACACGCTCATGGACATATCACACACTGAACCACACACCTGGGCCCCTTCCTCTGTCCCACTGACCTTGTGTCTTCCTACAAAACCAGTTCAGAGGGGACACAAAAGGAGGCAACTGCACTGTTCTGCTTTTTACTTTGTGCTGCATTTTGGCTTTGTTTTGCTGTTGCACCCACCAGCTCATGTCTTGGGCCAAAGTCTCCTGCTGTGGAAAGCTGTACAAGCAGATTGCCTTCGGTTTTTTTAATTAAAAAGGCATGATGGTAGAATCAGACCTGGATGAGAATGAGCTGTGTTTGGTTGCAGGGAACTGCGCTGAGCAAAACCGAGACAGTTGGAATCTCTTCCATAAAGCCAGCACAGCCAGCTAATGATTGTCAGGAGCTGGGTATGCAAAAGATCTGGAAATGTGGGTCTGATAACAGCCCAGACCGTGAAAAAGGCAGCACAAACTCCCCATCAGTGCAGCAGGTCCTCAGGCAGCACCAGGAATTCAGTTCTGTGACAGGGAAAGGACAACTTGGGGGAAAAAAAAAAACCTTTTTAAAAATTGTTTGCCCATTCCATGGACAATCCAGCGTTTCCACTTAGTTCTTCCTGCCTTCAACTTGCACATAAAGAGATGCTTCTTGCAAGCCAAGTCCTGCTCATTTTGATTCCAAAGCCTTGGGAAGACAGGCAATATTTGGATAAGAAGAATCCATGCCTTTGGCCCTTCATATTCCTCCTGTGACAGGGGTACAATACACTTTTTGACAGGTTATTCTGTGAGTTTGGAAGTATTAGAGTGAGTGTAAGCACAAGGGAGCTGACAGAGAAAGCATTTATTTAAGTGTAATAGTTCTTTTTCCCTGGGATAAACAACTGACAGCTGACCCATCAAACAGGTGTTAACAGCTCCCCTGCTCCTTCCTTTGCTGCAGTGTGAGCAAAACCAACTGGCAACGACAGGGAAACTCATTTGATTACTCATTAATTGATGCTTCTCTAGTCTTACATGCAGCTGCTGACAGAGTGATGGAAGAGAGATTCCACTACAGCCAGTTTAAGCCAACTGGGCCACAGCTTCATGGGGAGTCACACAGAGCACTGCAACAGTGCAAACCCCACAGAGCTCAGCCAGTGACAGCTCTGTCACTGCTCAGCACCCTCACTCAGCACTGTGGGCACCCCCTTAGTGCTGATTTCCACCTCCAGCCTTAATTACACCAGCTTAGCCATGAACTAATGTTACCCCTAAATGCAGAGACCCCTTTCACTTCAATTCAAGCAGCCAACTGCCAGCCCTGCACGTGCTGTGAGCACAGGAGCTGCTGAGAACCCGTGTGAGGCCAGGGACACCACAAGTGCACAGCAAATCCCCTCCCTTTCCGAGGGACACAGCGGGGTTCACTGTCCAGGTCACTGCCAGTGGATGTGACTGGCTCTGAGAAGTGGCTTTGCCCCCAAACCTTCTGTAAACACCTGGGTGTCTACAGTTCTGGCAAGGGATACACCGACACGGAGCTGCTCTGGTCAGCAACCAACACCCTCCTGGAGCCTTTGATCTCTGTGCAGGAGAGCCAGTTCACCTTCTCTCCGTGCTCAATGGTGAGCTTGGGCACGACTTCAGCCTGTTCACTCGAGGACACTTTGTTGAGCTTCCCATTTTTCCTGCTGGCAGCTTGGGCCTTCCTCCTCTGCAGGGATTTTGCTGGACTTTTCTGCTGCTTCCCAAGCTCGCTGCCAACATCCCAGAGCAAGACTCTCCCATCGTTTCCCCCAGACAACAACCAATAGGCCTCTGGCAGAAAGAGGACCTGCGAGACTCCCAGGCTGTGACCCTGGAACTCCAGCTCACGCTCAAACTTGACTCCAGTGACTCGGAATATTCTGACTTTACCGTCCTGAGCTCCGCAGCCGAAGATGTTCCCGCAGGAGGAGACAGACAGGGAATGTGCCAGCGGTGGGTTGAAGAGCTGCCCGGCTGTCTGGGGGCTCCCCTCCTCTGTGCCACACTCCTGCAGGTTTGTGCTCCACAAGGGGCGAGCTTTCTGCAGGTTCCACAGCATGACCTGGAAACAACCAGGAGGAATCAATGATCTGTCCGTTTTACATAAAACCGGATCTTTCACACTAAAAGCAAATCACTGCACCTCTTGTTCTAGCGGAGCAAAGGCTGCGCATGACTGGAAGAGGGGTGGGGTGTGTGGTGAGGAGTAGCTGAAGTTGCCTTGATAAATATGGGAAATGTTTCCAGCCTGCTTTCCAAACCCCCACTGCTGGACTCTGCAGTCAATGACTCAGACCTTTAGACCACGAAAGGGATGCAAAGGCTGCTCTAAAAGCCTTTGCATTCATCTCAGCAGTAGTAATCATGATGTGATGCACATCAATTATTGAGAAGAAGGGACACAAACGCTCCCAGTGAATAGAGATCATTATCATTCAGGATTTCTGCCTCTCCTATGTATTTGTCCTAAAACAATCATCTCCATGAATGTGTTTGCAAAATGGGACAGCAACAGGCAAACAGTAGTTGAGGCTCTCATTTTTAAACAGGCATATTTGTATTTATTTTTATATCCAGTGAGTAGATCTGGTTTGTGCTATCGAGTAGGGTGTGCTTTTCCTGATGAGATGGGGGGAGGTTGTGTTTTAGTCTTGCTTTTCAAATGCCACTCTACTCCCAACCCCACCACGAAATGATAACTGTGCCTTCACATGAATCCTGTGTCTCTCACACAGCACTTCAAACACTAGAGACTTCTACCGAGCCAAAGAAAAATAATTCTTTTGTGACTTTTGCAGGACCTGAATTGACAATAAGCATTTTCAAGGCCAGAAGCACAAGTCAGTCTAATGCAGCACTGGTGTGTTGTTTGCTTCATAAGGCTAAGTCTTAATTTGTTGTTAATATTCCTTCAGTACTCAATCACCAGTAGTAATTACCAGCAGTAGTCACCAGGAGTCTTTAAATTTGGGCCATGAAAGGGCTGTCACCCTGGCTCTGCATTTCTGGAATCCAAATCACACCAAACCACCCAAAATACATAATTTCCTGTCACTTTCCTGTTTCAGAGACTGCTCTTGCTGCTGCATTAAAACCATTTTGCTATGGATGAAAGGGAAACCTTTCCACAACAACTGTGATTTATTGTAAAGCAGAGAGGCTGGGCTGAGCTTACAGAAAATGCTCCTGTTTCCGTGATGGATCCATCAACTGCTGACAAGTTTTCTGCAAACTAAGTATTTTCTGACCTCGTGGCATTTTCCCTGCTTCCTTGGAACTCCTGAAAGAACTCCAGCAACCTAAATTCCAGTTGTCATCAGCCATGGCTTCCCTGCAGGTTGGATGGGCAAACCCAGCTCACAGAGCCCATGACTTGTTCAAGCCATGCCGCAGCACAGCCTTCCAGCGTTCCAGAGCTCTGCAGCTCAGCTCCCCTTTGGGAAAGGATGTATCTTAAAGGCAGCCTTGATGCAGGAAAATGCTCTTTTCACTATACAAAAACACTAACAAATTCCAGCTCTTTTGGGATATTGGCTTTCACCTAAAAACCAGCTTGCTCAGCTACAATGAATGAAACTATAATACTAGAAGTCACAAAAATATAACAAGCTCACTTGCTGATATAGAAGTGCTTATAATTCTGATGAAAAGCTTCCAGCCACAGGCTTGTGAATCTGCATCTTAGGGACGTGAGTTAAGCCAGCTAAGGCACTGAATGTTTAACTCCTCTCAGACTGGATCTGTCACAGGGCTTTAATATGGAAAAATACTAAATATCAGAATATATTTGCTCTAATGGGTGTGAGATGTGCTTCAGTTTCAAGAACACAGAGTGAAACTTCAACAAACCAACTTCACCCTCACACCACGGGAACCACAGAAACCTTTGAGAAGTGACAGTTTTCATCTTGGGCTAAACCAGGAATGTGGTCAGATCTCAACCACTGGAAAGAAAGTACTGAAAACCATCTGTCCTGCATGGCCAGCTCTGGACTCAGCTCCTAGCATGGTTCTTCTCAGAATGCAGAGGACAAAGTTTCCTCTTGATGAGGATAGAGAAGCATGACAGGCAAAGAACATTTCATGCTTCCAAGAGGTCAATCAGAAAAAAGGATGAATTGTAAAAATGACTTGTCCCTACAGTGGTATGTTCCACTTGGAGAGACATTGATCTACCTGTGGTAAAGGAGCTTTGCACCACCTTTTGATCTCTCCCTACCCTGCTCACTTTTGGATTGTGAATATTAAGGAAGATGAAAACAGGGAGAGGAACTGCTGAGGAGAAAATAGCACAAACAGCTTTGACACTGAGTTTTTGGGCCAAAACTACTTTAGGAGACTTATGATGGAGCTTCCCAGTGCCTGCAGGCTGGACACCCTCACTCTTGGTGAAAGTCTGTGGGCACCTCGCTACACAGGTGGGTAATTATTGTTTCACTTCACTGATAACCACCTACGTGTATGCAAATCACCTGCATGTCCAGTCCACAGGAAACCAGGCTTTGAGGCCGCTGAGGTCGGAAGGCAACAGAGGAGCAGATGTTGGAGTGTCTCAGGGACCGGGTGACCTTCTTGCTTTCCAAGTCCACAATCCTGATGGCCCCCGAGTCATCTGCGGCGGCCAGGAAGCCGTCAGTGTCGTTGAGGGAGAGGGAGTTGATCTCCTCCTCGTTCACGTGGAAGCGCTCCAGGGGCTGCTGGAGGGCCCGGGCGTCCAGCACACTGATGGTTTCCCCGTGGGAGGCGTACAGGGTGCTGGGGTGGCGGGTGGAGAACACCACGGAGGTGACGTCGTCGCGCTGCGGGAGCCGGAGCTGTGCTGCTGCAGAGCCTCCCCCATCCCAGAGCGTCAGCTCACCCCGCTCCGCGCCCGACACCACCAGCCCTTCCGCGCTCACGTTCAGGCACAGCACGGAGCAGGAATGGCCACCTGTCCATTTGACTGCCATGTTATGGGGACACCCCTGAAACCCACAAAAAGAACCATGAGTGGAGCTGGTTGTTGGTGTCGTCACTGTAGAAACTCATTAAGCAACAGGATCAATCTGGAAACTCTGGTGTCCAGTTAAAACGGGCACCTCACCCCACTGAAGCTTGGGTTCAAAAAGCAGTGACATCAAGTGCTGGCAGGTCTTTTCCAAGATAAACGATACAATGACTCTATGATCTTTTTAAAAGAAGAAATACCAGTTTAAGGCAGGTAGTTACAAGGGTTGCAACACATTTAACTGGGTCTCAGAGCACGCCTGCCAAGCTCACCCTTCCCAGGCGTGACTGCCCACAGCCTGTGCCACAGCACTGTTTAGGGGACCACAGCAGCAGAAAATCAAGTGAGGGGAAAACAAAAGCAAAAAAAAGAAAAGAGTGACACAAAAGCATAATAAGTGTTGGAAGGGCCGGGGAAAGGAGAGTTAATGGCAGGGCAGAGGCAACGTCAAGCTTGTGCAACAGCCGCCATCCATGGGCTTATTGCGTTACTGGGCAATAAACGGCTGATTTAGTTTTATTTTATTTTACCATGTTATGGTTTCCATGTGATTTTTGCTGAGCCAGCTCCAAAGGGCAGCCAGAACCCATTCAACGCACTGGGGAAACTTCAGCCCGAGCGGATTAAGCAGCACTACAGAGAGGGCCTCGTGGGGCAGATTGGCCGGGGGGCTGCCCTGGGTCGTGTTCTCACAACCCCCGGGGCCACCAGGGGTTCGGGGGGCGCAGGTCTCACCTGGGGCTCGCTGCTCACACCTTGGCCCTCTCCCCTCAGCCCCTCTGCTCCCCTTTCAGCCCCTCCGCTGTCACCTCAGCCCAGTCCCCTCCCTCAGCCCCTCTGTTCCTCCTCGGTCCCTCCGCTCTCACCTCTGCCCACTCGGTTCTCCCTCAGGCCCATTCCTCTCCCCCCTCAGCCCCTCCATTCACCCCAGCCCCTCTGGTCTCACCTCGACCCTGCTCAGTTCTCCCCCAGCCCCTCTGCTCACACCTCAGCCCGGACCCTCAGCCCGCTCCTCTCACCTCGCCCTTGCTCGGTTCTCCCTCAGCCCCTCCGCTCTTACCTCAGCCCTGCTCCTCTCACCACGGCCATGCTCCTCTCTCCCTCAACCCCCCTGTTCTACCCCAGCCCCTCCGCTCTCCCCCAAACCCCTCTGTGTCCCCCCCATCCCCTCCTCTCCCCCTCAGCCCCTCTTCTCTCACCTCGGCCCGCTCTCCCTCAGCCCTTCTATCCCCCAAACCCCG
>JAWWEW010000012.1:21284066-21305689 GCA_035583185.1 Anabacerthia variegaticeps | reverse complement strand
CATCCCTGTCTCCCCATGCCTGTCTGGATCCCTGCCCTATCCCTGTCCCCATCCCCGTCCCTGCCCTATCCCTGTCCCCATCCCTGTCCCCATCGCTGCCGTGTCCCGCAGGTCCGTGCCTTCCACCACGCCTTCAGCACCAATGACTGCTCTCGGAACGTGTACATCAAGAAGAACGGCTTCACCCTGCACCGCAACCCCATCGCGCAGAGCACGGACGGGGCGCGCACCAAGATCGGCTTCAGCGAGGGCCGGCACGCCTGGGAGGTGTGGTGGGAGGGCCCGCTGGGCACCGTGGCCGTCATCGGCATCGCCACCAAGCGCGCCGCCATGCAGTGCCAGGGCTACGTGGCCCTGCTGGGCAGCGACGACCAGAGCTGGGGCTGGAACCTGGTGGACAATAACTTGCTGCATAACGGGGAGGTGAACGGCAGCTTCCCCCAGTGCAATAACGCCCCCAAGTACCAGGTGAGGGGGGCTCGGCAGGGGCTGGGTGCTGTGCTGGGTCTCATGGGTGCTGTGCCGGGCCCGGTGGGTGCTGTGCCGGGTCTGGTGGGTGCTGGGCCGGGTCCGGTGAGTGCTGTGCTGGGTCTGGTGGGTGCTGGCTGTCCCCCCAGCGTGTCCTGGCTGTCCCCCCGGCATGTCCCAGCTGTCCCTCCCTCCCAGTGTGTCCTGGCTGTCCCCTGGTGTGTCTTGGCTGTCCCTCGTGTGTCCCAGCTGTCCCCCACCCCTGGTGTGTCCCTGCTGTCCCCTGGTGTGTCCTGGCTATCCCTCTTGTGTCCCAGCTGTCCCCCACCCTGTGTGTCCTGGCTGTCCCTCATGTGTCCCAGCTGTCCCCCACCCCCGGTGTGTCCTGGCTGGCTGCTGAATTGCTCCTAAATGCCCACTTCGGGGTGTCTTTGCCTTCCCTGCAGAAGGCAGATGGTGCTGCCTTGGGAGCCCTTTCCCCCTTCCTTTCTTGCTTCCGAGGGCTGCTCCTGTCTGGTGCTCAGGGCACCTGGCCCTGTGTTGTCTCCACGCTTTAATGCCAAACTCTGAGCGTGAAGTGTGTACCGTGCCTGCTCACACACCGTGTTGCTTTGTGGAATAAAGGCTGAAAAGGCTGTTGTAGCCCTCTGAAGTAGTGACTTGGCCCACAGCAAGGCGAGTGTCTGAGGTGTTTTATACCCCTTTGTTGTTGTCTGGAGGGGTGAGCTGAGGTTAGAGCTTAGGTAAGAGCCTTCCTGCAGAAGCCTGCAGCAGTGCCGAGTGCTGCGTTTGCTGGCTGGCTGCCTTCCCGTGGGTGACATCCCTTGGCTGGGACCTGCTGTTCAGATAACTTCAGGGGATTAAGGAGCAGTGCCATGCCACCTTTTTGTCCTTACAGAAGTGTTTACCTTTGTCCTGCCTGCTCACACAACCGCGTTTTGACTGATGGATTTGCTCGTGTTACAGCCTAAACTGGATGCATTGTAATTTCCAACTCATAATCACACAACCGTGGAATGGTTTTGGTTGGAAGGGACTCTCAAAACCATCTAGTCCATCCCCCAGTGCTGTGGCTCTGTATTGGCTTATGTTTCACTTGTGGGTGCAGATCTGTGCAGTAACTTGGATCTGATATTCCTAAATTTCATGTGAAGATTCAAATCGGGGATCCTTTGGCATACTTTGTGTTTATTAAGATGTGTGCAGCGATCTGCTCATAGAAAACATACTTTAAGGGAACACATGTCTGTGTTAGTGTTGGTTGGAAGGCAAATATGTTGGCTGGGAGAAATCCCCCGTGCTGGGGCTGGTTGGAGAAGAGTCAGGAGTTGGTGTGGCACCTGCTGTGTGGGGCTCAGACTGAGGTCTGAAATAACCCAGGGAGCTCCGTGCCTGCTTGGATCTGAGGCTCCTGCTGTGGTCAGTGATGGTTTCACTCCTGTGTGTATGGATATTCTAGATTTTTCATGGCTATTTGACCTTTTGTACTGGAATTTCCTTCAGCCTTGGCGAGGCAACACCTCTGTCAGCCACAGCACCTGCAGATCGGTCTATTCTGGGATTTTTTGTAGGTGGCACTTGCCTTTTTTAAAGTCATTGTCTTTAAAATTGCTCCTCACAAAGGAGAACCTGCTCAGTGATAGCAGCAGCTGCACACAGAGCTCAGGGAACTTGGAGGCCATTGCAAAGTTTCCAGAGCTCTGCAGAGTTCCAGGGCACGTGGCACTCTGAGCTCACTCTCAGTGCCCTGGTGGGTTTCTCTGAGAAGGGTCATATTTAGTGTCTCAATTAGGGAGTGGGTACAGGTGGCTGTATCAGAGGCCCTTGGGGTCATGGTGCATTTGAGTGAAATTGGGAAATTCCCATTAAAGCCTTGCTTTCAAATTCTCTGCTGTGTTGCACTTTGCATTGCTTGTGTCTCCATCTGAACGTGCTGACTCTGTGTGTTATTTTTATTCCACCTCTGCTGTCTCTTGTTTCCAGATAGGCGAAAGGATCCGAGTCATCCTGGACATGGAAGACAAAACGTTAGCGTTTGAGAGGGGCTATGAGTTCCTGGGAGTTGCCTTCAGAGGACTGCCAAAAGTTTGCCTGTATCCAGCAGTGTCTGCTGTGTATGGTAACACAGAAGTGACTTTGGTCTACCTGGGGAAACCTCTGGATGGATGATGTGGATTGTTTTGTCGGGGCGTCGAGCCGTGGATGATTGGGAGGAGAAATCTGCATGTTGGTTAGAGGGAAACGTGTCTTAGAGGAGAAAAAAAAAAACAACAAAAAAAGTGTGGGTGTGTGTCCAAGAACCATCGAGGGAACCACATCGGGTTTGGAAACAGAGGACCAGCCATACTTCAGGAATGGTGTTACATTTCCTCTTTCTACCAGGCCAGAAGAATCCTCAGGGCTGCAGCTGGTTGAGTGGGAAGCTGACACATGCATGTTGCACCAGATTTCATTGCTGAGATGGCAGTGTGACCTCAAACATTTCAGAAAGGACTCCATACAAAACTGCTTGAGGAAATTACCCCGGGATTCGTAAGTGGTGTGTTTTGTGAGAGACTCCCATTTCCAAACTGCTTGTTCCTTCCTTCCCTCCTTCCCTCCCTCCCTCCCCGGGCCGGAGCAGGGCGGGGCTGCCGGGGGTGTTCCCGATCTTTGGTGTTCTGCGAGGCAGGCTCTGTGTGACTGCCCTTCCCCGGGGTAACGACACAACACGTGGGCAGCTATTTTTAAGTGTATTTTAAGGGTTGTATATACAGACCACGTTGACAAGAACAGTTAAAAGGAGAGGGTTTGCTTTATTCTAACTGGAACCTAACTTATTAAAGGGAGAACAGATCAGCCTGCTGGGTGGTGTTGGAACAGAGCCCTGGGGCAGGCGTGCAGCACTCACAGCAGTGCCCTGCTGTTGTATCACAGCCTGTGTTGGGGTGCTCTTGTGGAGTACAGTGCTACTTTGGGTGGTTTCCTGTGAGTTTCCATGGCTTCACTGGCAGGTTTGTCCTCAGTAAGAAACACAAAATGTTTCCTTGCACCAAAACTTGCACTCCCTTTGGAAAGGAAGGCTCGGCAGAGTGCTGAGCTTGCCTTCCTTTCCACCTCAAAAATACCAGCTTTTAAAAGTATTATTACACTTTCTAATCGCTGGTACAAAATGTTTCAAGATAATGAGGGAGGAGCTTTCAGTTTCTGCATCCAGACCTTGGTTTTGGCTTAAATAGCTTCATAAGGCCTTAAGGCTTGGCTGAACCTTTCTTTAATGAAATAAAATGCCCCAGTACCCAAATACTCCCCTGCCCAGCACGAGTAAAACTCTCACCAGCCCTTTGTTGGTGTTCAGGCTCACGTTCAGTGTTTGGGCTCTTCACTTGCAGCAGTTTTCTCAAAGCCAGGTACAGACCCCCAGGTGTGTCCATGTGCTGGTGTGTGCAGGCTGGGGAGCTGCCAGGTGTAGTGAGGAGAGGCTTCCTGCTGCAACCACTTTGCTCTGAGGCTGGGAGGTCTGCAGGTTGCCCCAGAAGGGCTCTCTTGTGGGGCAGTAAAGCTGTGAGTCCCACGGCCAGCTCGTGACTGATTTCGTGCTCGGCCTTTCCTGGGGCTGCCTGAGCCGTTTCAGAGTCCCTTTTCAGAGTGGGAGAAGGAAATGTTTGTACAACCTCTGTTTTTTTGCTTTTTTTTGCACTGGAGGATGCCAATTGCTTATTGTCAGACACTGGCGACTCTCTGAGCACGGCAGAGGGAGGAATTCCTCTCAGGCTGTTGCTCATCCCCCCCCTATTCCTCAAGGAGAGCAGTGCCAGGAGGTGAGTGAGGCTTTGCCCTTTGCCTGGTGGATCACCAGGCTCTGCACTGCAACTCTGTGAATTGTTACCATTTAAAGGATTTAGAAGTATTTATTTGTTTCATGTGCTCGTTGCTGAGAGGTGCTGTCGAGGTCTGTTCCTCCTGCTGCCTCAGGCCGTGAGCAGTGGTGGTGCTTTAGGTGGTGTTGAGAACACCTGAAAAAGGGCTGTGGGATGCCAGTACATCCAGGACAGATCTGTTACAAGCATTGGTTGTACTGGCCTGTAAAGTCTGTATCTGCAGAGCAGAACCACGGGGTGTGGAGTTGGGGATAAAGGAAGCAAAACCCCGTCCCATTTGGGAAAATAAACAGTCCCCGGGATGAATGTATTCTCAGTGCAGTCCTGGAAGATGCAATCTCTGCACTTGCCCATGGTCCAGTTAGAGGCAAGGAAACCCTGAGAATTTCCAAGGAATTTTAATCACTAATTCAGATGGATTTCCGTTCTTCAGACTGCATCTTGCCCTCGAAATAATTCCCCTCCGAATCAGAAATGCTGAAAGTCGAACATTCCTTAAGGGTGGGTTTGGGTGGACTCACTTATGTAAGATTATAACTTATTCCTGGAGACCAATGCTGGCTGTACAAAATATTAAAATAAACTCTGCTACCATTCAGAAGGAGCTGTCAGTGTGGATTGTTGGAATGGCACCCGTGGAATCCCACAGGAGAGAAAGGGGGAGCTGCAGTTTGGGGCACCAGGAGGACTGGGGTGTTGGGACTGTGATTTGCTGTGTGACCCCTGGAGAACGGGCTCTGCTGAGGGATTGGAAACTCGGTGCTCTGAGGGCTGTGCCTGGGGAATTGCATCCTCTGGAACAGTGGGAAAAGGCATTCCTGGCCACTGGATGCCTCTGGATTGGAACTGGGGTGGTGTGGTCACTGCTGCAGCCACACTGCAGTGCCCAGGGGCCTCTTTCCCACCTCAGCTTCCTGCTGTTTCCTTAACTTTCCCTATGGAAGCTCAGTATTTCACGAAGGGGCTGATTTTAGGGAGAAGGGAGGGCCTGTGTCCTGAGCTCTGAGGCACTTCCCAAACTTTCTGCATCAAGAATCTGCTTTTAAGCAGTCAATTTTGGCCGCCATCCCCATGAGCTCCTTCAGGAGCAGAGAGGTTTGATGCTTGTCAAGAAGGGAGAGTCACTTGTTTTATAGCCTGAGGTACTTCAAGGTCGGCTGATGGGCTGGTTGGGGTATTTTCCCAGCCCTGACAAGGGATTTCACTGCTTTGATCAGGGAGAACATCAACTGTTCACAGCCCCCATAACAGAAATGAGTCAAGTTCACAGGTCTTGGCTTGGGAATCCTGCAGCACAGCAGGATTTTGGGATAAGTGAGCATTTTGTCTGTGATTTGAATAAAACTCTGATTTCAGTGTGCTGTGAAATCTGCTGGGAGCTGAGCAGTTGGTCCCCTGCCCCCTCACACCCTGTGAGGAGGTGAGGAGCTCGGCACGGCCGCTGCTTTGGGGACAGAGGCTGTCCTGGGTCTTGGTGGCAGCTCCTGCTGGTGCTGGGTGAACTGAGGAATGAAGACGGAACAGGGAGCTCACCCTGGCAGGGATATCTCCTGGGAAATGGCTTTCTCCCCCCTCTTTCAAACGCAGCAGTGAGTGTGCCTTTCCCCCAGCACACGCCCCTCGCTGGATCCTGTCCCTGCTGGCCCTGGTGACAAACCCTGGCAGGAGCAGATGGCCCTGCTGGTGTGGGCTGGGTCTCTGCTCCTCCCTCATGTGTGGCTGTGCTCTTCCCTGCCTGCCTGGGATCCACGGGGAGGGATCCAGCTCTCCTCCCTGCTCAGCTGTGAGCTGCAGTTCTGAACTCCAGGAGCACACGGGTGCCTTTCCAGATGGCTGCTTCTAGTTTTCCCCCCTCCTCTCCCATTTTCCCTGCGTGGTGACAGCAGTGGTGAGTTAAAATAAGGCTCAGCCTGATCACAGTCTGATCATGCAAAAACTGATTTTCTTGAAGTGCCTGAGAGGTGACCCAGCCCGTGTATCTCCTTGCAGGTGTTTCAGTCCTAAACCTTTACGTGTTATAAATAGCTCTTAGATACACAAGTGGTGTTGGTTTTCATTTACATACAGTGAAATCTGCAGCAGAGAGCAGCGTTGTTGAGACCTGCACTGAGATCCTGGCTAAATTCACAAAGCAGGTGTTGAAGGGGCTGGCAGTGGCTGTGTTTGACTCTAGAAGTGACAGTGACAGTGACAGTGACAGTGGCTCACCTCGCAGCACAGCACAATTCATTTGAAAGCAAAATGAATGAAGCAGTGAATGAGCAGAAATACTTTCCTGCAGAGCTGCTGAACCTGCTAATTTATCCCTTATATCCCTTAAGCAGGTTTCTTCCTACTGCTGGGTGATGGTGTGTAACTTCCAAGGGAACTCTCCCACCTGCCCACGAGAGGGCAAAGCTACAGAACCTCCTAAGTGTTGTACAAAAATAAATGCTTAATGTGGAACCTCCTCCCTCAGCATCTGCTTCCTGTCCTTCTCACAAAACAAACCAAGCCAAACATCCTCCACAGAAGTGGATGTTGGACGTGGAATTTTTTAAAAATTCACTCCTTCCTTTGAATCCTGGGTCCTGAAATTAGGCTGGGAAAATATTTGCATCTCAGAAAATGATCTGTAGTGACAGCACACTGAGCTGAGGCTCTGAAATCACCTCAAAGGATTGACAGGGATTTGAGAGGCATAAAAAAAGATGCCACTGTTGCTATTCAAGTTCCACTCTTTTTTCAGACTTGCTTTTCTTCCTTTCAGGCATTTATGATCAGGGAATTGTGATATCAGCAAAAAGTTATTTAAAAAAAAAAATGCCATTGCAGTTGAAAAAAGAAAATCAGGATCACTGAAAAGGGATTTTAAAAATAAAACTGGTTGTATGTTACGAGTGTTTGTTCTTCTGCAGTTTTACCAGGTCAGGAATGGAATGGAATGGAATGGAATGGAATGGATTTTCCCTCCATGCCCACACTGGCAGGTGTGGTGTGAGCTTGGCTTATTTTGGCTTTTTAATCCTGAGCATCCTGTGCTTAGGAGAACTCAGCCTTATCCCAGGGCTTTTAAACAGCAGTTTAGGGGATTAAACTCTGCCAGCTCCAATCTGTGACTTTACAAAGTGCTGGACAAACCTGCCAGCAGGACGTGGCTCATGTTTACTGGCAGCATGAGCTGCTCTTCCCAGCAGGAAAGTGGAGGGCAGGAGGGGAGGATCTGTGTATTGATCCATGGGCCTGACTGAACCTCCCCCCTCCTGCTCTTAAGTTAAGAGGTGAAACTGCTTTGAGTCTCTCCCAAGTAGCTCTGCAGGGACGGGGTTTTGGATACAGCAATGATGTCACCCTCGTGTTAGAGATTGTTTAAAAACCCCCAGAAATTTACATCCTGCTTTATGCAAGACCAAGGGATATGTCCTGAGTGCCACAGGGTGCTCCAATCCTCACACCCCACAGACAGGCTTTCCCTTGTCCCCCAGGCATGGGATGGAAAGGAGGGATGCTGAGCCCCATGGCTAAAACCTGGGAAGAGGAGACTTTGGAGCATCAGTTTGCTTCCAGAAGAGCTGCCTGTGGGATCAGGCCACACTGCAGAGATGTTGGCCCTCCTGGCTAGAGGAGAAAGCTGTGTGGGATACACTCAGCTCTGCTCTGCAAGGAGCTGAGAGAGTTTCACTTCCCTTCACGTTCTTGACAGAATTACTCACTGCTCTCAGAAGCAGAACGGCAGCAGGAAGGGACTGTGTGGGGCTGCAGATGGGAGTAGCTTTTCTTGCCACAATTTGCATGGCTGAATGATGTCACCAGCAGTGACTTGTCCAAACCTTCTCCTTCTGGTGACTTCAAGCCTCTGGTCCTGAGAGTTTTGGGCTAAAAACTGACAAGGAGGAGGTTTAGATGGGATATTGGGAAGGAATTGTTCCCTGGGAGGGTGGGCAGGGCCTGGCACAGGGTGAATCCCAGAGAAGCTGTGGCTGCCCCATCCCTGGAAGTGTCCAGGACCAGGTTCAAGGGGGCTTGGAGCAACCTGGGCCGGTGGAAGGTGTCCCTGCCCATGGCAGGGGGTGGCACTGGGTGAGCTTTCAGGTCCCTTCCAACCCAAACCATTCCAGGATTCGGTGAAACGGGGGAGCAAAGCTGAGCTTGGCTGTGGCTAAATGTGTAACTGCAGAGCAGGAGAGAGCCAGGAGTGTGGGCAGTTCTGGCAAGGGAGCGGCAGTGGGGTGGGGGAGCCAGCCCAGGGGAAGGTGCTGGGGCTCGGGGGGATCCCAGACACACAAGTCGCTGCCAAACCAGAGCCCTGAGCTGCAGTGACTGATGTCAGTGCTGGCACAGGCGTGTCCTTGGGTGGCACCTGAGTGTGGCCAGCAGCAGGGACCTGGTTTGGCTGCAGCTGAGGAGGGGAGAAGATTTTGAAGCTGATTCTAAACTGCTGAGTGTTGGCCCTCGGTTTCCTCTGCACAACCTGCCCTGAGAGGAGCTGTGCTTCCTGCAGAGCTGTGACCCCACGCTCTGTGCATCGAGGCTTCTGTGCCATCCTGGCGTGGGACACATCCTTAGCTATTCCCTGGGGTCCAACTGGGTGGATTCCCACGGGGAAATGCAGCCAGATGAAATTCCAGAACTGTAGTTCAGGCACTGAGCTGGCCATTTTAGCTTTTCCCTTTTGCCCACATAACAAATGATTTTTCTTTTCTATGTTCATAGTTCATCTTAAATTAGAGACTGCTACTGGCAGCTCCTGGGATGCAGCAGAGCTGGAGCTTCCCTTGTTTTATCCAGAGCAGGTGATTAAATAAACGAAATTAAATTAACTATGTTTTGTACCATCATCCCACTAGTTTAATTCCCTCCGGTTCTCCATCCCAGAGGGAGTGGAGGAAGCCCATGGGGAAACATTTCTGTTTCACTTTTCCCCCACTCAGCAAGGCTGTGATCCTGGTACTGTGTGAACCCTGAGTGACCCTTCTCCTGGTGCTTCCCCTGTGGAATAAATCACATTTCCTGCAGGAAAACACAGGTGCAGTGGGGCTGCTGTTTCCTGTTGCAGTTTCCCCTTTCCCAAGGGCCCTGTGCTGGGTGCAGCATTCCAGGAGCAACCGGGAGCCTGCCCTCTTGTCACAGCTTTTCTCTTGGTTTGTGCTTGGCAATTTGAGGGTTGTTAAGGGAAAAAGATGGTTTGGAGGAAGAGGAGGTGGGAGGAAAGGAGGAAGTTCACTGGGTGTAAAACCATATGGGGATTCCCAGTCCTTTCCTACAGCGGCAGGAATTGCAGCTGCTCTTGTGGATGAAGCTCCAAACAGCTGCATCTCCTTCAATTCAATTCAACTCAATCCCCCTGTGCCATTGAGCTGGGTTGGAGCTTCCCGAGGAGCTGGTCAGAGCAGCAGCTCCTGGCAGCTCATCCCTGTCCTTTCACTGTGCTGATATTGAAAAAGAAATTATCCCCCCTCCAATCCAGGGGGAGGGCTGGGTGGGGGGGTGATGCTGCTTGGGAGGAAAGGGAGGGGACCAAGAAGCAGCTCTGGGCCATTTTCAGCACCACGTGGCTGCAGGATGTGGGGAAGGTGTGAAGTGTAAGCTCTGCTGCCAAACTGCCCCAGCACAGAGCCCTGGTGTGGGGCTGCTTCCTGGGGACAGTGGGGGGGTGGGAAACCTGGATGGGTGGGGTAGGGACCCCCATCCCATGGTGCCCTCGCTCCTGGGGAGAGCGGGTTCCGCTGGCTTGGCTTTGGGGATGGGCTGGGGATGGAGCAGTTGTCTTCTCTCCCAGTTCCTGCTGGGCTGCAGGAGGAAGCTGGTTCGACCCTCGAGGCATCACCTTCTTTGGTGGCACCACAAGGAGGAATCTCACCAGAAGGTCTCTGAGGAGCCTCCAGATCCAGGGAGCGGAGTGCGGTCAGAGCAGAGGATGCTCTGGTTTTACAGCCTCAAGTGACTCTGCCAGCTCCCACATCTCCCAGCAGGAGGTGAGGGGTTCGGGAGTGGGTGTGGCAGGGTTTGGGATCAGGAGCTTGCAATCATTGTTCCATCTCAGCCCCTCGTGTGCCCTCGAGCAGTGCCATGGGAATTATGCCCTGCTGCGAGTTTCTACCACTCCTGTTGGCTTCTCTTTTCTCCTTCTTGATTTTTATATGTCCAACTTCCTTGAAAAGGGGGGAAATGAAACCACAGGGCTTTTTTGTGAGTGACATGGGAGAGCTCAATCTCCTTCCAGAGAAGAAATGAAATTTATGGGGAAGGCAAAAAAATTATCTCCCCGGACATTTGTGCTGGCTGCAGGAGTCTGGGGGCCACGTGGTCTGGCAGGTAGGGGGGTCCCAGCTGGGCTGTCCCCTGGTGTGCCACAGTAACACAGTTCACCTCCTAACTCTGCAGGTTATCCCACTGGTGCCATGGAACATATGGCATGTGGAGCGTGGATGTTGCAGGGCAAGACCTGCTGATCCCACTGGATAGGGTCCTGCTGCAGGGCTGCATCCCTTCTCCATGGATTTGAACCTTTCCCCAGCCAGGTAGATCCAAATTGTTTTTCTCCTCAGTGGCTGGACTTGGGGACTTAGGGATGTGTGAGGACTTTGGGAGAGGGGAGACATGGGATGGGGAGATGGAGAGCAGGAGGAGATGGGGGTGAGGAGGAAGGGGACCTCCCTGTTCACATTACCTTGGAAATGTGGCTCTTCCTTTGTTGGCAGCTGTGGGAAAAGCCATTTCTGTTGACTTTCACACATGGACCAGCACTTGGGAGGTCCCTGTATCCTGATGGGTCCGACCTATGACCTGGGTGCTAGGTTTGCCCAAATCCTGAGCAGCTCCAGGAGACCCAAAGGTCTTCGGGTGGGGGTCTGAGCATCCCAAATGACACCACACAGTGTCAGGGGCTGGGCACAGGTGTCCCAAAGGAGGGACTCAACAGCTGGGACGTGTCCAACCTTGGCCTGGGATACAACAGGAAATAACAGCACCTTCTTCTTCCGCCATGGGATGCACATCCTTCAGCTCCAGTCAAAGCCTCTGTGCTGGGCCCTGGAGGGACACAATGGGAACAGGTGCCATGTAGGATGGTGACATTTCTCCACCCTGCAGGACCAGTGACATGGCTCCACAGGCCAAAAGCCCCCGGTCACTATCTCTGCAGCCCAAAACCCGAGCAGAGGTTCTGCTGCTGAAGCCGTGCAGAGCAGTCCCAGCACGAGGCTTGTCCCCAGTGCTGGCTTGTGCCCTGGCACAGCAGGGCGGGCAGAAGCTGGTTCCCCTTGGCACCCCCTCGTTCCCTGCCCGGCCCCCGAGGTTCCTCCTTGCCAGGGAGCTGTGTGAGTGCATGACCCGGGTCGTGAGTGCTGAGCTCAGTAAGCGCAGGGCTCGGCCGCGCTCTGTGCCTCCATGTGACTGCAGTTTCCGCTGCTCCTTCCGCAAAGGCTATATTGGTGCTCGGTGAGAAGGCGGGTGGGACTCACACCCAGCACGGCACCCCCAGCCCTGGCCCCCAGAGCCCCCCGGGCACAGCCGAGGGGCCACTGGCTGCAGGATGGACCGTGCCAAACCCTGCGCGCCGCCCTACGTGGTGAGTACCTGCCCCTGGTACCTGTGCTGGGGGAAAACCCCGCCGGGGGTTTTTGGGGAGCCCTTCGTGCCAGCCTGAGGATCTGTGGTGGTTGTGTGCCCGTACTTGAAGAGCTGTGGCTGTGTGGGCTGGGGCTGGGGCTGGTGTGAAGCCTGGGGAGCACCGTGGGCGCTCCCAGAGCTCTCGAATGTGGGCTCTGGTGTGGGGCTGTGGGCAGGGGTTTCCTGCCAGGGCTGCTGCCTGCCCTCCTGGCTGGGCAGGTGCCATCCCTGCAGCTCCAGGGAGGGGCAGGAGCATGGAAGGTGCTCCTGGTGTTCGGAGAGGTCAAGAAAGGCTGGGCTGGCTGAAGGAAGGCAGGAGTTTCTGCAGAGGGGTTCAGGAGCCAGAGCCAAAGCTGCTCATTTCTGCGTGCAGTGAGGACACAGCAGGGTTCCTCTCCTTCCACCCTGCTGGGTACGAGGCACTACTGGACACCAAGAGCTTGGGAGGGCAAAAGATGCCATGCATCAGCTGTAGCCCAGGGAAGGGGGGATTCTTCTTCGTCCCCCTAGATTAATAAACGCTGCTTTCATAAGGAACCATCTCAACACTTGTAGCTGTCCCAAGGAAGGACACAGCCCAGGATGTGCCCCTGCTGCCCCTGTGCTGCGAGGCTCAGGCTGCCCAAAATACCCCCCCATTTCTCCTTCAAGCAGTGGCAGTGCTGAAAGAGGAGGCTTCACTGAGCCCTCGCTGCTCATTTGCCTGAGTTTCAGCTTTTCCCCAGATGCAAATGCCATCAGCTCCGGTCCCACCAAGTCAGTAACGGGGCAGGTTGTGCTGAAGAGCCTCTGAATTTTTGGGAAGCCCCCCGGCAGGGATGGGTGCCGGGAGGAGGGACCTGGTGGGGGCTGGGTCAGTGTCCCCTGGGGGAGCGTTTGGTGCCAAGAGAGGGGACATGAGCCCTGCCAGGGGGACACCTCTGCTCGAGGGATGCAGTTCAGTGGCGTTCACGAGCAGCTGTGCCGCTCTGAGGGTGCCTCTCCCACGTGCGCTGCCCCGTGCAGGGACTGAGCTGTCACCTCCCTGTCCCTGGCTCCTCTCCTGCCCTCCAGGCTCAAACTGGGGCAGCCCCACGAGGGCTCCTGCTGGGGTCGGTGGGTGGGTGGGCTCGGTGCCGAGGCCCTTTGCCCCTTCTCCACAGGCAGCTTGTGGTGGTCCAGGTCACTCGGGCCTTTTGGGGTGAGCAATGTGCAGTGTTTGATCTCCTCACCTCTGTCCCTGTTCCACAGGAGTGCCGCCGCTGAGATGGAGGCCCCGCTGCCTGGGCTCTCCCTGCTCCTGGTCCTCCTGGCAGTGGGATGGGGAAGCGGGGCAGTCGCAGCCTGGGCACCGCCTCTGGGTGGCTGCAAGCTCGTAAGTCCTCCCCTGTGAACCCTCACCCCTCTGACTGCTTGGTCCTGCCTGGCAAAGCCCAGCATCTCCAGACCTTCCTCATCCCACCTGCTGGCTTGGAGTGGACTGGGGTGCCAAGGCTCTAAACGTAGAGCCACCTCCTCCATCCTTGCTCTCCTTCCCAAACCTCTCCCTCCTCATCTCCTGGCTCTCAGAGAGTGTTACAGATCCTCCTCTTCTTTAGGTGGAGAGCACCATGGACTGCACTGGGAGGTGGCTGAGCGCCATCCCAGGAAATCTTCGAGGTGATACCGAGGAGCTGTTGCTCGATGACAACACTATCCAGGTCCTGGGCAATGCCTCTCTGCTCCCATACATCCAGCTCTGCCGTCTCAGTTTGACCAGGAACCGGCTGGCGCTCATCGAGCCCGGTGCCTTCCTCAGCAGCCAAGGCCTCCAGGAGCTCTCCTTGGCAGACAACCTCCTCTTCACCAACTACTCACTGACAGCAGCTGCTCTTTCTGCTCTGCGAGCCCTGAGGACGCTGGATCTAGCTGGAAACCGCCTCACTGAGGACATGGTGTCGGTGTTAGTCTGCAACCTGTCTTCCTTGGAGTCCCTGTCTGTGGCCAGGAACGTCATCATGAGACTGGACTCGTCCATCTTTACAAACCTGACGCAGCTGCTGGAGCTGAACCTGGAGAAGAACTACATCTTTGAGATTGACAAAGCTTTTGAAGGGCTGCAGAAGCTGCAGAGGCTCAACATAGCTTACAACTACCTCCCCTGTCTGGTGGGGTTCGGCCTCACCCAGCTCAGGGTGCTCAACGTCAGCAACAACATCATTGAGTGGTTTCTGGCCCTGGAAAGCGATGACCTCTTTGAGCTGGAGGTGCTGGACCTGTCCCACAACCGCCTGCTGTTCTTCCCTGTGCTTCCCCGGCACAACAAGCTGCACTCCTTGCTGCTGCAGGACAACAGGATGAGCTTCTACCAGCACCTCCCCAACGGCACCTCTCTGGCCAACGTCACCGTGCAGTTCCTGATCATTGATGGCAACTCCACCAACATCACCACGGTCAGGCTCTGGGATGAGCTCTGCTACAGCAACCTCTCCTCCCTGCGCCTCCTGGACATGAGCCAGAACCAGGTCTGGGGCCTGCCAGAGGGTTTCCTGGCCCAGATGCCCTTCCTGACCCACCTGAAGCTCAACCAGAACTGCCTAGAGGCATTTCACCTGTTGGAGGAGGACTCTTTAGCCATGCTGGCTGAGCTGGACCTCAGCCAGAACCGCCTGGTGGAGCTGGGGACAGAAGTGGGTGTCGGGGACATCCTGCCCAACCTGCAGCTCTTCAACGTCAGCGCCAACAGGCTCCGGGCGCTTCCTCCTGGGCTTTTCACCCACACCAAGCAGATCACTACCGTGGACCTCAGCCACAACCAGGTTAACCTCTGTCCCCAGCCAGATGTTGCAGGTGAAGTGGAGAGTCCCCCCTGCGTGGACATCAGGGGTGTGGAGACCTTGACCCATCTCTCCTTGGCGGGCTGTGGCCTGCGGGGTCTGAGCGGCCGCCCCTTCCAGGGAACACCGCTGGTGCACCTGGACCTCTCCGACAACTGCCAGGCACTGTCCGGGGGCCTGGGCTGGCTGCAGGACCTCGCCCTAACACTGCAGGTGCTGTCCCTGAGGAACACCAGCCTGTCCTCTGCCCACGTGGACTTCTCTGCCCTGAGCAGCCTCGTGCGCTTGGACCTCTCGGGGAATTCCTTGACGGCCTTCCCCGCCTCGCTGGGCGCCCTGGAGCTGCACAGCCTGGACCTGCGGCACAACTGCCTGGTGGCGCTGCCCGTGGCCGTGGCACGGGCGCCGCTGGGCAGGAGCCTGCGGGAGCTCTACCTCAGCAGGAACCCCTACAACTGCTGCACGCTGGGCTGGTGGGACGCCCTGCAGCGCGTCGAGGGGCTGCGCGTCGCCGACGGGCCCGAGGTGACCTGCAGCCACGGGGCCCGCGTGCTCAGCCCCGGCGCGCTGCCCCAGCCCGTCCTGCAGAGCTGCCGCTGGCAGGAGGCCGACCGGGCGCTGCTCTACCTCGTGCTGGCTCTGCCCACCTGCCTCACGCTCCTGGTGGCCTTCGTTGTCGTCTTCCTCATGCTCAAGGAGCGGCTGCTGAAAATGCTGAAAAACCGGTGTGGGGTTTCCAGCCCTTACTGATGGCTGAGGAGGAGGAGGAGGAGGAGGAGGGCTCGGGAACGGTGAATGCGAGTGGGTGGTTGGCTGCTGAGAGGATTACAGGTGATAACCCCTCCAAGGTGGGAGAGATGGAGACTTGATGGATGGAGGACATGGACTGCTGGGAGAGCTGCTGTTCCGGCCCTAATGGTATCCAAAGGGTGAGGGCCGTGGCCAGTGATGGAGCCTGGGAATCCTCAAGGGACACATCTCCAGCAGAAACCTCCAACTGGCGTTGACAAGAGCTGAGCAGACACAACACCAAATGCCTCTTGGCTGAAGGGACAAGGTTGGCCAGAGAAGCTGTGGCTGCCCCTGGATCCCTGGATGTGTCCAAGGACAGGTTGGACGGGGCTTGGAGCAACCTGGGCTAGTGGAAGGTGTCTCTGCCCATGGCAAGGGGTGGAACCAGATGGTTTTTTAAGGTCCCTTCCAACCCAAACTATTCTGGGATTCTGTGACCATTTCCCCCAGTGCTGTCTTCCCCTCCCTTCAGGTACTTCCTTTTATTTATTTCACCTGCAGTTCACTCAAAACACCCTCCAGATCTGGAAACACCTTCCATGAAGTGCCCCGGGCTGGAGCAAACATCAGCTGGGTGCTGCAGAGAAGGGTCTCAGTAGCCACAGCCTCCCACAGTGCTCTTGCCAGCCCCGCCAAACCCACAGGCAGCCCTGGGCGTGCCCCCTGTGCTTGTGCTGATAAGGCAGGCGTTGTCAGCAGGGCACAAAGACACATTTTGGGGTTGTTTCTTTGCAAAGTCACAGTCCCGGTGAGAACAGTCCATTAAAAACACCCCAAGTCGCAACAATGTGAAATATTGATTGAAAGCCAGAGGAGTAAATTAAATCCCTGGGGATATTTCATCCTGGTGTTAATTTCCTCCAGCAGTGCTGGATTAAACATGCAAAGGAAGTAAGAGCAATCCTTCCCCCTCGCTGTGGAAACCCCACTCCCCTGGGCCTGGGGGGTTTCCTCCCTCCAGCTCAGTCCACTGTCCCTCCCAGAGCAGCAGTGCTACCTGGGGAAGTGCTGCTCTGTTCCTCGGAGAGTCACTGGGGGGGAAAGAAGTGATGGTGGTTTGTGCTCACTCAAAAGCCCTGCTGAGAACTGGAGTAGCTGGCACCGTTGGGATTTCCCAGAGAAACACGTTTACCTGGGAATGAGGGCTGCGGGGAAGGGCACAGCAGTGCCGGGGTGGGCACCGTGGGGGCTTGTCCGTGTGTCGCTGGGCTCAGCAGGGAGATGTGCCGGGGAATCCAGCCCACTGGAGTTGTCCTGGGAGGTGGTGGAGGGAGGTGCCCAAGGCTGCTATAGGGCTGGAGGATGCCGGGGACGGTGCAGGCAGTGGGAGCAGGGCAGCCCTCTCCCCAGCACAGGGGTGGGAGCAGGGCAGCCCCCTCCCCAGCAGAGGGGATTGGGGTCACAGGTGAGCCTGGTGTGACTGATGGTCCTGCCAGGCTGGGAAGTGGCACAGGTTGGACCCTGCTGGACCAGCCGACAGCTCTGCAGGGACCATGGCCAAGGCTGTGGAAACCCAGCTGTCAGACCTGGCTCAGAAATGGCTGCTTTCTGGCCCTACTTTAGACTGAACTAGCCAAAACCAAACCAGGCCCCAGCTGGGGGAATCCCTCAGCCTCTTTCAGCCCTTCTTTAGCCTGTAAGCTGCACCCCTGGGGGACAGCAGTGACCTATAAATACCTCCCTGCCCTGTCCCCAGGCAGCGTTCCCGTGGCTCCCCCCCTGGCAGGGTGAGCAGGTGCCCCAGTCCCCGGCGGCGTTTTCCCCTGCTGTGGGTGCCAGGGCCAGCCTCAGAGGGTGGCTGTGTTTGCTTCCCCACCACCTGAGCTTCTCCTTTTGGTGGGGGGATGTGGGGTACAGCTGTGGGAGCACACACAGGGAGGAACCCGGGCACCCAGCACTGCCCCTGACACAGATAAAAAATGGGGGGCTCATGAGCCAATGTGGGAGATCCTCAACACTCCCCCATTACGTGCCTGCAAAGCTGGGGCTCACCTGGTGCTGGGATGTGCACAGGATGTCAGGGCAACAAGAGGAGACTGCACTTTTGGAGTGGGGGACGTTGTTACAAAGCTGCTCTCACCATCTTTGCAAGGTCATGGCCATAGGGAAGGCCCTCGGTGACTGGAGAACCCAAGTGTCACACGCAACTTAATAATGGACAAAAGGACATCCCAGGGAGCAATAGGGCAGTCACCTTGTGTTGGGAAAACCATGGAGTATCCTTTGTTTGGAGCATGCTTCTAGGAGAGTGTGGCTGGGAGCAATGAGCATGGATTGATAAGGGTAACTTGTGCCTGCCCATCCTGCTTTGATCTCAGGATGAAATGGGTGGGTCTGTAGGCAAGGGGATAGTGGTGGGTGCCCTTTACCTCAGCTCCAGCATGGCTGGGGACACCATGTCCCACAAGGTTCTTCATCCATGTGAGGATGTCACAGTCTGCAGGGGTGGCAGCCAGGCAGGTAGGGAGCAGCTGGAGGATGAAGCACAGAGTAGTGGTCAGTAGGAGGCTGGTGAGAAAACACCAGCGGCTGTTTTGGGATCTGTCCCGTTTCATCTTTGTCCATGACCTAAAGAAGGCTGTGGAGCACCTTTGTGTCAAGTTGATAGATGAGCCCAAACTGGGAGGACCATCCTGAAGGACCACAGTGGGCTGGAGGGACAGGCCAGCAGGAACTTCACAGTGCAGGGAGGTGATTCCCCCCTCAGCCTGGCACTTGTTGGGCCTCATGCAGCCCTCAGTGGCGAGGAGGGCCATGCCCAGGCAGGGGGGGCAGCCACGTCCCCTGAGCCCAGCCAGGATGAAGATGGATGGGGGCTGGCTGTGCAGGAGAGGTCCCCATGGGCCCCCCTGCCCAAGTGGGAGATCCTTGTCTGCTGTTCTGCTGCAGTTTTTGAGGCAAGACCTGTGCCAGAGCCCCACACACCCCTTCCGGTCCTGGGAGAGCCGAGTCAGGCTTTAGAGTTTTTTAATTTTGGTAAGTGAGGCATCAACTTCTGTTTGTAAGTGAAGACCCCCTGGGCCAAGGGGAGCTCCCTCCTCCTCTGTGGTGATGGCAAAGCTCCGTGGTTTCACTGAGACCCCTTCCAGTTTAGCACAGCAGTGACTCCATCCTTCTGGTGTGTAGGAGGAGAGCTCCTCCCACCCCAGCTCCTGTGCTGCCAGAAGATGTCTTACTGATAAATTTAACATGTTTTAATTAGCTTGTGGTTGCAAGGCAGGAACTAGTCTGGGAGGCCACTTAAAACTCCTCTTAGTTACCTCAGGCAGCAGTTTGCTGAGGTCACTCAGTCCAGGATGAAGGCCCATCCCATCCACAGCCCTCAGAGCTGCTCGGGTTTGGAAAGCCAAAACCTGGGAAGCTTTTGGAGTTGTGCAATTTCCTAAAAAGTCCTAAACTCGGTCCTCCAGTTCTTGCAGGAGAGCAGGATTTGGCTATCACAGACCAGCTGAGGTAGACCCTGGGAATGAAAACTTCAGTGGGATGAGTAAAGGTTTTGTTTTACTCTAGGACCACACCCAGCCTTTGACATTCCACCACTGTATTGTCTTTGGGATACTTCAAGCACGTTCTCCCAGAACTGAGCCCTTTTGAGAAAGCATCATCCAGCAGTGCAAGGAACCAACCACCCCACTGCAGCAGTTAGAAATCACTGTGTTTTCAAAAGTGCTTTCAAGACTAATTCGTATCTAGATAGTCCTTTTCTTAAATACAAGGATTTATATTTGTGTCAGCTGAAACTGAAGATTTAAGCATTTCTCAGGAAATGTGAGAGTAATACCCTCAATGCAGCATTGATTTATCCAGAAAGACTGATACATATTTAACTTCCTAGCAGGCAATAAGAAACACCCTACTTGTGCAATAGAGCTTTAACAGTGCTTTCAGGACATGAATATTTAACACTTCATCTTCAGCCAAAGCTAACTGAAATGTAAAAAAATTGAAAGATTAAATAATTTAAAGGTATTTTATGTAGGAAACGACTAAAACCACCCAATAATTTCAGCTGCCCAGTTTCCATTTCATCAAGTCTGGCTTCTTAAACAAAGCTCACTCCTCCCTGGGATTGCTGTGGCACCTCGGGCTCTCCGGATCCAACGTGTGACATCGTTCTGTTTGCTGGGGCACTGAGGTTTGTCTCTGAGCTGCCCATGCAAGACACATGTGTCTGCAGTCAGATTTCTTCATCTGACTCCACGTCCCAGCCACAGGACTCCAGCTGCTCATCCTGTGGGAACTCCACCTCAATGTCATAGACAAAATCGGGGTCATCCTTCTTCTTCCTGTTCTTTTCGAAGAGCTCATCCATGATGCTCTTCCTCTTGGCTAGTTCCTTGTCATCTAGTTTGTTCATATCCTCCTCTAGGTCGATGGTCTCTTCCTGCTGAAACTTTTCCAAGCTCTCAGCCAGGCTCTCTCCTCCCAGGTGACCTCTCAGCAAACTGTAGAGCTTCTGGAGCTGACGCAGCGAGACCCCTTCCAGGTACGCCTTGTGCCGAGGGTTGTTCTTCAGCTGCTCGGCGGCCACGCTGCAGTCTGGAGACAGGAACCACCATGAGGACCTACAAATCCAAGCAAAGCTCTTCCCATAGACAGATCTTCTCCCAGTCCCTTCCAAGGGCGTCTCTTCAAACCCTCCAGACTTAGAGAGCCACTGCTCAGGTTGAAGAGCCCTGGGCTCCTTGGAGAGACCATGTCGCCCCAAAACACCCCTCTCTGCACGCCCTGCACACAGCTGAGAGGCTACTCAGTGGTTACTGACAATGCTGTCACCAACAAGTTCTCCTCTGTGTGTCTGGAGGGGAGCTGGGGATGCTACAGGTGAATGAATGCACCTCACCTGAGAACCTGGAGAAATTCCTGACGGGCATGACGCGCCGGCGAGTCTTATCCTGGCCGTGGTCTTTGTAGATGAGGACGATGGATGGGGGCTGGAAGCAGATCCCACACTTCTGTGCAGTGAAAGCCATCGTGGTCCTGGTGCTGGGTGTGGCCTCATCAGAGTCCTCAGCAATGGGGAACCTCCCTGGGAAACAGGGAAAAAGGAAACAAAGCGTGAGTGTCTCTCAGAGCTGGTCGTTTTGTCAGGAGTGGAGTGACACGTTCAGCAAAACCACAGAATCAGGGGGTGGTTTGGGTTGGAAGGGACCTTAAAGCCCATCCAGTGCCACCCCCTGCCATGGGCAGGGAACCTTCCACTGTCCCAGGTTGCTCCAAACCCTGTCCAACCTGGCCTTGGGCACCTCCAGGGATCCAGGGGCAGCCACAGCTTCTCTGGGATTCACCCTGTGCCAGGGCCTGCCCACCCTCCCAGGGCAGAATCCCCTTCTTTGTCTCTGTTTCTGTCACAGACCTGGGGACATCACAGGCCTGATTTCATGTGATAAGGTAAGGGAGAGCTTTCCATCCAGTGTTCATGTCTCTAACACTGGGATTCCCCCCTTTTTTAGGATTTTAAGGGCAGGGGTACCGAGTCAGTGTTTGCTTTCTGAAGGTTCAGAGTGATCTCACTACACACCAGATCTGTAACCTGTGACAGATGGGACAAGGATAGAGGACAGAGCCAGAAGTGAAAACCAAAAATAATGAAACTCCTTATTGGGTGACAATGAAAATATGAATTAATTTTAAAGAGTGGAGATGTTTCACTTTAAAGTAAGGATGACTGAACTCTCTTTTCTGCCATATCACATTTGTCCCCAAATGCTCTTGGAAACTTCTCAGCATCAGTTCTGCCCTTGGCTCCATCCCCCATTTTGGGTGAAAATTAACAACATTAGTTATGAAATCAAATTAGAGGAGATTTAGAGAGCCAAATCTGCTGCAGATCCCGTTTCCCAGCTCAGAGTGCAGCACTGAGTGCATGTGTTACTTCTATTTTGGTTTTAAAGAAGTGAAAATATGCCAGATGTGGAGGTGAGCTCAGGCTGCCCTATGGACTGCAGAGAGGCAAAGTAACAAATGATACACCCCAAAAACTAGTGTCTGTCTCCAGAGAGAGAAAAATTACACAGTGGGTCAGGCTGGAAGGGATCCCAGAGGGTCACCTGGTCCCACCTCCTGCTCCAGGCAGGGCCATCCCAGAGCACACGGCACAGGATGGTGTCCAGATGGT
>JAWWEW010000012.1:21272173-21283077 GCA_035583185.1 Anabacerthia variegaticeps | reverse complement strand
CACTGATGGACATGGGGAGTCCCCTCTCAGTGTCCCCTCAGGAGGCTGAGCAGCCCCAGCTCCCTCAGCCTGTCCTGGGCACAGAGACGCTCCATCCCTTCGGCACCTCCGCAGCCGGGCCCGCTCCAGGCGCTCCGTGTCTCTCCTGTACTCCCGGCCCCTCCGCTCACCTCGGGGGGCCGCAGGGCCGGGCAGGACGGCGCTTCTTGCACTTCTTCTCCCTCTTCTCCCTCCTCTCCCTCCTCCTCCTCCCCAGGCCTCTCCCACACGGTTGCCATGGCTACAGCGACCCGGGGCCCGAAGGCCCTCTTCCTCCGAAGGCCCCCTCGGGCTGCCCGTAGCTACGCCTGCAGGCCGCGGCGCGGCGGGGCGCGGGGCGGGCGGGCCCCGCGCGCTCAGGCGGCGCGTGGGGCAGCCCGCGCGGCTGCGGGCGCCATGGCGGGCGGGCGGCGCTGGGTGCGGGCCGGGCTGGGAGCGCTGCTGTGCGCCCTCCGTGAGTGCCGGGGAGACACCGCGGGCAGGGGCACCTCAGAGCCCCCGGCAGCAGCCAGAGGGGCTCCGAGGGGGCTGCAGAGGGACATGGGGAAAGGAAGGAGGGACAGGACACGGGGAATGGCTTCCCGCTGCCAGAGGGCAGGGCTGGGTGGGATATTGGGAAGGGATTCCTCCCTGTGAGGGTGGGCAGGCCCTGGCACAGGGTGGGCAGAGAAGCTGTGGCTGCCCCTGGATCCCTGGAAGGGTCCAAGGCCAGGCTGGATGAACTTGGAGCAGCCTGGGCTAGTGGAAGGTGTCCCTGCCCATGGCAGGGGGTGGGACCTGGTGGGCTTTAAAGTCTCTCCCAACCCAACCCATTCGGGGGTCTGGGAAGCAGCTCGGGCAATGACCCGAGGAACTTCTGCTGTTGGTCACAGGCAAATACCGTCTCCCTTCTGCTGTGAAGGGTTTTGCAGATGAAATGTTCTTGGGTTATACAGCTTCATTTGCAAAGATCCTGTGTGATCGCTGTGTGTGCTGTGATCTGTGTGTGTGCTGTGATCTCTGCGCTGGGATCTGTGTGTGTGCTGTGATCTGTGTGTGTGTGCTGTGATCTCTGTGCTGTGATCTGTGTGTGTGCTGTGATCTGTGTGTGTGTGTGTGCTGTGATCTCTGTGCTGTGATCTGTGTGTGTGCTGTGATCTCTGTCTGTGTGCTGTGATCTCTGTGCTGTGGTCCCTGTTCTGTGATCTCTCTGTTCTGTGCACACACACTTACCTGTTGTGTCTGTGTGTTCTGTACACACACACTTACCTGTTGTCTCTGTGTCACCTCAGATGTGCAGGCAGCCTGTCAGGACATCACAGTCACGCAGGAGCTCCTCCAGGAGGGGTTTCACAGGTGAGTGTTCCCTTTTTACCTGTGAAGAAGCTTCTCTTTCCAGGCACAGCTGTCTGAACTTGAGCCGTGATCCCTGGGCATGTCTCAGGAATGGATTGACATCATGAGGTGATTAACAAGCTCTAGGGGAGGGAGAACAGGAGGCCCCTTTCTAAGACCTGTGTGGGGGCTGTTGGTACTTCTGAGAAGTTAACAAAGAAGTGAAACTTCCTTTTGGCCATGGATGTGGAGTTGTGGTGAGGGAGGGCATGGCCTCACAGGGAACTGTGTTCTGAATTAGTTGCACAGTGTGAGAGCTGCCCCTGCACATCTGAGGAATGCCTCACAGGGGTTTTGTGCCAACTTCTGAGGTGCAGATATGAATGTTTTGCTCCTGTTCTTGTTTGAAGGGACCTGCTGGTGAAGGTGGAGCTTGGGGAGGATGCAGAAGGCTGTGCAGTGGCAGCTAGAACTCGTCTTCCACCGGGAATCTACGTGGATCCCTACGAGCTGGCCGTGCTGCAGCAGCACAATTTAACAAAGGTACAGCCCCCGTGCCAGAAGGTCTGCACAAGGACTCAGAGAGTTGTAATCTTTGGTCATTATCTGGCTCGTTGCACCGAGGGGATTAGTCCCTGGAAGGAGATGGTGCACAGTTTGTGACATCTCACTATCCCTTGGATTGATCAGCATCAGTTTAGTGTCCTGTGCTGCTGATGTTCCTAAACCCTGTCTCAGGGAGCTGCTGCTCCTCTGCTTAGCCCCAGGGGAGCAGCTGAGGGAAAAGCACTCGGGTTGAGAAGGGGGAACCCCCAAAAGGTGGTGGGGGGCTGTAAGCAGGATGCTCTGTGTTTGGATGGAGCAGCTTCCCAGCTTTGTTTTCATCCCGGCCTTCTGTGTTACCTTCCAGCCTTTGCTTCACTTTTTGGGTAGAGAGATGTGCAAAGCCTGTGGCTTTAATCTTCTTAGGTGCTTTATTTGGTTAAAATGGATGCAAAGGCTGTGGGCACCTTCTGCCATTGGTGCAGGTCTGGCCTTACTTACACAAGTCATTGAGCTGATGCCTCACAGGTTTGGCTGAAGGCACAGCAACACTAAACTTCTCACTGGAGAGGGACTTGAAAAGGCATTTTGGAACAGCTTAAGGCCACAATTTCCAACTTCATCTTCCTGACCACGAAAATCAAGCCCGAGCGTTAGGAAATACAGTGAGGGAAATCATTCCTCCTGCTGTGGACTCCGACCAAAGCCACACGTGTACCCTTCCCCACTGGCAGGCGGTGCTGATCCCCGATGTGGTTGACGTGGAGGCTCCCGAGTACTCGGCCACGGCCGTGCTGCTGGTGCTGCCCCTGCAGGCAGAGCCGCGCTGCTCCCGCTGCTTCCGAGCGGCCGTGCCCGTCCATGCTCGGTACCACCGGCCCGCCCGAGGCGGCCAGGCAGCCTCGGTCCGTCTGGAGAGCCCGGAGGTGCTGCTCTGCTGCCGCCACGGTGAGATTCTCAGCGCTGTTCCTCCGGGCACACAGGGATAAGCGTGGACAGGGCAGAGCTTGGAATGGGGCTCTGTGTTTGTCTGCTGGAGATGGAGCTCCCTGTGCTTGTGGGAACACGAGAGGAAGGTGTGGCTCTGGTAAAGACCACATTGTCTTCCTGGCTGGGTGCTGCTGCCTGGCCAAAGGCAGAAGGGTTGCCAGCACGCTGCTGCCACTGTCCCCTGTGCTGCTGGGGCTCTTCCAGCTGGAGGTGTTGGTGTTCCCACACCAACATGTGTTTGTCACGGTCCCGGCAGGCCCTGCTTGCCAAAGGCCTCCTGCTCCAACCACATTTCTCTTGGTGTTTCCCTTGGCAGCTGAAGCTGTGCAGGGTAGATTCCATATCCACTGTCACCTACTTAGAGCAGTCAGAGTGTTCTTATGGCTTCTAACACTTTGTTTCTGCATTCCCTGTGTATAAGGGGGAATGTAGGAACTGCCTGAAGCTTAGAATGGTCAGAGTCTCAAACTCCAAGGTGACAAGAACCTGAAACCCACTGGCAATATTTCAAGTGATGTGAACAATTAAATCCTACATTTTTGCCACAAATTTTGTGTCCCTTCACAAAATCTTTCCTGCCAGCTGCCAAGTCAAACACGCTAATGGTTTTCAACTCCCTTACCTTCACTTGTGCATCATTTGAACAATGATTTTCTGGGATAAATACAGGGCCAAGCAAGACTGCCTGGTCACTTAAAAAAAGGATGTGAAATCTGCCTGGTTTCCTGCCCCATTTACTGCTTATGAGCAGGAAAACATTCATTATTAATATGAAAAATTTTAAAGTATTGAAAGGGAGTTCTTGCATGTACTGACTGAAAGCCAAGAAGGAGAAATGGAGGAATGATTTAACTTGTTTTGGGGAAAATTGTAACGGTGTGGCTAAAGTTGAGGGATCTGTAGGCCAACCAAGAATTCTTTGCCCTGTTAAGGACAAAAAAAGGGCCAAGACACCACACAGGTGAGATTTTCTTTCCTGCTGTATCAGGAAGGGAATTGTTGCAAAGCTCCCGGGAAGGACTGCCCAGCATCACTTTGACTATGCAGGGGAGCTGGCATGTCTCTGTCAGTGCTCTTTCACCACTTGGCTTCCAGGGAGCTGATTCTCTCAAGCTGTTGTGGGGGAAAGATGCCTTATCTGGCAAAGTCTTGCAGGCCAGGTTGCTTCATCCCCTGGCTCCTGCTGATGCATCAATGCCTTCCCTAGGTCACCTGGCAGCAGAGTGTTGGGAGCCTGTGGAAGTGGGAGCTCCCTGCTTGGCCGAAAGAAACGGTCCCTGTCAGTGGCACAGCCCAACACACAGACCTGTGAGTTCTCCTTTCTGGTTCTTTTTAACATTTGCTGCCTCTTTTTTTTTTTTTCCTTTTTTCCTATGATTGACAACTTCCATAGGGCAGGAATTAATCAGGGGAAGACTAGTTGGGTGGTTCCCCCTTTGGGAGGCTTCTTTCTTCCCTTCTGACTGGCTCTTGGTGGGGCTCATCCTGCCCTTCTGCTGTATTTGCAGTTACTTCTGTTCTTCTTCTTACATCCTTCAGGATGGCTGCTCTCCTCACCTTTTTTTATTTTTGATTTTCTTACCAGTTTCCTTGGAATTCTAGGATATAATTGGCACGGGTCAAATTAAAATTCTTTACAATGTTGGTCCTTCAGAGGAGTAGCAAAGTGAAAAACTACTCAATGACCTAACTGAAGGAGGGGTAAAACTGCAAAATTTTAAGGAATAGCATCCTTAAAAAACCCTGCCACTTTTATTTGTTTGGTGTTACCTGATTGGGTAGGTATTTAGGAAAAGGTGACATTTCTTATTCTGTGTTCAAACCAAGGAAGGTTGGATCTTTAGGGTGGTCAACAACTGCTTTTGATGCTCAAAAGAGTCACAGTAGCCTAGAAATTCAGAAATAACACTAATTTCTATCATAAAAAATCCATTGTTTTTGTAACACATGTGCCTTCCTATATTTAAGATTCCTGGAGATGTTTGAACTATCTGCAGCTCTTGTCCAAAAACACTTTGGGGCTTCCTGCACCCACAAAAAACCCCAAATAGTTGATCACCTTGGGGAAATGTGTCTTCCTGGGGACATCACCTCACTGTGAGAGCTGCTCTCCTCCGGGTGGCATTCCCTGCATATCCCCAGTGGCAAGGCTGGTGTAGGAGCAGAGATCCAGGGATACAAGAGGCAGCAGATCCATTTGCTGAGCTTTGCAGTGCAGCAGTGGCTGGCACTGTCTTTGCTGAGAATTCAAAGGGCATGTCCCACCTCGGTTTTGATTCTGAACCCCAGAAGAAGCCTTAGCCGAGGGCTGATTAAATCAGGGTCTCGTTATTAATCCTCTCAGTTGCAGTCAGAAAGAAACAGGTTGTTGAATGAGTACAATCCCTTTGTTTTTCCTTGTAGGCACAGGAGGAGTTGGTGCTGGAGGTTCCTGTGGGGCGCAGGGAACACAGTTCCCTGGTGTGTGCCGTGACCCTGCTCACCACCCTGCTCTGTGCCAGCCTCATCCTCGCTGCCACCTGCAGGCATGGACACTTCTCCCCTGGGACCTGCTTGGAGGGAGGAAATATGGAATGACTGGTCCCATCCAGCAAAACTAACGGGATATTACAGCAGCTTCCTAAAGGGATCTTGCTTCTACTGTTATTTATATCCTAGGGGGTGTGAGGGTCCCATAATGGGTTAGAGTTCCTTTGTCTTAACGTCTGCAATCACCTTCCACAGCCCAGAAGACAGTTTGGGTGTGTTGTCCATTGCCAAAGCAGATGGAGGGCAGGAAAAGCCTCAGAAAGCTGAAAGCACTGCTGTGGGCAGTGAGACAACAGTCAACAGTGAATTTTGGGGCTCCTATTCCCTCCTCCTCACCCAGGTCTGTTTCCACTACAGTGCTGCCTCTTGTAGAAGTGCTTGTACTTCCTGACTCAGGGATTGGTTATTAAGGGTATGAAAAACATTATGGAGTCATTAAAGCGTCTGAATTTTAAACTTGTTGTGCAGGTGGGTTATGTATAAATTTGTGAAGAGACATTCTGTGAATACCTGGGACAGGGGAAGACTTAAATAATCTCTCCTCTTCTCATAAATGGGAGGGATTGGCTGTTCCTGGTCAAATTAGAATCATGGAATTGTTCAGGTTGGAAAAACCCTCTAAGATCATCAAGTCCAACCATCAACCCAGCACTGCCAGGGTCACCACTAACCCATGTCCCCAAGTGCCACACCCACGTGGCTTTTAAATTCCTCCAGGGATGGGGACTCCACCTCTGCCCAGGGCAGCTGTGCCAGGGCTGGACAACCCTTTCCATGTAGAACCCTTCCCAATATCCACTCTAAACCTCCCCTGGCACAACTTGAGGTTGTTTCCTCTTCTCCTGTCCCTTGTTCCCTGGGAGCAGAGCCCGACCCACACCTGGCTCCCCACTCCTGGCAGGGAGTTGTAGGGATAGAGAAGGTCCCCCCTGAGCCTCGTTTTCTCCAGGCTGAACAATTGGTCAAGAGTTTAAGTTTAGAAATTTGACAGAAACTTCACCCTATTTCAGGAGCAGAAAGAGCCCCGTGGAAGACAAGAGCCAGCGAAAAGACAGTGACTGGAAGCAAATATTTAGAAGCCTTGTATCCAGTCGCCAGGACAGTTGGTAAATCCGAGGAAATGGAGAGGAAATTGCCTCATGGAAAAGCCGAGTGGCTGTGGAGGGGCAGAGACAGCTCGGGTGCTGCTTCCAGTTATCAGTAGGTGGCACCGTGAGCCCACGGTGGAGAACACTCATTTCCTTCTCCATGTAAAAGCAGGTGATTTGGGGGAGTCTGTGTGCGAGGGGGCCACATGAAAACTCCTTTTGTGGGCTCAGTGTGTGGCTGAGACTTGCCAGCAGCAGAATTGGCCTTTCCTGCGTGTCCAGCTGTAGGCTCAGGATCCCTCGGGCACCTTTCTCCTTTCTCGTCCTGTGACTTGGCCCACCGCAGGTTGGCGAGGGCTCGGGCACTGGGCTCTTGTTTGCCCTCGGTGGCAGTGCCAGCACTTCATCCACTGCCTCCCAGGGGTGGGCTCTGCATCTGCTGGGGGCAGCTCTTTAGCCCCAGCAGTGCTGGGACCAGCACTGTAACCCTTGTCTCTGAGTGGGGTTCGTAATTCCCAGGGCTGTGTTTGTTCCTGGGCTCCCTCTGTCTGACGGAGGTAATTCCATGGGGCAGGCTGACCCTTGGAATGGCAACATCCCAGACTGCCGGAGATCAATGCCAGCTCAGTCTCCTGAAAGCTCAATGGTTGTTTCTTTTTAACACCAGATAAGACCAGTTGTGAATCACCAGTTGAATCCCTGATGTTGGAGCCTGGAGAAAGGAAATCTGAATCACAGGATGGCTTGGCTTGGAAAGGACCTGAAAACTCATCTTGTTCCACCCCCTGCCATGGGCAGGGACACCTTCCACTGTCCTAGGTTGTTCTAAGCCCCATCCAGCCTGGCCTTGGACACTTCCAGGGATGGGGCAGCCACAGCTTCTCTGGGATTCAACCTGTGCCAGGGCCTGCCCACCCTCCCAGGGAAGGATTTCCTCCTAATATCAAATCTAAATTACTCTCTTGTCTTTTGAACAAATGAGAAAAAATATTGCAAGTGGCAAAAATACATAAGTAAAATATATATCAAGATACCCATCAATCAGCTTTGCAGCTGAACTTGAGTGACACATTCTGATTAATGTAAAATGTGAGAGGAATGGCAGAGCTTCTCAGGGAATGCTTTTTGTCATGGCAAATATTTGCTGGTTTTAAATCCACAGCATTTGCCTAATAAATATAACAGACAAGTTTTTCTTTAAAAGCTGTAAATAGGTCTGATAACCACAGTGGTGGTAAGCACAAAGGAATTTGCCAGTTGAACTCTCTCTTTCAGAGCAGAGACTGCTGTGAGTAAGCCAGCACAGGATCCAGCAGCTGTGCCCAGGTGTGCCATGCAGGAGGATGCAGGTGCCAGCCCCACAGGGATCACCAAGGCATCAGAGGATGATCTGTAAGGCCTGGGCAGAAATTCTGGCAGTTTTGGAGACAAAAATGAGGTCTTTAGATGTCCCTGGCAAGAAAGCATCAATACAAGGGTGAGACACAGACACATCCATCATTAATGTGTGTAAGGACCAAAACACAGCAGGGAAGGAAAAGGGGATGGGGTGTTAAAGGCTGTGTAGGGGTGTTAAAGGCTGTGTAGGGAGTTAAGGCTTTCTGAACACAGATTAATAGCTATAACAAAAAACCCACAAACTGCAAAACCCCCTCCTAGTGTGTTTAAAAAGCTGTGCCTGGGGAGGGAGACAAGGACGGGAGAGGGGTCTGGATTCTGCAAATGGAGCCGGAGCTGAGGGGTCTGGAGCTACAAGGCTCAGGGAACAGGAGAGGTGAGGGCTCTCCTGGGGATGGGAAACAGAGCTGAGGGAAGGGGGAAGCCACAACCCTGCTGTACTTTGTCCTGGGATGATGCAGAGCTGAGACAGCAAAAGCTGATTGATGCTGGGAGGATCCCACATGGGGCTGAGTCAGACAGGGAAGAGGAGCCAAGGCGATGGCCCTGGCTGTTGGGAGAAGTCTCAGAGCCACGGTGGGGTCCCTTTGGAACACTGCCCCTGCCAAATGGGCTGGAATGCAGCAGGGACAAGGGTTCTCTGACCACCAGTGCAGCAATTCTGGGCAGGGGGAGGGAGCAGAAAACCAGCAGGGGTTGGCTGGGAGGTGTGAGGTGCCCAGACCTGTGGGGGCTTCGTGGGTCTTTCCCCCAAATCCTGTGTGAGGAGCTGCCTGGTGTGTGTCCTGCTCCTCCTGTAAGGAAAACCAGGAGCTCCAAACCAGGACTGCCAGGGGAGGGGAAGCCCAGGCTGCAGAAGGTGAAATGGCTCACAGGAATTTTGGGGGGGCTGTTTCCTCAGCCATGTCACGGCTGGATTTGTGGGCAGCTGCACATCTGAGAGGGGCTTGGGTCGCTCCTGGTGGGAAGGGGAGCTGCTCTGCTGTCCCTGGAACTTAGCACCCTGAGCCAGGGGGCTCCCAGAGGCACCTGAGAGGCTGGGGGGAGAAAGGTTGGTTTGTGTCCAGCTGGGATGCCAAAGGAGACCCTTCCAGGTAGGTGGCAGCCCCTGGATCCCTGGCAGTGCCCAGGGCAGGGGGGCACAGGGGGGTTTGGGGTCCTCCAGCCCCAGCCATGCCGTGGTAACAAACAGCACTGCCCTGGCAGAGAGGGATTGTCCCTGGGAGCTGGGAATGGGTACTGTGTAATGGACCATGGTGTGCCCAGTGTGCTTCATATGGTACCCGTGATACCTGTTAAAGATCCTATATGTTATATACAATAAATGTTAGATGTGTGAAATTGATATATTTATATATATATAACATCTATTCTTTCTAGGCTGTTAGGCTTCTTTATTTCCCTCTGGTTGTGGGAAATATGCAGGGGGCAAAGCACCTAGAAAAAGGGTAAATATTATATTTCTATATCTATGTATATCTATATCTATATCTATATCTATATCTCTCTATATATACACATATATATGTATATATATACTCATATATAAAGTCTATATAAATCTATATAAATGTTATATATATAAATATGTGATATAGAAAACATTGACTATATATATTATATAGTTAACATCATGAATAACATATATAATGCATAAATTATATAGTATATACTAAATCAAATATATAAAATCTATATAAATATATGTTATATATGATATATATATTATGTTAGATATATGTAATATATGTTATATATATAACACACACACATATAAATATATATGTAGATATAAATATGTGAGATATATATCTATTTACAATTTTTTTTAGGGTTTTTAGGCTCTTTTATTTTCCTCTGGATGTGGGTGATATCCAGCTGCAGGGGGCAAAGCTCCTGGAAAAAGGATATATATACATATATATATATGTCTATACAAATCTCTGTAAATGTTATATACATATAAATATGTGTTAAACAGTTATTATGCATAATTATTATATTGGTTATGGTTGTAATGTATTATATAATGAATAACATATATAATGTATATATAATACATACTATATAAAAATATATAAAATCTCTATAAATATATGTGTTATATGGATATAAATACATTATATATATACATTTATTTTTGAAGGGTTGTTTGGCTCTTTTTTCTCTGGCTGTGGCCCAGACAATTATATGTTAGTATATATATAATTGATATATATATAATATATAACATATATATTGATATATATAATTGATATATATTAGATATATTAATATAGCTAAATGAACATATTCTATATGTTATAAACATATTATAGAAAGATATGATATCTAACATATTGTATATTTACATATAAAGCGCTGTCCCCTATGGCGGCGCGGACTCCATCTCCCATGGTGCCCCGCGCCGGGCCCACTTCCGGCGGGCGGTGCCCGGGGCGGTGCCCCTCCCCTGCCCGCCCCCGCGGGCTGTGGCCACGCGCGGCGGTTCCGCTTCCCCTCGGGCCCCGCCGCCGCCGCCGCCGCCCCGCCGGGTCCCGGTCCCGGTCCCGCCGCGCCCGGCCCAGCCCGTCCGTCCGTCCGTGTCTGTCTGTCTGTCTGTCCGTCTGCCCGCCCGCCCGTCCGCCCAGGCGGCGGCGCCGCCCCACACGGTGAGTCCGCTCACACCTGCCGGCCGCGCCCCCCGCGCTTTGTGCGCCCGGGCCGGGCCCGCGCGGGGCTCGCTCTGGGCGCGGCCCCGGACCCGTTCCCGGCCCCATTCCCGTGCCCGGCCCTCTTCCTATTCCCGGCCCCATTCCCGGCCCCGTTCCCGGCCCTCTTCCCTTTCCCGTTCCCGGCCCCGTTCCTGTTCTCGTTCCCGGCCCTATTCCCATTCCCGTTCTCATTCCCGTTCGAGGCCCTGTTCCCGTTCCCGTCCGTGTCCCTGTTCCCCTTCCCTTTCCCCTTCCCTTTCCCCTTCCCTTTCCCCTTCCCTTTCCCCTTCCCTTTCCCCTTCCCTTTCCC
>JAWWEW010000012.1:21222994-21261043 GCA_035583185.1 Anabacerthia variegaticeps | reverse complement strand
GGAAGTGTCCAAGGCCAGGTTGGACAGGGCTTGGAGCAACCTGGGCTAATGGAAGGTGTCCCTGCCCATGGCAGGGGTGGGACAGCATGATCTTTAATGTCCCTTCCATGGGCAACTTGCCCAGCTATGAGTGAACTTGCCCAGTGCAGAAGTGGGATGCTGCAGGGAACAATTTTCTTGTTAGGAGTTCAAGTGTTTGAAGAAGTCAGTGTAGCTCTGAAGGCACAAATAGAATATAAATCTTCCAGGAAAAATGATCTCTGGTTTCTGTGTGGGGCTGTTAGAATTGGAGAATGAGCCATGCCCACCCAAACCATCTCTGGGTGGGGGGTGGTTTTTGAAAGACCTGTTGCCACGCTCAGGTGATTTTGGCATTTACAGGTCCTGCATTTGATTTCTTGCAGCCTTTGCTCTTTCTGGCCCAATTTGTGCCCAGTGTGGGTATGCAGAGGGACCTGTCTCGGGCCTGGGTCAGGTGAGGGTTTTGGCAAAGCCTTCCAAGTGGCTGGGATCACCTGGGTGGCAGCAGTGCCCTGGTGAGCCCTGGTGGGCACTGCATCTGCAGAACCTGCTGCAGTGGAAGCCAGCCTTGGGCAGCCACTAGAGAGAAACAAAGAACTCTCTTCTGGGTGCCTGTGGAGAAGAGAGCTCTTCTGGAGGGAGGCATTTCATCTTTCCCCTTATTCCTTTTCCCCCATAGCTGACAGCTCTAGCAGGGTGATGAGGGTGTGACAGATCCCTTCACCTTGGATTCCTTCTGATTTTGCCATCCTCACACACACTTTGTTACCTCTTCTCTTTCCAGTTCCTTCTAATCTGTAATGTAAGATTTCCAGAGGTTATTAAAAAAGTTAAAAAAAGCTTTTGTTCCTTCTTAGGGTCATTCTTCTGCACCTCATCAGCTGCCTGACCTTTTCAGAGCTGTGTCCCTGTGCTGGATGCCCAGGTTAAAGAGCTGTGCATGCTGTTGTTGACACGCAAGGGCACCAGGCTGTGCAGGTCCCTGGTGCAGGGCAGCCTTTTTTCCCATAACTCTCCCTCTGGAATGTGTGCTCCCTCCCTGCCTGTAAATGTCAGCTTTAATTAAGAGACAATCTCAGCAAGGAGATGCAGACTTTTGAAAGAAAAAAAAAAAAGATAAATTATTTTCTTGTAAACTTTCCCTGCTTGCCCTTTTCCCCACTCTCCTTTGATCTTGAGAAAACCTCAGCTCATGAAAGGGAAGGCTGAGAAGTGCCTGCTAGGTGGTGAAATCTGAGTAAGCACAAAGCCCTTGAATGCAGGATTTGCATGTGCTGTGCCTGCCTCCGGCTGCCCCGTCTGCCTTGAGTTGACTCAGGGTTTTCAGGAGGCAGAGCAGCCATCATTTCCTTGTTGAGCACTGAACAGACTGGTTCAAACACCTCGGAGCTGGGTGTTATCATCATGCATCTTTGCACAAATGGGTCCTTGAAGGAAAACTCTGGCTGTGGGCTGTGTAAAATGGAGCTGAACTCAGCTGGCAGGAGGCGACTCCCCAGCCCTGCAGGAGAGGGGGGGAGTGGATCCCTTGGATCCCTCCTGCTTTAATTCCTGCTCCACCACACTCTGTAGATCTCCAAGGGCTTGGAGCAAGGTGGGAATGGGCATCCCTGTCCATCAGCTCATCCCTCTGGCTCATTTCTGGGTGCTGCTGTCACCAGCTGCCTCGCCAGGTGAGTTTTCCTGCCAGACTGGGGGAAATGGGATATAAAGGCAGCTGGGAAGTGCCTTCTGAGGCCTCTCTGGCATGGTGGTGTTGGAGCTGTCTCAGGGGTGATCAAGCAGAGATGGTGCTGGTTCCCTGGTGCTGAAATGCCCCCATGGTGGAGCAGGACCAGTTGGTTTTATGCAGCAGAAGGGATGGCTCAGGCTCATCACCCTGCAGGTTCAAAGGGCAGGCTGGGGATGAATCACAACACTCCCCGTGGTCACTGAAGCCAAAGAGCCTTCATTTGCTTACATTTTCTGTGCCCCAACAGGCTTTCACCAGGACTCCTGAACATCTTGTCTCCAGTCTGGGCCTATTCAGATTTCCCCTGTTGGTGTCTGTGTCATTCACAGTGTCCCTCAGAGGGCTGGGCCCTGTTTTAATGTCAAAAAGGGCATTTTTGCAGCCTGATTGCTGGCTTTCAGTGCAGGACTCTGCACATCTGCTCAGTGCCTTAAGGAGTCAGTAATTGCTTCAGGTTGTAATGGACTTTGGCAGTGGGTTTGAAGAATATTTCTTTTCAGGAAGCCTTAGTAGCACTTTGAAATATCCCCTGAATAGGATATTTGTCTTGTGGAACTTGGTCCATGGGAACACATCTATTACAGAGTTGGAGAGGCTATTTGTTCTGCACTAAAGATAGTTTATTTCCTGCCTCTTATTTTATTTCTTCTGCTCGACCGTGATTTTTATCCTCCTTCCCAATTCTCTTCATCATTTGGCAATTAGAGAGCAGTTGTTTGTGCTGTGTTTTCCCTTCTATTTGTATGACTAAGCAAAAGTCATAGAGAAATTAAGGGGTCAGAAAAAGCCAAACTGGAAAGAATTCAGCTGGGTTTGTTCTGTGTGTCATCCAGTCTGGATTTGCCAAATCAGACTGAGTTTCTCCTGTACTCTCCTTAGAGTGGGACTCTTATTTCTTTTCTCTGCCCCAGGTAGCTGTAAAGGGAAGATGGCAAGGAAGGACCTGACCTGTTCATAAACTTCATGGTGGTTGGTTTGCTTGCTAGGTGTCCCTTTGTAAATCTGAATGAAAAATGCATTGGACTGGGATATTTTTGTATTTCTGTTTATGTTCCCAACTGCATCATTTGAAGGGTGAGTATCTTGTTTGTGTTCTAAATTAGGAAGATCTGAGCTTCTCTGGGGTGTTTCAGGTTAGTTTAAGTTTCCTTCCCCCTCCCCACAAAGGAAAGCGAAATAAAAATAACTCAGTGTTCCCAGGTTTGGCATTGACCAAACCCTTTTATCCCAGACCCTGGAAGGACGTGTTCCAGCAGGTCCTGGGGAGGTTGGTGCCTGTCTTTGCAGGGGTGGGGTGGCTGGAGCATCCCTGGAGGATCCCTGGAGCATCCCCACGTGTTCCCAAGGACTGCAGGTGGAGTGGCTTGTCCCGCTGCTCCTCCTGGCCGCTCTCCCTCTTTCTCTGCTCCGTGCTTTTGCACCAGTCCTCTCTTGGCAGGCAGAAGATCTGCAACTGCCTCTGCCAAGTCTGCAAGAAAGTAATTCTTTGTCTGCCACTGCTGGGTTTTTTTGGGTTTTTCTTTGCTCAATTTTCTGAGTCGAAACGATGAGATAAGTATTTTCGGTCTCTGAAGGTAATCTCGCTCTGTTCCAAAAACCTCCTTTTTGGATCTGATTAAATAAATCTCCTGGATCCAAGTGCTTCAAGTTGGAAAGCTAAACATCCCAAAAGGCTTGTTTTGTTTCTGATTTGCTGGTTTTGTGAATTTTTCTACAGCAGTGAAATAATTTCAAGCTGTTGAGCCGCTGAACCAAGAGGCTGTTAGTGATGGGGCAGGAAGCTGTGGCTAGGTAGCACCATCTGAATAAAAACTTGTCAGAAAGCTGCTTTCTGCTAATCCCTGGGAGGAAGTGAGCTATAATCAGCACCAAGTGAGCTAATCACAGGAAATCTATTGCTCAACAGGAGCCTTTAAAAAAAAAAAAGAGGGAGGGGGGCGGGGAGAAAAGAAGAATACCCCTGGAGACTTCTCTTTCTGCTTTTGGCCTCCAAAATGTGTTTGAGCTAAGAAAATGGAATATCTGATGATCTTCACTTAAACACTGCACCTCTTTTCCAGACTAATGAAGCACAGAGTCTCATCTCCTCCTGTAGGGTGGTTTGCAGGTGTTTAGAGGTGGTGGGGGGGGGGGGCTGTGTATAAGTACCAGTCCTTTGGTGCTGGGGCTGAGTCTGCAGGTGTTTCCAGCAAGGACTTTTATAATGCAAAGCAAGAGTGAGATGTGGCTGTCTCATATCTGCCTTGTCACACCAGTCTCTCCTTGGAGCATCACACAGTGGCACTTACTTCATCACTCTGTGCCCTTTTTCATTTGGTATCTGCCTCGGAGATTTGCTTCCCAGGCATCTCCTTTGCTCTCCTCCTGTGCTCTGGACGTGGCTTATCCAGGTGTTGTCCCAAAAAAGTCCTGCAGCTGTGGTGGCACGTCAAGGATTAGGATTTCAAGAGCCAAATGGTTATGTTTCTTAATGCATTGTTAGCCTGAAATGCATTACTTCTCCTTTTTGGTCAGCCATGCAAAATGAGCTCAAATTTGATGTCTGTGCCTCTCCTTCTGGGTTGTGCTGCCCATAGTAGATGAGCTCAGTAATTTTTACTTGCAGTCAATAGAACTGAGTTCAGTTTGCAGCTCTGTGATTCTCCTGTGGCAGATTTATTTGATTGATTTCACTGGTTTAGCTCTGGCTCCTCAGAGGGCAGTGTTGTGTGCCTGCCAGGAGGAGGAATTTGATGTGCATGTTATCAAACAGCTCTGAGCTTGATGGGATGAGTTTTGCTTTCTTTTTCCAAGCAATGGGCCGGTTTAGTTTTGCCTCACACCCCAGGCAGTGCAATACAGGTGCAGCCTAGAACCCTCAAACACATTAATTTGAACATCTGAAGGAGACAAATTCAAGCCATTACTATGTGGGAACTTCCTACACCAGCTGTTGGATTTGACACATCTCCCCAGGGCTGCTGTGTGTGACCAGAATGCAGATTAAATATGAGTGCTCTGGGGGCAGTGTGAGTGTGCACTGGAGCAGGTAGGAAAATGATGGACTGCAAGTTAATTTTATTTCCTTTTAGTGATTCTGCAAAGGAGTTTGTCCTTTTCTAGAAGCCAGAGGAGCCAACCAGCAGCACAGGGGTTTGGCTGGGCTGGGAGTGCGTGGCAGCTCCATCCCCATTGAGCCTGGGGAGTCAGAGCTGACACCAGAGCCAGGCTTAGGAAGTTCTTCAGGAAGCAGCCCAGCTTTACACTCACACAGAGGGGGAACTGGGGGGAAACAACAACAGGGCAAGTCAGAGCCAGAGTGCTCAGATTCAGGTGCTGCAGCAGTGTGTGTTTGTGGCTTTCTGAGAGCACTGCCTGGTTCTCACTTTGCTTTCCAGCTTTGACTCACTGGCAGGGCTGTTTTCCCAGCCGTGGCAGCGACAGGAACTGCTGTCAGCCCTGGCTATGCCCTGGCTTACAGGGCCCTTTTCATCCCCAAAAGGAAGAAAGGCCCTGAGCAGCAGGGTGGAGGTTGTGAAAATGAAACCAGTCAGGGAAGTCTCTGCAGGGGCTGGGAGGAAGAGGAGGGTGGGTTGAGCTGCACACCCTGCGTGTGTCTCAGCTCAGCCTCGCCGGGCAAAGGTGGGAAGGGTAATGGTGCTGAGTCAACTGCTGGGCTCGCTGATCTGAGAGGTCTTTCCCAGGCTAAATGATTCAAGAGAGAGGAGTTGCTGGGGTGAGGAGCCTCCTCCTGGTCTCCAGTGTTGGAGGTGTGTGACTCAGGCAGCACAGACCCTGGCTGGACACTCTGCAGCACAGGAGAAGAGCACAGTTGCTCTTCACCTTCTGCAGGGTGTGTTGAGAAGGTGTCTGAGGCTGCTGAGGGTGGGGGGAGGACTCTCATTTCTGCTGCCCCAGTGCAGGGCAAGAGACCTTGGCCAGAAGGAGGGAGGAGTGCAATGAGCTGGGCATGAGGATTGAGGGTCAGAGGGCCCTGTGGTCACCAGCACTGCCACCTGTGAAGGTGTTTTATGGGTTAAGCAGCAGAATTGTGGCGAGAAGAGCTTTTAGCTCCTTGGGGTTTTGTTGGGGGAGTGTCATGATTTGCAGTGCTCTCCTGTGGTGGGACCGAGTCTGCCTGAAGGCTGTAGTTAAGTATTATTTATTTGCAGTTTCACAGCTCAGCTCTGATTCAACCCCTTGCTTTCTAGTTCTTGTATTAAATGTAGTGTGAGTAGTGACTGTGGGGGAGTTGCTGATGTGTTGAATACATTATTATTACTGGTATTTCCTTCCCTGGCAAAGATGAAAGTGAATCCCTCTTCCACGTCTTACCTTTAACACACTTCTGTGAGCTTGCTCCAACTCAGGTTAGCTATTCTAGTAAACCTCTTTCAGCCAAGCCCCCAAAACCCCCACCAGGAATTGTGCTGACCCATTCTCTCAGAGAAATACAAACCTGACATCCCCTTTGCTGGGTTACAGACTCCTGGCAGGCACTGGAAAAAAATTCCCCATGTCCTTGCAATTCCCTGCACAAGGCATGAATCAGCAGGGCAGGCACGTGGGTTGTGGTGCAGGAGGGGTTAGGTCTGGCTCCTTCTCCTCCTTGGGGCACTGAGGGAGCAGAAACAGAGCCTCAGGGTGTATTTACACTCTTCTTTTTCACTTCTTCCCCTTTTTTTAAACCCCTCCTCCAGTCGTTGCCCATAATGCCAAAGCTCCGTGGCAATTTCCAGAGGACTTCCTGACAGTGGAGACTTGCCTGGCATGGTGAAGTCAGGGTAAGGACAAAGAGAGGGGAACTGCTCTTTGCTTCAAAGAGTGCAGAAGAAAAAGAGCTGCATAGATTTGAACCTGGACAAAAATGATTGGTGTTTCACCTCTGGTGACTGAAGGGTTGGAATTCTGCTTCCTGGAGAGCTTGGTGTGAGTGGGGCTTATTTGAATCCTGAATTCAAAGCTGCCTTGCATTGCAATTGGCCGTGGTGCAAACTGAGTTTGGGTTTAGCCCTTGATGTTAACAAGGATCTTTGAAAGGGCCACTCAGAAATGTCACTACTTGGTGTCATTAAATAAAGCACAGGTAAAGCTTTTCCTTAAAACTCAGGTTTTCCTAAACCACTGATGTAATGAGCTGGGAGGATCCTGTTTGACTGCAGAGCCTGGAGCTGGTGCCTCAGGCAGGAAGCTCTTTCTGCCACCCCACTCTGCTCCAGCAGCCCCCCAGTTGGGTTTCCTCCTGAAGGCTGTGCTGGGCTGTGCTTGGAGCAGGGTCAAGGATCTCTGGACACTTGGAGCACTCAGCAGCTGATCAGAGCTGCAGCCCTGAGGGATCTGCTCAGGTGCTGTTGCACCACTTTCCTGGAGTGCCTGGTGTTCTGGAAGGTTTGCATTGCCATAGTCTTGCCTCCAACTTGTCCCAGTTTCTTCTCTTGAGCACACAGGATGCTAAGGAATAATTCCTTTTGGATCAAGAATCTCTGAGTATGTGCTGAACCGCTTGTGTCACTGAAAATGGAGAATTTTTACTAGCTTGGGAAGTTTATTTGAAAAATAAGTTGACAGAAGTGCAGTTAATTTTTATTTTTAATTTGTAACCCGAATACTACATTACAGGGTCATTAATCTGGGCTCTCCAAGAGAGTATGTGGGGAATTACTGTGGGCTTGGAGGGCCAAGTCTGTTCTTGTCCACTTTCAGATGCAGGTGAGTTGTTTAGCCGTAGATCCTGCTCTTCCTATTATCAGACAGCTCAGAAAAACTGCACAGGGGGAGGAAATAATCAGGTTTGTTTGACTGAAATACCAAAGGCTGCTCACAGTATTGCTTTCTTCACACACTGTGCCATTTTGGTGTTCAAGCAATGTGATATGCTTTCTTACCTACTGTAATTTATTTAACTGTCTGATAGCGTTGGTTCAAAAGAAGGAGTTCTTTGTTTTAACTGTGCCCACTTGAATAGCTAAGGACCCTTTATCCTCCTCTTTTTCTGGGGTTTGATTAGCAGAAGGGACATACATTATGGGCCCCTGTGCTGCCATCACTCCAAACCCAACTTCAGTAGGACTCTTGAATACATATATAGCAATATATACATATATATGAATATATCAATTTGATTTGGTAGATACCTGGTGTATATATGTAAGGTGAATACCTTATATTTGATTTATACATCTCCAATTGGTGGCATTTAGTTGGTGCAAACTGTGTGCTGTAAGGGAAGCATTTGGAATTAAAACCCCTGTGGGGAGGCTGCTCAGACCTGCTGTTGGCTTGCAGGATACCTGGGGTTTTTTTCCCCACTTTGCAGTGTAGGTCGTGGAAAACACCGAATGTGCTGTGGATAACTCGTGACATCTGAAAGAGCACTCAGTACCTGAACTGGGGAGGGTGTTGTGGGGTGGGAATGGCTTCCCACCTGCATCCCTGCAGGTGTGGCAGGTCTGTTTGTCACCCCCCCAGCCTCCAGGGCAGTGGAGCCCCCAGCACTTGTCCAGCCTGTGCTGCACTGCCAGCCCCCCGTGCTGCTGGTGCCTGGGAAGGGGTTGGTACAGGAATGGTGTGGGTCTTTATGGGGATAACTGAAATCCCCCTGGAGTGTCACAAACACAGACCAGTGTGCTCTTGTGCTGCCCCAGCCCGGGCTGCTGGCCTCAGTTGTGTCCCTCTGGAGGGGTTTGGCAGCCTTCACCCACTGCAGTGGCAGGGAGTGACAGTCCATGTGCTTTCCCTTGTGCTGCTCAGGCCCCTGGGCAGGATGCAGGTGCCGTGGTGGGTGGCACAATAAGTGAGAGGGCATTGCACTGGCTTGTCCTGGCTCCTGTCAATGACACTGCTAACATGTGGCTGGGACTGAGTCATGCCTTGGCACTGGCGTGGGAAGTTGGTAGGCACCAGGAGGCCATTCATTCCCCAGACTGTTGTGAGAGGAGGAGGAGGAGATGTGTTGGCTCCTGGTCCAAAAAGGTATCTTGTCCTTTGAGTGAACGGAGCAATGAGGGGCTTGTTTGTTACTCAGCTGTCATTGAGCGAGTGATTTCTGTAAATCTGTCTTTGTGCCATTTACTCTGGAGCAGAGAGGCTGCCTGTTTCCTGGTGATCAGAGAAAAAGCTCCAAAATATTATGAGGAGGGAGGAAATGCCAGCACGGATTTTTTTGAATAGGGGATGTGTCATGTCGATGTTTTATTGTGCTGTGGTTTCAGCTTTGGCAGCTGTTTGTCCGTGTTACTGCTCATGTTTTTGTTGAGGACTCAGAGGGAGTTGTGGTGATACTATATATGCTTTTTTAGGAAAGGAGAAAGTGTGGCACAAGGTGGGGCAGCAATGCCAGGCCCCATTGAGGAGTGGAGGGCACCCTGTGGATCCCAGTCCCACACTCTTTAACATAGGCTGTGTAGTTTGGGTAGAGAGATTCTTAATGTGGACAGTGTGCTGAATTATGACTTAGAAACATGAGCTGTCCTTTTGTCCCCAAGATGTTGTCTAATAAATGACAAGAAGGAAAGCTTGTAAGGCTTTTAAAGCTGTTTGGTTACTAAAGCATGAAGCTGTCTGGGCTAGAGCTGGCCCTAAAAGATGTACTCAAGCCCTTAGGTGGGCTGTCCTTCGTGTGTGTGACCAGAGAACCAGAGCTGGGGGTTGTTCATTTTTTCTGGGCTCGTTTTAGCACTGGAAACGTTTGTTGCTCCATCCCACAGAGGCTGCTGCTGGCACAACTGAATGGCTGTCCCAGGAGGGGGAACGAGGAAGGGATTTGCTGCCTTTGGTGGAGGTGTCAGTCCTTGCTGCGTTGCTCAGAGTTGAATTCACACCTCCTTCCCCTTGGCCAGCAGGAGAAAGGCTACATTCCTGTGTTCTTTTCCTCTGCTAACATGACTCCTTCTCTTCCAGGGCTGTCCCTAACTATTGAGAGCCATGTCTGACAACGGAGAACTGGAAGACAAGCCCCCAGCTCCTCCCGTCCGGATGAGCAGTGTTATCTTCAGCTCAGGGGGCAAAGACCCTTTGGCTGCCAACCACAGCTTGAAACCCCTGCCCTCTGTCCCAGAAGAGAGGAAACCTCGGCACAAAATCATCTCCATATTCTATAGCAATGAAAAAGGTGAGCTGCTTCTCTTTCCCAAGGTTTCTCCTTGTATTCCTGGTCTCTCCTTGTGAGTTTTGGTAGTGCTTTAGGCACCTGAGCCTGTCCAAGCACAGGGGGCTGGAAAACCACCACCTCTTGCTCCTCCTGTTGGCTGCCCACTTTGAAGAAATGCATTTCCAAACATCCCTAAGCGATGTTTGGCATTCCTGGGGATTGTGTTGCTTCAAATGCAGATTTCTGGTTTAAACTGAGCATCCAGCTGGTTTGGAAGTTACTTCATGGTGCTGATGGTCATTCATGTGGCACCTTGAGGGGAGAAAAGGTAGTAAAGAAATAGTGGTAAAAGTGCAGTGTGCATGAGGGAAAACTGAGAGAAATGACATTGTTTTTCCTGTGGAACTGCAGTGTTAGGATTGATTACTAGGGGGGGAAACCCTAGGTTGCTGTAGTCAGGATTAATTCTGGGAAAAATTTGCTAAAATGAAACTAGACTCTGTTTGTGTGTTGTTTCTGTCCTCCTTTCTGTGTGGGGAATGTGTGTGCAGCACTGGAGCTCTCATCCTGGCTCTCCAGGGTCTGTATAGCCATGCACACCAAATCAGTGCATAGATGGAAATACCTTCTGACATCTGGGCTGGTAATACTGCACAGGGCCTTAAGCCTGGCCTGAGACTGCTGGGGGACTTAAGCCTGACCTGAATCTGCTAAGCATTTTATTAATCTACCAATCAGCATTTTGTTAATATGCACCTTGGAGAAGAGCCTGCTGCTCTTCCAGCTCTTCTCTTGTGTCCTGTGCCTCGCTGCTGCTGTGCTGGGCAGGGCTGGTTTGCTCATGCTGACACAGGTTTGGTTGTTTCAAGAGATTCTGCTGCTCTGCTTGGGTATTCCCTTGGCTCAGTGTTCTGCCCAGGGCTGCTTTTCACTCTCACTCAGCTGGGTGAGCAGTCCCTGTGCAGCCGTGGCTCACCCTGGAGATAAAACCTGCAGGCAGGTTTCCCTTTAATTCTGGGGTCTGCCTTTCTGCTCTCAACAGTAGGAGTGTTTTCCTTTTGGGAGGATGGGAGGATTTGGCCAGTGTAGCTTTTGGAAGCTGCATAGTTACTTCCCAAGGTCGTTTCCTGTGAAATAGCTGCCCGTGGCTGGGTCAGGCAGTAGCACTGGTGGCCTTTCCACTCACATGGGTGAGCCTGGAAGAGGTAAGTCTGGAAGCAGAATGTGGGAAGACACTGCAGGTTGGTGGCAGCACCCCAAGAGACACTCCAGACCTCTGGGGGTGGTGAATTTGGGTGCTGAAGGTGGCAAAATGTGGGTGCTGTCAGTTTGGGGTAGTGGCATAGGTGTGGAACAGGTCCTGCCTTGGCCCTCCAGTCCTGCAGCAACTGGTGCTTTACCATTATATTGCTGGTCGTGGGAGGAAATGCCTGGGATTCATCACAGTGAGTGCTGCAAGGAGAGCTCATGGAACAATCAGCTCTGTCCCTCTTCAGGCAAGGATGGTTTGCGAGCTGGGATGGCACTTCTCACATTGCACTGATGGTTTGTCAGGGTGTTTTGGAGCCCCTCTTGCAGGCAGGGCTATAATGAGGTAGAACAATAAACCCCCCCATGAAGGAAGGTTTGCCTTGCTCTGAGTTAGTAACACAAATGATGAAGGCAATTATGGGTGCAGTACAGCTGGAGGGTTTTGTGACATTCCACAGCACTTTCCTTCTCCAGGGATGTTTTCACTTTCCATCTTGCTGAGGGGTTTGTTGGTCGCTAAAATGTCTGGGGAGGTGGTTGAGGAATTATCTAAAGTTGTAGTGGCTCATCTGAAGATGCTTTGGAGTCCATTTAAGTTTTTTCAGACCACTCTAAATACTGATGTGTACCAAATTTAGGTCAATTAATCTGCATGCTTGCTTAGCATGTGTGTCTACCTACTGCTGTTTAGTGTTGCAAACTAAAAATGGAAGAAATAATTCTGCTGAGGAAAGTATATTTTTGGGAAAATGGTGTCAGTCTGTGTTTTCTAGATGTAAAAGAGTAATTCAGGTGATGTCCTTCTGAAAAAAAAAAGGCCGAAGTTTTGGCTTTGTGAGGAGATAACGTGGTCAGGAAAAAGGATAATGGAATTACCTAACTGAAAGAAACTTTCTGAAGGGGGCAGGTTTTTAATTGGGAAGAAACCTGTCCATTGGGTGACCTGCAGCAAGGCTCATAGAAGCATCCAAAGAAAGCATTTTGGCCCTCAAGCCTGCAAAAGTGGCTGTCAAATGGGAGCAGAGCAGAAGTGGACACAGTGTCTCTCTGGCACCAACACAACAGTCAGATGGTAGTTGTTTTGTTCATTAGCATGGCTGGGATGCACCCTCCTCAGAAATGCCCACTTCAATCCTTTTTGTTCTTTTTTTTTGCCTTGAAATTCAGCTGCTGGGAAGCTTTACAGAAATACTACCTTCAAAACCACACTGAGACTGGATGCAAAACAATCTGTCAGCCTGGGGTAGAAATTTTACCATGGGGAAAAATTTCTCTGGCCGGTGCAGAAATTATCAAGTCACTACAAAAAAAGGGTAAATTCTCCTTTTCAGAAGAGGGATGCCCTTGCCATTATCCAGGAGTGTTGTTTGGCTCTGCCTGCACTTCTCTGTCCCTGTGCTTTTGCAAGGCCCCTTCTTTGGGAGGTTCCTGTAGCTGGGGGGCTGTGCTTTGGGGGACTGATGCACATGATGAGATGTAGCAATTACACACTCTCTGCCCCCAGTCTGAGCTTGGGTCTCTGCTGAAATAGTCATGAGAGTGTGAAGGGATTATTTAATGGCTTAGTCACGGAGGGTTTGTTCCCCCTGGTTCCACTGTCTGGGATAAATGAAGTGATAGCCATCTTTATACTGCACCACTTAATTGCCATGAAGTTCCTTGGCTTGACCTCTCTAGTCAAAGGAGCCTCTGTGTTTTTGGAAAGCTTTGAAAGAGTCCCCCTAAAAGAAGCAGTGTTTGTCTTTGAGCAGCACGTGCTAAAGGAGATGCTGAGGGCACCGCCCGGGATCGTGCCTGGTCTGAGCTTGGGGTTCAGGAGCTCCGGGTGTCCCTCTGGAGTTCCTGCTCTTGGGAGACAGCTGTGGTTGTTGCCTTGGCCATGGCATTTGGCTGAGGGATGTGTGAGGGTGGGTTTGCCCTGGGAAGCACCGTGGGTGAGGTGTCTCTGTGCCTGTGGCTTCACGGGGGGAAGAGAAGGGTCCAGTTCTATTTGGGTTGGGTTGTATTTTTGAGGCCCCTTCTTCGTCAGATGTTTCTCCAGCTCCCGAAACCCTTCTGAAGGACCTGGGAACAGGGCAAATTCTCAGCATGTCCTCCCACAACCAGCAATAAAATGGTACAACACCAGTTGCTGCAGGACTGGAGGGCTAAGGCAGGACCTGCTCCTCACATGTGCCACTACCCCAAGCTGGCAGCACCCAACTTTGCCATCCTCAGCACCCAAATCCACCACCCCCAGACATCTGGAGCCTCTCTTGGGGTGCTGCCACCACCCTGCAGTATCTCCTCACGCCCTCTTGACCTCCTCCATTCCCACCCCTGTCAGTAGAAAGACCACCACTTCCCACTTGGCCTTGCAGTTTGGGACTTGCCCCTGAGGAAGGGATTCCTGCTGCCCTGCCTCGCTGTCCCCGAGCCAGGCGGGCTGGGAAGCAGCGTGGCCGTGTTCCCAGCGCCCGAGGATGTCCTGCCAGCACATGACTCACAGGGCTTGCCTCTGGCTGGGGCTGCTTGTTTGAAGTGCTCTGCTCCTCTGTGGGCAGAGCAAGGGCTTTGGAGCCTCCTTGCCTTTGCCTGCTCCTGGGATCTCTGTATTTTTGGAAGGGACAGGTTTATTTACGCGGCGCACGCTGGAGGGCTTGAGCACCAGCTTCTCTTCCTGACTTGTCAAGTGCTCCTGAACAGGAACCTTTCTGAGGAATATATATATATTTATTTTTTTTTAATACCTCTCTTCCCCCTCCCCTTCCTTTCACATAAACAGCTGCAAGAAATTCGGAAGCAATGGGGAGGAAAAGGTTGTCCCAGGAGCAGGTTCTGCCGCCCCGTGCCCGAGCGCCGTCCCGGGCAGGTCCCAGACCCTTTTTGGCTCTGCCCTGTGCAGCCATATTAAAGATATCCTGTTTATAGGAGCCCTGGCTCTCCACGGCATTGTTCAGCTGCAGGCAGCCCACGTGGCTTTTCGTTGGGAGTATTGTCCTCTCGGCCTGTCCTCCCCTCCCCTTCCCTTCCCCTCCCTCCCCTTCCCTTCCCGCCAGCACAGGGGGGTTCACAGCAGCACCATCTTTGCTTGCTGCGGGGTATTGAAGAGGCTGCTGCTCTACCTGCTGCTTCTCTACTGAAACAACAGCAATTTGAAACTGAATTTTAAAAAAAAAAACAACCCAGCCCTCCCCCAGCCCTCTCCCAACCCTCCCCACCAACCAAACAAAAAGCCAAAGCCCCCCCCACCCCGGTGTTAGAAAACATCTTAGAAATTTAATTGAATCTGCCTTGGATTGTGCACATGGTCCTTATAATTATCTGTTCCTGCTTCTGCTACTTATTATGCTTTTTTTTCCCCTTCTAATTTGAATTAGGTAATTGCTCTGAGGCTATAAACTCTTATCTTCACCACAGGAAGTCCTAGTTTGCATTAATTACCTTGAATTGAAGCAGTGAGGCAACTGAGCTTTAGGTGTCTTTAGGGTGAACTTGAGGTTGAACTGAAATTGTCTTTACTGCTCTTCTTAATCCATATTAAAATGTCCTTTTTTGCATTGTAAACATTAAATATGTTTAGATCTCGTGTGCTCAGCAGAGCATTCTGGTGCTTTTAATCACTTCTTTGCTTGCTGCCATAATATAAATGATTTGAATGGAACAAGGTGTTGATTCTTAGAATCACGGGATGGTTTGGGGTGGAAGGACCACCCAGTGCCACCCCCTGCCCTGGGCAGGGACACCTCCCACCAGCCCAGGTTGCTCCAAGCCCTGTCCAACCTGGCCTTGGACACTTCCAGGGATGGGAATCCACAGTTTCTCTGGGATTCAACCTGTGCCAGGGCCTGCCCACCCTCCCAGGGAAGAGTTTCTTCCTGACATCTCCATCTTTGAATGTCTCTTTCAGGAAGCAAGAAGAAGGAAAAGGAACGGCCCGAAATCTCCCCTCCGTCAGACTTTGAGCACACCATCCATGTTGGCTTTGATGCTGTCACTGGAGAGTTCACTGTGAGTACTCCTGCCTTGGGCTGCCTTGGAAGGCACTAGGGGGCAGTGCTTTGGGAGAAAGTGTGAGTTAGTCTGTGTTTACACCAAAGAGCTGCTCTTCCTGTGTGTTTGTGCAGTACTCGGGGTAATGACTCTGTGACCTGCTAGAGCTTCTGCAGTGGCAGTGTCACATCTGATGCTTTATGTCACCTGGGAGAGCCCTCCCTGACAAACCACCCTCAGTTCACTGTTGTTGGTGGCTACCACTGGTTCTGTTGAGTGTTGCTGTGTTCCCATATTCCCAGTGCTCACATCTGGCTCAGTGTATAGACCTGGAAGAGCTGCTGTTGTGTTGGCACCGTGGTTTGTGTTGTCACCTCTGGCTCCCCATTAAAACCCCCTTCTACTTGCTCTTGTGCTTAAGGCTCTGCATGTTCTGGTTTGTAGAGAGGGAAGGAGTTGCTTTTGCTTTTTAAAATCTTAGAAGGATGCTTCTAATCCCCTCCTCTTTCAGGGAATGCCAGAACAATGGGCTCGGCTGCTTCAGACCTCAAATATCACCAAGCTAGAACAAAAGAAAAACCCCCAGGCGGTACTAGACGTGCTCAAATTCTATGACTCCAAAGACACAGCCAAACAGAAATATCTGAGTTTCTCTGCTCCAGGTGAGAGCCAAGTGTGGGCAAGACATGTTGGAGATGGGTTTTGGAAGCACAGTCTTCCTGTCAGAATAATAAATCAGGTTGAAGTGCTGATTTAAGGAGGAACAAATACTCGAAGATGGATTGGAAAGTTCCTGGAAACTGGCGTTGTCCAGTTGATTTCCTGTTTGAAGTGGGGAGTGGAAGGAAGAACTGGGGAATTCAGAAGAGCAACCTAAATGGACTGGCAGGGTGTTTATGAAGCTGGGGCTCTGAGTCTGGCATGAGCTGCTTTCATGCTTGAGCCCTTGCCCCTCACAGCTGTCTGTGAGCTTGATGTCACTAGCTGGTGACATCAGGGAGGCAAAATAATTAGTGGCTCTGGCTTGGGGGCCATGTGGGAGGGCTGAGAGAAGGACTGTCCCACAACCAGGGGCAGCTTTGCCTCCTTTCCTTCCACATTGTAGCTTAATAATAAGGCTTTGTAATGTTTTCATTCTTTACTCTGTAAAAGTCACTTTGGACTATTTTTTCTGACGGTTTTATGTATTCTGCTCTTTGTCCCATTTAGAAAAAGATGGTTTCCCTTCAGGAACACCAATGGTGAGTGTGTTTATTATTATTTGGATGTCCTTGGGTGCATACAAATTCAGGTCTTCTGTGTTTGTTAGATCTCAAAGGGTTACACTGCATGAAGTTTAAAAGTATCAAAGTGAGGATCTTTTGGGGGATAAAAACATAAATTGTGGGGGTCAACAAGGCATATTTCATTGGAGCAACAGTATTTGAGTTTCATAATAATTAGGGATAGGTTGAGTGGTTTTTTATTTTCTTTTGATGTCACTAAGAATTGTTTTATCTTAAACGTGAAGCAAAAAAAAAAATGAAGCCATTTTTACTGTGGGGAGACAATTCCATTTGGTTTATTTATTTTCTTTTCTTTTTAAATTCTGGGAAAAATGTAGACCAATGCCAAAGGTTCAGAGCCATCAACAGCTGTGGCAGATGATGATGAGGATGATGAAGAAGCTCCTCCTCCTGTGATTGCTCCACGGCCGGATCACACCAAATCGGTGAGCAGCTGAAAACTGAGAGCACAGCCCCGAAATTCCTGGCATTGCAGAACTTCTGTCTCTCTTTGCTGGCAAAGGGTTTCATTTGGGGAATGAGCTCTTGTAAGGGTTGTAGGGAGAAGTTCTGCTCTTTGAATTTTGCCAAGAAAATACCTAATTTCTGCATGCCATATGGATCAGAAATCCTGAAGGAAGGGGAATCATAGAGCCATTTGGGTTGGGAAAGACCTCTAAAGTCATTGAGGTTTGCTGACCTGCTGGTTGGTTTGGGTTGAAGGTCTCCAGTTAAGCTTATCCTTCAACCCAGTGAGTGAGGAGTCCTAAAAACCCCCCCACAGTGGTGCAGGTGCAGTGTGTTTGACTTGCTTTGTGTGCTTTGGTGACACCCTGAACCCAAACCAGTTCACATTGGAGATGGGAAAGCTTCTTTCACTCCCAGAGCTCTCAGCACCACGGGAGCAGCTCGGTGCTCAAGAGGTTGTTGTTTCAGTTGTGGTGTAGTCCTGAACTGCCCAGCCTGGTGAGAACACCCCAGGGATCCCACTTGGCCCAGCTCTCTCCTTTGGCTGTGATGACTGTACGTTTTGCCTCCCTCTTGCCCACTGTTTCTCCTCCCAAGAGGGCAAATTTGATTTGCCTTTATTTGTCAGGAGACACTGCTTTATAATTGCCCACTCTTGGGATGTTGGCATCTAAAATGTGAGAGGTCTGCACCTGGATGTTTCTAGAGTAGCTGTGTATGTCTGGACAGCTCAGGAGGAAACGAAATAAATCTCCAAGAAATGAAATCCCTTAAAAAAAACCCTTCAGATTGGGGGCAGCTGGGAAATTTTTGAGAATCTCATGCTTCCTTTCATGACAATCATGGATCTTTCCTTTAGATCTTAGTTGATCTCACTATTAAATAGTGATTTATTCTGTTAACCAGCATGGGTTGGAAAGAATAAGGAGGTAAAAAACTCATGAAACACGTGTCTTTGGAAGGTGGGGTTAATGTCTTGGCCCCATCTTGGTTCAGGAGGTGCCTCTCAGAGGTCACTAATATTGCCAGCATTAGGGACCTTGACTGTTTCTCAGCTTTAATTTCTGCCTCCTGCCTGTTCTAAAATAGCACTTGGGGGTCTTTGCAGAACTTCAGCTCTCAGCTGGAGGTCAGTGACTGCAAAGCAAATGCTCAGGCTGGCTGGGGGTCTCCTTCACAGATCTACACCCGCTCCGTCATCGACCCCCTGCCCGCCCCGGCCGGCGACTCCTGCGCCGACAGCGCTGCCAAGGCAGGGGACAAGCAGAAGAAGAAGACCAAAATGTCAGATGAAGACATCATGGAGAAACTACGTAGGTGCTTTTCTGTCACACAAACAAGGGCTGTAGCACTGGCAGAGGGATAGGAAGTTTTTGCCCTCATTTTACCCTTGTTTCTGGGTAAAGGTTGTGTGAATGCTGTGCTCGACTAGTTTGGTGTCAGCATTCGGGGGCTTTTCTGCTTTGTAACCTTCAGAGCCCTGCTGGGTAGAAAAAACCCTGTAGAACAGATTTTTCTCTGTTTGATCAAAGCTGGGGTGTGATAATGTGATCTGCATGTGTGTTACAGCCTTTATAACACAAAGTAGCTTCTGCTGTTGCTTGTTCCGTACCCGTCTGGGAGATGATTTTACACCACAGTGATGTTCCTGTGAAGCTTGGGCTCTTTGTGCATCAGCTTTGCCCCTTGAGCTTGGGTGTATCTTGGCCAGGCCAGCTCTGCTGAAGGAGGGAAGTGGGATTGGATTGACTCTTCTGTTGTGTTTTCTTTCAGGCACTATTGTAAGCATAGGAGATCCCAAGAAAAAATACACCAGATATGAAAAAATCGGGCAGGGGTAAGTGAGCAGCCCCACTTTCATTCCCAGTGGGCCAGTGTTGGCAGCACTGCAGTTCTGTGTCTCCTCCTCTCCTGTAGCCACCTCTTGCTGTGCAGGCAGAAAAGTGGGCTGCATCCAGAAGAGATAAATCCCAGAATCCCACACTGGTTTGGGATGCAAAGGACCTTAAAGCCCATCTCATTCCAGCCCCTGCCCTGGGCAGGTACAACTTCCACCAGCCCAGGTTGCTCCAAGCTCTGTCCAGCCTGGCCTTGAGCATTTCCACAGTGGGGCAGCCACAGCTTCTCTGGGCAACAAACAGTAAAGTAAATAAACAGTGAAGGCACAATGGTGGAAATTTTGAATTGAAAGCTGAAACAATCTTGTGTTGTGATTTGGCTGTTCACGTGTGTGTTTGTTACACACAGAGATGCCACTTGCTGTAACATTTTTTCTTTCTGTTCACAGGGCTTCAGGTACAGTTTTCACAGCTATTGATGTGGCAACAGGGCAGGAGGTAAGAATCCTGTGTTTGTTTCTTCTAGAAATACCCTTCTGTAGGTGGCCAGAGTGATTTGACTGATCTCCTTCCGTGGCTCCCATCTCTGCTATCAGCTCTCACAAGAATGTGTGTCGTAGCCAGCTGTAACAGTGTGGGCCTTGTTCTGTAGTAATCAGATGGTGAAAGCTTAAAAATAGGGTGTTGTCTTGCCAGTGAAAAGCAGAGGGAGTGAGGTGTTGCAGAAATGAGCTTGGAAAAGGCTTTCTCCTTCAAGAACTGCAGGCATTGGTGGCTTGTTCTTTCAGAAATAAAACTTTGTTTAGCCTTTGCACACTTGTTCTGCAGTCCCAGCTGGGTAAGGGTGATGTGGTTGTGTCTCTCTCTGTGGAAACAGCTTGTCCCCTGTGATCCCCTGCTGCAGTTAGAATGTCTTCTGCACATCCTACTCTTTGCTTTTATCCCTTGGGTTTCTCCCAACCCACTCAGTGACATTGGTGACATTCTCTCTGCATGTTTGTCATCAAGTGGCCGTCTCTGGTTTCTGGGACTCAAATTTTAGGAATTACTTGCTTCTATTTAACTTAAAATTTCCTTAGTTTTAATGCTTCTATTTAAATTTTTTTTTCTTTGCTTTTCCTTCAAATAAATAGTCATTCCTTAGGTCACTGCTAAGTAATTGCCCTCTCAGCAGTAATCACATTTACCAGTCCTGCAGTGGAGCAGCACATCCTGATAAAACATGAGCCTTTCTGTCATCTCAGTAGGTGTCTCTTGGTTTGTTCTCTACATACTGCACTATTTCATGTCCTCTTGCTGACTGCAGAGTGAGTTCTGGAGCCCAGAGGGGTTGTGGAATATCTGCTCCTTTAGGTCTCCCTTCCAAACTCACAACAGACCCTCAGCAACCTGCTCTAACTCCCCTCATTTTGTGCCACAGACCGACAAGAATCTCTTCCTTTAATGCCTGTGGCAATATAAGAATGATCATTTCTACAAGATCATGTTGGTTTGGGTGTTTGGTTTTGGTCTCATGATTACCCTGTCTTGCTGAACTCCAAACTGCCTGCTCAGGGTGTTGTAGCTGACAGAGCTGGGGCAGTTCTTCATTTCAAACTCTGGAATGCTTGTCCTGGTTACCTTATTTCCTGGGCAAGATAGGCCTTTATCTGCCCTCTTGTCTCTGGGATGATTTAATTGCTTTGAGAGGAATTCCTTCTGCCTCCCACCATTCCTTATACCCAACCACCCCTTTGGTCAGCCTATAGAACAAGCAATTGCCTCCCCTTGCATTGGAAGGCTCAGACTTGCTACAGGATTCTCTGCTGATCAGGCCTGTTGATGTGAAACTGGGCCAATACCTTTCTACCTGCTGCCTCTGCCCTTTTCTCTCTGTGCTGGCCTCAGTCATTGTGGATCCTTTCAGCTGCAAGGGGGGCAAGTTGTGTGCTAAGAAATAAGCAATTTGCCAGCTGCAAGCTGGGCCAAACTCCTTTAAATGAATCCTGTTACAGGATTCCTTCTGACTTTTCACTGTAGGAAGGAGTGGAAGCTTTTGATGGTTTGAGTGACTGCTGTTTTATTTGCCCTGTTCAGGTGGCTATTAAACAGATTAACCTGCAGAAACAGCCCAAGAAGGAGCTGATTATTAACGAGATCTTGGTAATGAAGGAGCTAAAGAACCCCAACATAGTCAACTTCCTGGACAGGTAAATGCATGGAGCTGGTGATTCCTTCAGCCCTGGGGCTTTCAAGAGGTTGTACCCTACCCACAGACCAGGACTTGCTGTACCTGAGGGTCTTGGGAGCCAGTGAGTCTGTGCTTAGGCTGAGTCACCTTGCTGGCCCACGACACACTTTTGGGTTTCTCTTTGTAGTTACCTCGTAGGGGATGAGCTGTTTGTGGTGATGGAGTACCTGGCTGGGGGCTCCCTGACAGATGTGGTCACAGAGACGTGCATGGATGAGGCCCAGATTGCTGCTGTGTGCAGAGAGGTGAGTGGGATCTGCTGGGGGCAGGGACACTCTGCTCCCATCATTCTTAGGGAATTATGGGGTCAGGACTCACTGCAACAATTGCTGTGGGAGCCGTTGAGTTAAGAATGGATACCGTGAGCAGAAATCAATATTCAAGTTACAGAAGGGATCAAAATTGGGTTCACTGAGAAAAGTGAGGGGTTCCAAGTTGTAACACAAAAGAGCTGTGGCAGTTTTTTGATCTGGGTGTTTGGGAAGCTTAGGGGATGGAGCAAATAAAGTCTTTGGGTTTGTTTGGTGCTTGGGTTGCCTCATTCTGCTGCAAGTGTTAACAGAAAGATGTGAATAATGTGGACTGAAGCTCGGGGAGGAGCAGGGGAGAAGTTTAGCAGCTGCAAGGAATGGCTTTTTGAACTTTGACTAACAAAGAACATTCAAAGGCACCAAAAGGAAATATCTGAGCATGGGTAATGTAGAGGGGGGGGGAGGAAAGAAAAAGGAAGAAGCCTGAAAGCTTCCAAGATCTGTGTCTGCTCCCAGTGGGAGAGGATCTGCTGAAACAGGAGTCCTTTAAGAAGCATGTATTAAAATAAAGATGAACTGCATCCAGACCTTTCAGTCATTCTGAGAGGGTGTGAGATCTGTAGGTCTGTCCCAGCTGAGCTTTCTTGAGGGATTTCTCAGGAAAAGAACTCTCCAGGAGATTGTCATTGCAATAGCTGTAAGGTTGCAGTCAGATCTCAAAGGAAGGAGTTAAAAGCAGCTGATAGCACAACTTATCAGTGGTTTCTGCCCTGAGTCAGAGCCAGCATCCAGCTCAGGCTTGATGTGGTGGAGCAGGAGGAGAGCTGTGTTATCTGCTGGGCAGGAGAGACTGAGGTTTTAAAAGCCCATCTGACTCCCAGGGCTGCTTTTATGCCTCGCCCAGAGTGGGGGGAGGGAGAGCAAACTCAGCCAGGAACCTGCAGGGACAGGTAGTGCTTTCCAGAGGGACCAGAGTGCAGAGCAGAGAACCAAAAGGAACTTTATTCTAAGTTAGGAACTTTTCTGAGCAAGAACTTGAGTGTTGAACTATTGTAGGTCATCAAAATTGTGCTGCCTACAACGTTGGGTACGTTTAATTTTGCAAATCTGTGTTCCTTTGCTAAAGCAAACAAAGATCCAGAAACCTCCCTGGGGACATCCGTGCCAAGCAGCAAATGGCAAATGTTCTGCTTATGCTGAAAGAGAAAAATCTGGGCTTTTTTTTCCTTTTGCCTTTTCTTCTCGAATAACAAAAGTAAATTTCGTTATGGTTTTGGGCAGAAACTTGGTGTGAAAGGTTTCCATCTGCAAACAATGCCTTTGAGAATGAAGATGTTTCACAGATTTCACAGGAGAGGTTGTGTGCATGTTGGGAATGGAGCCTCACCAGTTCCTCTTGGGGAGATCTCGGACTGAAAAGCTCCCATTTAATCCTTTATGGTTCTTCCTCTGTGCAATCTGGGGGATGTACCAAAATTGACATCTGGGATTTCTGAGGGCCTCTTGGCTGCTGAGCAATTTAATATATGCATTTGTTAAGATAAAGAAACTCCGTGGTGAAGTGATTTTTGACCTCCTGAAATCTGGAGAGTATTTTTTTAGCCCAAGAGCTTCCTCTGCTGGTTATTTTCAATAATACCTGTTGCATTTTTGCACTCAGAGCTGGCTGAGGGTGTAAAGATTGCTTTGAATTTGTGTTTCCATGTGCTGAATGTTGTTTTTTCTCTCTCCCATCCAGTGCTTGCAAGCACTCGAGTTCCTCCATGCCAACCAGGTCATCCACAGAGACATTAAGAGTGACAACGTGCTCTTGGGAATGGATGGCTCAGTCAAACTGAGTGAGTAGCAGGCAATTCTCTTAACGCTCTCCTCCTTCTTTCCCAGAGATCTGAGTGTAAACTGGTGCAAGGAGAGTTGGCAGTGGGAAGTCTGAGGTGGATTTTTATTGCCTCTGAGGAGCAGAAATTCATTCTGTGTTCCCAGATGTGTGTCAGGCAGCAGGCCCTGAAACTCGGGCTGTGAGCGTGTCAGCCCGGAAGGATGTTGAAGCAAACCCCTGGCCACAAATATGAAATAACTGGCACCATGCAGTGAAGCAAAGTGGGAATGATTGCAAGAGAAAAGTTGCAGCAAACTGCAGTGGCTTTGCTAGGATGTCATGCCTTCATTTGAATGCTTTGCTCTATTTATTAGAGGGCCATTTACAAGAATATTGTGCATTGGTGAGAATTTATATCACAGTCAGGTCTTAGCCTGTGCCTTTTCTTGGACTGGGAGTGTAACACACTTCCATTAATACAATCATGACAGAAGAAACCTTGCTTTTCAGGTAGTTGTTGTGCATGCATGGACTTGTGTGCACTGATTCCTCTTCTGGTGGGTGTGTGTAAATAAAAACGAGGTGAAACCTCTTGTAGCTGTCAGGACTGCTGAGAAAGAGGTGCATTATTTGACTCTTTGGTGTGTAGGAATGTATAAAACATATGGCAACCAAAGAGGTAAGGGGAAAAAAGTGTAAAGTGTTTTTAGAGCTGGGTAGGAGTTTGAAGTGCCATGAAAACAGCAATGTTCCTTGTTCCTTATTGTAGATGGTTTTCAGTCTCACTTTATTTATGAGCTGGAGTGTGAAGGAAGATTTATGAGCACCCTGATTTGCTCACCAGCATCTTTGGATGCCCTGGTCCCTTGCGTGGGGTGCTGTTTGTTTTAGGGGTGTGATGAGTTTGGGCACAAACTGTGTGGATTCAGGGGCTGCAGAGAATTGAACAGTTACAGTTACAGCAGAGGATGTGGCTGAGAAGAGGTAGCTGCAGAAGGATGCAAAAAAAGAGCTGTCAGAGCAAAGCAGAGTGGCCAAAGGACAGGGTTGGCAGCCTGAGCCAAGAAGTGTCAGCCCAGGAGACTGGGGGAGGATGAGGAGGAAGGAGACCCAGGAGGAAGGAGGAGCCAGCTGTGAAATGCCCTGGGTGAAGGGGAGGTGTTGGGATCAGTGCTGAGCTCTTGTGGGGCTGTGTGACTGACTGCAGGGCTGCTGGCAGTGCCCAAGGGCTGCAGGGGGGAAGGAGCTGCACCTTCATTTCAAACTCCTCCCTCTCTCTGAGGAGGGCTGGGGACAGGCCAGCTGTCCCCACTGCCCACCCACAGCCCCTGCTGCCTGGGGACACTGGGTTCCTGCCTGTCTCCTCTCTCCATGCTGGGGCTGTGGTGCTGGGAGGGCAGGAGACACAGACTGCTGCTGCCTCTCTGGGCTGGTCATGGAAATGGTGCTGTGAGTTGAGTGTGACACCTTGATAAGGCCAGAAAGTACAGGAGGAACTTGGTGACTCCTAGAGGTTTGATTTGATTTTTTTGTGGTTTTTTTTAAGGCAGCATTTTGACTGTCAGGGTGGGGATAGTTCTTAATTAAATTGTCTCTTGATGCAACTTGGCACTTCCATGACTGTGGCTCTTTTGTTAGCACTGCTTGGCATAACACTTTAAAAATTTAAATTTCTCTCTCTTTCTCTCCCTCCCTCTCCTTCTCTCTCTCTCTTTCTCTCTTTCTCTAACTTAGTGTCAATGATAAGGTAATATCTGTCTCCTGCCTTAACTGTGTTCTTATTGGTGCTTTACATGCCTGGGAAGTGGGAGTGCTGCAGCTGGATAAAGTAACATGATGGAACATGCATTGCTGCTGCACCTGAAGGCTGTAGGAATAGGTGACTTTTCTCCTTTTCTTCAGTGTGGTTGTTCTCTTTGGTAGCTCCCTTGTGGGCAGGTTTGTTTGTCCAGGTTGCTCCTGCTGAGTGGGGTAGCACTGCACTCTTCCCTGAAGCCTTGTTTCGTGTCCCTGTCAGCTGTAGTGCCTGTCTAGATGGCCAGATTGCTGTGACATGTTGAACTCAGTAGCTGCACAAGTACAGTCTGTTTAGAAGGGCAGAAGCCATGGATTGTGGAGTCATTTCTTCTCGTTCAGGCTGGGAGACACACCAAGTGCAGAACACTTGCCTCCTGCGTTCTGCCTGATCGCTTATTTTGGCTGCTCCCAGTCTAGAATTATTGGAGGGAGGACTGGGCAAAATACCATTCTTCTACAGGGGAATTCTTCTTTCCAGGGGACACAAAGTCCACGGAATTCTGCCCTGCTTAAACACCTTCAGGTTCTGTATCCATCTTGCACGTTGGCTTTTTTAATCCGGAGAACGTAGCGAGGGGGGGAAGGAAGAAACCCCTCCCTGAAATGTCTGTGTAGCAATAGAGAAGTCTTGAGGAAATGCCCTTCTTGGGCTGCTCCAGGTTAACCTCTGTGCCTCCTGTTGTCCTGCAGCCGACTTTGGTTTCTGTGCTCAGATCACCCCCGAGCAGAGCAAGCGCAGCACCATGGTTGGCACTCCCTACTGGATGGCTCCAGAGGTGGTCACACGGAAAGCCTACGGCCCCAAGGTGGACATCTGGTCTCTGGGCATCATGGCCATTGAGATGGTGGAAGGAGAACCCCCATACCTCAATGAGAACCCCCTGAGGGTAAGGAGCCCCCTGGGCTGGAACTGTTTGTGGGTGCTCACCGTATGGAACCACCTCCGGTAACTGTTCGTTAATTGTATCTACAATAAAAGACAATGAAATGAAAAAACCAAGAAGCTTCAGAAGCAGAAGAAAAGTTCTCCCAAGGAAGACATTTGTTCTCAATTTGCCGTCAGCCCTACCCTGACTCCCATCCCTGGAAGTGTTCAAGTCCAGGTTGGACAGAGCTTGGAGCAACTTGGTCCGGTGGGAGGTGTCCCTGCCATGGCAGAGGGGTGGAACCAGGTGGTCTTTAAGGTCCTTCCAACCCAAAGCAGTTCTCTTAAGCTATCACAGAATATTGAGGTCAGAATACAGTGTTTCAGTTACAGGTAAATCTTCTAAATAGAAGTTTTTGACCTCAAGATTCTGTGATACTTTAAGGAAAGTAAATCTTAGCAGGTTTTGACAAGTGCTGCTCTGTTACAATCTGGTATTTTCTTTGCTAAAGTTGCCAAAACGGTTTTGAATATTATTTTATTTTATTTTTTGAATATTATTTTGCTACTAGCAAGAAGAAGTCCTGACTGCCTATAATTGTGGCAGTTTTTACAGTTTTAGCCTCATAAGTTTGAGGAGGAGTAGGCAGCAGAGCTCTTCCTCTCCTAAGGGCTCGCCACTAGGCAGGGCAGTTTGGTACCTTAAAGCTTTGGTTTGGTTATACATTCTTTCTCATTTTCCAGGCTTTATATTTGATAGCAACTAATGGCACACCAGAGCTGCAGAACCCCGAGAAACTGTCCCCGATATTCCGGGATTTCTTGAACCGATGTTTGGAGATGGATGTAGAGAAAAGAGGATCAGCCAAAGAATTGCTACAGGTGAGGCTCAGCTGCCTCTCACAGTCTGAAGTACAGAACCCTTGTGTGTGTGTGTGTGTGTTCTTCTGAGAACTGTAGTGAGAGCAGCTGGCAGGAACAACAGGCAGCAAAGGTCTGTAATGTGCTCTGAAGTTGTTCCATCACTCTGTGCCTTCACTCTGCCAAAGCACTCAGCAGTTTATGAACTCCCTGCAGGAGTTGGCCACTGATATTTGCATTGCTTTTCGTGTCTTCACCTACAAATGTCCTCCTCAGAACTGTTTAAAAGAACTTGGTATCTGCTGGTTTTTACCTGAAGTCAGTGTTCGAGCCCTGAAAATCAAAACTGCCATTTCCCTGGGATTCCTCAGGGCACCTCCCATCATGCCACCATTTCTCCCTTTTTAAATGCCTGCTGGCACTGGACAAGAGCTGGCTTGTAAAATGAGATCTCCTTGCAGGCAGCATTGTGTGAAGGAGTGAGAGAATCCCTGGTGGCCATTCCTGGGGAGAGCAAGGAGTAACTCTGGGCCTGGAAGCTGGGTGATGTAGAGGCTTTCCCAGTAAAGCCAGCTACTGCTCCTCATCTTTCTCTGATTGTTCCTTGTTCAGCTCTTTGCTGTGCAAGTGCAGCTTCCATGCTCACCTTTTCCAAAAATGGTGAGCTGTTCCAGGAGAAATCCCCCTGGGTGAGGCACTGCCATCCCAGCCAGCTCCCTGGGAAGGTGAATCCTGCTGAAAAGTAACCCTTTGACACCGTGTCTGCCACTGATTGCCAGTGTTTCTCTCTCTCTTCCTGCAGCATCCCTTCTTGAAACTGGCCAAACCTCTGTCCAGCTTGACGCCCCTGATCTTGGCAGCCAAAGAAGCAATGAAGAGTAACCGCTAACATCCTGCCACAGCCTTCAACCCTTCTGTTTGTTTGTATTTTACAAATCTTTATAATATATGAAATTGTTACACGCGGGTGGGGAGGGAAGGGGTTTTTTGGTGGGTTGGGAGCGGGGGTGGGAAGTGTCTGCAAAAGGGAAGAAACTCTCATCCAGAAGACACCCAAAATACGTTGTGGCGGCTCTAGCGATCCCTCTCTGGGGTCCAGAAGGAATTGAGGACTGAATTGCTGGCCTTTAGTCATGTTTTATCCTGATTTTTTTTTTCCCCAGACAGCCCAGAAATGCCACTTTCCGTGCCCGGGGCTTCAAGGGTTTTTAACGCCTTCGCTGTAACAGCTCCTGTCCGTTGTACCCTCTGGGTACTCTCAATACTTGAATGGCAGGTTCAAGCTTTCAGAGAGCAGTACTAATTTTACCTGCTGATCTCTTTGACTCTCCTCTTCCTCCCCTCTTCCTGTTGCCTTTCAAACCCCTCTGGGAAGCTCCCCCATGACGAGATTCACGGCAGGTGTGGCGAATGTGAAGGTACATCTTGCCCCTCGTTCCTTCTGTGGATGAGCTGCTGCTGTACTGTAGATCTGACAACTTGGCTACTTAAGGAGTTGTAATGTATGCAGATGTTTTTCACTTTTGAGGGTGAACAAGGAGAGAGGGGGGGAAGAGAAGTATTCAGCTCTTTCTCATGCCTGTGCTCTGTGGACTTTTTTAATCAAAAATGTGGGCTCTTTGTAGAACCATAACGAGCGGTCGAGTCTTTGGATGTGGGTTATGGATATGTAGGCTGGGGTCAGATACTTTATTTATGATCAAATGATCAGTTCTAGTCAGGGCAAGAAAAAATTCCAGCTGTCTTCCTTGTGTGCTCTTTTTTCCCCCCGTTAGACTTGCTGGCCAGAAACGTAAGGGTTAATGTGCTTGGTGCAGTGGGTGGTTCCAAAACATGTATCTGTGCTCTGACTTGGGCTTTGGAAGTTATGCTGGTGCCTTTGACGTTTTTTATTTTACATTTCCCTTCTTTGTATCAAATACATTTTTGTATATGTTGTAATTTCCCCCCCCCCAAGCAAATAATGCATCAACCTACGGAGTTGTCAGAGTTGAAGTATTTAGAGCTACTTTTTCCAGTTTTGTACGTGCTCCATTTGTACTAACGAAACCAGAAGAACAACCCAAGCACATCTGAGGACACTGAAGGGAGAGGAGTTTTTTAAAAGGTGATCCAGACAGAAGATGCTGAACTCCTGGAGGTGCCCCAGTGCTGCTGGGAGGTGGAAGCTGAGGGGAGGACGGCGCTGTTTGACCGGCAGGTTGGAGCCTGGGGGGGCCGTGTCACTGCTCCCTCTCACTGAGGACATTGGAGCAGCCAGGGTGGCTGCAGGGAGCCTTCAGTGCAAGAACAAGTGCCTCCCTCTGCAGGACACTGAGAACCTGAATGGTTGAGTTCTTGGGGTGCTGCCAGGGGCCAGTGCCCCTGGCTCCTTCCAGTGCTACAGTCTATGCATTTCAACCTCCCCGAGTGTTTGAGGAAGAGCCAACTGTAGGAACAATGTGCCAAACGAGTCTGGGAAAGAACCTTGGGAGAGAGCCGTGCCTTTGGTGGGATTTGATTGCATTCCTGGTGGGGCAGGGCCCGGCACAGACAGAGTCACGCTTGGGGATGGACAGAGGACCCTGAATAAAACCTTTTTTGCACACTTTGCCAAACGTTGCTGGCAGGGGACAGAAGTCATATTGAGAGAAGATTGGTGTCTGTATAGAGAGAATGCCATTTTGGGGACTGGTAGCCAGGGTATGACAAAGCCAACTCCCAGCTGAGAGCAGCCAGCCAGGACAGCAGAGGCTGTTTGGGGGAGGATGGAGGGGAGCAGGGCTGGGGTCTCACAGCATCTCCTGGGGATCATGTGGTGCCAGCAGAGTGTCTGGTTGGGCAGGTTCACCTCGTGTTCTGCTCCTGTGTGGGAGCTAAAATCTCCCTTGAGTTCATTATGTTAACTGTTCTGTCACAGGGGTAAACCCCTCTAGCTGTAAGTGTAAGAATATGGCTTGAAATGTCCAGTTCAAGGAAGTGTCTCGTTCCAGCCAAGGAAATCCAGCTGCCTTTCCCAGCAGAATAATGTGTTAGGAGGCCTGGACACTGCAATCACCCTGGGGTGAGTGTGTCTTGCTCCCTGGTCAAATGGAGCAGCGAGGAGGAAAAAGCCTTTTGTACCAATGGTTCCCTCTTTGTCCATTGCTGGCAGTGGACTTGGTGAAACTCCTTGTGCCAGAGTTCAACTGGGAGCTTTTCTTTCTTTCTTTCCTTCCTCTTTTTCTTTTGTTTTCTTTTGGTTTTTTTTTAATAATGGCACAATCTAGATAAATTTAGCTTTCCTTTTTTTAATAGCGAAGAGACATCATAAGTAATTTTAACTTATTAGTTCACTTCTCTTGATGAATGAAAACGGTTTTGAACCATATTAGATAGAAAATCTGTTCGATGGAGTGCATTTACAGAGCTGATTTCTGAAGTGTCTCAGCACACAACCCTTGGCCCAAGCCCCAAGTTCCCGAGCTGTGTGTGTGAGCTGGGAGGGTGTTCAGTCCTGAGGCTGAGGAGTGTGGGCAGCTCCCTGCCCTGGGGAGGTTTCCCTTGGGGCTGGCAGGAGGGGAGGGGTTGGTGCTGTGCTTTGGTGCCTTGCTGGGTCGGGCATGGCTTTTCCAGCAGCGTCACTGGGATGAGTGCGAGGTTAAAGCTGCGGGTCAGAGCCCTTGGGGCAGGGCTGGGCAGCTCTGCCATGTCCCTGGGGCAGGGGGACACCAGCCAGAGCCTGAGGAGATGATGGGAAGGGATGGACTGCATCCCAGTCTGGGCATTCCCACACATCTCTCTTGTGTGCCCACATGAGATCCCGAATCAGGATCAAATGTGGGCACGTGTGGTTAGTTGGGCAGCTTCTGGCTGAGGTGCAGGGAATGTGAGACTCCTGGGATGTTCTTGTTAGCATAGAATAAACCAGATTTCTCTTTAAAACCAACCATGGCAATGTGCACTTTGCCCTAACGAGACTAATTGGAGCTTTGCCCCCCTGGCTCTCTGTGCAGGGAGGTGTGAAGGTTTGGCTGAAGCAGATGGGTCCCGATGTCAGAGGGGCTGGGGAGGGACAAGGAAGTGGTTATGGGTCTCTCCAGCTGGAAATGAGTCAATAAATCTCTCTGGTCTGTTTTTCCCTCTGTTCCCTACGCTGTCAATGGAAATGGAAGTAGGTGCAAGCTTTCTTTTTATTTTTTTAACTGTCTTCAGATGTTAATGTTGCCTTTGTGTAATTTAATCCCATTATGTTATTTAATTGTTACTGCAATATTAACTACTGTATTTGTTGACTTTGTTTAATAACTGTTATTTCAGGGCTAGAAATAAACTTTTAAAAAACGTTTGGGGTTTTCCCCCCTCCTTTCCCTATTATGAATTTATACCTTCAGAGACGAGAGTAGCTGAGAGAGTTCATGTGTCAGTGTCTTAATGGGATTAACAGAATGTACTTGTAATTGAGCTTCTTGTGAATGCTTTAATGGTTGTGGATATGATTTCATGCTCTACCAGCCTGTTCCTTTTAAGATTTTGTTACTCATCGGTGTCTGTACCAGCCATGGGATCACCCCAAGCTCTCCTTGCTGCTGGGCAATGGTTGTGCCTCCCTCAGAAAGGCCTGGATTGCTGCTGGGAGGAGAGCAGCTCTGCAACACCCTTGTCACCCCTGGTGGAAGAGAGATCCCTCGTTTCCCTGTGAAGGGAGCAAGGCAAGGACCGGCCTCGTCCATCACAGCCACATCTTCCACCACCCAAGGCTGGGGTGGGACCGGTGGGCCAGTGAACTGCGATGCTGTAGCCATTCCAGAGGAGATGCCTCAGTGGATGTGGCCCAGGATCCTGCACAGAAACATTCTGGCATGGGACACACGGGCACGGGGCTCTCCTGGTGCCCGCTGGGAAGATGTGGCTCTTGGCTTTGCGCTGTCTCTGCTCATCAGCTCTTGGCCAGGACCGTGGGCGTCCAGAGCTCCCTGAGGACTTGGCGTGAGATCCGTGGTGCCTCTTGGCCTCTGTGGCTGCAGAGAGTCACTCCTGTTTTCCACTGAAGCTTCAGAAATGGTGGCCTGCCAGCGCAGCTCAAGCCAAGGACACGTGAGGCTTTACTTTGGGGCTGAGTGTGGATCAGTCGATTGATTCCCGATGAAGTTCGTCTCGGTTGTGAATGTCGAGGGCTCACCGTGTCCTGTTTCCTGTGGGTTATTGGGAAATGGGCTCTCCCCCTTCCTTGCACGTTGTACAGGCTTTGCTCATAGCACTGGTGAAGGGAAATGAAGAAACCACTTGTCTCCAGCAGCTGTTTCAGCCAGACACGAGAATGTTGGTTTGCACAGAGCGCCGTCTCCTCAGGTGCATCAGTTGGTGTAGCTCCTTTGTCCTTACATATAATTGACCTTTATGCATTTAAACTGATGTTCTCTAACACTGCATTTAAGTGATTTGACATTTAATTTATGGGGGGAGAAGCGGGCAGGAGGAGGGGGAGGGTGCTGAGTGGAACTGAGGATTATTTGGGTTTTGGTGGTTGAGCTGCTCGAAGGAGAGATGGGTTTGGGCTGAGTGTGGCTTGCAGAGCTGAGAGTTGCATGGCCTTGATAGATCCTCAGCAGTCCTGTGTGAACTTGCTCATCCCTTGCCTGAGACTAAACTCAAGAGCAGCCCCATGTTTATTCAAGATTGGGTGTTTAAGACAATGATCTTGAAGAGAGTAAATTCGGGCTCAGCGGTTTCTCCCTCTCGGGGCCGCTCTTTGGTTGCAGCGAGTGAACTGCAAAGCTGAGCAGGAGCATTTGGACTGTGCCAGCCCCAGGGTGGTCAAAACCAGCAGGGCTGAGAACTGCAGATCTTCATCTGGTTGGCTTTTTCCTGGTGGTGCCTGAGGAACATTGTCGGGTGTCTGTGCAGTTCCTGTGTCTCCTCCTGGAGCACAGCAGTGGCTGCAGTTGCTGCTCCCAGGGCTTTGACCAGCTGCATTTTTTCCTTTTATGTAACTTTCAGGATTGTTTTTAATAAAAATAGCCATCCTCAGTCACGTGAGAAGGCGAAGTGAAAGCGTGCTGAGCTCAGCTGAACTCTTGGGGTTGCTCTCCTGATGTGTGGAGGGAGCAGGTTTGGCCAAGAGCTGCTTTCCCTGCTTTGAATCCAGCCTGAGGGAAGAATTCTTTCCTTAAAGAAAAAAGTGGAGGGAGGGGGGGAAATACCAACAAATTTGTAACTTTTCTACCTGCAAGAGAGCAGGGTAGGGCAGTGCAGCTCCTCCTGCTGTTGTTCCCATATCCCACTGGCAATGCAGACTGGTGTCTGCAGGAGGACAATCTTCCAGCACATCATCACTTAGAATCATGGAATTACTAAGGTTGGAAAAGACCTTTAACTCCAGTTAACCTGGATTTCAAATCCCAGTTACCCACTGACTTGAGTACTGAAACTGCCTTTTTTTGTTCTTAATGATTATTTTTAATGGGATTTTCCCAGTGGGAAGTTCCTGGTTGCTCATTCTCTTGAGGACATGACAGGCCCCCAGACTGCTGCTTTGGAGGTGTGTGGAGTCAGTGGAGGGGAGGGCAGGATGGAAGAGCAGGCAGGGTGTCCAGGCCTGGGGCTGGCTCAGTGTGTGGATGTCCCAGGGCACACCCTCCAGGTCCTGGTGTTCCTGAGGGGCTGTGGGTGATGGCTCTGATGTGACATGCAGAGATGCTGATGTGACTCAGGGCATGCCCACAGGATGGGCTGCAGGACACAGGGCTGTCCTTCCTCCACACACCTGGTGCTCCTTGAGGTTTCCACAGCCAAGGATGATCCATCTCTGGTATTTTTTTCCTCCCAGTGAATGCTTATTCTAAGGATTCTGGACTTTTCAGGAAGCACAATTAACTGCTGGCGCCCTTTTCCCTGCCTGCCTGTGGGAGGGAACCTGCCTTGTCAGAGCAGCTGAGAGCAGGTGGCTGCTCTTGGGAGGTTCTGACCCACCCCTGCCCATTGAAACTCCCCTAAAATAACCTCAGGACTCATTTTTTGTAGCTGTTACCTCTTTGTGGGGGGAGGCCAGAGTGGCTCTGTTGAGCTCTTGTTGCCCTTCAGTGTTTTTGGTGAGTGTTTATTGTCCTTAACTATAGAAGTGCCAGCTTGTTCCCTGTCCCGTGGCTAAACCCTCCAATTGAAATACCTGCATTTTAAGTGGGTTTTGTTCTTGACAGCCTCGGAAGCAAGTTGGGTTTAGGAATGGCACTGATTTTCTACCCCCAGGAAAGGTTTTTTAGATGGGAGTATCTGAATTGCTACAGTCCTGTTTCCAGAATAGCAGCCCTGCAGAGCTGTGTGGATCCTGCTGTCAGCACTGACATGAGCCAGGGAGTGAGCCCCTGGCACTGTTTAATCCCACAGTTATCCCTGGAATCAACAGCTTCCAGCTCCAATTCCACAACTGCAGGATGTGCCCGGGGCATAATTCCAGGGGATGGGTGAGACATAGTTATTAAACACCTTGGACCCCTTATTTCCTAAGGCCCAACTCTTAAAACGCTTGGAAAGAAGGAAAAAAATCAGTTCCTGGGGGCAGGAAAAACGTTGGAATTTCTTTCCCTGTTTTCCCATGGGTATCACAACCTGTTTGCCAAGAGCTGGCAGTTCTGGCTTGCTTTGGGGTGCTGTCTCTGGGTCCTTGTAAGGTTTTCTTTCTAAAGAGGGAACTCTACAGGTTTCTCTTCTGAGGGACACCCAAGTTATGGGAGATGGAGAGAAATGAGCTGGTGGTGAGGTTACCATTCTTTGTGGTTGGTTCTGCACTGACCAGCCCTGTAACCCTGGCAGAGGTCATGACAAGGTTAGTACTTTATGGGTCTCTAAAAGCATGTTTTGGCATCTGTCATTCGCTCCTTTGGGGTGGAAAGTGCACACTTAGCCTGTGATCTGGAGGGGAAATTGGGTTAGGAATGGTTCAGTTGGGGGCAGTTTTGAGGCAGGCTGACCAAAAGCAGGGCTGCTCTGCGGGGCAGGAGGGGAGGGCTGGGATATGCTGGGCTGTTGGCAGCCTGGTCCCTTCTCCTTGCTCAGAATTCCCAGGGTTTTCAAAGCCAGTGCTGGGAGCAATGATCCCTGGGGACCTTCCCACCCCACGGCTGGGTGGGCACTTGGGGGGAGAAAGGGGTGGGGAAGGAAGGTAAGAAGAGGAAGGGGCTGATCTGGGACTCACCAACATCCCCCAAATGCCCTTCCAACAGGTCCTGTTTCTCTCCCAAGAGCTGCTGGGGGAGAGGCTGAACAGCTCCAGTGCCTTCAGAGCCTTCATGGCTTGGTCTGTGTCGCTGTAGCTGGTTTGAACTCTCTGAGGTGCCTCATCCCTGGCTCGAGGGTGCTCCAAACCTGTGTTTTCCTGGCAATTTCTTTTATAAATGCCATGGGGGTGGGGAATAAAATGGCATTATTGGAAGCTGTTGGCTCTTTGTGTGCGATGGGGTGATGAGAAAGGCTGGGATATCCTGCCCTGGGGATGCTGTTCTGCCTGGAGGAAGGGGAAATGTGGGATCAGGGGGCTCTGATTGTTGCTGCAGACCAGGGAAGCGACCCAGAACTCTCAGAATTGTTCATCCTAGAATCCCAGAGTGGTTTGGGTTGGAAGGGACATTAAAGCTCACCCAGTGCCACCCCTGCCATGGGCAGGGACACCTCCCACCAGCCCAGGGTGCTCCAAGCCCCGTCCAACCTGGCCTTGGACACTTCCAGGGATGGGGCAGCCACAGCTTCTCTGGGATTCAACCTGTGCCAGGGCCTGCCCACCCTCCCAGGGAGAATCTTCATTATTCAAAAGTTTAGCCCAATTGAGATTAGGTGTTTCAATGGTGAGGGTTTACAAAGTCAGGTAATGATGCCCTTGGATGGTTTTGGTGGAGCTGGGAAAGATCCCATCCCCAGTGTTTGTGTTACTAGCAGGAGGACTTGGAATGTCTCTGTCACAAAAGTGTCACCTGCAGACTGGTGGCACATGAAATTAGTGCCACCTCCAATCCAGGTGAGGTGTTGAGACAAGGGTGGGGAGCAGTGGGCAAGCCAGGCTTTCAAATTGGCTGAAGGTGGACTTTGCTGTGGCTTAGATTGGCTCTTCCCTGGAAAAAGGGGAACCCTTGGATAAGTTGCTGGGTCAGCTTGTGTCCCAGGCTTTGGGAATGGGGTGGTAGGTTGTGTTTTATCGTAGAACCCCAGGGTGGTTTGGCTTGGAAGGGACCTTAATGATCACCTCATTCCACCCCCTGCCATGGGCAGGGACACCTTCCACTAGCCCAGGTCACTTCAAACCCCATCCAACCTGGCCTTGGACACTTCCAGGGATGGGGAAGTCACAGGGATTGGAGCCAACAGTAAGAAAATGAAGTTTGTTGCTCCTTTTGGGACACCTGGCAGCTCTGGGGAGCTCTGGGGTCTCTCAGGTGGGAATGCTGGGCTTGGGAGCCCAATGAGGATAATGCCGGGACCTCCTGGCTGGCACAAACCCCTTGGTGGCTGCTCCAGCTGCTGGGAGTCCCTGAGCTCCCAGGGGCCACTGGCATTGCCCTGCAGGGGCCACACATGTGGCACTTCCCAGGCCTGTCGGGCTGTGCCACGTTTGCTTACCCGGGGCTTTATAAACGGGCTGTGGGAGCTTCCTCTGCTCCTTCCCGGGGTTTGCTCTGCGCTCCCTCCAGCACAGCCCTCGCCATGGCCACCCTCAATGTCTCCTTTGCCTTCTTCTTCCTGGTGTTTGGGCTGTGCCAGGCGCTCAGGGGGCTTTCCAAGAGGGTCCTGTCTCCTGGCACCTACGGCTGCCTCGCCAGAGAGCTCGCTGGCTCCCTGCAGTTGTGCATGAGCTGCCTGGAGCTGAGGATGCTGATGGACATCGGCCCCTGGGGCGGTGGCTTTGGGCTGGACTTGGTCCTGACCCTGCTCTTCCTCCTCTTCGCTGTTCACGGTGCCTCTTCTGATGGAGGATCTGCCAACCCCACCGTGTCTGTCCAGGAGTTCCTGCTGCTCGAGTCCAGTCTCACAGCCACCGCTGCCAAGCTGCTGGCCCAGGCTGCGGGCACAGGGACGGGCTGGGCTGTCACCAAGCTCTTCTGGTCCTGGGAGCTGACGCAGCTCCACTTCATCCAGAACCTCATCTCCTCGGAGTGCAGCTCCCCCGTCCGCACCTCCCTGCCCCGCGCCGCCCTCGTGGAAGGCACCTGCTCCTTCCTCTTCCACCTCGTCCTCCTCAGGTCACGGCACAGCCACCCCGTCTGGGGAGTCCCTGCCCTGGCAGCCACTGCCACCTTCCTGACCTACACAGGTGAGCAGCTCTGGGGGTTCTGAGGCCATTGGGAAAACACCAAATCTGGGGGGGAAGAACGGGCGCTTTTCCATCTGCCAGGACTGGAGAGGTAGCATTTAACGAGGGGGTGACTGCCAAGGTGTTTGTTTTCTGCTTATTTTGGGGAATGATCATTTTGGGGGAAGGCAGCAGTTTAGGGTATCCGGGCAGCAGGTCAGTGTTGGCCACATGAGAAGCCACAGCCTGGCCCAAGGCTGGGATCGCTTCCCTAGGATGTCCCCCAATGCAGCCCCTCGGTCCTGCACTGAGCTTTTCTGCTTCCTGCAAAGCTCGGGATGACGAGGGTGGGATTTCCCCAGCCCAAGGGATGCAGCTGCCGGGCAGGCAGAAGGGGGCACGGTCTCTGTCCCAGCTCTTTGTTGGTGTCCCAAAGGATGCAGGTGACACTGCTGGACTTGTTTCTCTTCCCTCGCAGCCGGACCATTCACAGGGGCTTTCTTCAACCCTGCCCTGGCCACAGCCAGCGCCTTCCACTGCTCGGGGAACACCTTCTGGGACTATGTCCAGGTTTACTGGCTGGGACCCCTCGCAGGTGAGACCTTCGCGGGGGCAGGGGACAAGGCAGAGAAGCCAGAGGTAACACAAAGTGTTCCTGCAAAGGGCTGAACTTGGGTCTTGGCAGTGGCAAATGTTATTTCCCCTCCAGCCTCCTTGTGTTTGGAGTCATCTCTTTGCCATCCAGGTTTCCTAACCTGGTTTCTGCCCAGGCCATGAGCACAACTCTCCCCGAGGCCAGAGTTTGGGGGAGATGAAGCAAAGGTGTTTCAGAGCAGTGAGAGGCTGAGCTGTGATTTGAGGTATGGGCTGCCCTGAGTGCAAAGAGCGGGGACAACTCCCTGACAGGAGGGGGGAGCCAGGTGGAGTCGGTCTCTTCTCCCAGGTAATGAGGGTCAGGACAAGAGGAACAGCCTCAAGCTCTGCCAGAGGAGGTTTGGGTTGGATATCAGGGAAAATTTCTTACCTGAAAGAGTGGTCAGGCACTGGCACGGTTTCCCAGGGCAGAGGTGGAATCACCACCTTTGGAGGGATTTAAAGGCCATGTGGATGTGGCACTTGGGGACAGGGGTCAGTGGTGGCCTTGGCAGTGCTGGGGAATGGTTGGACTTGATGGTCTTGAAGGGCTTTGCCAACCTGAATGGTTCTGTGACAGAAGACCACCAGGGTGGTTTGTGGCCCTTTTGGGTCAAAGCAAGCCTCGTTTCTTACCTTGAGGAAACAGAGGTTAAATCCTCCTTAGAGCGACGCAGGAAGGGCCCTTCAGCCCTCAGGGAGGGCTGCAGTGGTGCTGAACTGCCTTTTGGCCATGAGGGA
>JAWWEW010000012.1:21209029-21221484 GCA_035583185.1 Anabacerthia variegaticeps | reverse complement strand
GGGTCTGTGCTCTCCTTTCAGGGATGGGTGGCTCAGGGTGGCACACCAAGGGGTCTGTGCTCTCCTTTCAGGGATGGGTGGCTCGGGGTGGCACACCAAGGGGTCTGTGCTCTCCTTTCAGGGATGGGTGGCTCGGGGTGGCACACCAAGGGGTCTGTGCTCTCCTTTCAGGGATGGGTGGCTCAGGGTGGCACACCAAGGGGTCTGTGCTCTCCTTTCAGGGATGGTCACCGCCCTCCTGCTGTACCAGGGCAACATCCCCCGGCTCTTCCAGAAGAACCTCCTCTACAGCCAGAAGAGCAAATACAAGATACCCAAGGCAAAGGTGATGGCACCTGTGGAAGGGGATGAACCACAGAAGAAGAGGAAGGGGGGGAAGAGCAAGTCAGAGCCCCGTGCCTGAGCTTTGGGGCCGGGGGGGTTCCTGGCAGCCCCTCTCCTGGGAAAGGGTTTCCAGGCGTGGAAGATTTTGCTGCTCAGCCCACCCCAGGGTGAGACTGTTTTAAAGCACCGCAAAGGAATCCTTGCAGGGTGTCTGAGTGCCTGAGCTCCTTTGGGAACAGCTTTGGAAGCCTCCCTGGAGAGCTCAGAATGTTTCAAGCCTGCCTTGTCAGCTCAGTGGGGAAAAACCACTTTTGCATAAATTGCTGGTTGTCCTGTATTGCCAGGAACTCATGGAAAGTCAGGACCATCACATGGACAGGCTCGAGCAGCTCCAGGTTATTGCACTGTGCAATGCCTGAAATCACCTCCCTGGGTCTTTTGCAGCCCCTGGGAGAGCTTGGGCTGCTCGGATCCTCACGGGAAATGTTTCCTGCCCCTGTCTAGGTTTGGAAATGGTGCTGGAACCCCAGACCTGGGGCCTCCTTTTATGCCAGCTGATTTACTGGCTCTGCTTTTGGTTGAAGTGCAGGATGTGAAGGGCAGCGCTGACTTGCCCACCACAGCCTGTTCTTGGGGTATCTTTCCCCAGACAGAGAGTAGAATATTCCTCTGGTGGGTTGGGATGTCTGGCTGCAGAGATGCTCACGAGACATCTCCCAGTCCCACAGGTATGGAATTTCATCAGCTCCAGGTAGGATGCTGATCCTAAAAATGCAGCATCCGAAGGCAACACGTAGCCACAGGGGCAGGGCAAAAAAAAATACTAAAATAAAAATGCTGGGTTTTTCTTTTCCCCTTTTTTTTTTTCTTTTCCAGACATTTTCAGGTGTTTGGGGTCTGTTTCTTGGGCTGCTGGGCAGACTGATGTAATCCAGGGGAGTTTAAGGAGTGACAGTGAACATTGTTATTTTTAATTAAGAGGCTGCTTTTCCAACACGGTAATGTTAAGGCTGAGCAAAGGGGAGCTGCAGCTGGACAGACAGACAGACAGATTCATTCCCAAGCTGTAAATCCAACTCCCCAGCTCTGATTTACACCTTGGCCCTGCCCTGGTGCAGTCTCTGCCGTGGGGATTTATGCTGCCTCCCTGGATCTGCTCCTGCTGCTGGAGCCGGTGCTGTGCCAAGGCTTGCCAAGGGAAAAGTCATGTCAGGCCCTTCTGGAAAAGTCATGTCAAGCCTTGGGATGCCCCATTGCAGCCTGTCCTGCTCTGCAGCAGCGCCCAGAGCTTGTGCCCAGTCCTGCCCAGGCAGAGGTGATGGGGCACCATGGGCAGCACAGCCCCTGTGCCCAGTCCCTCGCTGTCCTCAGCAAAGGGGCTGCAGAATGATGCCCGGAGGGGCCAGGGAGGCTCAGTTTGGGGTGCCCTCCAGCCACGAGGGAGGCGGCCGGGGGGTCGTGCGGGGCTTTGGGGGGAACTGCTTCTTGTAGAGAGCGCTGCTGTACTGCAGCTCGGGGGTCACCAGCCGCCGGCACGTGTGCTCCGTGTCCTTGGCCAAGCCCTGCTTGAGGTTGTAGCCCAAGATCCTGGCGCTGCCGTGCTGCAGGGGCCGCAGGGACGAGTCCTGGATGTCCCTGGGGGCCACGCTGCCCATGCCCTGCAGGCAGGTCCTCGCCAGCTCTGCCTGCCGCGCCCGCAGCGCCGTCACCTCCCGCCCCATGCGCTCCCGGCCGATGTCCCGCTCCACCCGCTCCCAGAAGGTCCTGTTGAAGTGCGTGTAGATCTCCCAGTCCAGCCTGTTCCACTCCTTTATCTTCTCCACCATGCTGGCCGGGAGGGGGGACTTGGTGCTGTTGTCCCTGGTGTTGAGCGGGAAGGAGACGACGCTGTCCAGGTCCCAGCACAGCATCTCCTTCAGCAGCACCATGGACTCGTCGAAGTACTCGGAGATGAGGAGGAAGCTGAAGGACGACTCGATGGCCTTCAGCATGAGCTGCACCCGCTCTGTGGACACCTCCCCGTTGGGGTTGAAGCCGAAATCGAAGGTCATGAGGTTCTTGGCGTAGTGGCTGTCGCCCTTGGAGGGGTCGTAGTAGCGGTGGGGATCGCTCAGGAACTCCTCCAGGCTGCGCACGTGGGAGAAGGGTGAGGCTCCCTTGTAGTACATGAAGGAGGACTCCATGAGCTGCACAGGGTTCCTCAGGATGGAGAAGTAGACGGCGGAGCTGGGCACCACTTTCTGCACCTGTGGAGGAGAACAGGGAGGGTTAAAAGGTGGGGCAGGGAGGAGGGACCTGCTCGCCCTCCAACCCTCGCTGGGGCTGGAGGTGGTGGGTGCTGGGGAGGGTCCCAGGGTGCAGGAGCTGTGGAGAGCCCAGAAGAGGCGGGTGGGGGGAGCAGTGACCAAACCTCCCCACCATGTGCTGCCGCGGCTGTGGGGCCTTTCTGGGATGGAGGTACAGCTCGTCTCCCTGCCTTGTCCCCAAGTGGCATCCAGAGGGGTGGGTGCTGGGTGTGGCTGACCTGAGCTGATGCACTTTAGGTGGTCCCCTCTGACCCAGCAGACAAGAACGAGACGATAGTTGCTGCCTGCTACAGACACTGTCTCCCATCTTGTCACAGCTCAGTGATTCACCAACCCTGCTCCCAGAAGCGCTTGGGGGATGCCAACAATGCAAAAGGTACCTGTGGGCAACCCTGGGCCTCTCTGGTTCACCCCTGAAGAGTTCATGTGCCCTACAGGTGCCCCACCTGGTGCCCCACGAGCCCCCCTGCCCAGTGGCCGTAGGGCCATAGTGGCCGTAGGGCCATAGTGGCCTTGCCCGTACCTCGGGCTGCAGGAACCGCATGTGGTGGCAGAGGATGTTGAAGCGCCGGGGCGTGCTGGGGGAGAAGCCCTGCACGAAGCTGGCCAGGAAGTGGTTTGGGTAGTGGAGCTGGAAGCCCCCGCCGAGGGGGAAGGCGAAGGTGAGGTTGTGCTTCTCGCCGAAGCGGAAGAGGATGTTCATGACGGTGCTGCTGGCACTCTTGTGCACTTTGAGGAAAACAAGGTCAGTGCGGGGCTCACACGCCTTCCCCGGGGAGGTGACCACTCTGCCCTGCTGGCCTTCCCCGTTCGTCACCTCCTCCACCTTCGAGGCTGTTGTCTGGCTTGGGAGAAACGTCTCCAGATGTGTTCTGTAAGAGTCCTCTGCCTGTGGAGGTCGAGTCGTGTTCGGGACGGGGTGTGTCAGTGAACTGCCCGCCTGATGGAGGGGGGAAGCCACAGCTTGAGGCTGAGACTGGCTCTGTACCTGCCCCTGAGTCGTCCCAGGGGGTGACACTGCCCTGGTCCCCTCGGTGCTCAGCCTGTTTGCAAAGGTGATGAGCTTGCTGGTGGCAGCTTCTGCCAAAACCGCAGGGGTCTTCCCAGGAAGGCTTGGAGAAGGACCTTCTGTGGCTGCTTCTCTCAGCTCAGGGAGCTGGGTTCTCAGTCTTGTGGGCAGCAGAGGGGCTCCCACCTTCTCGGTGCTCTCCGCAGGCTGCCGTGTCCAGTGCCCCTCTTGGCTGCCTGGGCTGCTTCCCGGAGGTGTCTCCTGGATGGAGGACGGGTGGTTCTGAGAAATGTTCTCAGTCAAAGTGGGGTCTGGCACGGCTTTCCTCTGCCACTGCGGGGAATCGTCCTCCCAGAGCAGGTTGGGGGGCTGGGGGTCAGAGCTGAGCCCCTGGCCCGTGGTCTGCTGCAGGTCACGCTCCAGCTCACACCGGCAGCTCCTGGAACAGGAGGACACGATGCCCAGAGGCAGAGGATGGAAGGAGCTCACAGGGGGCAGCTCCTCTGCAGCCCAAGGAGCCGCCCAGGCCCTCCTACAGACACCACAAGGTGGGTTTCCCTGTCCTTCTTGGGGTGGGTGGCACTGCTGGGGGGGTGTAGGGCTTCATTGCTGCCCTGGAGAGTCGGGACCAGAGCAAGAACTGGGGCTGGATGATCTGAGGTGTTTTCTGACCTTTCATGACTCTGTGAAGAAGAGAAGGACAGGCACAGCAGCCTGTGCCAACACCTCTGTCTCACTGGAGCGTGGTGGAAGGGGCAAAGCAAGAGGAGGCAAGGACAGAGAAGAGCAGGTGGCGTGGAGAAGCTGGAGGAATGATTGCAGACAGCCCCAGACTGGGATAACTGGGCTCATGAGCTGTATGGTTGTACAGTGAGCCAGGACAAAGCCCAGAGCAGCCTGGTCTGACCTCACAGTGGGCTCAGCTCTGGCCAGGGCAGAGGAACAGGATGTGGGCACCTCAGATGGTCCTATCCCACCTGGGTTTTCCTCCCCGTCCAAGGAAGACCCTGTTGGGTGGTTTTCAGGAGGGCAGTTCTGAGCCCACCTCGGTGGTCAGCAGAAGGCTGGGGGATGAGGTGCAGTTTTATAACCTTGCTTTGGACCTACCTGGGAAGCTGCAGCTTCTCCATGACCTGAAGGCTGACCAGGAGGAGGGTGAGGATGCTGAAGGCGATCCAGAGCCGACCTGGCTGGCACCTGTAGATGGTATTCAACTTCCTGCAAGCAAAGAGATACTTCAGACCATTCATGCGGAGAAGAAACCTGTGTGTGTGAGGCAGAGGGGAAGGTGCCATGAGGCTTGCTCTATTCCTTCATCTTTCCTTAAGGTAGGGTTGTCACGGGCAGAAACGGTGGGGAGGCAGTGATAACCAAGGAACCCCCGAGGCTGTGCCCAAGCAGCAGAACGCCGTGGAAATTTCCAGATGGGCCACAGATATTGCTCTGAAAAGTAAACAGTGATGACTGCCAAGTCCCTTGGCTGCTCAGGTGGACCTTCCTGGGGCAACTGAAGCTCCCCCCTTGGCAGCAGGAGCAGGCACTGCCCGTGTATTCCCTGCCCTGGAAGCATCAGGACTCTGTCTTTATCAGCACAGGCAATAAAGCCTTGTTTTCCCTGCTCTCAGTGCCTGCTGTGGGAGGGGAGATGCCTCCATCCACAGACAGGCTGCAGCTGAGGAACCCCCTCAGATCAGAGCCTGTGTGCTGTCACCTCCCCGAGGGACAGAGCAGGGTGCAGAGATGGATGGGGCACCCCAGAGATGCCCTTGGTTGTGAGGGCTCAGTGGCAGAGCCCCACAGCTGGATCCTCCCACGCTGTATCAAGGGATTTAATGCAACCCCAACGTGCAGGGTGTTTATTTGCAAGGCACCATGTCCCCAGTGGTGTCCCAGGGCTGTGGGTGGGTGCCTGGGGTGCTGCTGGATGGCAGATTGCCCCCCTGTTATTTTCCCTGTGCTTGAAGCAGAGGAGAACCTGCCTCCCTCCGACCTGTGCCCCTTCCTGATCCAACGCAGAAGGAAATGCTCTGCCTGGGATGGGTCTGTGGTTGCCAAGCCCTGCAGGGTCCCAGCCAGGTGCTGTGGGAGGTGCCAGGGCTGAATTCCCGGGGCAGATAAATGGCAGAAACTGAATTCCTTTATTTGCTGTGCCCAGATATGCTCCAGGCAGCAGTGATGTCGCACGGGGAATTAATGGCCGTGATCTGGACACCAGCCACAGTCTGCTCCCTCTGACCAGCAACTGGAGCTGGGGTAGGGTTTTTTTGGGGGTTTGTTTCTTTCTTTTTTGCAATGAATAAGAAAATGGGCAAAGTGGTCAGCAGGATGCTCAGGGGAAGACAAGGTAGCACAGCAAGGGCACTACGGCACTGCCTGCCTGTGTTGGTGCCCACCTTACCCCCGACACAGCCGGGCTGGGAATGCCCCTGAGCCCCCTCACCCCAAAATGCTGTCCCCCAGCCAAAGGACTCTGCTGGGAAGTCAAGCCTTGCCTTCCCCTGCTCTCTGCCCACCCTCTCCAAACCGGAGGCTGTGGAAGAGGCACCTCCCCACACCCACAGTCCCTGGGGTGGCCACGTGAAAGGCTTATGAGAGCCCTGTGGCCACATGAAAGGCTTGCACTGAGCCACATTTCTGCCCCACATCTGCTCTGCTGGTGGTGCCTCACCTGGGATGCAGCGGGAGGAACCACCATCCTGCCTTTACACCTGGAAGGGTTTCAGGCCAGGCTGGATGAGCAACCCGGTCTAGTGAAATGGGGTCCCTGTCCACGGCATGGGGGTGGAATGAGGGGAGTTTTAAGGTCCCTTCCAGCCCAACCCTTTCTGTGATTCCATGAGCCCACGATCCTACTTGCTCTCTCTTTGCCATCCTCCTCCTTTTGTGGCAACAGCCTCACAAAAGATGCTGTTTTCCGGCTGCCCTTGGAGCTTCCCCAGAAGAGAGAAGCCCCATCAGCCCAGCCCACCCTGCAGGGATGAGGAGCAGAAATGCTCCTCTGCCCATTCCCACCAGCACTTCAAGTCTCCAGCAGTTTCCCAACACAGAGGGACCCGCGAGGACATCACGTCTGGCTAGGCTGGAGAGAGAATTTTACTTAGGGGAGACAGCATTTTACTTAAATCAACCCATGAAAAAAAAGATTCCACTTACGTGATCAAATACCTCCTGACTTTGAGCATGGTGAGCGGGAGGCTTGGCTGGGAGCAGGTGGTTATCACCAGCCCCGGAGAATGGAGAGCAAACACGCGGAGCCCGGCCGGTGTGCCTGCAGCCAGAGGCCCCGCCCGGGGGGACACCTGGGATGCTGATCCCACGGGAGACCTTCCCACTGGTGCCCTGCACTCCAGCACTGCCCCAGGGAGTGACCGGCCCCTGCCACGGTGAGTGGGACAGTCGCCCCTGCGAGGCACTGCCACGTCAGGTGGAGCGGGCACGGCGGGCGGGGCTGTGCCACCTGTGCCTCTGTCCCCACCTCCCTCCTTGGCTTGCCCCATGGGTGCTGGAGTGCCACTCTGACCCCTGCTCTGCCCTTTGTGGTTGTCCCTCCTTTCCCCTTCTCGTGCCCCGTTTTTGCTCGTTGGCAAAGGTGAAGGCAGAGACGGTCAGGAGTGTCCAGCTCCTGGCAATGCCCGTGCTGGTAGTGGTCAGGTGTGTGCAGGATGGTCCCACCTGCATGGCATGGAGCCCTCTCCATGCTGGGCTGGGGCTATGGCAATCCCAGCTCCCTCCTGTGCTTCCCCTGGCTGCTCCAGGCACCGCTTGGCACAGGGATGTCCTGCACGTGCCACCTTCAGACTGGCCCCCCATGCTCCCCCAAGCCACCCGAGTCCTCAGGCCCAGTGCTGGGACTGTGCTGTGCCAGGATGACCAGCAACAGCTAGTTGCCCTGCTAGGAAGCCAACTGGTTTCCAGTACCAGTGGAAAAGGGGTCACTGGGTCTGTTTCTTGCTAGCTGGTGGACAATGTAAGACAACTCAAAGGAGGCTGCCCTCCACCATGGAGCTCCACAGCCTGTCCTCTGGCCAGGGTCTCCTCACTCTTCAGGAGCTTTTCCTCCACATCCTTCCCGTACAAGACTCATCCCAGCACCTTGTGTGGCATCATCCATGGCTTTGCATGACCAAGGGCCCAGGTAGAAGGACCGTGTGTTCCTCCCATTTGGGGAAATGCCTGGGGAGGTGGAGATGGGTGGCTGTGACATGGGCCACCAGGGCCAGTGGCTCAGGCTGTGCAACACCCTCTCTGCAGGACCAGTCACCCCAAGTGCCTCCCGGAGGAGAGGACCCTGGCCATGTGTGCTTTCCCTTGACCTGTGTCTACAGGGCTCAGGAAATGCATCCTGGGCAGGTGAGTCACTTCCAGCCCCCACCTTGGCTTTCTGGAGGAACCAAAGGGCCTCCCTCCCCTCTTGCTGGCAGGGAGGCAGCCATTCCCCTCACCCTGGCACAGGCAGGCGCTGCCTCTCCCCTTCCACCTCATCAAAACCACAAGTTTACTGTGGGGTTCTCGTGTTCTCCACCCATCTCTGCCCAGGCTGGCAGCTTATCTGGAGTCTGGGGCTCCCAAGAGCCACCCATGAGCTCACTGTTCACAGGGATCAAACCCCTCTCTGATGCAGGGGCTGAGAGCTGGTGCTGTTCCCTCTCCTTCCCTCTGCACAGCCATGCTCCGTGCAATCCAGGCTGGACAAGCCTGCTCGGGGCACCCTGATGGGGTGGGTGGCAGAGGGGTCTGTGAGCACCCCTAAGACAGGACTTTGGGGCACATTCAATGGCTGCAGGGAAATGGAATGTCCAGGAGCACCCAGAGGCTCATCCACATGAGGGTGCCCAGACAGGCTTCATCTTGCTCATCTTCAGTTGTTTCCTCTTGCTCAGTGGTTCCTGCTCAGCAAACTTGTTTCCCTAAGGACAAGCCTGCTTGAGCTCATGGAGGTTCAGCTTCCACATGTAATCCCAGGGAGGAGTTTCTGTATTCCTGTTTGCAGCCTCTTTCTTGGGCATGGCTTGATGCCTGTGTGGAAGAGAAACTCAAAAGGCAAATGTTTTCTCCTGGAGGGGTGCAGGGATGGGAAGCACAGGGTGTGCTCCCCTCTGCCTTTGTGCTTCCCGTGCCAGAGGCTGCACCTGAGGCACCTCAGGAGCTCTTGGGATCCTTCTGCTACCTTGCACCTGCATCCCAGAGAGGATGTGTTGGAGCACGACCTGGATGGGATGGGGGTCCACCTGTGGACCTGTGTCTGGGTGACACAGTGCCCTGCAGGAGGGATTGGACATGTTCACTGCTGGTCTCAGCAGAATGCAGATGAGGAGCCCGAAAGGCTCCAGTCCATTCCTGCCCCCTGTCCCTATGCGAGATCATGAGCAAGGAGACCTCAGCTGGCCTCAGGCCCCCAGGACCTTGCCACTCTCATGCAATGGCTTTCCTACTTGGCCTGTCCATGGTCTAGAGGAGCTGCTGGTGGGTTTTCCCCTGGCTTGTTGGACAAGCTGCACCTGGAAAGCAGCTATCTTTGGTCCCTTTGCAAAGCTCTACCTGGGATGGAGGTGAAGTGGAACATGTGGGAAGGTGACTGCTTCTCTGGAGGGGAGGAAAGGAGACCTGTAAGCCAGATTTCCAGCCCTGGGGCTGGACCAATTCATGGAGCAACCAGTGGTGTGAAGGAGAGCACCGGTGTTTGCAAGGGCTTGAGCCTCTCTGGAACATCAACCAGCCATCTGCCTGCCTTCATCCACACCTTCTTCCTCTTCCTGCTGGGTGGGGATTGCCCCAGCACAAAAACTGCCTGTGGGTTTCTGTTTGGTCTTGCTGGAGGCAGGTTGTGTTTGCCGTCCCCAGAGCTGCCCCCTGAGCCCCGAGGTGTGAAGAGCTGCCTGCAGGTGGGTGGCACAGCAGACCTCCTGTAAAGGTGAGACCAGCCGGGACACCCAGGCAGGAGCAGCGAAGCTTTGCCCTTCTGTGAGAGCTTGGATGCCAGGGCAGTGCTGCAGAACTGAGGTGCAGGAGAGAGGCCACTGCTGCTCCCAAATTGCTCAGCCAAGAGGCACAGCGATGTCCCGGTGTGTGTTGGCAGGACCAGGGTGGCACTGGCTGCATCTGCAGCAGGAGTGCAGTGCCTGAGGCCAGAGTGTCCTGGCTGGAGACCTGTCCCTTTGCCTCATGCAGGTATGTAGAGTCAGAGGACCTGGAGGGTGGTTGTTGCCACTGGGCTAAGTCAGGGAAGGCATTTCTGATGTGGCACTGGGTCCCATTCCTCCCTGGGGATGGCTGCGAGGTCCCTGCTCACATCACATCAGCACATCTTGCCCCTGTATTTCATTCTTCCTTTTTACATTAATTAATCAATCAATTAATTATGTTCACGTGCACTATGCTTAAGCAAGCATCTCTCTTCATCACTTTCTGCCATCGTGGTCACTCGGGCCATGCCATGTGTACCCCAGCAACCTGGAGCTTCCTGGACCTCAGAAGGGGCATGAAAAGACAAGAAGTTTGTGGTCTCCCCAGCACCAAGTCAGTGATGGATTAGGGAAACCAGGGTCTGGGACATCCCAACTTCCTACCTCTGTAGCCATTCCTGCAAAACTCCTCGTGGAGAGAAACTTCAGAGAGCGCCAAGCTGTGCCCTCGCTGCCAGCAAGCCCTTTGGGCAGCGTTTCTGTTTGCTCTCCAGACCCGGTTCCACACAGACCTGCTCATGGAATTTCGAGATGACTCCCAGGGTATCCAGCCCTGGCTTATCAGCAATGTGCAAGTTTGCTTTGGGGATCATTCTGCAATCTGTCACACCGCCGGGCACCGCGGGCCATTAGCACCCACCTCCACTGATATCTCCTTAACTTCCCCCTTTGCAGGGCGAGCTGGACCATGCCCAGCTCCCACCAGCTCTCCTGGGACATTGGGGTCAGCCTGCTCCGTGGTGCTGTGCCCATCGATACCTCGGAGAGGATGCTCAGGGAGCAAATGCATCTGTCTGGGAAGCTGGGAACAAAGTGTGGTGAGAGCCCTAATTGCACTTCTGTTTGTTCTTTTATCTGTATCCCTTATCAGAAACCTTTGAACAACCAAAGGTATGTCTGCTCACCTGGGGAACAGGCTTTCCTCTTTCTTTTTGGTGGGTTTCGTTTGCTTGCCAGAGACCTCCAGGAGATCAGGGTGATCCCTCACAAACGTGGGCTTTGTCTTGGAGCCTCTCAAGGCTGCAGCTCTTGCAGGACCTGGGCACTGAAAGACCTCTATCTTTCAGGGTGACTTCAGTGTTAGACCAGATCCCTCAGGGCCTTGTAGGATCCAGAATCTTCTGAACCATCCTGAGACTATCCCTGTTTCTTTCTCCAAACGAAGACACCTGATTACATGTTGCTGGGAGGGCTTGCTGCTCTGTCTGCAGAGGAAGATACAAAAGTGGGCATCCCAACCACAAGGTGCCACGGGCTCTCCTCAGACCCTCCTCTTGTCATGAAATTTTGTGCAGTTCTGGGCTCCTCAGTACAAGAAAGACATGGAGCTCCTGGGGTGGGTCCAGAGAAGGGGGACAAAGATGCCCAGGGGATGGAGCATCTCTGTGCTCAGGACAGGCTGAGGGAGCTGGGGCTGCTCAGCCTCCTGAGGGGACACTGAGAGGGGACTCCCCATGTCCATCAGTGCCCGCAGGGAGTGGGCAGAGCAGGGACCCGGCTCTGGGACAGGAGGGATGGGCAGGAACTGATTCACAGAAACTTGAGGAAGAACTTCCCTGTGCAGTGACGAGCACTGAACAGAGACCAGGGAGGGTGTGGAGTCTCCTCACTGGGGATATTCCAGAACCATCTGGACACCATCCTGTGCCGTGTGCTCTGGGATGGCCCTGCCTGGGCAGGGAGGTGGGACCAGGTGACCCTCTGTGGTCCCTGCCAGCCTGACCCACTCTGGGATTCTGGGGGTGGATTTCACGTGGTTTAGCTTGCTTCCCTCCTCTCCTGTCCTGTTACAGGGCACTGCTGAGAAGAACCTGGCTTGCTGCCTTCATTCCCTCCCAGCAGATGTTCATACACATCTGTGAAGTCCCCTTGAGGCTGGGATGAACAACACAGAAGCTCTCTTGGCCACTCCTCATATGAGGGATGTCCATCCTCCATCACCTTGGTGGCCTTGCACTGGACTGACTCCGGTGAGTGCATCTCTCCTGTGCTGGGGAGCCCTGAGCTGGACCCAGCACCAGCAGTGTGACCTCACCAGTGCTGAGCAGAGGGGGCAAGGAGGCTGCTGGAGCTCAGGGAGCTGTGCTTGACCTGGGAATGGCCAAAGATGTCTTTAGGATTCCCCATGGCCAGCAGGAACCCTGTGCAGCTGCCTCTGACCTGGAGGAGTGGGTAAGTGCTGGGTTCAGCTCCAGCTCTGCCTTGGCCAGTGCCTGGTGCCCAGAACAAAGTAGTGGAAGTGGTTTTCAGATAAAGGCTGGACAGAAAGGCTGTATTGATGGAGGGAATCCAGGTGGAGCAGGTGTTTACTGAACAAACGCCTTTTGAAAGGTATCAGCAGGCAAACAGGGTGGGACCTCGTGGTCTGATGCCGCCTCCTATTTATGGAAAGCATGACAGGGTGCCCAGAGAGATGTGGTGCCTCGCCTGGCAGAAAAAACCAACAAACCAGGTGATATCTAGAGAGGTTTTATGGTTTCTAGGAAAGCCACAGCATCGGCATGTGGGTGCTGAACAGCTACCCCTGTCACCACAAGACAAACACTGAGGTGTTGGAGGTGTGCAGGGAAGGGAACGGGGCTGGGAAGGGGCTGGAGCAGCAGGAGGGGCTGAGGGAGCTGGGGGGGCTCAGCC
>JAWWEW010000012.1:21179191-21198559 GCA_035583185.1 Anabacerthia variegaticeps | reverse complement strand
TCCCAATATCCCATCCAGCCCTGCCCTCTGGCAGTGGGAAGCCATTCCCTGTGTCCTGTCCCTCCATCCCTTGTCCCAAGTCCCTCTCCAGCATTCTTGGAGCCCCTTTAGGCACTGGAAGGTCTCTCTGGAGCCTTCTCCTCTCCAGGCTCACAGCCTTTCTCCATAGCAGAGATGTTGAGCCCTCTGGCCATGTTTGAGGTTCTCCTCTGGCCTGGCTGTGACAGACCCATGTCTGTCCTGCACTGGGGACCCCAGAGACCCAACCTGAAGGTCAGGTCCCACCAGAGCAGCATCACCTCCCCTGACCTGCTACCCACACTGCCCTGGGGGCAGCCCAGGACACACCTGCCTTTCTGGGCTGCAGTTTCACAGTGACAGCTCGTGTCTAATTTGTCACCCACCAGTGCCCCAAGTCCTCCTCCACAGGGCTGCTCTCCATCCATTCACCACCCACCAACACCATCTCCCATCCCTTGAGATGGGCACCCTTGCCAGCTCCTGGTGGGTGTATATTGCCCCCTGCCCTCACCCTGGGTTCCATTGTTTCCTTTATTTGTTCTCCATTCTGCTTTCAGTGCTTTTTCTCCTCACTCTCCTAAGGTCAGCTGGCTCTTCATCACCCAAGTACCAGCCTGGTGACCCCTGGCAATAGCAGCATTATCTCCCAAGGCTTCCACTGCTGGGTATGGGCTCCTTTATGGAGATGACTGCTCCAAAGTGATTTGGGTGAGATGCCTGTGCTGCTGTGGTGCCTGATCTGAGCTTCCCCTCTGCCTGGTCGATGTTCTCCACGTGCACACACAGAGCCAGAGCTCAGCTCTGGGCCCCTGAGCTGCCCTGGCTCCAGGATGAGCTCTGGCAGCTTCCAGCACTGTGATAAAGCCAAGCCCTGTCCCAGCTCCAGCCTCAGCCCAGCCCAGCTCCAACAAACGCCCCTTCCTTGAGTCACAACCGAAACTCCACGCCAGCCTCGTCCCAACCACAAACCACAGTGCCCACACGGGCTTTGCAGTAATTGGGGGAGATGTGGAAATAAACAGTATTATTTTCCCTTCTGTTTGACTTGGCCCTGTCCTTTCCCTGGGGTTCAGCTGTGTTTGTGCATCGCCGCTGACCCGTGGCTGGGCACGGGGTGCGTTAATTGGTGTTTCTTCATCACTCGTGTAATTTTTAGCAGCATCCTCCTTTGGAAAGCAGAGCAGCTGGGATGAGCAGTGTCGCAATGCAACGAACTGGGGATGTGCAACAACAATTCAGGTCCTTCCATGAAGATGGGCACTCCAGGAGGGTTGATGCTTTCTGGATAGCAGGGACAAAGTCCAAGAGGCACAGACTTACTCTGTCCTTTCTGGTAAAGAATTGCCATTGTTATTAGGAATTGGCCCTGGCTGATCAGTCTCAGCTAAGCCAGCCAGACACAGGGATTTGAGGGGAGCTCTCCCCAGCGAGATATGGGTCTGAGCAGAACCCGTAGAGGGGAGTGGGTGTGTATTTGGTGAGAGAGAGGACCCACCATTCACACATTTTATGTGAATAAACATCCATTTTCCAACACAAAATTTGGCCAAGCAGCTGTCTGATAGATGTTCAGGGGAGCAAGCTGGTAACACCATGAAGTTTGTCCCTCCTGGACTCCAAAAGGAAGGCCTTTTGCAGCTGGAGGCCACACAGAATGCTTTGCCTTTCCCACCCAAGGCTTCCCCTGGTGTGAGGCACTCCTCTGAAAGGAGCACCTTGGAGGCCTGGTGGGTCCTTTGGAGATCAAGGTCTGAGCCCAGGTGGCCTAGAGGACACATGCCCAGCCTGCTGTGCCTCTGCCATGGGGTACCTCCAAGGCAAGCTGTGTGTTGGAAGGGTTTCTTCTCCGCAGGCTGGAGCAGCAGATCTTGGCCACAGGAGGCAAAGCTACCAAAGGAGCAGCCACAAGATGGGTGCCAACCAGGAGGAGAAGGGAATCCACCCTGGAGAAAGGTAGGACTTGGCAGCACCAAAAGGAGGTGTAGAGGTGGCTCTGTATGTGGCTGGTGACATTCCAGGTGACTGGTGACACCTGGAAATTTAGGAGGGTACTGGAACACAAGGGGCAAGCATTGAAATCTAAGCCTTTTCCTTCTCCCTGGTGCCATCTGGGGGAGCAGAGGGGAGAGATGTGGAGTGAAACCCACCACCCCCTCAGCACAGCGTGCACTGGGCTGCAGGGGAGCTCTGAGAAGGGACACAGGAGCACTGGGAGTTCTGTTTCAAAAAGTCTGGGAACCATGTGCAGAAAGTAAGAAAGTTCCAGCAACTACTCTTCTGTTGTTTGAATGGGTCCTTTCTATTTCCCAGCTTGCTTCTGTGTCTTTCCCCTTCATCTGTCATGTGGCAAAACCACCTTTATCCTGCCTGGATGTCAAGATGTCCAGATATTGTCACCATTATGTGCCCAGGTATCTTTGATGTTTCAGAGGCGCTGCAGTTCCTAGGCTCATTCAGGATACCTGTTAGACGAGGCAGTTTGGAACAAATCAATGAAAAACTATGTGTGGCAGCCTTCAGTGGGCCCCTTGTGCCTCTTCCCACAGACAGGGATGCTGCTAAGACTACCCTGAGCGAGGAAAGGATTGGTGAGACCCACAGGAAGGTGGGGATGGAGGCCACAGCTTGCTGGAGTAAATAGGAGGTATTTTAAAAGGGAAGGTAGGTTTGAGGTGGGAGAAAGTCAATATCCCCAGAGCTGCAGGGTGTTTGGAGATGCTTGGGACACAAGAGGTGCTGCTCCTCTGGGAAAGCAGGGGATGAAGGGAGGAGAAGCAGGAACTACCCATGGTGAGGAACTGCTAGAGATGATGCTGGAGCAGGCAGTGTCCATGGGTGCTCCCCGTGCCACGGGGGAGGTGGTCACTGCCTGAGGGGCTCCAGCAGCCCCCTTCCCTGGGTCCCCTTGGAGAGCTGCATCCCTGACCTGGCACTGGGCTCCCACCTGCCCTGGAGCCACCCTGGCCACCACACCCCCCCGAAGGCCACTTTGCCCTGAGCTTGCTGGGAGGAGGGAGAAGAGCCAGCCCAGGCGCTTCCAGCCAACCCCCAGCCATGTGAGAGGGTGAAGGCTATGGGAGAGGAAGGACCTGGGCAGGGGATTCAGGAGATCCTCCCTCCAAGGGAGGGCGAGCCTGGGAGCTGGATCTCCCTGCTGGGCTTCTGCCAGCACCCCTGTAGCTTGTGTTGGGTGCCACCATAGGTGGCCCAGCCCTAGCAGTTGTCTAGAGGGCTGGTGTGGTCCAGGGACTCTCGAACTGCGTGCCAAAGTCAGCCTGAAGCTGGTCCTGCACCTTGCAGCAAAGATGGGATGTTGGAGCTGGGGCAGCATCCCAAAGGCTGATCCCTCCATCAACCAAGCCATGCCCCGCTGGTTCTGGCTGCAGGATGGCACAGTGGGATGGAGAGGGTTTGCAGAGGAAGGGGGAGGAGGGTGACAGGCAATCTCAGCGTTCCTTCCCAGGTTCGTCCCCAAACCTTACCAAAGGTGCAGGGAGATGCTTCCTTCTGGCTGCAGGGCACTTAGCGAGCTGTCTGGTCACTGCCCTCGGCTTTCTGTGCCTCTGCAAGGAGCCAGGCCATGGGTAGGAATCCTTTCCTGCCTTTCAACCCCCCTGCCGTGGCCAGGAGCGTGCAAGGGGAACAGGCAGGCACCAAAGGGCTCCACAGCAGCACTTTACTGGCAAACACACAGCCCAGGGCTGCATCCAGCAGGGGCTTTGAGGGATTAGTCCTGGCCGAGGCAGGGGGTGGGCAGCACAAAGGAAAGAGCCCCTCCTGCGGCGCTGCAGCCCCGAGGGGAATTCAAATGTCCCAGCTTGGGAATTTTCCACGTGAAGCCCCTTGGAAAAGGCGAAGCGCCTTGCGCTGCCAGCGGAAGGGTTCGGTGCCAAGGCGAGAGGCTTCCTAAAAACGGGCTGATCTCGGAGGGGGGGGCGATTTAGGAGCTATTGAGAAACAAGGAAGGACAAACAGCGTTAGGTCATTGCTTCTGCAAACACAGCCAAGGCTGTTCCTCTATAAAAGAGGCCGAAAGCGGCTCCGGAGCCATCACAGACCCGGAGGGGACGGTCTGTGACCAAGGCTGCTCCCACCCCTCCCCGGCACCGGCTCCCTGCTCCACCATGAACCCCGTGCTCTCCACCGTGCTGTCCTTCGGGATAGTGGGTAAGTGTCCCCCGAGAGCAGGTTTTGGGGGAAGGAAGTGAAAGCCACCCCAGGTTTGCCCGGACAGAAGCTGGTTGGGAGCCGCACCATGTGCCGGACCCCGCCAGCTGTGAAGTTAAAGCCCAGAGAAAGCAGCGCTCGCCTCGCCTGCTGTGGAGCTGCCCACGAGTGGGCATGCCAGCGGCTTTCCCCTGGGCCAGCAGCTCCCACGGGGAGGAGGAGGGATGGGCAGCACCCAGCACGGAGGGAGAAGGGGAAAAACCCACCCTCCAGGCGCTGCAGTGCCGGGAGAGCAGCGTGGGCTCAGCCCCGTGGGGAGACACCACGGCAGCCCCTGCCTGCCAAGGCTGAGCTTGTGCTGGGTCAAACCTGAAGGTGGTGACGCTGAAATAGAGCCTGAATAATGACAGACCCCCCTGCATCCCCCTCCTCTCCCCCAGGGCTCTGTCCTGCACTCCAGCTGCGCTTTGCTCTGTGTGTTCTGTGCCAAAATTGCGCTGCGGCGGGGCTGACTCTGCTCCCAGGGGTTCTTTCCCAGCTCTGGCAGACAAGGGACAGGGAGACACGGCAAGGACATTGCTGCTGTCCTGGGGACCTGACCTGGAACGGGAGAGAGGGATCCCCCTCTCGGAATAGGCAGCAGGTCTCTTCTGATCCCCTACAAGGAGTGGTGGGGATTAATGTCCTCTGGTGGGCATTGCTGCCCACGCCTCTGGCATGGGAAAGCCCTCCAGCACCTTTTCTGAGTAGGGGCACACAAGGATGGTCTTGAATGGTCCCTCTTTCCTCCCCTGAAGGAGCCAAGAGGTCACCCCAAAGCTCGGTGACAGTGGCCAGGGCACCCAGGCTCCCGTCACGCTCTCAGTGTCACCAGTGCAGCTGGGCTGGTCCCTCGGGAGAGGGCAGGGCGGTTGCCAGCACTAGATTAAGGTGACCATGGCTTTGTGCAGCCACGACTTGAAAAACGTGAATGATGGCAGAGGAAATTAAGGCTAAGGATTCTCCCTGTGGCCAAACTCAGCACCTCCACTGGGAGGAGAGGAGGCGCCTGCTGGCAGGGATATGGCTCAAAAATCGAGCACAGAGAGGCAATTTCGGAGGTGAAGGAGGAAAGGGAAAGGGCACAGGTCAATCTGAGGTGTTTGAATGGAATGTGCCCCTGGGGCTTTGGAGGGAGAGCACTGTGTGAGCGACCTCTGGGTCTGCACAGCCCTGCTGGGAAGGGGCAGAGCCAAGGGCCAGCACAGCCTGCCCATGGCCTTGAACTGCAAGTTTCCAGCAGTCCTGGCGTTCAGGTTGCTGGAAAGGTGTGAGTCTGTGTCCACCTGAGGGCTTGGCTCTGCTCTGCTCTCCCAGAGCAGCCACTCTGCTGCTTTTGGTGGCTGGGGGATCGTGGAAGGAGCGTGGTGATGCTGTGGCACCTCTGCCACTGAGTGTGGTGGAGGAGGTGAGGAATAAAGAGACAGTCAAATAAAATAGGTCAGCTCATCCAGCTGCCAAGGGGGTGAGAGTGGCTGTGCTGTGCACACAGCCTGGCCAGGTCAGAGCTGCTCTCCCCCTGGGTGATTTGCAAAGGTCCTGGGTCAGGGTCTGCCTTTGCTCTCATTTCTGCAAAGGCTCGAGCTTCATTGCTGTGGAATTGTACGGATTTGTTCTCCTCCTGTGCATGTTGCTTTGGGCTCAGGCTGCTTGGGTCATGATTGTCCAGGGACAGGACTGATCCTCCCACCTGAGCGTTCCTGGTGGTGCACATGCCAGGTGAGACAGAAAGATCCTTCCTGCATGGCTTAGGAGATGTGCAAGGGACATCCTGCCCCTGGCCATCACCCAAGGCTGTGACTGCAGCAACCAGAGACCCTGCACTCACAGAGATGCTGTTTCTCTCCAGTCAATGCCTTTCTAGCTCTCTCAGACTGTTTATTTCTGCCTCTCTCTGCAGCTCTGTGTTTTGCTGCTCCCCCAAAGACCAACATCAAGTGGTGCACAATATCCTCAGCAGAAGAGAACAAATGCAACAGCCTGAGGGACCACATGCAAGAAGACAACTTTGCATTGAGTTGCCTGCAGAAAGCAACGTACCTCGACTGCATAAAAGCCATTTCGGTGAGTGGGCTGCAAATACCTGAGCTGGGACTGGGGATGTTCCTCAGCCTGTTACACCTGGAGCTGGAGTTTCCTTTCAGTCCCTGCTTGTTACCTGGGATCCCCCTGTGGAGAGGGAGTCACCCACCAGGAGGCGGGAGAGACTTGGGAAGCGTTTCTCCTGCTCTTTGCTAATGGATGGAATGTGTTTGGTGTTTAGAATAACGAAGCAGATGCCATTAGCCTGGATGGAGGGCAGGTGTTCGAGGCAGGCCTTGCCCCCTACAAGCTGAAGCCCATTGCTGCTGAGGTCTACGAGCACAGTGAAGGTACAGTTCCCTGCAGGGCTTTGAAGCCAAGCGGTGACGACAAGCTGAGAGTGCAAGGGCCAATCCTTTCCATGCACAGGTCCCACTTTATTTCAGCTGGGAGGTCCAAGATATTGCCCCTGGCTCCCAGAGGGGAAGGGTTGGGGGGGGCAGCTCAGCAAAATATGAATCATCAGCCATGGTCACAGTGTCACTGCAGTGGAAAGGGCAGAGCCAGCACCCTGTTTCTGTCCTTTGCTGCAGTGCAGGTCCCTGATTCTGTGGTGGGATGGAGAGCACCGGGAGCAGAAATCATGGTCCTCCTGAAGCATGACATAACAACTGTGCCAGTCCCAGAGAGTTTCTGCTTTTGGTGGCCTTGTGCTGTGGGGGTAGAACAGGGAGCTAGATGGCCCAGATAAGCTGTGTGCCTTCTGTACAGTCAGCAAGGCAGAAAAAGTGATTGCAGAGGCAACAGCCTGCTGAGATCACTGAGGCAAGACATGCAGGCAACACCCAGGAAAAAAGAAGAGAAGCATAAAAAGTGCTCTGCAGCAATCCCTTCTGACAGGAGTTAGATCCTTGGCTCCCTCCCTGCTCACTCACTGTACCATCCTTCACCTCTCCCATCTTTCTCCTGGGAGCCAAACAGATCCTATTTCCCCCGACCATCCAGAGCTCTTTTAATCTCTGCCCTGGAGTTCAGCCTGCTTGTACACAATGTTCAGGATCAAAGCAGCAGGGCAGAGTCATTCTCAGCATGCTGGCTAAGAGGAACAGATAGTAAGTGGAAGGCTGAGGTCTCTACCGGCCCTAAAACTCAGTCATTGTATCCATACACAGCGTGTGATGGACTGAGTGTAATTTTAAGGGCTGAACACGGAGTTTCAGTCTCACAAGGCTCGCATATATGCCTCAGTGGGCAACGGCATTTGAGAAGAGACTTGCCAGAGGAGCTTTGCCAAAAAGGCTTGCTGAAGCTCCTTCCAAAACTCTGGCACATCTGACGTCTGTCCCGTGCCAAAGCACTTTGGGTGGGGCTGTATTTTCAGCCCACTCGCTGTAAATTGTAATGTGCAGGGTTGGCTCAGGATTGGCAGCATAGCTCAGCCCTGAGGAGATGAGAAACCCACGAGTGCTCAGGCAAATGGCTAATTATTTGAAAGGGCTGCATTTTTCTCCGCTGAAACAGGGGGTTCAGCAGGGTTTGAAAGGTTCCCAAGTCCTGCTTTCTCATTGCTTTATTGCTCTTTCCCTGCAGGCTCCACTACCAGCTACTACGCCGTGGCCGTCGTGAAGAAAGGCACCGACTTCACCATCAATGACCTGAAGGGCAAGAGGTCCTGCCACACGGGCCTGGGCAGGTCTGCTGGCTGGAACATCCCCATTGGGATCCTCACCCACCGGGGAGACATCGAGTGGGATGGCAAAGACTCGGGCTCCATCGAGCAAGGTGGGCTGGCACCCAAGCCAGGGCTGGTGGTGCAGAGAAGATGTCCCCCAATCTCCTGGGGAGGTCCAGAGGTGGCTCACGGGGCACTGACATCCCTTGTGCTTCCCCTCCCACCTTCCTGGCCCTTGGAAAAGTGGATTTCTGCCTAACTGCTGCTCCTTTCTTGCAGCCGTGGCCAATTTTTTCTCTGCCAGCTGTGTCCCTGGGGTCACCACGGAGCCCAAGCTGTACCGCCAGTGCAAGGGCGACTCCAAAACCAAGATGTCCCGCACAGGACCCTATTCGGGATACTCTGGAGCTTTCCAGTGAGTGGAAGTTATTTTTCCTGTGGGGAAATACTCCAGCCTGACATATGCATGTTTGTATGAAACCAGGGAGGGCTGGGCTCTCATCAGGGAGCCTGAGGAGACTGAATCACTTCTCTGCCATTACAGTTTCTTCCCTGGCAGCACAGCTCTTTTTTTTGGGGAGATTAATAATTCTCTATGGCTGCACTTTGTGCCAAAATGAATTTGCTGAAACAGGAGATAGAGAGCCACGATGTCTGGTTTTCTAACTTCTCTTCTGGTCCTCCCCCTCCACAGCTGTCTGAAAGAAGGAAAAGGAGAGGTGGCTTTTGTGAAACACACAACTGTTCAAGGTAAGCCTGCAAGACCTTTTGTTTCTCCTCTTCCTCGTCCAGCCTCTTGCTGCCACTCCATCCACTGTGCAGCTTTCATGTGTATGGTGTTTGTAAACCTGTTTGTATCTATTTGTCTGGTGTTTGTAAACCTGTTTGTGTCCATGGGTATGGTGTTTGTAAACCTGTTGGTGTCCATGGGTATGGTGTTTGTGAACCTGTTGGTGTCCATGTGTATGGTGTTTCTAAACCTGTTTGTGTCCATGTGTATGGATCTGTTTGTATCCATGTGTATGGTTTGTAAACCTGTTTGTATCTATTTGTCTGGTGTTTGTAAACCTGTTTGTGTCCATCTGTGCACGAACCCTCCCAGTGCTGGGTTAGCTGTGGCAGAGGCAGAGATGGTGTCTCTTTCCCAGGTCTTCCCTTTGTCCTGTCACCCCAGTCCCATTGCAACCCTCCTGCAAAGAATTCTTCTCCGAGCTCCAGCAGAAAGAAATTAATGACAGAGCTTTCCAGGTGGGCTTTTTTTGGGTCTGTTTTCATGGTGAGGCAACTCGTGGTTCCTCCCTTCCCGCAGAGAATGCCCCGAATGAGAAGGAGGAGTATGAGCTCCTGTGTCTGGATGGCACCCGCCAGCCCGTGGACAACTACAAGGGCTGTCACTGGGCCAGGGTTCCTGCCCACGCCGTGGTGGCTCGAGATGACAACAAGGTCAATGACATCTGGAACTTCCTCTCCAAAGCACAGGTATCACCGAGCTCTCCTGTGCTTCCCACGGCATCCCCTCTTCTCTCCTTGGCTCTGGCTGCTCTCTCCAGCTTTCCAAGTGTCCTGGTTATGGTCATTTGCTGATTATCTTTCCCTTGTGGCAGGAAAAGTTTGGCGTGGGCACAACCAGCACCTTCCACCTCTTTGGGCCCCCTGGCAAGAAGGACCCAGGGCTCAAAGACCTGCTTTTCAAAGACTCTGCAATAGAGCTGAAGCGGATCCCATCGCTGATGGATGCCCAGCTCTACCTGGGCTTTGACTACTACAGTGCCATCCAGAGCCTTCAGAAAGGTAGGCAGGGCACAAACACCAGAGTCAGGTCAGTGTGGGGAAGTGATGGAATCACCAAATAAGTCTGGGCAAAAGGAACACCCATTTTTTCCGACTCAGATTTATCGCCTGCAAAATATTTCCTGTGAAATCAACGCAGTCTTCACCAACATCACTCACAAAAGGAGCCTGTTGAGTCCAAACCCAAAATAACATCATCACCACACTGGCAAAGAAGGAGAATTTACGCCCTCTCCACGCCAGCTGGTGGCAGAGATTGGGCATGGTGCAAAGTGCTGCTTAGAAAAGCCATTTCTGGATGTGAAATGAAGGGACATCCCGGGGCACCAGGTGCAGGATTGGCCACTGGAGGGAAACTCTGGCCTTTATTTCCATCCAGGCTCAGCAAGCATTGACTGATGGCTTTCTGAGGATCAACCATCCCACAAACCATCCCTGAAACCCACTTACAACTTCAAGTCCTTCACTTCTGTGGAGTGGCGTTTGTGGAAGGAGTTTAAATGGACTTCACATTGCACCAGACCCTGCTATTGAAATGCTGTTGCACAGAAACACAACCAGGTTGTGATTTTCTGGCTCGGTCTGGTCTTCCTCTCGTGGTTGTCTGGGCTGTGAGGAGTTCAGGAATGTGGGATATATCACAGGGAGCAGTACTTTTAACACATGCAGCTTAGTGGCCGTGCTGTTTCAGCTCACAGAGACCTGCCTGAATGGCCTGTGTGGTGCAGAAATTCACCTTTCTGACCCGTGAGTTGGTTTTTGGGCATCCTCCAGCTTAAGCATCACCCTTTCTCTCTTCATGCCAGCTCACTAAAGGGGAACATCTCGCCCTGAGCAAGGTGGTTCTGTGGCTGAGTCCCACACACCCTGCAGGGCTCTGGGCTCACCCTGCTTTCCCCCTGCCTTTGCAGACCGGCTGAGCCCCAGGCGCAGGGGGAACAAGACCCAGTGGTGTGCCGTGGGCAGGGATGAGAAGAAGAAGTGTGACGTGTGGAGCGTCATGAGCAACGGGGAGGTGGAGTGTGTGGTGGCTGAGAACACCAAGGAGTGCATCACCAAGATCATGGTATGGCTTTTACCCCCCTTTCCATCTCGCTGTGAAGTCTCCAGGTGCTCCTTGTGCCACCTGATGTCCCAAAGGCGCTGGCCTGGGGACACAGAGCTCTTCCTTGCCTTGCAGAAAGGTGAAGCAGATGCCATCACCTTGGATGGAGGCTTTGTCTACACTGCTGGCGTGTGTGGCTTGGTGCCCGTGATGGCAGAGAGCTACGAGGGTGAGCTCAGCCCCTCCTGCCCCTCAGGGTCCGGGTGCTGGGGAATGGGCTGCTGCCAAAGCCCTGGCTTTACTCTGGAATCCAGGGAACACATGAGGCAGCTCCGCTCGGTGCTTCTCCTTTCCATGAGGGTGGGAGAGCCCTGGGAGAGCAGGAATGGGTGGGCAGAACACAACAACCCTCAGCTCCCCTCTGTTTTAATCCCATTCACATCCTGTGCCCATCCTTTAGCACTGGCCTCGGCAAACCCAGTGGTTTCAGTTCAGGGGAGCAGCTGGACCCTGTGCTTGGTTCTGTTCATGCCCAAGGTGGCACCCGAAATGCTCACTTCTAGAATGGAGTTCCCCCAGAAATCAGTGAGCTCGATCCTTTTCTTGGGTTTGAGATCTCCTTTATTAAATATCTTCTTCTTTTTCCCCTCCCACAGACAGTCACTGCAGCGACTCAGAAGAAGAACCAGGTAATTGCTGCCAACAGAGGGACAGAAAACAGTTCTGAGGGATATAAGTGGAAAAATATGTGCAGTCATGAGTGGAGAATAAATGGCCAGTCTCCCTCAAGTCACGGTGTCCAATGGAGATATTCAAATTTTGGGTGACCAGTCAGATGGAGAGTCTGGACCTGCAAGGAGATACCAAAGCAAAGCAAACAGTAACAGCAGAGATTTGGGTGGTCACACCACAACAGAACTGGGGCTGTGCCCAGGGAAAGAGGGTCTGCAGCAGTAGGAAATTGTTCTTTCTAGGAATGGGAAGGGGGAGAAGAGGGGAGGGTTCTGTCCTCTGCTAAGGAGAGAATCAGAAATGGGAAGGGGGTAAGAACTCTGGAGGGGATAGGAAATCCTCACGTATGTCTTGCTGCAGCCTTCTTGCATACCCAAATGCCAGAGCTTTGGAGGCTGGGAGAGGGCAGGGGTAACAATTTCCCAAGAGCACAATGGAAGTAGATAAATCACATCTCCAAACACTTCCACTGCCTGGAAGGGGCAGGGACAACAATTTCCCAAGAGCACAATGGAAGTAGGTGCATCACATCTACAAACACTTCCACTGCTGCTGCCTGGAAAAGACTTTACGAGTGCAAAGTATTTCTGCTGTGCTGCTCACAGCTGCCTTTCCCAAGTGCAGCCTCTCCTCAGGGATCATGGCAGGGTCCTTGCTCAGGCCGTAATCCTCCTCTGTTGTCTCTTCTCAAAGCAACCTACTTCGCCGTGGCCGTTGTGAAGAAGTCTGACAAAGACATCACCTGGAACAACCTGCAGGGCAAGAAGTCGTGCCACACGGCCGTGGGGAGGACTGCTGGCTGGAACATCCCCATGGGGCTCATCCACAACAGGACAGGCAACTGCAACTTCGGTGAGTTGAGTTTTTGCATCCTCTCCTTGGAGCCGGGAACGTCCTCACCGAAGGGTTTTCCATCCTTCGTCTGGTCTTCAGTGCTTCTCATTCCTCAAGGATTCCCACCTGGAGGAGGGAAATGGAGGAGACTCTGCTATTTGAGGTTTCTCTGAGCCAGGTTTTACGCTCTTGGTGGCTGCTTCAGAGTAAGAAACAGCACAGGAGCTGCCCTTCCCTTTGCAGGAGGTGTTCCCAAAAAGGGAATAGTGGCTGCCCCATAGAGGGCCTGGTGCTTGTGCAGGGTGTGGGGTGGGGGTAAGGGGTGAAACTCAGCAGGGAGGGGAAGGGCAGAGAACAGGGGGCTGATCTCCCTCCAAGACACTTGGAGGGACTGATCTGACTGCCTGAGAATTCCTGGAGAATTACAGTCCAACCAAAAGAATGTGGGACTGTTATTGACTGAGGCAAAGCAAACCTAATTATCAAACGGAAACCTCCAACCAAAAGAAGACACTGGTGTTTGTAGGGTCTGTTCTCAGCCTCTCCATCCCCCTGCCTGCCTTTCCCACTGTCCCCTCTGCCCCCAGGGCTCTGGCATTGCTGCCAAATGCAACTCTGCTGACCCATAAAGGCTGTGGGGCTTGGGCTGGCTCGGTGTGGGCTGGGAATGGTTTGCAGGAAAAACATTCTTCTTTTGACACCAAGACCGTGCCTACTGCACTCCATCCTTGGGCCCTTCTTCATGATAGAATCAGAGAATCCCAGAGTGGTTTGGGTGGGAAGGGACCTTAAAGCTCACCCAGTGCCACCCCCTGCCATGGGCAGGGACACCTCCCACCAGCCCAGGGTGCTCCAAGCCCCATCCAACCTGGCCTTGGACCCTTCCAGGGATGAGGAGCTCCACAGCTTCCCTGGGCAACAACAATTATCAATAAGAACAAGACACAAGTTCCACAGTGCATGTGATTTGCTGCCCACCAAATCACTGTCCTTCTCCCAGCCTGTTCCCAGCTCCCCAGAGACCAATAACACAAACTCGAGGGTGTTTCACTCGGGGTTGTTAAAACACCACCTCCCTTGCCAGGGCAGGAAAAGTGAATTGTCCCTCTTCCTGCCTTCAGATGAATACTTCAGCCAGGGCTGTGCTCCCGGATCTCCCCCCACCTCCCGCCTCTGCCAGCTCTGCAAGGGCTCTGGGGGTGTCCCCCCAGAGAAGTGTGTTGCCAGCAGCCACGAGCAGTACTACGGATACACCGGGGCTTTACGGTGGGTGCTGGGACCCCTCGGGCTGCCTCGGGTCCCTGGGGCTGATCCCAGAGCTCCTGGGGACATCACAGCTGTAGGACAGTCCATGGGGATGTCAACTCGCTGCCCTCCTCCCTGTCTCCATTGCACCCCTGAAGGGTCAGATGTGTGTGATATTATACATATGCTATGTGTTTTTGTCTTTACTCCCCAAAGAATGATATAAAATCTGATGTGCTGCTGCCTCCAGGCAAACCTGGAGAGACACAAGACCTCCTAAGATGGCAGCAGGGCTCCACTTTTAATATGAATAAGATGCTTAAAGTGTTTCGGATATCTTTAAAATATTTGTGGCAGGGCCGCTAGACCTGGCTGTCCTCAGAGATTCATGGGGCAAAGTGAGACACAAATCTAAATCAAACCTGTGGGAAATGGTCAGGATTGAAGCCCCCACATGGCTGGCCTCTCTTTCTATCCCCCAGGTGTCTGGTGGAGCAGGGAGATGTGGCCTTTATTAAGCATTCCATCGTGGAGGAGAACACTGATGGTACGTGGCTATTGCAGTGCCAGGGCTGCCTTCCCTTCTGCGTTTCCCCTCGGGTGTTGGGGGGCTGATGTTCCCCCGCCACACCAGCTCTCTGACTCCCCAACCCCCTTCTCCTTTAAAGGCAAAAGTAAGGAAAGCTGGGCCAAAGATCTGAAACTGGACCAGTTTGAGCTGCTTTGCACGGACGGGCGACGGGCCAACATCATGGATTACAGGACCTGCCACCTGGCCAAGGTTCCCACCCACGCCGTGATGACACGGCCTGAGAAAGCCAGAGAAGTCCAGGAGATGCTGGAGAGGCAGGAGGTTTGTGGGGCTGAGAGTGCAAGAAACGCTTTGGGAGGGCCTTTGTGCTCTGATTTTCCCCAAAAATCAGCGTAAGGTGGAGGATTTTCCCTTACTGATACGGGGGGACAGCCTTGTCCCTCATCGTGGCCCTTCCTCCATCTCTTCCCAACTGCTCCTTCTCCTCTGCCACCTGAGCAAACACACCTTTAGGGAACAGCTGGATCCCACTGCCACCCTGTACTGGTGTGACATGGGTTTATCCCCCCCTTTAGGGGCTCTGCTCTTGCTGGTGGGTTTCAGAAACTCCCCTGGGCTGCCTGGTCTCTGCCGCAGCCGGGTCAGGCAACTGGGGGTGACATAACTGGGTTAACTGGGTTAACCCCTCTCTGTTTCTCACTGCAAACATTAATATTTGCTCCACCAGCAGGGTGTGAGGAGAGGCCCTTGGGAAATCAGTTCCTTCTGCTGCCAGCTCCTGGCTAAGGCACAGGACCCGCTGGCAGAATCTGCCCATGGGCTCTGCATGTTAAAATGGAGAGGAAAACGTGCCCACCAGGAAGAGATCCCTCCTCTAAGCACAGGGATGGCAAATCCACTCCTAAATTTCGGGAGCCTGGCTTGGGGCTCCTCGGGGTGATGGTGAAGAACCAGGACCAAGAGCTCGGCTTGCACAAGCTGAATCTTGCCAAGCTTCCTACTTCTCTTCATGCCTTTCTTTCAGAGGCTGTTTGGAGCAAAAGGGATCAAGAATAAGGATTTCAACCTGTTTGCATACGAAAGCAAGGACCTTCTGTTTAAAGACTTGACCAAGTGCCTGGTGAAGCTCCGCGATGGAATGACGTACAAGGAGTTCCTGGGAGATCAATACCACGCTTCCCTGGCCAGCCTCAACACCTGCAACCCATCAGGTGACTGGCAGATCCTTCTGGAACTGGCCATTTAATGCCTTTTTAGCAAAAGGAGGACGACTCAACCCCGTGCCAACACCCTTTTCTCAAAGGTCCTCGGGTGAGCTGAGAGCAGACTTAAAACCTGCTGCTCTGGCAGCAACGTGAACAAAAGAGTTTTCCTCACCCTTAGAAAATAGGCCCTTGGAGAACTGGCACCCAGAACCCACCAGTGTGGGCTCAGAGGGATCAGTGTGGTTAATGCCCTTTATTTTGTGGCACACCGTGGATTTCCCATGCGATGGCATTGTTGGCATGACTGGGTGGGTGCTGGTGGACGGGAGGGTTTAAAGGCAGGATCTGAACTTCTCCCTGCCCTTTCCCCTTCCAGATCTTCTCCAGGTGTGCACCTTCCTCGAGGACAAGTAGTGAGGTGGGAAGAATCCTTGCTGGAGGGGGACAAAACCTCAAGCCATGACTCCTCTTGTGCCCTGAGCAGCGAGCACGGACCCACGGGGGACCCTGTGCCCTCCCTGCTTTCTCTGCCCTCCCTCCCGGCTCTGAAGGTGGCTCTGGGAGACTCCACAGTTCTCTGCTGCCATCCCAGCAAACAATAAATTCTCTAATTGAAATGGGCATCCTGAGATTTTTCCCCAGGGTCCTTAAGCCCTTTCCTTCCTCGTGGTCATTGCCACTTCCATCTCTTGCTGCCCAGGAGAGAGATTCCTGTCACCGTTTGCCAGAGTGAAATGGATTAAATACCTGTTGGAACCCAATGAGCAGATGGTTTGTGCTCTCTGTGCTTTGGCTTTGCCCAGGTTATCCCAGTGTGTCCCTGGTGGGGCTGGGAGGAAGGAAGGAGAGTGTTTGTGTCAGGGAAGCTGAAGGCTGGAGGAGGGGAAAAAATAAGACCCCAAACCAAACTAATGCAGTGGTTGTAAGATGGGAGGTGGGAGGAGAAACTGCTCTTGTCTCCTGTCTCAGGCAGGACTCTGAAAACACAAAAATTGTGTTGATGGGGACAGTCCAGGCTTGGGCTTCCCTTCTGGGAAAAGCCCTGGGAGTCTGGGTGGTGTGCTGCTGACCTGAAAACAAACATGTGGGTTTGTTTGGCCTGACTGTGATCAGTGGTGACCATGAAAAGAGGAGACAAACAGGTCTGCTGAGGTTCCTGCTCCACAGGAACAGCCTGGGCTCACCCAGAAGGTCCCAGCCCTGCTGTGTGGGCAGGCACAGAGGAGCTGCTGAGGGCACAGAGGTGCTGAGAGCTTCTGGCTTTGAGGGAATGAGTGTTTTGATGCTTTCTGGATGCATTTGGTACCTGATGGGGGGGAAAGTCAACCAGCCTGACTGGAGAGCCCCTTGGATGACAGAGGTGCAGGGTGTGACAGGAAGGGATGAAATGTCACCTTAATGTGGGATGAAGCACAATGGGGGCTTTTCAACCTGTTCTTCCAAACTAGCAAAGAGGGAGACTCAGTGCCTGGAAGAGGCTGTTTCTGCAGCTCTCTGCAGCTCCAGCCAGCAGTGTTTCCCCAGGAAAAGCTGCCTCACCTCCATTCCATGTCGGGTGTAAGCCCTTGTCCCCTAAGGAGAAGGCATGGCTAAAAGGAACATCACCAGGAGATCACTCCCATGGGAAGGGACCTCTCGAGGTCTCCAGTCCAACCTCCTGCTCGAAGAAAGGGGTCGCCGAGGCTGCCCAGGGTGTGACCTCCAAGGATGGTGACAGACAAGCCCTGGGCAGCCTGTCCTGCTGCCTGGCAGGGAGGGAGGAGGTGCCCTCGGAGCCCCCCTGGTTTCTGGGGGTCCCCACTGCCCCTCAGCCTGCCCCGCTCAGCCTGGCTCTGCTTCCCGGGGCAAACGGGATGGACCTTCTTGGGTGGTGACGAACCCAGGGAACCTGCCAGGCTTGGGAAGGAGTGGCTGGAAAGCTGGGAATGACCCTGGGGGTGCTGCTGACAGCGGCTGGACACGAGCCCAGGTGAGCCCAGGGGTGCCCACGTGAGCCCAGGTGTGTCCAGATGTGCCCAGGTGAGCCATGGGATGCCTAGGTGAGCCCAGGAGTGCCCAGATGTGCCCAGGTGAGCCATGGGATGCCTAGGTGAGCCCAGATGTGCCCACGTGAGCCCAGGAGTGCCCAGATGTGCCCAGGTGTGCCCAGGTGAGCCCAAATGTGCCCAGGAGTGCCCAGGTGTGCCCAGATGTGCCCAGGGGTGCCCAGGTGAGCCACAGGATGCCCAGGTGAGCCATGGGGTGCCCAGGAGTGCCCAGGTGTGCCCAGATGTACCATGGGGTGCCCAGGTGAGTCCAGGTGTGCTCAGGTGATCCAGGGGTTGCCCAGAGGTGCCCAGATGTGTCCAGGTGAGCCATGGTATGCCCAAATGTGCCCAGGTGTGCCAGGTGAGCCCAGAGGGTGCCCAGGTGAGCCAGGGGGTGCCCAGGTGAACCGTGGGGTGCCCAGGAGTGCCCACGTGAGCCAGGGGGTGCCCAGGTGAGCCGAGCGGTGCCCAGGTGAGCCAGGGGGTGCCCAGGTGAGCCCAGGTGTGCCCAGGTGAACGATGGGGTGCCCAGGTGTGTCCAGAGGTGCCCAAATGTGCCCAGGTGAGCCATAGGATGACCAGGTGAGCCATGGGGTGCCCAGGAGTGTCCAGGTGAGCCAAGGTGTGTCCAGGGATGCCCAGGTGTGCCCAGATGTGCCCAAATATGCCCAGGTGTGCCCAGGTGTGCCAGATGAGCCCAGGTGTGCTCAGGTGAGCCCAGGGGTGCCCAGGTGAGTCCAGGTGTGCCCAGATATGCCCAAATGTGCCCAGGTGTGTCCAGGCATGCCCAGCTGTGCCCAGCTGTGCCCAGGGGTGCATGAGGCCCCGGTGGCCCCTGGGCTGTCCCAGCCATGGTGTGTCACAGCCCCAGGGCAGTGCCAGTCCCTGTGCTGGGCACGGCTGAGGCCTCTGGGGTGCCGTGCCCAGTGCTGGGACCCTCAGTCAGGGAGGACATGGAGGGGCTGGAGGGTGTGCAGGGAAGGGAACGGGGCTGGGAAGGGGCTGGAGCAGCAGGAGGGGCTGAGGGAGCTGGGGGGGCTCAGCCTGGAGAAAAGGAGGCTCAGGGGGGACCTTCTGGCCCATCCCATTCCCTCATTCCCCGTTTCTCGGGGTATCCCTGCCCGCCTCCCCCCCCGGAACTCCAACTCCCATGAGCCCCCGCGCCGGAAGCGGAAGCGGAAGTGGCGGAAGTGGCGGGGGAGCCACGTGTGCCGCCATGGCGGGCGGGCTGGAGCCGGCGCTGGCGGCGCTGCGGGGGGAGCTCGGCGGGCCCGCCCTGCTCTCCGTGCTCATCGCGCTCCTCGCCGTCGCCGTCACCTTCCGTGAGTCCCGCCGGGCTCCCCGCTCCCCCCGCCCCACGGCCTGCCGCTGAGGGGGCGCGGGTGCCGCGGGCTCGGGTATCCCCTCGTCCTCCTCATCCTCCTCATCCTCCTCCCCCTCCTCTCCCTCCTTACCCTCCTCGTCCTCGTCCTCGTCCTCGTCCTCGTCCTCGTCCTCGTCCTCCTCCTCCTCCTCCTCCTCCTCTAAATCCTCCTCCTCCTCCCCATCCTCATCCTCCAAATCCTCCTCATCCTCATCTCCCTCACCCTCCTCATCCTCCCCCTCATCCTTCTCTTTCTCCTCCCCCTCACCCTCCTCGTCTTCCTCATCCTCCTCCTCCTCCCCCTCACCCCCCATCCTCCCCTTCACCCTCCTCCTGTGTCCCGCAGTGCTGTGGCGGTTCGTGCAGGGCCGGAGGAGCAGCAGGAAGGCCGTGCTGCTGCTGGGCCTCTGCGACGCGGGGAAGACGCTGCTGTTCGCCCGGGTGAGCGGGGAGCCCGTGGGTGTGAAGAGGGACGGGGACAGGGTTTCGGCTGCCGAGGGGTGCCGAAAGAAACGGTGTTTTGGTTTGAATTAGTCTTAGCAGACGGGTTTTGGGGTGCTTGACCTCATTGAGCTCTGATCTCTGCTCTGTGTCACCAGGGACAGCACCCAGGGAATGGCTGGAGCTGTGTCAGGGCAGGGTTGGGTGGGATCTCAGCAAAAGGTCCTTCCCC
>JAWWEW010000012.1:21122572-21179091 GCA_035583185.1 Anabacerthia variegaticeps | reverse complement strand
GGGTTTGGGTGATGCTCTGGGGCACAGGGTGGGATTGTTGGGGTGTCTGTGCAGGGCCAGGGGTTGAACTGGTGATCCTTGGGGGTCCCTTCCAGCTCAGCATATCCTGCTCCCTTAGGGCTGAAAATGGAAGGAGCCCAGCTGTGGTCAGCTCGGTCCCAGCTGGAGAAACCCCTGCAAAGGAACTGCAGCCCCACTCCTTTCTTTTAGTGGAGACTTGGGAATGAAGCAGATAGTTTTTTCCCCAAATGACCATTTTTAATTAAGAGGGGAGAACAACCCCTGCAGCAAATCGACACCAGATCCCTGAAACCCTTTACCCCTCTGGGGCCATCCCGGTTCCTGGGCACATCAAGGGTGATGCCAGTGATTGCCATCTCTGCTTTCAGTGGCTTTTTAAGGCCCTGAGCCTGGTTTTTGTGAGACCTGCCTGTTCCCCACAGCTGCTGTCGGGCCGGTACCGGGACACCCAGACCTCCATCACCGACAGCTCGGCCACCTACCGGCCCAGCCGTGACAGGGTGAGTGCCCAGCCCGGGCTGCTGCTGCCCCTGCCCCTCTGCTCAACCTGGGGGGTTCCAGGCAATGCTCACAGAGGAAATACTGGGATTTAGGGCAGGTCCTTTTTATCTTTGCTTGCCAAAGAGTGGAGCCATTCTGAGCGAACCCCAAGCCTGGGGAGGTTGGAGCTCCATCGTTTGGTTTGTTTGTCATGGCAGTCGTTTCTGTTTCACCCACGAAAACCTGGAATAAAAAGCTTTCTTGGGCTTCAGCAGAATCTCCAGCTGTGCTTGATGTGGGCTCAGAAGGGATTTTGTGACTTTTAGGTCCTGGGCTGCCACAGGGCTGGTGATTTTTCAGCTTATGGGAATGTCTCTTTCTGGTGCTAGGGGCGCCTGAACTGCTGGGGAATTGTGGAAGTCGGGGCTGTTTGTGTGGCTTCTCTGTGTCAACCTTCACTAAGAGTGGTGATAATAAGGTCAAAACTTGGTAAAGGGAAAGTTCAGGGCTTTGTTTATTTTATTTCTGTGTCTCTTTAAGATTGAGCAGACAAGGATTTGGAGGGGGAGAGGCAGGGGAATGCTGCAAGGCATTTTTTTTTTATAACCATAGACAAGGTTTCCATTAAAATCCAAGGGCAGTGGACAGAAAGGGTCTCCTGGAGTGTTCCCTCCACTCTGGAGAACAAGGAGCCTTATCTGGAGAGCAGTGACGTGGCCCTGGCTCAGCCATTCCTTCTCTTCATGGCTTGGCTTTGGCTGCCAGGCTGTGGGGAGGGAAACATGTGCAGCTTTCAGGGGAAAAAAGGCTCTTGCAAAGGCACTTCTGTGTTATTCCCAGCGGAGTTTGGTGTATTTAGGGAGACTGGCAGCGTGTGAATAACTTGGGCTGTAGGTTTGTGCTCTGTCAGGGGCTTGTGGGACAGTGGTTTTCCCCAGTCTGTGGTCAGAGGTACCCCCAGGTCAGGTGCTGGTAACACCTTCTTGTTCCTGTTCCCAGAGCACTAACGTGACCTTGATCGACCTCCCAGGCCACGAGAGTTTGAGGCTCCAGTTCTTGGAGAGGTTCAAAGCTGCAGCCAGGTATGTGGAGGAGATTGGCACAGGAGGAGGGGCCAGGGCATCTTTGGGAAGGGGATAAACCAAGTGATGGTGCTGGGAATGCTGTGAGATGGGCTGGTGGTGCCCTGAGGGTCAGAGCTCTGCTGTGGGGTAGTGGAAGGTGATTTTTGCTTTCATAAAATCAGTTGAATTCGGAGGGACACACAAGGATCAAGTCCAACTCCTGACCCTGCACAGGACAATCCCAAAAATCCCCCCACGAATTCCTTCCTTTGCTGTGCTTGTAGTGCTCCAGGTGGCAAAGCAGCTGCAGCAGGGAGGGTTGGGATGTGGGATATCCCTGGGGGGCAGAGAGGGGAGGAATTCCTGCCCCATGGGGTGTGTCTCAGCCACCACATTCTGCTGACCCGCTCTTGGGCCAGACAAGATCAGCTATGGGAACAAACACATGAGCCTGGGCTGGAACACTTGGAGGAGATGATTGCAGAGCCTCAGCCCCAGCCCTTGTTCCCCTGTGTCCCCCCAGGGCCATCGTGTTCGTGGTGGACAGCGTGGCCTTCCAGCGGGAGGTGAAGGACGTGGCCGAGTTCCTGTACCAGGTGCTGGTGGACGGCACCGTGCTCCGCAACGCGCCCGCCCTGCTCATCGCCTGCAACAAGCAAGGTGCCCTGGCCTGCCCTGCCACCCAGCCTGCAGCCACAGGGGCTCTGCCACGGGGGAAGGAGCTGGCCTTTTGGCAAAGGGAAGGCTGGAATTTAGGCTTAAACTTGGGCCAGTCAGCGGGAGCGTTTTTAGCACCCCTTGAAAATGCTACAGCTCTTTGGGCTTAAGTAAGACAAGTGCTTTCTGCTGGAGCAGGGCTGTCCCTCGGTCTCCAGGCAGCAGGGAATAAGGTCGGCTCGAGCACAGTGAGCTGTTCCTACACACTCAGCAGCTTCAATGTTAAAACCAGTTGTTTAGCTGCCAAGATTCTGTGTTTGCTCTGGTTTGCAGTAGTAGGAACATCCAGTGTCTGGAAAAGACTCTATTTTCAGATCCCTGCAGTTTTTACAGTGGAAGTGGGGATCCCCCTGGAACAATGTGAAGTTTTTGGGCAGTATCAGGTCTGGTTTTTGTGGCTGTTTTGTGCACTAACTCAGGAGGTGCCTGAGGCCTTTGTGGCTCCACATGCCATGGGTAAAGAGCGCTGTGTGGAGCTCTGTAGTGCCAGGACAGGTGGGAGTGCTGGGGCATCAAACCCTGTCCTCTGCTTGAAGCAACTCCCTGCCCAGCACGAAGGAATTAAAGCCCTGCATTGTGTCAGACTCTTGGGTTGGTCCCAGTCACACCTGTGATCCCAAAGCATCCCTTACCCAGTGCAGGCACCACTGTCCTTGTCCTGGTGCCTGCACAGCAGGAGTTGGCCTTGCTTTAGGTTCTGAGTTCTGACAGAAAACCAAAGAGCTGATTCCCTTTTCTTTTCTCTCTAGATGTCACAATGGCAAAATCAGCCAAACTTATTCAACAGCAGCTGGAGAAAGAGCTGTAAGTATGGGATGGCATCTCAGTCCCTCTGAGCTTCTCCTCTTGTCCTTTCTCTCCGTGCTTGGTGAGATCCCTTGAGCCATGGCTGAGTTCACTTGGCAAAAAGAACAGTGCTTGTCTGGGGGCTTGGCAGTGCAGGGGTTACAGTTGGACTCAGAGACCTTAGAGGGCTTTTCCAAGCTAAAGTGGCTCCGTGGTTCCATAATCCCTTTGGCCAGCAGACGGCAGCAGGGGTCTGTGTGCTGGGGCCAATCCCAGCCTGGAGACCCGACCTTCCTGTTCTCAGGGCAGGAATGGGTTGCCACATGTTCACGTTCTCCAGGGAGATAAGCAGTGCTTGGTTGTGGTGTTGAGCATTTGCCAGTTACCTGGGGGTAGGTGTTGGGTTCCTAGGCAGGTCACAGGTGCCCTGTTGCCACTGTTGTTCCTGCAGGCTGGCAGATTGCTGCCATCCTTCTCCTGGCACTGCCATCCTTGGATGTGGGTGAGCAGAGAACCCAAGGAGGTGCCTGCTCTCTTTATTCCTGAGCTCTGAGTGTGTTCTTTCCCTGTGCCCCTTCAGTTTAGCTCCATTCTGTGCATAAGGAGTGTCTGGGCTTGCCTGAGGGCAGACATTGCCAGGCTGCTCTGGCTCTGGAAGAGGTGCAGGACTCCATCCCTGAGGCTCTGCTGGGCAGCTGGAGCCCTGGAGGAGAGGTTGCTCTTTGCATCTGTGCCTGTTGCAGCCCCTTGGCTTCCCCAGCCTTGCTTTTTGGGATCTGAGGGGCAGTCAGGTCACAGAGACTGCCTCTGTTGGGCTGTCCCATGTCCCTGTGCTGCCTCAGCCTTGGCAGTGAGTGTGGGCAGGGGGATCCATCCTCCCTGTCCCACGTGGCAGACGCTGCAGCAGCCAAAGGGCAGGAGTGCAGGACATTGGGCAGGCCTTGCTTGTGGGAGCAGTGGGGGGCTTGCTCCCCCTCTCAGTGCCCAGATTGGCACACCCAGGCAGTGCCAGGGATCCTGCTGCTCCCTGATCTCACGGGTGCCTCTCCCTTCCCAGCTAACCTGTTGAACTGGCACAGACCCTGAGCACTGTGGGCTGAGTCTTATGTAATAGCTGTGCTCTGTGTGTGCCGTGGGGAAACGGAGCTGAGGGATCATCACCTGACTCGTGCTGCTCTGTGTTACAAAACCTCCCCTCCAGTGCCCTCCTGCCTGTCCTGCTCTCCTGAGTGTCTGCACTTGTGCCTTCCAGTGGTGGCCTCTGGGCCTTCTGTCCTTGGTGTGGCAGAGCTGCATCCCAAACCCCTCAGCAGCCACGGTGAGGTTCCCCTGGTTCCCCAGTGACCCTTTCCCTTCTCTCTCTGCAGCAACACCTTACGGGTGACCCGCTCGGCTGCCCCCACCACTCTGGACACCTCGGGGGGTCCTGCCCAGCTGGGCAAGAAGGGCAAGGACTTTGACTTCTCCCAGCTGCCCATGAAGGTGGAATTCGTGGAGTGCAGTGCTCGGGGCAGCAAGGGAGAGGAGGGAGATGCTGACCTGGAGGGTCTGGAGAAGTGGCTGGCGAAGGTCGCCTGAGCGGAGGAGGGCAGGGCTGGGGGGCAGGACACTTGGGGGCTGGAGGGAAGAACATGGTCTGAAGCACTCAGATCTCATCTTGCTGTAGCAAGAAGGAACTCAAGCTGGAAGGCAGCACTGTGGTGTCTTCCTTTGCTGCTCGCGGGCTTGGGAGCGACGTGACAATTGCTGGGGTGATTTCCTCTGAATGTCCCTTCATGCTGCAATGCTTTCATGCTCTCCCCTCTTCCTTTGTCCTTCTCTGGGCAGCTGACCCTCTGGACTTCTGTTTTCCCTTGAGCTTTAGCCTTTTCCTTTGATAGCTGCCAAGCAGATTAGGAAGGAGTGTGCTGCTGGGTGAGCTTTAGAGATTTGAAGTCTGTGCTTTCCTCTGCCTTGATTTAGCATTGCAACCCCACCTGCCTCTGAGAGCCACTGACCCCTCCTGGCTGGGAGTGCTGCCCCCAGCCTCGCTGTGGGGAGCTGTGCACCTCACCTCTGCCCATGCCCAGGCTCCCTCAGGTGGGCAAGCATCGAGGAGAGTATAAAAAGCTGTTTTCCTCAATGTCTCTTACCTTCCTGTTCTTCCAGACTGGTGCAGCCCCCTTTCTGTGGGGCTGAGAGGGGTGTGGGAAATGCCCAGCCCAGGCTGGCTGCTCTGCCTTAGCCCCTGGGCCCTTAGTTTGGTGATTTCCACTCTTGGTCAGCTCCTGGGAGCTGTTCTTCACCTGAGGGCTGTGTCCTGGCAGCTTTGCACTCTGCTGCTCCTTCAGGCTGTGCTCCCACAGCCATGTGCATGAGTGGCAGAGTTACAGGGGGCTCTTGGCATGAAACTCTGGGGTGGGCAGAATTTTAGAGCCCTGCCTGTGTGCCAGGCACGTGCCCTGCAGTGCCCTGCTGCCTCCTGCTCCAGTGGCTGCAGAAAGGTCTCATTTTTTTGTATAAGGAATCAGCAACTGTGGCCAAGTGAAAGAAAAGGATTTGCTCCCCCATCCTGAGGGAGGTGCTCGAGGAAGAGGGGTAAGAAATGGGAGATGTTCCCAATTGGTGTCTCATTGCACGTTGCAGAGTCTGACTGAGGGGACATTTTTCCTTTATTTTTGTGGCTTCCCATGCTGTTTTAGGGTTGAGGGAATGGCTGGCTCCTGGCAGAGCCTTTTTGTCCATGGCAGACCCCTCTCCTCTCTGCTTTGGTGCTTCCTCCATGGCTCAGCTCCCCTGTTGTGTTCTTTCTCTGGGATTCTCCCTGTTTCCCTGTGTTGGGAAGAGCAGGAACAGCCTCCAGGAAAGCCCTGTGGCTGATTTTTGCCTTTCTAGCCTTGGAAATCCAGTGGCTCTTGCCGTGCAGGAGATGGGGAGGGTTATATTTACCAAGGATGTTACATTCTTCTATTTCCTGCAGCCACACTCCTGTTGGAACATGTTTGTCATGCTTGGAACTCGCTTAGCTGGAGATCCAGGGCTGCCTCCTTCGAAGCTGTGATGCTGAGGTGGTTTGGGGGCAAAAAATTGCTGTTTCTTTGTGTGTTTGTTCTTGGGAAGACACATCTCCTTGAAAAGCAGGGGCCAAGCCCCAGCCCCTGGGGAGGGGGCATGGAGAGGTGCCACGAGGCCACAGCTGGGTTTAAGTTATTCTTTTTAAAAGGATTCCTGAAATAAATGTTTGTTTTTTTTTTTTTTTTTTTTTTTTCTTTTTTCTTAAATGTTTGTTCTCAAGTCTTGCTTTAGTCTTTGGCCCTTCCCACTGGTGTCAGATCCACGTGGCTGGGGATCAGCCTCCCTGCTCAGGACCCTGCCAGGTCTGTGTTGTCAATAAACCTCCTTTCCTGCACACACAGTGCTTTGGGCTTGGGGTTTTTTTTGGAGGGGGATGTTCATGCCTTAGTGTGAGTGTGAGAGAATTGAGAATCACAAACAGCAAAAAGCAACCAAAAAACTTTAAGAAAAGGCACTTTGCTGACACACAGAGGCAGAGCTCTCTGTGTGCTTTGGGCCTCACTCCATGACCTGTCTGGTAAATATTTGGGGCTGTTTCTCCCCAGTGCCTCAGGGGAAAAAGGCAGAACTGTGAAGTCTGAATGTTGTTTTCTTGGTTTTTTGGCTTTTTTTTTTGTTTGGAGTTTTTGCTGTTCGGTTTTGTCTGTCGGTTTGTTTGATCCCAGTCAGCTTTGTGCTTTGTTCTTTGCTCTTGTGCCCTTGTTCCCAGGCTGTGGTGTTGTGCTGGCTGGGCATGCTGCTCCTTGGGCTGCAGCTTGGCAGTGCTGGGCTGGCTTTGGCAGGACAGTGGGATGGGATAAACTCAGTGCCTTCTGCTCCAGCTGCTGACCCAGAGCCAGGCACCTGCTGCAGTCACACATCTGCAGGGACTGAGGCTCTCACTGGGCTTTAAAGCTCTTCTGCTCACTCTGTTTTGCTGTGGGTTGTGCTCCAGATTGTCCCCCTGGAAAAGGCAGACATTTTTGGAGGAGATCCATGAGCACAGTGAGATCTGGGATAGCAGAAATGACTCAAAAGTGAAGGAGAGGTTACTGAAAGGCAAAGAAAAGCAGAAATAATAATGCCTGGACATAACATCGTGGGGTTGTGGTTTCCAAGGGTGTTTAGGGAAAATCTGACAGGTGGAGGGGGAACGAGAATAGCATGGACAGACCTCAATTTCACAGATTTGCTGATCCAGAGCAAATCCACCTCTCCTTTCCCTTGACTCCCTCTGTGAGCACAGACACAGCAGAGCCAAGAGCACAGGGGAAAGAAAGAACAATGCCCACCCAGCAGTGGGAAAGGATGGAGGCTGAATGAGTTACCCAAGGAAATCCCTGAAGGAAAGCCCAAAGCCCATCGTGCCCTGCCCAGAGCCCTCTGCATTGAACAATTTCTGTGATTTAAAAATAGGTCACTGCTTGACACAAGGAGCTGGAATTGTTAGGCCACAGGTTAAGGTTTGTCTGAACTGTGCTGTGTCACTCAGAGATGGATCAGAGGGGAACCTGGAGCTGACCCTGATCATTAATAATAGGGTTTCTTTGTTCATGGCTCCTCTTGAGCCATCAGCTTGAGCAACCAAGTATCAGGATTGATCTGTACCAAATGGGGGAGAGCCTCAGGTCAAAAATTGCTGCTTGCAGCCCTGTTCCTCTGTCCCTCTCCATCCTGCCTGCAGTCCCCTACCCACTGATCTCACCTGCCACCCTCTGACCCCCCTTCTCCAGCCCCCTCCTCACAGACCTTACCTTCACATGCCTGTGCTGTGCCTACAGCCCACCATACCCTGCCTGCAGCTCCCTGCAGCCCCCTGCTCCCCCCAACCCACTGAGGGGAGCTCAGTTGGGTGGACCATGGTGTTGGTGACACCAAGATCACGGGTTTGATCCCTGGATGGGCCATTCCCTTCAGGGTTGGGCTCCATGATCCCTGGGGGTCCCTTCCATCTCATAATGTTCTGTGATTCAGCACAGCACCCCCCCTGCCTTACCTGGCTGCTGGGGACAGCTCTGGGAGGTGGGGGGAGACCAGGGAGGCACCCCAGTTGGAAAAGTGACCTTTATTTAAAAAATAAAAAGAGCAACAAACCCCAAAGGTTCTGCAAGAAACCCCTTGTGATAACTTGTCGCCACACGCGTGCGGTGTCCCCGCTGACCTCTGTGAGGGGTGGGGGACACCGGGCAGCCCCTCGGGGCTGGCAGCCACGTCCCTGCTCCTGTCCCAGCTCCTGTCCCAGCTCCTGTCCCAGCTGGGCAGGCACTGCCTGGCTGGAAATGTCCCACTGGAGCAGGGACCATCGCCCACCCACAGCAGGCGCTTCTCTGGGTCCCCGAGTTCCAGCCCCATCTACCTCCTGGTGCAGCTGCTGGGGGGCTGCCCCCTCCCCAAGGGGACAGGCAAGCTGGAGAGCCTGGGAGAGGGCACTGCCAGGATGGGGCTGGCACGGAGCATCCCTCTGGTGCCCTGGGCTGCAGGAGAGGACTTAGAGCTGCCGAGGTGACATCGCTCCAGAAGGAGGTGGAACAAACCCAAACAAGACAAAGGACTGGCAGTGGGTGGTGGGGTGTGGAGTCAGTCCTTGGGGGGCTACACCAGCCCCGCTGCCTTCTCCTGCACGTTGTACTCCTTGCTCCTCTTCACCTTCCAGCTGATGAGGGCGAGCAGGACGGTGCCCACCACCTTGTAGCCCACCTGCAGCCCCAGGTATCTGTCGGGAGAAGGGCACGGGAGATGCCACGAGTGGAGGTGGCACCTCCAGCTGGCCCCAGGCTGAGCTGGGGAGCATCCCCGTGGCCATGCCTGCCGTGGGGGGACAGGGCAGAGGTGTCAGGGGTACCTGTTTCGGAGGACATCGTTGTTGTAGTAGGCGCAGAAGCGGCGCTGGGTGCACTGGTGCTGCCGCCAGTAGATGCAGGAGGAGTCGATGAGAGCTCCGAACATGGCTGGGGCCGGCAGCCAGGCTTGGGACAAGAGAGCAGGGGGTCAGGCTGCTGTCCCCGAGGGGGTTCAACACCCCCTGGGGCTCCAGCAAACCTGCTGCTCCCCTCAGGCTCGTTAGGAGATGGACACTCACCCAGCAGCCTCATTAGTAAGAACTGGACGCCGATGGCGAATGACTTCTCATCCTGGTTCACCACCCTGCGGGGGAGAAGCCAAGGCAGGTCAGAGCTGATGGTGCCAGCTCTGGGTTTAGTCAGGACTTGGGCTGGTTGCACATTTATGACTTCCCACTGGTCCCAACAGGGAACCATCACATCACACCCCCCACATGTTCCCCCACGCTCACCGTAACACCATCATGTAGAGGGGGTTGTGGGACAGGCAGGCGACCAGGGCAGCGAAGGAGATGAGGAATATGGCAGGGAGGAGCATGTGGGAGCATCTGAGTGGACAGGAGCCTGTCTTGGCCGAGGACAGCGTGTTCCCAGCAGAGATCAGGGAACAGTTCCTGTAGGTCTGTTGGAAACGTTTGGAACAGAACAGACGTAAGACTCCCAAAGCCAAGGGCAGGGTTTTTAGTGACCTTCGGACCACAACCCTTTGCAGGACCCCCACAAGAGCATCAGCTCCAATTTCAAGGCATGGCCACGGCATCCCGCAAGGGGATGTGCCACCATCCCTGTCCCTCCAAGGAGACTCCCAGGAATTCTCCACGGCACCTCCCCAGGACTCCAGCTCCCTGGCAGCCCTCCCAACACACCGTGTGGAAAAGGTGCCACCCCCTCGTTGCCTTGGTGGGGTTCCTGCAGCATCACTCCCCCTGGCTTTCACTCACCACCTCCTTGGGGTTGGATAAGTTGGTGGTGCTGTGGGTGCAGCCAGCGAAGCAGGGCGAGATGTACTCCACCTTGTTGTCCCCACACACCGGGTGGAAGATCTGCTCCGAGCAGTGGCACCCACTGGGCGCCTTAACCTGCTGCTGGGAACTCAGGGTGCTGCCAAAAAAGGAGGAGGAGGAGGGGAAAACAGGGGAAAAATTAAGAAATGGGACAGAAGGAAGGAAAAAATCAACCCAATCCCTCGTACTAGTTGACCTGTTTCCCTGTTCCTGTTTGGAGTGGGACATTGCCAGCAGCAGCCTGGCCTCCTGCCAGCCCCTGATCCCTGCAGGTACCTCTGCAAGCGTTCAGGGAATGTCACAGGAATTATGTTATGTCTGCAAACAAGTGCTCACACACTTCTGGGTTTTTCCCCCCCCTCCCCAGCTGAAAACTCCTGGGCCAAATGGCTGGAGAAATGGGGCTGGGCTCCATCCAGGGCTGCACAGCCCGCTGTGAGAGCAGCCCCAGCTGGGAACACCACACAGACACAAACTGGGAGCGGGCACATTCCCAAACAGGCCTGATGACAGCGTGGAAGTGGGGAGGACAAACCCAGGGATGTGTCCTGCCCTCCCTCCCCACCTGAGGGACCGAGGGGCACAGCCTGAACCCTGCGGGAATGTGGCCCCAGGGAGCTGCCCCTGGGCAGGATGGGATGGGGCTGCTCCGTTCCTGCAGGAAAATGGCACTGGGAGCCTCTTCCTTGCTGGCATTCCCACTGGGACATGAGCACAACGCGTGTCACACCAAGCCTTGGTGTATCTAAATTGGTATCTAAATGTCATTTTTATCTTAAAGTCGTGGTAAGGGTCAAAAATACCCCCAGAGGTGAGGAGAAAGGTGGTGTCCAGCTGGAACACAGGGAGCATGTGAGGTGATGTGGACACAGGCACTAATATTACTGATTTCCCCCTAAAAATCCAGAGTGAAAAACACATCCTGCTTGTCTGGCACAAAAAATCGGGGATAAGTGACCTCCTGAGCTCTCTCAGTGCTGTGAAACGCTTGGATCTCCTCCAGGCAGTGGGACCAAGGAGCGTGGTGGTGTCTGCTGCCTCCTCACTTGCATCCCTCCCCATGGATGAGGAGGACAAGAGCTGGAGCGAGGAGGACCGGGAGCAGCCCGAGGAGCTGCGTTACCTGGGCGGGTGGATGCCCTCGATGCGCCCCGTGGAGCAGCCCATGAAGAAGATGGGGAGGCAGATGAGGATGGAGAAGACGAGCACGACCACGGCGAAGCGGGGGATGGCCCGCAGGGAGAAGGCAAAGCGCTTCATGATGACCCCTCCCAGGAGCATCCCCAGCGCTGCCGCCGGCAGGTTCACGGCTCCTGCAGGGAAAGGGAGCCGTCAGGGGGTCCTGCCTGCCCAGCACCTCTCCGTGGGCAGGGGGTGCCTGCGTGGACCTCGTGGGAGCCGGGAGAACCCACAGACCCACCCCGTTATCCAACTGGGAAACCTCAGGCCAGGGAAGTCACCAGCCCCCCCAAGGTGAACCTCAGGTCTCATTCCAAAATGAGTTTCCAGTGACTTCTCCTGCAGGAATTGAGAAATCCCGGGGGATGCAGGAGGGTGGCTCGGTGCTGACGGGCGGCTTTTCCCTCCATCCCTGCTCACCTATGAGGAAGTTGGCGTGGGAGGAGGAGACCCCATACTGCTTCTCCAGGAATTTGTTGAGGAAGGTGGCCAGCCCCGCAATGACCGAGGAGAAGCTGCACTGAGCCAGCACCAGGAGGATGAAGAGCGGGTTGAGCAGCAGCCTGAGGAAGATCTTCGGGAATCCTGCAGGGAAACGGCAAGAAGGATGTCTTTTAGCCGTGCGGTCCTCACGCCAGCGACTTGTACTGGGAACAAACCCCCCCCGAGGCTGTTCCCAGCGAGGATGTCGGTGGGATGATGATGACGGGCTACTGGGGCCGTCTGTGGCCGTGGGAGAGGGAGGGAGACACCCTGATGTTCCCCACAGCTGGCAGGACCACGCATGAACACAGTGTTTTCCTGGTGGCACATCGTGTCCCCCGGCCCTGTCAGCAGGGGCAGACAGACTCCAGGCTCCTGGGGACCAGCTCTGTTTATGTGGTCTCTAATGAGCTTTACTAATTAGCAGGGAGTGCTGCGGAGCGCCAGCATCATCCATCAAAGAATGCAGTGAGCTGGAGAAGAGGGAGCTGGCGGCTCCGGGATGTGACTGGTGGGTGGAGAGGGAAGGAGGAGAGGGGCTTTATCTGGGGAGAAATCAGCACGGAGCTAAAAGGGGTCATTAATCTGGTCCCTCAGCAGTGACATCCCCCTCAAGCCCATTTTGGCTACCCACAGAGCAGTGCCAGCTGCAGTGGGGTGACCCTGAAGGGGGGCACTGGTGGCACCAGCAGCCCTGTGCCCGCTCCTGGAGCTGGGCTGAAAGCACAGCACACTCATCCCATCTGGAGCTCCTCAAACCAGCCCTCAGACACAGCTCAGCCCCCGCTGACCTCAGCACTGCCCAGAACAAGAGGGAGGCTGTGCCAGCCTGCCCTTAGGAGGGGCGAGCTGCAGCCCTCGAGGGGCCAGAGCTGGCCCTGGCATCTCCACACAGCGTGCTGGGCACACTCAGAGGCTCCCAACAAGCCTCCTCGCCTTGAAATCCCCCTCGTGGTGGTGCCCACCCACCCGGCACTGCCCAGCATCCCTGCCCGCCCCGCCTGGGTGTGCCAGCCCTTTACTTTTGATGAACTCCAGCAGGGAGGTCTCTTCGGCCGCCCCCGTCTCCATCTTCCTGAGCATTCCAGCCTCCGCATTCCGGTCCTGGGCAAGGGGGACAGGAGCAGGCTGTGGTGACAAGGGACCACCCGTGGGTGGCTGGCACCATCCTGGAGCACAGCGAGGCTCAGGAGGGGCAGGGTCTGCCCCAGGTGCCTTTGAACCCCAACCAAGCCTGACAATGACAGCAAAGCCCCATCCAACCTGCCCTTGAGCACCTCTCCAGGCTGGGAGAGCTGGGGATGTTCACCTGGAGAAGAGAGACCTCCAGGGACACCTGAGAGCCCCTTCCAATGCCTGAAGGGGCTCCAGGAGAGCTGCAGAGGGACTTGGGACAAGGAGTGGAGGGACAGGACAAGGGGGAATGGCTTCCCACTGTCAGAGGGCAGGGTTGGATGGGATATTGGGAAGGAATTGTTCCCTGGGAGGGTGGGCAGACCCTGGCACAGGTTGAATCCCAGAGAAGCTGTGGCTGCCCCATCCCTGGAAGTGTCCAAGGCCAGGTTGGACGGGGCTTGGAGCAACCTGGGCTGGTGGAAGGTGTCCCTGCCCACGGCAGGGGGTGGCACTGGATGGTCTTTAAGGTCCTTTCCAACCCAAACCGGTCTGTGATTCTGTGACTAAAGGGGTGAATTAACTCAAACATCACTGCAGCCCCCAGCAGGGTGGCAAGACAACAGCCTTTCCTGCTTTGAGAGGCTTGAAGGAGTTAGGAAGCTTTCCTCTTCTGAACCCTGACAGGAGACCTCTCTTTTTACTCTGCAAAAAGTCTGAAAATGAAAGTTGGAGTCAGCTCAGCTCAAGTCTGGGGAGTCCTTCAGCCATAACCATGAAATATTTTGGGCTTGATTTTGAGCTTTAAAGAATGGATGATGAAACCATTTCAAAGCACGAGTATTTTTGTGACAAACCCAGTGGGGCTTGGCTTTGAAAACAGCTCTTAAAGTTTGTTTTAATGGGAAAGGGTGGCTGGGGCTCCCTTCCTCCCTCCCACCCCTCTCCTCTGGGCACAGCTATTCCCTCCCTGAGTGCTTCCCTGCCTCCAGGATGCTCCAGCCTCTGGAGATGAGGTCTCACCTCTCCTTTCAGCATGTACCGAGGGAAGAAGAAGTAAGGGATGGAGGTGAGCACCAAGCAGCCTGAGGAGATCAGCAGCCCCAGCCACCAGGCTCCGATCCACCGCTGGTCCATGGGCGTCAGGCTCAGCGTGGCTGCAAGACAAAGGGACACACTGTAAGAGCTCCAGGGGTAAAAGGGACAAATGTCCCTGAAAACTGGACTGGTGGAGCAGGAAGGGTCCCTGTGGGCACACACCGAGGGTCTCTCTACTGGCATGGAAGAGCAAATGGATGGAGGTGGAAGTCCCCAACAGCGCTGGCAGCAAAACCCATCCTGGTTGTGTTTTTCATTCCCTGCCCTGCCACTCCTGCCAACTGTGCCGTGCCTCCCAGGTGGCTGCAGGAGGGGTTTAGGCAGCATGGAATCCCACTGATGGCACAGGTTCAACTTCCCCCCCAGGACCCAGCCAGTCAGGCAGCGATTAAAGGGTCCAGCTCCATCCTCCTCCTCCTCCTCCTGGAGAATACGGTGCCTTTGGACCACGCTGCCAGCCAGGGGTGCCGAGCCAAGACCAGGACCAGGAAAAGGCACAGCCACTTTCCTGGAAACCATTGCTGTCCCATTGTTCCAGGCTGGGTGGCTCGGTGCTTGCCCAGAGCAAGGGAAGGCCCCGTGCTGGCAGACGAGCCCTGCTTAATGAGCCCCATTTCCGAGTGGACGAAACCCTGGGCGCCTTCTCCGGAAAAAGGAGGAGAAGGTGAGAGCTGCTCCGTCTCCAGTGCAGACATCCTTTGGCTGGGCCAAGAGATGCCCATGGCAGCTTTGACAGATGGCTTGGCTTTGCTTGGGGACCACAGCTCCCCAGGGCTGGGATGTGGTGGCTGGGGAGGAACCAGCTCCGAGTGGGAGCCCCGTGCCAGGGTGTGGCAGGAGAGGAGCCCACACCCCACTGAAACAATTGTCCCCCTTCTCCAAACAGGAGCACTCCACTCTGGAGCTCGGACGTCACCGTGGGGAGACCAGGCAGGGGCTGCTAAATCCGTCTGCCGCCACGGGGAGAGGGCCAAGGCTTTGGGGAGCTTCCTGCCCAGGTTCATTTATTATTCTTATCAGACACGGCACAAAAATGTCAGACAGGCTCTGATCTGACAGAGGAAACACAGGAAAAGCCCCATTAATGATGGAGCTGGGGACAATTCCTCAGTGATTAAGTTACCAGAAATAATAAGCACACGCCGCTGATAAAGGAAATTATCCCTGCGGTGGCGTCGGCTTGGTCCCTCTCTCTGCAGGTGCTGGGAGGGGTGCTGGGCAGGAGGATCTGTAGGCTCAACCCTGCCATGCATCCATAGGGCAACCCTTTGGCTGTTTTCTCCATCCCTGGATGCTTCAGATGTCCCTGCTCCTCTCCACCGCTGTGCTGGGGCTGTGCTACCTCATCAGTGTGGTGGGCAGAGCCCAGCCACGACCACCAGTGCAGCACCAGCAGCTGGGGCATGTCCCTACCACGGGGCTCTGCTTCAGTGGTGGCTTCAAGACCACTTGTATCCTCCATGGCATGACAGAGTGGAGGAATATGGTCTTTCCAGGGCAGGGCGCTTTATGGGTCACAGGACTGGGTGGCTTCTGCCACATTCCAACTCAGAGGGACCCTCTGGCTCACAGGAGGTTTTTAGGGCCATCACTAAGTGAGAAATAGTTACCGGTGTCAACCCTGCCGATGTCCACGAAGAGCCGCAGCACCACGGAGCCCAGCAGGTACCCAAACGCTGGCCCAAACACGGCGATGGCAAAGAGGATGGCTGGGGAAGGGAGCAGAGAGAGCCAGGGTGAGCAGGGAACAGTGCAGGTATTGCTTCTGCCTTGCCAGGCGAGGCAGGAAGGGTGTTACAACATGCAGAGGGGAGAAACAACCCTTGATGGGGCGGTCGGTGATGAGAAGGTGCCCACTGCTCAGCCCCTGAGCGTGGTGTTGATCGAACAGGAACAGGAGGGGAAAGGCAGCTCCTGCAGAAAGCTGCACTCAAAACTTTACTGGGGCACTAAAAGTTGGCAGCTACACCATGAACAGCCATGACCCACCGGGGGAACCCCTGGGAGCAGCAGGACAGTGACATCCTGGGCTCCCCCAGGTGATGGAGACCTTCAGCTCCTACAGGAGACCAGGCAGACAAACCCATCCCAGCCCTCAAATACAAGCAAAAAACGTTTGGTGTAAACAGCAGGGGAAGTGAAAGATTCTGACAGCAAAAAGGCCAGCAAGACCACCTTGGGTCCAGCTGAACCATCCTGTTCCAAAACAGATGACCTGCACCGAACTTGGATCTTGGAATGAAAATGTCCCAGTTCCCTCCTCTTATAAAACACCTTGCACCACATTCTTAAGCTGTTTAAAAGGAGACACTGTCTTGGGCTGCACTGACCACAGAATGAAACCAGACTCGAGGTGACAGTGCTTATGCTGTACTGGGGTAACTGGGATCCCCAGCAGCCATCCACCAGCACAGACATTCCCACAGCCTTGAAGTGACCACCCAGATTACAAAACAACATGCCTGTCCCATTTTCCTTCATCTTCAGTCCCCTTTCCTTCATTTTCCTTGCGGGTCTGGGAATTCAAAGGGCACTCAGAGGTTGTGGGAACAGTGACCCCTCACCACAGGGGGAAGACAAGGATGCTCAGGGCTTGGAGGAACCTGCTCTAGTGGGAGGTGTTCCTGCTCATGGCACAGGGTTGGAACTAGATGGGCTTTAAGGTCTCTTCCAACTCAAAGCATCCTGGAATTCTATGATTGTGTCCCTGTGAGCTGAGAGAAGTGAGCACTACCCACTCGTGAGACTCTGCAGAGCTTTTTGGTGGTGCCACAGACTTTTCCAGCAGAATTCTGGAGCAAAGCACGCCTGGGTGGATCTGGAGACCCTGCCAAGCACTCCAGTGCTTGTCCAAAGCCCGTCCTTGGGAGTTGAGTTCCAAAGGCTTTCCTTCTCCTCTGGTCCTTACCTTATTTTGGAACATCCGCTCTCGACTCCTAAATCACTCTGACACCTTTGGCTGCTCCAAAGACATTGTTTGGCACCAGGGCTTTAAAATAACTCATGGATCGAGCTCAGAGCTCACGTAGGCAGGACAGCAGTGGATGGGGTTTGACATTCACAGCAGATAAAACCAGGACCTATCTCTTTGCAATCAAGAATTCCTCCTGAGCCTGGGAGCCCACACCAGGCAGGGACGGTTCCAGGGCAGAAGTGTCGGGTTTGGACCCTTGGTGCAAAGCCTGTGTTAACTGGCTCTTGCAGGCTGTCACATCTCTGGTCAAACCATGACCAATCAGTGCTCAGTAAGAGCAGGAGGTGGTCTCTGAGGAGGTCTCATTGCAACTCTTCTCCCCCGTGGATGGCACAAAATTTCACAGATGGAAGGGAGAAGTCCCAGCTCATCCAGCTCATCTACCTGCCTGGATTTTTTGGCTTCCTATCACCCACAGCATAAACATCCCTCTGCAGAGAACAGCTGACTGTCAAGGGGACAGACAGTCTGGCTTTTTGACCAGGGAGGGTTTTCTCTGAGTCCCACTGGCTGCTCAGTCCACGGGTTCCTTCCCACATAAATACCTTGTTATCTCACCTTTGCATCTCATCTCTGAGGTCTCAGGAGACCAAACCATACAGAGCAATGGTCCTACTTACCAACATAGAGAGGGGAATTATTGGCTTCTGCGAAGTCGTCCACGTAGGATATCCCAAAGGGCTGGATGGGGACGGTCCCGATGCCGGCCAGCAGCTGGGCGATGACCATCATGGCCCATATGCTGCTGGCCTCCTTCTGGGGGTCCTGCGTGGCATTTGGGCACACAAACTTGTTCTCTGCATGGCAGAGCTCGGTCTGCCCCTGGCTTTTGTTACCTGAAAGGGAGTAAAAGGAGTGTCACAACACTGGGCACAGCCCCTGCCTCCTCCCACGCTACATCCCAAAGCAGCAGGAACCTCCTAAATTGCTGAATAGGCAGAAAGTGCTGGATTTGGGATGGAGTGCTCCTTTTATTTCGCAGTTCTTGTCCCCTTGCCCTTCCTTTGGGGTATTACACTGAGCGTGTCCTGGCATGGATCAGAAAATCACAAAGCCTCTGAGCAAGGTACTCCAGAGCCTTTGAGCCCTCTCAGAAGGTGGACCAGTGTCCCACAAAAAGCCAGGAGTGAAGCGATTTGCCCACAGTCACAAAGGGCACCAGCGGCAGGACCAGCATCTCCTGCACCCCAGAGCTTCTCCCTCAAAGCTGCTGTCCCATCAGCAGCACTCACTGCTCTGCAAGGCCACTCACAGCTGAGTGACATGCCAGCATTAATAACAAGTGCCATCACCAGGCAGAGCTGCAGCTTTGAAGGACCTTTTGATGCCACAGAAAGCAAACCTGGTCCAGGGTGCTCAGGACAGGCTGGAGGGACACACAGCACCCATGCAGAAAGCAGGGACATGGTGTGCTGAGAGACCTGAAGAGAGATGGGTGGGCATGGCCAGGAGAGAAACAGATTTAAAATAGCACATGAATCTGGTGAAACAGTTCATTCTGGAGTGTGTTTAATAAAGGCACATGGAAGGACATGCTCTCTCACTGAGCTGGGGGTGTTCACCTGGAGAAGAGAGGGGTCCAGGGAGGGCTCAGAGACCCCTCCAGTGCCTGAAGGGGCTCCAAGAGAGATGGAGAGGGACTTTGGACAAGGGCCTGGAAGGATCACAAACCTGTGGGCTTCAGACTGGGTGGGATTAGATGGGATATTGGGAAGGAGTTCTTCCCTGGGAGGGTGGGCAGGCCCTGGCACAGGTTGAATCCCAGAGAAGCTGTGGCTGCCCCATCCCTGGAAGGGTCCAAGGCCAGGTTGGACTGGGCTTGGAAAAAGATAGTGGAAGGTGTCCCTGCCCATGACAGGGGGTGGAACTGGATGATCTTTAAGCTCCCTTCCAACCCAAACCATTCCACGATTTTATGACCACATCACATCTGGAACAACATACCTGAAAGATGCCAAAAGGACCCCACACGCAATTACTGCGTTCAGAAGGGGGTTTCAAAGATATAACCAAGTCAGGCTTAATCACCAAACGTCACCCTCAAGTCTCTCCCCCCAAACGCCGCGCGTGGAGCGGATCCCTCCCCTCTCTTTGTGCAGCCACACACCCAGCCCGGAGCACCCAGGGGTGGGTGTGTTGGCACAACCCATGGCTCTTACCGGTGCTGAGCGTGGTGTACTCGTAGGGCTCGGCGAGGAAGTGGGGCAGGGTGATGAGGAAGGCTCCCAGCGCCAGCAGGAGTCCCCCGACCCCGATCACCCGTGGGCGGTGCACGCGGCTGCCGAAGTAGCTGACGAAGATGATGAGGACCACGTTGCCGATCTGGGAAGGTCAGAAGATATCATAGAGGGTTAAGCCCCCGTGGCTGTGTCCGTCCCAAAGGGCAGGAGTGGGGCAGCCCCTCGCCCTGGGTGTCCCCAGCCGGGCGGTGCTCCCTTGTCACCCAAAGCCAGCGGGGCACCTCGGGGTCATGAACGTGTCATGAACAACTTCACGGCCTCCCCGGGATCTGGATGGGGATTTGTTCGGCACCCACAGCTCTCCCCCACCCCTCAGGGATCACAGAATCATTGAAGCTGGAAAAGCCTTCTAAGGCCATCAAGTCCAGTCATTCCCAGCGCTGCCAAGGCCACCACTGACCCCACGTCCCCACTTGCCACATCCACACGGCTTTGAAATCCTACCAGGGATGGGGACTCCAGGACTGCCCTTGGCAGCTGTGCCAGGGCTGGACAACCCTTTCAATGAAGAAGTTTTCCCTGATGTACAAACTAAACCTCCCCTGGCACAACTTGGGGCTGTTTCCTCCTGTCCTGCCACTTGTGACCTGCGAGACGTGTCACACAGACTAACAACTCCCCCAAAACACAGCAAGGAAGGAACATGTTGCCTCCATTCCTGTGACTCAGACACAAGCCCAGCTACAAGGTCTAGCTCCTTGTAAATATTTGTGACTCTGGACTTTTCCAGCTGCAGATAGGATCAGTTGAAAAGCCATGAAACCACTCAGCTCACTCAGAAGAGTGAACCCCACAAAGTTACCATTCCATGGGCTCTGGCAGCCTGGGACAAGTTAACATTACTTTAACTTTGGCATGTTGAAGCGGTGCCTGCTCCTTGCAGGGGGTTGGCTTAGATGGCCTTTAAAGGTCCTTTCCATCCTGAAAGATTCTGTCATTCTATGTATGGCTAAGAAAAACTTACATTTATGTTTACATGGGCTTCCTTGTTTGTCTCTCCGTGGTTTTTGTTCTTGGAATTACTGCAGGCACCAACGTAACAAGACTGTTGTCCTGGACAGGCAGGGAAGCTCACACAGTCTCAGTGGGCTCTAACGCAGTCTTTTTAACCCCAAATGTAGGTGGCTGGTTGAGGTAAGACCTGGCCATACACATTGCCAAGGACCTGGGAGGATTCCCAGTGCCCAGCTTCTTGACAGAGCCTCCCATGGCTCAGCACGGAGCTCACCAGCACGGGGAGCTGTCACCAAGCACTTGGTCTGTGCCAGCAAAATAAAGTCTCTGTCAGCAGGTCTTTTCCTAGTTGGCCTTGAAGAGCTACCAGGAAGGATATGATTCCTGACAATCTGAACATGAAAACTTATTCCTGAAGAGTCAATTAGACAATGTTTGTGAGGAAATCCTCGGCCAGCTCAGCAGTTTGCCTTAAACTGTGCCAGAGGGCAGGGTTAGAGGGGATATTGGGAAGGAATTCCTCCCTGTGAGGGTGGGAAGGTCGTGACACAGAGAAGCTGTGGCTGCCCCATCCCTGGAAGTGTCCAAGACCAGGTTGGATGGGTCTTGGAGCAACCTGGTCTAGTGGAAGGCGTCCCTGCCCACGGCAGGGGGTGGGACAAGATGGTCTTCAAGGTCCCTTCCAAGCCAAACCATTGTGGGATTCTCTCCAGTGAAGGTCAGCCCTCAGCCACAGGGCCACCACCACCACACAACCCCACGTTCACCCTCCTGGCACGTGGCAGAGCAGAAGTGAAGGGTGAAGAGGTGCCCAAGGGTGCAGCAACGGCTGCTTCATCCAACACGTGTCCAGCACAGGCTGAACAACCCTCAGACCCTATTTTGGGAAGGTCCCCTCCATGTTCATTCCCCCAGGTGCCCCGGTTACCTCATGCAAGCTGGAGATGAAGCCTGAAGAGAGACTGGAGAGCCCAAAGCGCTTCTCGATGGTGGTGAGGCTGCTCTTGAAGTTGGCGCTGTAGAGGAGCTGGGAGAGCTGGAGGAGCCCGTGGCACAGCACAAACACCTGTGGGCAACAAAACATGCCATCCCAGTGAGCACCCAGTTAGAATCACACACTCATGAACATTGGAAAAGATCTCCAAGATCATCAAGTCCAACCTTTCACCAAGCACCACCACGGCCACTAAACCTTATTGCAAAGTGCCACATCTACTCGCTTTTCGATCACTTGCAGGGATGGTGACTCCATCACTTCCCTGGACAGCCCATTCCAGTGATGAAGCACTCTTCCAGTGAAGAAATGTTCCCTGATGTCCAATCTGAACCTCTCCAGGCACCACATGGAGCCATTTGAGGCCGCAGTGCCCTCCTGCTGCTCCTGCACAGCTGCTGGCAGCCACATCCTTCAGGAGTGGCCTCACCCTGCCTTTGGCCAACAGCTGCACCTCTGACATGGAACGTCCTTGGACTCACTCCGCTGGAAACTCAATTAACAGAACCTGCTCCAAGGGGTGTTGCTACAAAAAGCCAAAAAAGGGCTTTAATCGCCCCAGAGGGAGAGAAGGAAATATGCACTACACGGAGGAGAAGGCGTTTTCAGGGTTCCAAAAGCAGCACCTTCCCCGGGGCCGGGCTGTGAGCCCAGCCAGGAGTGAGGCTGAGCAGGGAAAATGGGCAGAGCAGAGACCTGGGCCAAGGAGCACGGGTGGCCTGCGAGGGGAAGGAGATGGAGGAGGCAGCTCACCACTGGCTTTTGATCTATATTTAGGCAGAACAGTTTTCCTTTTATTTTTCTTGGAAGGAAACGCATCGCCGCAGCGCCGGGAGTGTTTTAAAATCATTCAAAAAAAAAAAGAAAAGGAAAAAGTCTTTTTATTTCAATTCATAGGAAATCAAATATTTGCTGAATACCGGAAGAGTGTCCCATCAAGATAACGGTGGGAAGCACGGGATGATGGATGGGGGATCAAAGGTACTGACAAATTCCTGATGTCCTTGGCCAGGAGAGCAGCGAAACCCCATGTGAGTCTTTATCTGGAATGGTGGTGGCGCCCAGGAGACCTGACTCCTTGAATGATTAAAACACAAAATCAAGAAAGACCAAAATTGTCCACCCAACACGGAGGATGCAAATTCCAGAGGTGGGTGGAGTGGCATTTTGGGGAGCAGAGGAGGATGCAGGGCCAGGTCCAGGAACTGTAGCAGAATTTGGGTAGAAGATGGGCAAGAAGATGGTTTCTTGGGAAGGTTCTCCTGCCAGGGAGGAGAGCTCCAGCCAGAAGAACCAGCTGGGTATCTAAAAGCATTAAGAGATGGGAGAGATGCTGACAGACAGGTGGAGACAAGGGTGAAGATGAAGGAATGGAGAAGATGTAGTCCTGCAAATGGGAGGGCAGGTTGGGAACAAACCTGGAGACCACAGGAAAGTCAAAGGAGAAAGGCAAATGCTCAAAAAATGAGGAAAGACAGGTCACAGGGACAAGCTGCCACCACAGACTTGCCAGCCACATCTCTGAGGGGTGGCAGCAGACAGGCTGGCATCTGCCACTGTCCTAGCCAGGCAGGAGGGGACAAATTTCCAGGCTGGGACTTTGCCCTGACATAAAGCCACAGAGCAGCGACATGGGTGTAACGTGGGAAATGCTCCCAGCCAGGGATGGGGTGGAAGGGAAATATCTGCCCCTGAGCTCTTGGAGCAGAGTGACCTCTCCACCCTCCAGCTATCAATTCCCGCGCTCCAAACCCCATCCCAGCACACGGTCCTGAAGGTGGCAGCTGGATCCACCACCTTCCCCTTCCCCAGCCCTGAGCTGCCATCACCACGGGCTGGCTGGAGCACAGAGGTGACTCCTGCCAAGATGGGAACTGGGGGGGGGATCTTGTTGCCTGAGAACGTTCATTTTTGTTGCTGCAGCTCTGGCCAGACCCTGCTGAAGTCACTGGAGAAGGAAGCAGTGGCAGGCCAGGATCTCCTGAGCTTCAGAGCAGCTGGAGGCAGAGCTGTCCTGGCAGGAGGCGTCAGCAGGAGAGGCAAAGCTGTTTACCAACAGGGAGGGAAGAGGGTGGATCACCGAGGCTGAACTTAGCACAGCAAATGTCAACTCAAGGCAGATGGGGAGACAAAGTACTGGGGAGAGAGAGAGAGGGAGGATGGAAGGGAAGATGAGGAGGAAAGGCAGCCTGATGCCCCAGAATGCTGGGGTTGGCAGGTCATGGGGAGAAGGTCCACGGGAAGGACCATGGGAACCATGGCAGGAGAGGAGAAGGACAAGCCATGATCAGTGAGGGCAGGAAGGAGAAGGCAGAGCTGAAGGTGGCCCAGGGTTGGTTTATGCCATGTTGATAACCCAGGGATGGACAAAATGGAGCCCTGGATCCTGAGATGCCCGGGAGCAAGGGGGGCTGCCTACTCCCCATCCCCCGAGGGAAGGCAAAGTGGGAGCAGGGCAGCTGGAGAGCATCCACGGAGGGAGAGGAGAATTTTGGGTGGGACTGCTCCCCCCTGCCCAGGAGTCCTTCCAGTCCAGTTCCTGGGAGTGGGGTTAGCCAGAAGGCAGCAGAGCCAGAGGGATGCTCCAGGGATCCACCTCACCTGGAGACCACACAGGGATGGGAGGGGAAGGGCAGTGGAGATGTTTTTCCTGGGGAAGAAGCTGCCACCCAAACCAGTCAGAGCGAAGTGAAACAGCCTTTGCAGCAGGGCTTGTGCAGCTGGAGTTTGGCTTCTCCAGGTGCACCCCGACGGTCTGGGGTGAGAGAGGAGCCGAATTTAAGACTTACCCTGCACTCAGCAGACTCATTTCTAATTAAAATAACGGTGGCCCAACCCTTCAAGGCCCTGAGTACAAACAGTCAGGAGAGGGGATTACTTGGAGGGCTCCCCAGAAGGAGCCCGGGAACTCCACTAGGTTGGTGGAGATGTGGGACTCTGCCCTCCCGTGTCTCCTCACAGGAGCCCATGGCTCCTTCCTGTCCCTATCCCTATCCCTCTCCCCACGCATTCCCACCCCCACGTGGCCATGCTGACCACCCACAACCTGCTGGTCCATGGAAACCAGCCCCGAGCTGGCCCTTCCAGCTGCAGAGCGCCAGATGTGCTGCTGCTATTGCCGGCCCCGTGAAGCCGCCCCGGGAGGGGACGGAGCTGCCCTAATCCATCTTCCCTAGCGACAAAGAGGGGCTTTTAAGGGAGAGCCAAGCCCGTTTGCAGGGAGGTTTGGCTGACGCAAAGCCCACACGAGGGCGAAGGCGCCGTGGGAGGTTCAGGAGCCGGGGACATTCCCAAGCACTGACCCTCTGGAGCAGATGCTCCCACTGGAGCCTGGCCTGTTTGTGGAGCTGCAGGCAAGGAGCAATCACAGCCAGCCAGGGAGCAGCACCAGGAGGCCAAAGACGTGCACCCCCATGCACCCAACACACAAAACCCCCTCTTAATCATCCCCACGCTTCCTTCGGAGCGCCGGAGCAATCCTGACTCCAGGCTGTTTATACAAGGCACTTGACTCCTTTCCAAGCTGAGCTTCGTCTAAAAGGGAAACAAACTCCTGGGGAAGGTCCCTGGCAGACAGGCTGCTCCCCCCACCCTGCTCCTGGAGAGCAGCACCTTCCTGGGCAGTGCTTTTTCCAAAGGAAGACAAACCCACCCTACTGCAGGGAAGAGAGGGAAATGATCCTTCCATGCCCTTGACAACTAGAGCTGGCCATGATTTGGTCAATCCCAACCCAAACCTCCTTCAGAGGAGATGTAGCCAACAAATACTTGGGGTTCTTTTGATTTCAAAGGATGAAACCACCTCTATGGAGCCTCCAGGAACCTGGATAAGACCCGTCCAGGAGCCAGGAGAAGATCCCTCCAGGGGGGAGCCTGGCTCTGCTCTGCAGGGACCAAGGGTTTGGTAAGATGCTGCCACATGCAGCATGGCCACTGCTCCTTCCTCTGCCACCTGCAGGAGGTGGTTAAGGCTTAATTCCTTGCTCTGCTTCCAAAAGTGCTCCTGTCCAAAGTGATCCCTCACCTCATTTTTCAGTGCTTTTCCTCCCGAAGTCAGGAGACCCCAACCTGCCCACCTCTGAAGACTCCTCCTGCTTTAAACTCCTGAGCTTCCAGCCATAAGAAAAGAAAATGAAGGAGGGAATGGTAAGAATTAATAAGAATGCCCCCAAAATTTTAACAGGGAGAAGGCAGGCTGTTTATTTTAGAGTTTGTATATGATGAACTCTTCCTGCAGTGGGAAACCCTCCTGCAATAGGATGGCTGGGATCCCTCAGTCTGAAAGAACTGTATCAGCTGGAAAAGGAGAGTGTAGGGACATGTGTGGGGAAATACATCCCTCCTCAGGGCAGCTGCTCAGACTTCTAGATGGAAAAACCCCATGGAAGATGAAAAAACCCCACCATTCCCCCAGAAGGAACCAAATGCCCTGCACCCAGCCCATCCCTCAGCACAGAAACCCTGAGCTCCATCCCTTGGCAGACGTTGGCTCCCAAATGTTATTTCCACTGCACACAATAAAAGAACATAAAGCCCAAAGGGCTCGGGATTCCCAGGAAGCACGTGGGAGTGATGACTCTCTGCTGCCACGCCACGCACGTTTTTCAGCCCCAAACTGTCACGTGCAGAGACCAGATTTGCTCCTTTTGTGGCAATCACAGACATGGCATTTCCTGGCACAGCATCCCGGTGCCCTCACAAGGGCTGGGCCAGCCTGGCTTTGCCCAGGATGGAGGGGTTTGGCTGAGGGGATTGCTGAGGTGGGTCTGCAATCCCCATCTCTTGGGTTTGGTGCTTCCCAAGAGAACAGCGCCCACGGGACACGATGCAGCTGCATCCCTCCTGCAGCAGGGCTGCTTGGGTCTTTGCTCTCTCATCTCTTTCTCAAGGTCTCTTTTTGTTCTGGGGCACCAGGGTCCAATCCTGCTTTCCTTGAGGGCAGCTCCAGCTTGGCTTGGCTTTCCCTGACCCAGAAGTGTGTGCAGACTCTGCTCCCGCCCGTGCCTCGTGCTCCCGAGCGGCGTCACTCCTCTCCCGTCCCGCTCCCCATAATCTTATCTACGCTGACCACTCCTTGCTTGTGTTTGGGCACCAAACCACCTCACCCCTCGTAAAATTACCTCCTTTCGTGTGTCCTAGACCTTGATCCCACGGAACTTTCCAACTCATTTTGCCACCTGGCTCTCCCCCATCTTTTTCCTTACCCCACTGCTGGTGTCGCTGGTGAAGACCAGGTGGTTCTTCCTTTTTGGAGGTGATCCCAGTAAACCCAGACGTAAACACAGTGTGGGATCCATCCAAGCCCAGCCTGTGCTCTCTGATGAGGGCACCATCACCAGGAATGCTGGAAGACCCCGCTCACTGCAGGTCCTTCTCCTCACACCATCCCACTTGTCCTAAGGATGCTCCTTGTTCTTTTGCTACAAACCCTCCTCCAACCCACCACCTCTCCCTGCACAGTGCCCAGTATTGGAATATGCTTTGATTTCTTGCTCAGATCAACATCCCTAATCAAGAGCTTTCTCCTCTCGGTGTTTCCCTCTCCAAACCTACAGCCATGCTGCCTCCAGACCGATGACTTGATGAATCTCCTGTTCTTGCTAAACAAAACGATTCACAGTCTTTTCCAACAGGACATGAGAGCACAACTGGTACCTCTCCAGGCTTCTGCAATACACTCCTCAGCAAATTCCTGTAGTCACTTCCAAGGAGGGGACAAACAACTTGCCCTGCTGCTGTTGGGACCTCATGCCCCAAGGCAGGGCTCCTGTTTCCTCTGCAGAAGACATCCAGCCTCCCCAGGGAGGGGAGAGCTCCCAGCTCCTGCCCACTGCTCCCTGCATGCCCCAGCACCTTCACCCCGGGATGCTTTAAAGCCTTATCACACTCTGGGAGCTCCTCCTGACCTTGCTGTCCCTTCCCCTACCCTCTTCCATTCCATTCCCCTCCCTGCCACGATATAACACCCAATTTAAACCTCTCCTAGGGCTTTTAAACTCTCCTGGATTATCTCCGGCTGACATAAGTGAGAATAATTCTCTGTTATCCTCCTGTTTCCTTTTCCATGCCAGCCAGTCCACAGGCATGGAAAAAAAGCCTGCCCTCCAAACACACTTTCACGCTGCTCCCCTGCACTCTCCAGCTCACCAGCTTCCAGCTGGGACCAGTCCAGCTCCTCTAAATCACACGATATTTATAAAGCTCTCCTCCTTGTCATGTTTCTGGGGATCCCAAAATCAATTAAAATAGCTCAAAACCGCGAGAGAGACAGGAGAGGTGAAGAAGCCAAAATATCTGAGGTTCTGTAAACAGAGAATTCCCGTGAAATAATCCTTCTCCAGTGGATGTCTGGAAGGACAACACAGACACAGAATCATAAAATCAGTAAGGTCGAAAAGACCTCCGGGATCATCAAGGGCAACGTGGGCTTAAACCACGTGGTTGGGACCTGGACTGGGGGACACTGGTGGGGTCCGTGGCCACGTGTGGGTATCAAAAAGACCAACCATCCACCTCTCCTCCACCTTTCAAAGCTGCTTTGTACCTTTGGGCTGTGAGATCCTTGGTGTCCCCAGTGCCAGTGGGGACATCCTGCATTTGCTGAGCAGCACCACTCCAAGCCCCTGGAATCCCAGTGCCAGTCGGCACAACCCTGGGAGCTCTGGCTGTCCCTGCCCAGCACAGAAACCACAGAATCCCACAAGGGTTTGGGTGGGAAGGGACTTTAAATCTCATCTCATTGTGAGAAGGGACTTTAAATCTCATCTCATCCCACCCCCTGCCATGGGCAGGGACACCTTCCACCAGCCCAGGTTGCTCCAAGCCCCGTCCAACCTGGCCTTGGACACTCGCAGGGATGGGACAGCCACAGCTTCTCTGGGATTCAACCTGTGCCAGGGCCTGCCCACCCTCCCAGGGAAGGATTTCTCCCCAATATCTGCTTGAAACCTCTCATTACGACACATCTCCCTGCTGGGTGGGTCCCGGGATGCTCCAGGTTTCTCACCGGGGGCCAGCGTTCAGCACCCGCCTCCCAACCCCAAAACCTGCGGACCTTCTGCATTCTGCCGTGCCTCTTTAGGGTGCATCAAGGCAAACATCTTCCCGAGGGCTTCGAGCAGCCCAAACCTAAAGCCCAAGGCTGGGGTTCATTCCAGGTGTGCCGCGGCACCGACGGCAAACACGAGCCAGCCGAGCCGGGCGGAGCCCCGCGATATCAGCCCGGCCGGGGTAGGTGCTGCACTCATTAAATACCCACGGGTGACCGGCCGTGACTCCCACGGCAGCGCCACGGGGCTGTCACCAGGCAGCTTCCCGCAGGGAACGGGGATCAGCCGTGACCCAGTGGATCCGAGCCAGGGCCACAGCCACGGGGAATTGCCTCCTGAAGTGCTGCTGCATCCCCACCCCACTCTTGAATCCCCCCCAGAACCCCTCAAACCACCCCTTTCCCCCAGTGATGCCCATCCCCGGCCCCATCGTGCTCCCAGCATCCCCAAACATCAGCAGCAACAGCTCCAGTGCTGGAAACACCCCGAGAGGGATGGGAACTGCTGCAGGAGAGTGCTGGTCCCACCACGGGGAACGTGGAGGGCCGAAATGGTTGGCACAGAAAAATGATGGGTTATTTTGGCCCAAGCGCTGCAAAAGGCACCCCAAAAGTGATCCCGGCACGTGGGATTGAGGGATTAAATATGAGCTTTGTGATTAAGACTTCCAAGCCTCAATCCCAGCCTTCCAAGCCTCAATCCCAGCCTTCCAAGCCTCAATCCCAGCCTTCCAAGCCTGCTAGAAGTAGGGAATTTTGTTGTGTTGGAAAACCTGTGCCCATCAGAAAGTGCCATCGCCTGTTGGAGGACATTTCCTCTGAGTGATTTAAACCCCTTTCCAGCACCGGGAGCTGGGGGTGACACCAGCAGCTTCCCACACATTTCAGGGCTGGATGAAGCCTTTTTATAATGCCCCATTCCCAGCTTCTCTGACAAAGGAGAGCTACAAACCCCTCCAAGCTCAGCTGCTGAGCACATCGTGCCTGCTGACAACCATTCACTCCAAAACTTCCCAAACCTGGAAATTCCACTGAGCCACTTTGCTTTCCTGTCCTTTTTGGGGGCTGGGGGGACTGACCCTGCACACAGGCTGTGCTTTCCTCCCCAGAAGCAGATCTTTTCTTAATGTGTATATATTTTGAACACAACACTCACAGCACAGGAAGGAGTGAGGGATGTTGTTGCCTGTCAATTTTTATACATTTGCTCTTAAAAGCAAATGTATATAAGTTTTTCTCTGAGGGATAGGTGTCCTGACTCCCCACTATTCCAGCTGTGCACATCATCCATCTGATGCCAAGGAGCACCTTTGGATAGAGCTCAAACTCCTCCTCCACAGTGCCAGTGCTGGGCTGTTGACTTTTGAAACTAGAAGCACTTTGTAAAACAGAAGTTTTAAAAGAAGAAAAGAAGTGACAGAAGTTTCAAAAGCATTTTTAAAGCTTTTTTTCCCAGGTGCTGGTTTTCCCTCGGTGCAGCTGGACTTGCAGCACCTCTGGCTTCACATTCCCCACATGTTCCCCACAGGGGTCACCACCTCTCCCTCCGACACCACCTCTGAGGACCCCCAGAGTGGCTCAGTGGTGGGTGCCCAGCTGGGCTGGGGGGCTCCAGGCTCCTGGTCTTTGCTGGAAAGGAGGACTTGAGTCCCCCAGCCACTGGAGCTGGAAGGCATAGGCAGCACTTCCTGGCACCTCCCGGCACTGTCAGAGCCCCTGCCACCAGCAAAGTGACACCCCCAAGTCATCACTGCTTGCCCAAATTCCCCTGGAAGGTCCCAGACACAGCCCTGACCAAGCGCCCCGGGGTGGGTGGGGTGCTGAGCACCCAGCCTGACTCCCGGGGCACCCACAGCCCTGTGGCTGCCCATGGGATGCACAAATGGATCAACAAATATTCGGTGGGGCTTTTTGTTTTTTCATCCTCACGTGTGGCACCCTGAAAAAGGGCTCGGCAATGTTTTCTCAGCTCCAGGCTGAAGACAGCCGTGCCTGTTTCCAGGAAAGAGCACGGACTGCAAGAAGGGCTCTGGTTTTGGGTGGTTTTACTCACCCCAAGTCACGGTCATCGCTGCAGCAGCCCGGAGGGGGTTAGGGCTGCCTTTTGCACCTCCAGCAGAGGAGGGGGCAGGTCACCAGTCCCCTCCAGGTGCACATTGGGGTAGCCCAGAGTCAGCCCCAAATCACACAGGGAAGTCTCCAGCTCTTCCTCCTGGAGCCCTCAGCCAAAAAGTGCCATCGAGTCACCTGCTGGAATAGCCCAGCGTGGGCACCCTCAGGGATGTAGGACTGAAGATATCTTCTGGGATGATGCCTCCAGCCCTGGGAGCTCCCAGAAGGAGCCAGTTGGCAACATGTCCCTGGTACCCTACCCCTGGTACCCTACAGCATCCTCACACAACTCCTGGGGCTCCAGCACAGCCCAGGGAGGAATGGGCAGCACCGCCCTCCGTGCAAGGTGAGGGAAGATGATGGCAAACAAATCCCAAACCTATCCCAGCTGCGCTGCCCTACCCAAAGCCTCCCATCCCAAAACCACGCTCAGCTGGGCAGCGCTGACAAACCCTTCCCTGCAGCACACACAGGCTCAGATCCAGGCTCAGATCAGGTCCTGCCCGCCGGCTGCTTCTCACACGCCCCCAAAGCTGTCCCCAACCTCTCCGGGGGCCGATTTGTGGAGGTGCTGCCAAGCGAGGCACCAAAATCCCCCCGACCCGGGGTAATCCTGGCCGACAGCAGGGGGATGCCCCGGGGACAGGGACCGGCACCGAGGCAGACTCGGTGCCCGTCCGAAAACCAAAAAGCGGGCAAAAAAAGACAAGGGGAGGGGTGGTGTAAAATGAGGTTTACACTGGCAGAGTGTAAGCCGTGACACGTGTGCGGGGTGCCCCGTGTTTTCTGGGGCAGACACTGAGCTCCAGAGCCCGGAGCTGCGGCAGGGACCGGCCCCAGGGGGACAGCAGGGGAGGGAATAACCGGGCACCAACACCAGCAAACCCACTGCCACCCGCCAGGCTCCGGCTAAAGCTCTGCTCGCGCGAGTTTTTACCGCAAGCCCGTGTTCTTCGAGGGCTGGGTTTTCTTTTCCCACCAGGCTGTGGTTGATCGCTCCCCGAGCAGCAGCACACCGTGTACCCGACGCGCTGGGGAAGCTCCCGGATCGCTGCTCCGTGGGGTGTAACACCCACGCGAGGAGCCGGGTACCACCCCGAGCCCCCCGGCACCTCCCCAGGAGCTGACCCGCAAATTCAGCACCATCAAACAGCCCTCGTTTCACGGGCGGAGCGTGGGGGACACGCGTGGGGCGGGCTGGGGTCGCCCCTCGGCCCCAGCATCCCCTCCCTGCCCTCGGCGCATCGCACGCCCCTTACTTTGATGTTGCAGAAGATACTCCGGGAGCAGCTGCTCGACCTCTTGGGGATGTCAGCGGGGGCTTTGGCAGCTTCGGGGTGCACTCCCATGGTGAGGGCTTCCCGGGGAGCCCCGAATATTTGGGCTGCTCCCGTCCGTGCGCGCCGTCTGTGCCGCGAGTGAGCCGGGCAGCCCCAGCGCCAAGTTCTTATAAGTCGGCTCCGGGGAGCGATGATGAAACGCTTCCTCCTCCCTCTTCTGCTCCGAGGGCACTTTAAAGCCGCAGGAAGCGGAGGGAGCAGGTGGGAGCGAGGGTCGGGCTGGGCTGGGCTGGGGGGCTGCGGCCGTGGGGTGGTGTTTGCCCACCCGTGGGCACACCCAGAGCCCCGACCCACGGCTGTGCCCACGGCCCAGGCGGCAGGACGTGGCTGGACAAGGGAAGGGCGCTGGAAGTGGAGCCTTCCAGCAGGGAAAGCGCCCGGGATTTGGACTAGAGGTGCCCCCGAAGGGGCGAGGGGAAAGGGGGACACCTTTCGGCAGGGCAGATTCGGCTCCCACGAGGTGGGAGGGGGAAACTGCGTGGCCAGACGGAGAAATCCCTCCCTGGGTGAAGGGGTTATGGAGGGAATAAAAACTTCTCCTCTTTTTCTTTCATGGAAAAAAAGCTGTATTTGTGAAGCTCCCGAACGCCTGGTTTGTTTTTTTTACCAACACCTCTCCGGAGCTTTGTTTATGCAAAGCCCTGATTTATTTGCGGGCTCCTCTCGGGGGGGAAAGGCGTCAGAGGCAGAAGGGCAGGTTGCTCCGGCCGGAGGGGAGCCAGCTTCGAGCTTTCGGGCCAGATTATCCCCTTCCCCTCTGCAAAGCGGGTGGGGAGAGCAGCGGGACCCCGCGTGGGGGTGTCCTGAGCATGGAGACATCAATCCCGGCTCCCCCGAAGGTTCCCCCACGGCGGGGCTGGCTGGACCCTGTATAGGATGCCCCGGGGCCGAGCCCCCCTCGGCGGGCACCCCCCGACCCCCGGTCGCTGCCGGGCTCCTGCCGTGGGTGCTCACCACGAGAGGGTGCCTTGCACCCGTGGAGAGGCTCCGTGAGCGATGCCACCCTCCCACCCCACCCACACCCTCCCACGACAGGATCCTGGGGGTCTGACCCGGCCTGGGGTGCTGGGAAAATCAGCATTGCTAAGAGAAAAAGCTGATTTTGCCTGGCACCTTCCCAGTTTCCCAAGCCTGTCCTGAGACAGGTGGGTATCACTGGCCTAGGAGGGGCAAAAGAAGCATCCTGGTTTTCCATCTTTTCCACTCTTGTCCCAAAATTTGAGGGTGAGGACATGGTGTGAAGAGACCCTTTTTTTTGCATCAGAGTTAACCAAGGCCTTTTATGCACCATTCTGTGGCAAGAGAGGGAGAGTTTCAGCCTTGGCAAAGGAAAGCTCGAGCAAACCAACATCTCTGCTGCTCTCCCAGCCTCTCCCCTCTCCCAGCCCGATGTACCACTGACCTAACTTTTCAGGCAGTGCCTGACCCACTCACCGTGCTCAGTTTATTCTGCAGCAGCTTGTGAGGCTCACTTTGTTATAACAACCACCTCCGTGGAGCAGCTCTTCCTGCCACTGACTTCAAATTTCCCTGCAAATATGTCTCTCTCCAGCAAAATGTAGGAGGGAGGGTGTCTGAGCAGTCTGTGCCCTGCCTGGGGGTGGGAAGCAGCACCCCTGCCCTGCTGCCCCATGGCGTGGTAAATAAACCCCTGCGAGGGGAAGCAAAAGGCTGTGGTAGGTAAAAAAAGGGGATCAGCTTCTGGTGAACAGCTCTGTGGGCTGGAGCTCACCTCCCCACCGGGATCATGCAGGTTGGAAAAGCCCTCTGAGATCATTGAGTCCAATTATTCCCCCAGCACTGCCAAGGCCACCACTGACCCCTGTCCCCAAGTGCCACATCCACATGGCCTTTAAATCCCTCCAGAGATGGGGATTCCACCCCTGCCCTGGGCAGACTCTTCCAATGCCTGACCACCCTTTCAGGGAAATAGTGTTTCCTAATATCCAATCTAAACCTCTCCTGACACAGCTTTGAGGCCATTTCCTCCTGTCCCTGTTCTTTGGGAGCAAAGCCTGACCCCTGCCCCAGCTCCCCTCTCCTGGCAGGGACTTGCAGAGCCAGAAGGTCCCCCCTGAGCCTCCTTTTCTCCAGGCTGAGCCCCCCCAGCCCCCTCAGCTGCTCCTCTTCAGACTTGTGCTCCAGCCCTGCCATGGATATGGGTCCTGGGTGGGAGCTGCCCACACCTCCCAGCTGGCCCAGGGAGGGACAGCAGCTGGAGCAGCCTGTGCTGTGCTCCAAAGCACAGGACCTGTGTCCCCAGGCAGGTTGTGCTTCCCAGGGCCAGACACCCCCAGCGAGCCCCTGCTGGATGTGGGATGTGGAGAGATGCCCCATGGGGCAGGAAGAAGCGATGCTGCCCTTGGATTTCTCAGGTAAGGCAAGAGAAAAGCTGCTTCGTGTCCAGCTGGGAGCCCCATCCCACAGCGGGACCTGCCCGGGGGCTGCACTCCTTCCTTCCCCTCCCCGTGCCATGGCTTGGGCTGTGCTCCAGGGACAAGCTTCCAGGGAGTATTTTTCCCAGGCAGGGAGCACCACCCAAGCCTTGGAAGCTTAAAGAGCTGTAGTAAATAACACAATAAAAGCTGACAAATCTGAGCTTAAAAGTCCAGTCATCTCTGACCATCAGAGAGCACTACTGATTCCTACTGCTACTGCCAAGGTTTTATCCCACTGGAAGAGAAACTCCAGCCCTTGGACACGAGTTCATCTCCAGCTTTCTTGCACCAACACTGTTTTTAAATTATGGGCTTCAAACTGTGCAACAAACCGAGCTGCAGGTCATCAATGGGGGACTCTCCTCTTTTCGAGGATTCTCTGCTGCCTTTGCCTTCCCACAGGGTTACAGCCTTGGCAAGGAACCACTCGTCCTGCAGAGCAGTGCTCAGGAGGAAAGTGATTTATGGTGGTGCTGACGAGGGGAAGAGAGTTGGGTTTCAAACTCTCCTCATGGTGCTTTGTCAGAGCCATAGGGTTGATGCTGAATGCCTGGCAGGGGAGATCCACATCAGCAGGGTTTGGGTTGTGTTACGGCACTCCTGGGGCTGTACTTTTTCCTCAGCCTTTGAAGTGAGTTCCTCCTACAGTGGCCACGCTCTCCTGGCCAAGGCACTGGCTGGAAGGAGAACAACTTGTGCTGCTGACTAGGGGAAATCAGCTTCTTCAGCCAAACTCTCCACACAGCCCCCCAGCTCATCCTCTAACGCAGCCTTTTCCCTCACCCAAAACAAGGCCCCGCTTTAACCCGCTCGCCAGGCAGGTTTCCAGTGGGCAGATCAAAACTGCACTGGTGCAGCAGTGCAGGATCCAAGGAGGGTCCCTCTTCGGGATGCTCACCTTGTTCACAGAGTGTCAGAACCCTCTCAAGCCACTTTCCTTCTGCTGAGGAGAAGATCGGGTCAAACCCCTTCAACAGGACTGTGAGGAAAGAGAAGCCTCTTCCACCACATCATCATCCTCATTGCTTTCTACCAAGCAGTGGGTTGATGCCTTCCTGGGCTGAGGACAAGACTCACTCTGTGTCACCACCTGGCTTCAGTCTGGCAGGGACTGAAACACCTCAGTTTTCCTCCCTGGGATCCCTGACCTGTTCTTCTCAATGATTAGTTGCCTACTGGGCTTTAAAATCATAGAAATGAGGGAATGGTTTGGGTGGGAAGGGACCTTAGAGCTCACCCAGTGCCACCCCCTGCCATGGGCAGGGACACCTCCCACCAGCCCAGGTTGCTCCAAACCCCGTCCAACCTGGCCTTGGACACTCCCAGGGATCCAGGAGCAGCCACAGCTTCTCTGGGATTCAACCTGTGCCAGGGCCTGCCCACCCTCCCAGGGTGCCCATCAACACTGACCCATGGAATATCTCAAGTGGGAAGGGTCCCATAAGGACCATTGAGCCCAACAGAGTCTCAGCCGGGAAGTTCCTCCTGGTCCTTGGGGAGGTTTGGTACTGGATGAGGAGAGCCTCCATCCCAGCATGGAAGATGACTCCCTGCTGAGCTGTGCATGCACAGCAGGGCAGTCTCTGCTCCCCTGGATGCTGGACCAGCAGCTCCTTCTGCAAGGAAGGTGTTTCTCCCCCAGCAGCCCCGCTGTGTCTGAGGGCTGACTTGAAGCATCATCCCTGCTGTGGAGCCAGACAGCCCCACACCCAAGGCAGTGTTGGGCCAAGGAACTAATTTTCCTGTCTTGGAGCTGGAAAAATGTGAACTGTGTGGTCAGACAGCTGGAAGAACCTGGTTCCTGCTGGATCAGAAGTGATTTCCCCAAATCCAGAGGTGTGGATCCTCAGCTGCCTTCCAAACTCTTCGGTGATCCAGCAATAACAGGGATGCTTCCCCCAGCTGGGCCATCCTCTGGCTTTGGAGAAACCCAGCAGCTGGAGAAGGGACTGGGGCTCAGGAGCCCTTGGCTCTGAAGATGAAGGGTGTGATGTGTGGTCCAAGCAACTTAGGGATTCGGACACGGCAGCGATGAAGATCCGATGACCAAGGTCAGCCACTGGAGGAAATGTGAGGGTGGACAGACACTTGGGGAGTCACAGCATGTTGGGAAGGCCTGGTGGGCTCTGGAAGAGAGAGGAAGGAACAAAAGCAGGATCAGAGCCCTACATGGAGCTCATAAAATGAGCAGCTCTGGAGGTCATTGCCCGCCATGTGCCGGTTTCCTGCCTTGTGGGTGCTGCTGTCACAAGCAGGATCAGGCAGGGAGCAAAAGGTGAGCCCCGGATTTACTCAGGAACCTCACACAACTCAAAAACAAGCTGCCAGGAGCCACCTGAGCCCCCATTTCCTTGCTGCACACCAGAACCAGGACAGCAGGAGCCTCTGAAGAAGCAAACACAAAGCCCCAGGGCTCCTGGAAGGTTTCAGAGCTGCAAGTACAAACACTGCTCTGGGAATGCAGGTTAAAAACACCCTCCACGTTGCCAGAGCCAGTCCCTGGGGGTGCAGACCAGCGTGTCAAACCCACCCCAGAGCCCCCTTTTATTCCCCAGCACTGGTGGGGTGGCACGGCAGGGAACGAGGACAGGAGGGGCATCAGCAGCTCCTGCCAGAACCCGTGGTTGGGAATTACAGAGCGTGACAGGCTGGGCTTAATTTGCCAGCAATGTGTGTTTGATCTGGAGCAGAAACAGTGCTCAGAGGGAAGTGCAAAGCCATACCTGAAGAACAGGCTTGGCTGGCTCGCAGCCCGACCTGCTCCTGGGGATGGAGAGTGAGGGGAAGGTGGTTCAGCAGCACCACGGGGGTGGTCCAGCCCCGGGGAGGGGACACTGCTGTCCCCGTGGTGGAGAGGGCCAGGGGGGATTTCATTTTGGGACAAACAGAGGTGACACTGCCTGTCCTCCAGCCGAGGCCACCAGCAGCCCTGCAGCAAAGCCAGCTACACCCAGGGGTGAGGAGTGAGGTCAGGGTGGGCTGGGAGAGCTGGTACCTCATCCTGGAGGTGCTGGCAGAGGTGTGTGCAGCGTTCAGCCACCCCTGGCTGTGCTGGCCTGGGGCAGAGGGGAGGGGGACTAATAAACACACCAAGCAGCTCCATCCCACATCCAAACCCAAAACTGCAGGGCAGTGGCAGGAGCGTCCTGGAGGAATAAATGGGAGGGCAGGCTTGGCAGGGTGGCTGGAGAGCCGGGAAGGGAGGCTGGGACTTTGGCAGGGCGAGGGTTTAAAAGGAGCAGGGAGGAGAGCAGAAGCTGCTCCACTTGAAGAGCACTGGGAGTGAACAGGGGATTGGAGGCAATGCTTTCACATGAGCCGTGGTGGTGCTTCGTGCCTCTTAAACAGCCACTTTCTTTCCCTCAGCCTTTTCTATTTCCCTTAAATCTTGTTTCTTTTAGGCCCCTTGAGTTGCACCATCAGTTCAATCCCTGCCCGTAGCACACCAGAGGCTCTCCAGCTGCACTGGAGATGACCTGGCGTGTGGCTGGTTTTGGTGGGAGCATCAGCTCTCCATCCTCCCCAATCCCTCCTCCACCTCTCCATCCTCCCCAATCCCTCCTCCACCTCTCCATCCTCCCCAATCCCTCCTCCACCTCTCCTTCCTCCCCAGCAGCTTCTGGAGGTGCAGCCCCAAAGCGTCACGTTTGGAGCCTTTAGCTCAGCACATTCCCGAGGAGAAACTCTGACGGTGGGTCAGAGGAGGAGGTGGGAGATTGGAATTCAGATTATTCGCTCCACACCCTCCCCGTGCCATCATTTGCATGCCATTTGCATGCCCAACAAACACTGCCATGCCACGAACAGCAGCCACGGGAGGATGCCGTGGACCAGCAGGGCTGTGCCAGCCAGGACCCCACGGTCCTCCAGCCCTCCTGGCACTCTCTGGGCACAGTGTTTGGAACAACCAGAGGTTTGTAGCCGGGCCAGAGCCCCTGCAGGATGTGTTCTGCACACCAGAACAAAGAGGCAGTCTTTGCCTCGAAGGATTTGCAATCTGAAGCATCAGTATCCTGTAGGAAAAGCAATTAAAGGAGGCAGACAAGGATCAGACAGAGCCATTCAAAGCAGGATTGCATTTCCTTGAAGTTGCTTCAAGTGATCACGATGAGACAATCTAAATTACCTCTGCCCACTGCCAATAAACTTTACAGTTGGTAAATATTTCAAAAACAGTGCCCTAAGCAAGGTTTCTGCTGCCTGGAAAGGTAGAGTCAAATATTTATGTACAATTCCCTAACCTCCATATCTCCTTGGACCTACACACCCTGGAGAGACACTTTTCCAGGCTCTCCTGTGCCTTCAGGTGGGTTGCAGGGGCAATCTGTTCTTTCACACCCAAAAAGCTGCATCCAGCAGCACCAAAACCTGCTTGTAGGTATGTCCTAAATCCCTGGGAGCAGTTCCACAGAGCTGCAAGGGGGAGAGGTGGGACTGGACCAGCCCTTGGGCAGCTCAAGGAGGGTCCAATGCAGAAGGACACTCCGTGCCCTGGCTGGTGGCACATCCCAGCGCAGGGAAGGAGGTGGTGACATCTCAGCCTCACCTGCCCCAGCAGCTGCTCCCACCTGGGGGTGTTCCAGCTGCTCTGGCCTCCCCAGGGAAAGAGCCAGGGGAGAGCTCAGGTTTCAGCCTCCTCCTCCTCCTGCTGGGAAGGTCTGGCAGGTGACACGTGGGATGTGACACCCTCTGGGTGAGGAGTCTCTGCTCTCTGACAGGCAAGGGCTGGACGTGACCACCGAGTGCCCACAAACACGCCAGGAAGGGGCAGAGGGGCTGGGATGGTCTGGGGGGGTTCAGAGATGGGGTGAGCCTGGTGCCCACTTTGGTCACATCCCACTGGAAATCTGCACCTTCTCCAAGAGCTGCTGCTTGTCACATAAATCATGGAATCCCAGGATGTTTGGGGTTGGAAGGGATCTTAAAGAGCATCTCATTCCACCCCTGCCACGGGCAGGGACACCTTCTGCTAGCCCGGGTTGCTCCGAGCCCCATCCAACCTGCCCTTGGACACATCCAGGGATGGAGCAGCCAACACTTTCATGACCTTTCAACTTGGAAATGATTTTCTTTAGCTGTTCTGCCATTCCAAAGGATCTTGGAGATCTCTGGCAGCCACCGTGGAATGGAAATCAAACTAAAAAAAACATGAAATACCCCAAAGCTCTGATGATTCTTCCCCCGTGACACGACAGGAGCCGGTCCAGATGCTGTGCAGGGATCCCAGCTCTGATCTGCTCCCTCCTGAAGCCGTGCTAAGGACAGTTAAACCCCGGGCTTTGGATGTTTGTCTGCTCCCCTCTGGAAGAAAGGTTCAATTCAATAAAAAGAGGATAAACAAGAGTGAATGTAGCACATCCCATTCCTCATATATCTGGCTGCAGACCGTGCTCCTCTCGCTGCAAGTCCTGCAGCTCCAGGCATTTGGAATAATATGGAATGAGAGTTATGTGTTAAATATGGAATGAGAGTTATGTGTTTGTGAGGAAAATGCTGCAGTCTCCACTAATAGGCAGCAAAATACTTTAGTTACACTGTATATTGACTTCTTTAATGAGGGTGGCACCAGGAGTGCCAACAAAGTTGCATAATAATCGGATTTTATGTTGGGTTTTTTTTCTGTTTTCTTTTCCAGCTACCCAGGCCTTTCATAAAAGCTCCTTGTTTGGTTTGAAATCCTCCCCATTCCGCTGCTGCTGCGAGAGTGGTTTGGCAGCCACCGCAGGAGGGTCGACCCGCTCCGTCAACCAGCCTGGATTTCAATCAGCAGCAAACCCAAAACAAGCCCATAAAACCTGTTCTCCCCGGGCTGGATGGGAGGCAGAGGCAGCTCTGAGTAAGACACTGAGATTTGGCAGCCACCAGCCCCTGCTGACACGTGTTCTGAGGAGCTCCACTTGGAAACTGGGTCTGACAGCCCCATTTCTGCATGGCCAAACCACTTGGAGCTCTCCATTCCTCCTCCGCAGAGGCTTTCCCAGGAGGTACCTTCTCCTCATATCCACACACAAAGCACCTCTGCAGGTGTCTCTGCCCTCCAGCACTGATATTTAGCAGCTGGAAGCCCAGTGTGGAGGTGAAGGCTTGGCCATCCAGCCCAGGCTCCAGCCCCAGCAGAGGACAAGGACATCACCCAAGGTGGGAGGGAAAGCCCTGACGTCCACCCATCGTACAAAAAGTCCTGGAAATTTTCTGTTTGGAGAAGCTGGAATCAAAACAGCAAGAGGGTTTGGGATCACAGGAGCCTCTCCAAACTCTGAGTGTGCAGCAGGGAAGGGCTGGTTTGGAGCTGCTATCGGCATTAGCCATTGCAAGGGGAAATTGTTTTCCTTGGAACAGGCAGGTCCAAGTGGAACAATGGCTGGAACTGACATTTTGCAAGGAAAGATTTCGTTTCATCTTGAAAGGCTGAAACACCTTGAAATATTTTCCAATGGAAATGACATTTCGTTTCTGCTGATGCACAGGGGAATCATCCCATCACAGTTTCCATCCTCCTCCGGCCCTTCCCCACTTGGGCAGGAGGGATCCGTGGGGACACATGGAAGAGCAATGGAGAACCATCCAACCATCACATCCAGAGGGGTGGAGAGCCATCCAAGGATGGGCACAGCCCAGGAAAACACCTCTTTTAATGGGCAAAACAGAGGTGCAAGATGTCCAGCGGGATCAGTTCTGGACTGAGGAGCTGTAAGAGCTTGGGGAAGGCAAAAAAATTCGGAATAAAAAGGTGCTAAAATGTGACAAGACCTCCTGAAATGTAAAATAGGTAAACGGGGGATAGTCTTTCAAGCTCTTGGTTTCTACCTGACAGGAGGAGGACTCTTTGCATCTCCTCCATGGGCTGTAGGAGGACACGAGGTTGGGAGCAAGTCCCTATGGACCCGTGTCCAGGGCACAGAGGAGCACTGGAGAGAAGTCAAAACCCCCTCAGTGTTCCATAAAGAAGTGGAAGGAAGCCAGTAAAAGACAATAATTGAGAAATCTGAGCCCTGCTTTGTTGTAGTCTCAGATTTATGGTATCTGCGAGGCTTCAGAAACCTCAGACCATTCCCACCTCCAGGCCTGACAAACCCCTGGTCTTGAAGAGCTCCATTGACAGAGGAAAGTCGCTATCTCGGGTCAGCTGCAACAACTTTCATGATTTCAAAATATTTCCTTTAGATCATGGCTTTTTGGCCACTGTGGGATCAGCTCACATTCCTAAATAATCATTTCAGGTCAATATAATCCACTGCTGTTTCCTGGCAAAAATTGGGCTGAGGGCTCTGAAACCTCTTCGTCTTGGTTATGTTGTTTTTTGGTTTATTTTTTTTTTTCCCTTTTCTTTTTCCACATTCTAAATGATTGTGAAAAGTTTTGGGGTTGAAACAAAATGTGCCCCTTTTCCTTCCTTTTTTTCTTTTCCCCTTAAATTTTTAACATAAAAGGAAAAAAAAACACCACCTTTCATAATCATGTTGGAATGAGGATCCTTTTATTCCTCTTGTCCTTTAGGAGACAGGACAAGGGGGAATGGCTTCAGACTGATGGAGGGCAGGATTTGATGGAATATTGGGAAGGAATTCCTCCCTGGGAGGGTGGGCAGGCTCTGGCACAGGTTGGGCAGAGAAGCTGTGGCTGCCCCATCCCTGGAAGTGTCCAAGGCCAGGTCGGACGGGGCTTGGAGCACCCTGGGCTGGTGGAAGGTGTCCCTGCCCATGGCAGGGGGTGGAATGGGATGATCTTCAATGTTCCTTCCAACCCAAACCATTCCATGAGTCCACGACCCTTCAAGAACACCCTGACTGAGATGATGCTCCTGCTCCCAGACCACCTCATTCCATCTCTGCTGGGGAGGAGGTGACCCACCACCACATCCCTGGACCAAGCCCAGCCAACACAGTCCTTGGGGCTTCCACCACTCCCAGGCCACCTGAGACAGAACATCAGCAGAGCAACCTGCCTGTTCTCGGCCGCTCCAGGGCCACGGGCTGGCACACAAACACAGGAGCCCTGAACAGGGCTGGGGAGGAGCTGCCGGCTCTGATGACACTCACAATGTGTCTTCATGCTCCACCAGAGCCATCCCTCCAGCTGAAGGGCTGACTGACCTCTCAGCCAGGTGTGCCTCTGCCACGGCTGCTTAACCTCGCCCTGCAAAAGGAGGCAAATATTTAAATTGTGCTGACAGCCATGATGGAGCACTCCCACCCCAAAGAATTCCTTTGACCAGCCGTCTTCCTGATGGGGCTGACTCTTCTGAAGTTAGGATTTCATTGGTTTGGATCAAGAGCGTTGTGTTCCTCCTCTGTGTCTGACAGCTGAAAGTTGGCTGAAGGAGCTGCTGTCAGGTTTGGACCCCCGAGCAAAGGGCATGGCTGAGATCCCACTAACTGGATCCACATTGGCTGGCACGAAGACCCCGCTCCGGCTCTCTGACATCCCCACACAGAGCTCGAGGAGCTGTAAGGGGAGCTGTTCTCCAGCACACAAAGGATGTGGTCAGTGCTGGTCCACTTGAAGATCACCCAAAATCCATCATTTCAAGAGAGCTCAGGGAGCAAGCTGCCTGTTTTCCCTTTATAAGTGGCATTTTAAAGACTTTTCCTGCACCTTGAGTAAAAGGAGAGGGACGGGAGATGCTGTTCTTAGAGCCACTCACCTGAAGGAGGACCAGGCTCCACTGCTGGATGGGTGGGATGGCAGAGGCCAACCCCTGCACTGGGGGGGTCGATCAGCACTTGGAATTGCAGTCCTCCTGCAGCTCCCTCCCTTCTTCAGACCTCCTCATGAGCTGGGCTTAAGGAGGATTGGCTTCCCCTGGCCGGGGTGGTCAATGCCTGGCTAGGACGATGGAGAGCTGCATGGACACCAGTGCCCTTTTGGGGCCAGTTGTTGAGCTCTTTGCAAACAGCCCTTGGGATGATGGCAGTGGGGGCTGCCCAGCCATCCCTTCCCACCTGCTGCCCCTCTCCCAGTGAGAAGCTGAAGACCCATCCCGTCCAGGCCAGATTCCTTCATCCATGACACCCAGGAGACACCAGGAACCCCACACCCTGCACACCACGAAGGGAAAAGCTCTGACTCACGCCCAGCGGTGTGTTATCCTCATGAGTTCCTTCATTTCAGCGAGGGAACATTTCCTCCTTGCCTGTTCCTGTTGTTTGACCCCTGGCTTTGCTCTTCTTTCTTTTGCAAGGTCACCCCCGAGCCCAGGTCGCAGCGGTGAGAAATGCCAAGCCATTTCTGGGAACTGCTTCCTGAGCCGCGTCCGCCCCCGTTATCTCTGCCCCTGCACTGCTCCGAGAGCCTCTTGACTGGAAACACTCAACTGGGAAGAGAAGTGGGACATCCCACCCCGCTCCTGCCTCCTCTCTGCTCCGTCAGGGGATCACGCCAGGAAACAGAGCCCTGTCCCTGCAGGACGAGGACGGCCAGCCGTGGGATGGGGCTGAGCTGGTCGAGTCTTCCCCACCACGGCACCCAACCTCAAGCACCAGCTTTGCTCACGTGACCTTTCACTCCAAATTTAAAACACAATGAGCCTGGACAGACAAAAATAGCGGTTTAAATTTAGGAAGAGTAGACTGAGAGGCACCGCCGATGCTTCCGCTTCCAGCGCCGAGGCCAGGAGGAAGCAAACAAAGCGGGAGGAGAGGCCGCCAGGACAGCTGTAGGATGCAGTTGTCGAGGAGATAGCCAAGGAAAGATGATGGTCTGATGTTTGTCCCTTGGAGACTATTTGGACAATGCCTGACTCATCCCTTATTGCCTTGTCCCCTGCCGGACCCAGCGAGGCAGGGGATGGAACATAACTGGAATAGGTGGAGCCCAGGAACAGTTCCTCTCTCACATGACTCAGGCTGCACCTCCTCCCAGCCCCAGAGGCCCTTGCATTTGGGGGCTACCAGGGACCCAAGCTGCCCTCTTTGACAGCACCCAATGCCAATGGACGGCCAAAGGCACCTGGAGGCCCATCTCCTTTCCTGGTGCCTCCAGATTTGCTCTCAGATGAATGACACCCACTCAAACCCAGTCTGGGCACAAACAGAGCAGCAGTGGTGCCATGGGAAGATGCCACAAGGAATTAAGACCAAGCCAGTTCCCCTGTGCTTCCACAAACAGCAGTGCAGATCTCGCTTGGTCCATCCATGCATCAGGAAGAAGGTTCCTACCTCACCTAAACTGAGGAAAACTAACTCCTGCAGAGGCTGCTGGCTCTGGCAGCAGCAGGTTGAATTCTGCTGCCCCTCCAAGAGGTGGGAGAAGACCCAAGGACAGGCACACCAAGCTGTCCTGTCAGCCAGGAAAACCCTTCTGAGATGCCAAGGGTGCAGTGCAAAGCTGGGGAGAAGTAGAAACTGGAGAGGCCGGAAGAAAGAGGGGAAGGTCACAGCCCGGGGAGGACACGACCCATGGAATAAGCACTGGTGGTGGCCACAGGCAGCAGATTCCCCTGGCACTTGGAGGGAGTTGGTGCCACCCAAATGGACACGATTTCTGGGTTTTCATGGAGCAGTGGTTTGCCATGGCCCAGAGACAGACCTTTGGGGAAATAACTATTGATATGAGACATCACACATCCTCCTCACAGGTCTTCAGCCCCAGAGGGGTTGACAGGGCAGGGGTTGGCACTACCTTCCCCTTCTTGCAGAGGACTTTGCTCTGCAGCCAAGCAGCCCCCAGGCGTGCCCTGCCTCCTCCAGCCTGCACCCCTGAGCCAGCCCTGCTCCTGTCAGCACAGGCCTGGTGCAGCCAGCACATTTCACAAGAGCCCGGCAGCACCGAAACGGGAGGAACCGTTCTGTAAACAGCCCTGTGTTTGCATCCCCGCCTGGAATCCCGCCCGGGACTCCTTGTTCTGCAGCCCTCCACCACCAGAGATAAGAGGCAGAGCCACTGGCCCAGCGCTGAGCCACAGCCAACACCTCTTCTCCTGCAGGGACCAGCCGTGGGAGCCTCACCTCCAGCACCCAAACTCATGTGGATTGCAGAGGGTCGTGCCCCTCGTAGTGAGGGGGGCACCTCCTGGTGCCAGGGTGAGAGGGGGTTGTGCTTCCTCACCAGCACCCACGTGGAGGGCTCCCCTCCAGGAGCCTGTGGCCACACCACAGAGTGCTCCAGGCACGGCAGAGTTCTCCTACAGGGAAGGGACATTTCCCCTTGCTGGGGAAATAGTGCTGGGTTGGGGTCGCACAGGAGCGTGGGGTGTCCCAGCCACCTTTGGGACACTGAAGATGCTCCATCCAGAGAGTTTGGTGGAGCTGCAGCTCCCTGGGGTTGCTGCAGGCAGGTAAGAGAACCATTGAATCCCTGAAGGGTTTGGGTCGGAAGGGACCTCAAAGCTCATCTCATTCTCCTGCTCCAGGAAGAGACACCTTCTGCGAGACCAGGCAGGTCCAAGGCCCATCCAGACGAAGGAGAGCCCAGGATGCTGTGCTTTGGCTGCCAGCTTAGTTTTGGAAGCACTGCTGGGAATGCACAGGGACAGACCTGGAGCCTGGCGTGGGGTTTGATTGAATGTGCTCAGCATTTACATGGCGAGGTCCTTTTAGGAACAACTTCTCATCCTTTGGGCAACAATAACCTGGGAAATCCAGCCCCTCTCCTGCTCCTGCCACACTGTCTGGGAGCACAAGGTATCTCTGATGGGTTCCCATGCCAGCATTTCCCTCTGCATCCCTGAGTCCCTCCCCACTCACTGGACAACACTGCTACTCACAGAAGCAGGACCTGATGGCACAGAGCAAACCCGACACGCTCAGGGTGCAAAGAGGGAGAGCCAGCCCCACCACACAGTGCCAAGTCTCACATGTTTCTTACCCTCTTTCACAATCCCCATCCCAGGAAGCCTCACCTGAGCTGCTGGCACCTCCTCAGCTCAGCAAAGTGCCAGGACAGGGGCTCGCTCGAGCCTTCATCAATAATTCTGTTTCTTGGGAAAGGTGATACTGGGACGTCTCCCACTTTCTCCAAGAAGAGAGGTAAACAGGACACTCGGTGGCCTCAACCAGAGGGCGTGTGCTCTTCCTCAAAAAATATTTTGGAGAGACTGACTGGAATGCTGGTATGGCTTCCTCTGGCCTGGGGAATTTTTCCTGTTGCTGATAGGGCTTGGATCAGGACCAGGCGAAGAGGTGGCTGAGCACTGCCAGGATGGTTTGTAGGCATCTTTACCCCGGCTTTCATTTTCTCCCACCATTACCTGTGCACAATAAACTCCTGTGGGAAGGGTTCTCTTCGGGAAGGATTCAGCACGTGGGATGAGACGTGGTGATTGCAGCAGAGAAATGTCCAAACAAGGGTGCACCCAGGGAAAAGCGGGTCTGAAGAGGTGGAGCCCCCAGATTTAGTCCCTCGGTTAAATGGGGAATGTCTTTCACTCCAGCTCAAGGGAAAAGAGCAGGAACGAGACCAATTAAAGGCAGAACTTGAGGAAACCTGTGCAAACACACATCATTTTGGCCCAAACACCATAGATTCAAGCACAGGGATGGTTTTCTAGAGAGGTTGTGGCTGCTCCATCCCTAGAAGTGTCCAAGGCCATGTTGGATGGGTCCCTGAGCAACCTGGGCTAGTGGAAGGTGTCCCTGGCTGTGGCAGGGGGTGGAACAGGATGGACTTTAAGGTCCTTTCCAACCCAAACTGTTCTATGGTTGTATGAAATGGAAACCAGTGATCCAGTGGTCCAGAGCAAACCAGGACTGAGGCTGTGCTGCCACAGCTGGGCTCGTGCCAGCCCCACTGTGCACACAACCTCACTCAGACAGAGAGGGCACATCCCTCTGGCCCCCAGCGGGACACCCCATGGCTTCCCATGGCCAGGGAGGGCACCTTCCTCACTTAGATGCCATGGAGCTCCAGCACTTTCTGGTCCTGCTTCCCCACAGGGGCCAGTGGTGGCCCCATCCAGTGATCCTGGACCTGGTCCAGCCCGATCCTGCCTTGTCCCACCTGGCTGGTCCAACCTGGCACACGCAGGGCATGTGGGAGGGCGTGTGCTGCTGATGCAGAGATGGAGCCACAGGGCTGTGCCCTGGCTGGGGATGCTCAGAGCAGCAAACCCTCTCATTCCAGGCTGGCACCACCATGGGCCACGGGAGAAGCATCTCCCCATCCTCCCTCTGCTTCTTGGGTTGGTCAGGGACAGGAGGGCGTGCAGGGATGTGACAAGAAACTCCTGCATGGCCTTAGCAGGGGAGGAGGTGCAATCCAGCCTCACCTTCCACCACTGGTGGTGGCCCCACCAGCCACTGGCCACCACGGGAATCCAGCCCAGGAGAAAACATCCCACAAGGACCTGCGGACTAGAAGGAATCCAAGCATGATTTTTTTTTTTCTTTAGGAACAAAAATGAAAACTTGTGATGGAGGCAAACTATTAAAACTCACTCCAGGCTCTGGAAAGTGTCTGCAAGCCCAGGGAGGGTGGAAATCCTTTTCCCCAGGGAGTTCAGGGGGCTGGTGGCCCTTTTCTTTTCCATGACAGATGGAAATGAGTGAGGTACAAGCAGGATATTTTCCCTGCTTCATTGTTTCCAAGCCCTTTCAGAAGCTCAGCGAGTTTCCAAAGAGAAGGGTGGATTGGCACCACCTTAACAAAAACTAATTAAACATAATTATTTTGCTGGTCGAAAATATTTGGGTTCCAGGAGGAACACTCTGCAGCTGGCTGGGAAAAGGCAGGAAGAAAGTGCTTTTTCCAGCAGCAGGTCCTCATGTTGGTTGCTGTGGTGGGTCTGACTCCTCATCGAGGCTTTTCATGCACCATCACAGAAACCAGGTCAGCTGAGAACCTGCACAGCCAAAGTGGCTCTGGAATTTCTGAGGAACTGCCTTTCCCACCCCATTTCATGGGCTTAGGAGTTCCAAGGGGAGGGGGTAGAGACAGAGGGAGCAGCTTCGCCCCCTCTTTCTCTCCAAGCTGCTGAGTTTGAGGGTAAAGAACAGAGTTTTATAGAGTAAGTCAGTTCCTCTGCTAGGAAAAAAACCTTCAAAACCACACAACAAGCCACAAGTGGAATAATTTGGACTTAATCAGTACATTCTGAGTGATGACTTCAGTGCACAGGAAAGGCTGTTTCTCAGAAGTGAAGGGCCAGGGAACTGCCAGTCCCTGCTTTGGAGAAACGGGTGAGCACCAAGCTGAGCTTTAATTATTAGGCCTAGGAGGCCTGTTTTCCAGTAAATCCACGCTCACACATGTGACTTTCCTCCTCTGCCATCCCACTGCCCTGCCTCTGCTTTCCTGTGCCCTCTGTGGGCACCAGGAAAGGGCAATTGCGTGTTACAAAACTGCTGGAAGGCACGGGCAGGACACGGCAGAGTCGCCCAGCCTGGCACTGGCTTTGCCCACCAAGAGCCCAAACCTGTGGATTCTCAGCTGTCAGCTTTCCACAATCCTCCCTCCCTGGAAAACATGCAGTTTGGAATTGAAAGGACCCCAAAGGAATCCTCTCTCGGACAGACAATCCCTGGCTCTGGGGGCCACCAAAGTGATGGGAGCTCCTCAGCAAGCACATCAGTGTGTTTGGGCAGCCAGCGTTTCAAAGAGGGGTTTGGCACCACTGGGACTTGGTCACCAGGGAGGTGGCAGATGCTAGAGTGACTTGGAGAGCCAGCCAGATCCTGAGGAGGTGCTGTTCAGCAGTGGAAGTGATGAAGTGACTCTCCCCCTGGTGTGACAATAAAGCCAAGGCTGGCTGCTCTCCTGGGGGAGGTTTAGGCTTGGCCCAAACCCAGGCTCAGGAGTGTCTTGGAGAGGGAACAGTCAGGATCCCCTCAGCCTCTGCAAACCTGGCTGCACCAGCAGCAATTTCCCCCCCACCCCGTTCATGGGGGCTCAAAAGATGAGCCCAAAAGGAAACCTGAAGCACAGAACCCACTATTGAACGGGCAAGGAGACTCTCTGGTGTTCAAAAGAAGACCAGACCCCGCTCTGAGCAATCTGTGCTGGCTGCATCTTTTCCACAGGATCTCTCCATTCCCTGGATCAGCTTCCCTGGTGCTTCAGGCAGGCACAGATTTTGGAAGTCATGGATAAACTCACAGCCTGTGGCACCACGGGGGTCACTGGAGCAGCGAGGTCAGGTCTGTGGAAGAGAAAGCAACACCTTTTATTGACATTTCTAAGCAAAACATCACAGCCTCCTCTCGCTGAAGGTGTGCACAGAACTCATAAGTCTTCCCAGCTGAGTTCTAGGGAAGATTCTGGAGTGTTTCTGGTGACTTCCCCCAGTTTGTTAATTATTCCGAGGTACTCAAAGTGCTTCCTGCGTGGTCCGAACTGGCCACAGGTCTCCAAAGCCTGGGCTGGGCAGCTGGAGCACCCCCAGCTACAGAAACATGAAACCTCAGCTGGAATATTTGCCAGAAAATATTGGTTGGAATACTGGCTAGAAAATACTGGGGTTTGCCACTTCCCCTTGGGGTAATGATGGACAAGGCTTGGGCAAGCAGATAAGGTGATACACAGGAGGATGGTGGTTTAAGAGAAGTGATTCAGAGGTTTTAGGGTGATCAAGTGCAGTTTTAATCTCTACAGAGGAAAACTCCAGTTTTCCAGCCCACATGTACCCTCTGGAGCGGAATTTCAAGGAAAAGAAACTCCCTGCATACTTCTGGATGCCTCATTTGCTGGGAGAGGGCTGAATCACAGAGTTTGACTAATCACACCAAGAAATCCAGCTTTCTCCAGAAAAACTCACCGTGGCACAACTCCTGTTATTTCCCCTCCTCTGGACCAAGAAATAGTCAAAATATTTCCCCAGGGACCTGAAAACTCAAATGCTTTGCTCCAACTCTTGCCTGGTGGAGATTTTCCAACTTTCAGTTTCCAAGGCCTCCAAAATAAGTGCTCAGGAAGGAGCACAGCCCCGTGCCAGTGGTGCAAACATAACCAGAGGCAACCTCAGCAAGACACAGAGTCATTTACTCCAAGGCTACTTAGTGTTCCTTTGCAATGTGCAGGGCGAGAGAAAACAACTTACATTTGAGAAGTGGAGGCAGCAGATTTACAGAGTCCTTTGACCTTCCTGGCTTTCAGCTCAGGACCTGGGCTGGCTTTGAGGGTTTTCCACTTCCCAGGTAGGACCCAGGTTGAGCTTCAGCAAAGTTTCCAACAATTTGCTTCCTAACCCAGAGAAAAGAATCCCTTCGAAGCTACTTGTGGTAACTCCTGGCTTCGTCTTCTTTTGCCTCCTCACTCCCTGCATTGCTGCTTTTATTTCTTTTTTTTCTGATGACAAATCTTTAAGGACATTAAAGTGGAGCAGCCCTTGCCAGGGGTGGCTGCCCCTGCACCCCAGGGTGAGAGTGATTTCCCTTGCAGGAAGGGTTGAGTGCCCTGTCTGAAGCCCTCGGACTGCTTGGGGAGCACGAGAGCTGCGGCAGGCAGGGCAGGATGTCCATCTCGGAGAACAATTGCCATCAGGATGTGTTCTTAAGGTCATGAGTGGAAGCAGAAGTGCCAGAGACTCAGCCTGGAAGCCGTGATCTCCACGCCAGGACTCCCTGGGGAGCAATATCCAGGCTCCAAAGATAAAGGAGGCTTTGTGAGACAAGCACGGAGGAGCTGGACCTGGACCACTCCCGCGAGGACTCTCAGCCTCCCCTGGAGCAGCGAGTGCCACCCTTGGCACCTGTGGGTGCCTGGAGGAGAGACCAGTCCTCAGGAGGCCCAGGGTGTTGTTCCCCAAACCTGTTCTCCATGAGGATGGCCCCGGAGCTGAGTGTGCTTTGGCCAATGCCAGAGTGACGTGGGAGCATCCAGGGAGCATCCTGAAGTGGTCCCTTGGGGTGGGACAGGGATGCCCAAAGCTGGAGCAATCCGGACAGGGATGAGCAGCTCCTTTAATGACCCATAATGAAGGGAGGGACAGAACCACACCTCTTCCCTGGGCCTGAGAGGAGCCTGAGAGGGGAGCAGCAGCCACCAGCTGTGCAGACAACATCCAGCTGTCCCTGCCAGCCGGTCCCATGGGGGCAGGAGAGGGAGCAGGAGGGCACATACACACCCCCAGCACGGGCAGGGGAAGGGAATCCAGCAGGGATTCCCAGCAGGGTGGACACATAAGGTGACAATTTCCCCCCCCAGGCCAAAGGAGTGCCACCCCCCAGCGCTGCCCTCCCTCGTCCTTCCTTCTCCTTCTCTCCGGCTGCGGTTCCAGCGGGATGTTTTCCTGCTCAGCCCACAAGCCCACGAGTGTGGAGACTTGCCCATTGCTCCCCAAAAGCCCCCTGAGCCATGGCATTGACGTCAGCAGCGTGCCAGCCGTCAAACAATTGGAGATTAAGGCTTGGCAGGCCGTGCCAAGAGGGGTGAGCGCGTGTGCCTCCCCGGGCAGGTGAGCAACACTCCCTGCCCAGCAGGAACAGGCACATTGCAGCAACCAGGATGCCTCACCTGGGCACGAGACCAGCCCCATCCCCACCGTGCTGAGGGCATCCCATCCCTGCCCAGCGTGCCAGGAGATGTGCAGTGCCAGGAACAGGCCTGGGGCACAGCCCTGCCTGCTCTGCCCAGCACAGGGACAGAGGACACAACGTGCTGCCTCTTGCAGCCGGGTGTTTTGGGGGTTCAGCCTCGGGGTTGCTCCTGGGGCAGATAAATGTCTGCAGGATGCTCGGTCCTGACCCACAGCAGGAGCCTGGGCAGCAGGGAAAGCCTGAGACACTGGCACCGGCTTGGGGGAGCAGCTGGAAAGGCTCCTGGAAAATGGGAAGGGAGCTGCTTCTGGTCATTGTGCTTGACTGTCCCACGGCCCTGGCTCTGCACCCCAACCTTCCCATTCCTGCTGCAAGACAAGGTGTCTCACAGCCAGCAGGACCACCGGGACCTGCCTTCTGCCAAAGGAAAGGGGGGAGAACTGCAAACACATGGTGGCAACTCCTTTCCTCACCCCTCGGCCCCCAGGCTGGGCTCAACATGGACCTGGGAGCCTCAAGGACAGAGGAGAGGCAGAAACATCCTCATGAGCAGAGCTGAACCAAAGCCACCAGCAGGGCACCAGCCCTGCTCCCAACCTCCACTCCTCCCCGAACAAGCCGAGCCAGGAGGGCACCTGAGGTTAAAGAAACACGATCTGCAACGCCCAGAGATACGAACACCCAAAGATGTGACAGTGCCAGCACGAGCTCCAAAGCCTGCTGGGCTCGTGCCCTGCCTGCTGGGAAGATCTCCCAGCTTGGTGTGCCTCCTGCTCCAGGTCCCACTGGCGAGCTGTGTCTCGCCAGGTACAGCAGGAAAGCACCTGGCTCACCCAGGGGAGACAATGCTGCCTGGGGACAGGGGCACGGTGTGCCTGGGGACATGACCAGTCTCCAGGTCCTGCCCTGCCCTCCTCACCAGGCTGGGAACACCAAGTCCTGGTGTCTCCTCGTGCTGGCCAGGGCACTGTGCCCACGGGAACACTCATTGGTGAGGTCCTGCCACTAATGATGGTGGCACTGCAGTGACACAGGCTGGCCCATGCTTCCCTGGGGAGGAGGAGGAGGACAGGAGGGCAGCAGGGCAGAGCCTTGATGCTGATGCTGATGACCCCAGTTCTTCAGAAGGAGCACAGACCCTTCAGGAAGCAGCCCCGAATGACACCTCAGGGGGGTTTAGTGAGGAGCCATCAGCTGGGGGCTCGCTGTGCCTGGGCTTCCCTTCCTCAGTTCCAGGGATCAGGGCATTTGGGCAGGCCCAATCCAAACTGGCTGTTCACTGGACTATCTGCCCTACAGCCCAGCCAGGGTGGGAGTCAGGATGTCCACCAAGAGCAGAAAGCAGAGATGCCCAGGGCAGGAGCCACTCCAGGGGCAGCAGGATGGGAGGGACAGCAGTTTCTCATGGGCTCTGTTGACTTCTCCTCCCCATGAGTGGTCCCCAGTGTGCTGGGATCCAAGAGGCCCCTGTGTGCTGCACCTTCTCACGCCCTTCACACCAAACCTCCCGGCAAACCTCACCCTTCACCAAACCTTATCACAGGGCCGGATGGGAGGGGAGCAGATGGTCTGTTCGGAGTCCTTCCCATTTGTTCTCCCTCAAGACACTCTCAAAGGAAAACCCTTGAAGTCATTGTTCTATTTTGATCCAACCAGGGCATCCAGCATGGCTCGCCTTAGGAGGGGCTGCACCGAAGGAAACTGCTCCAGGAGAAGGGTCTGAGCAGGGAGGAACATCCAACCCAAAGCCCAGACAACCTCAACCACATCACACCCACCAGCCTGGGGCACCTGCCCGTGGCTGATGAGACACCTCAAACGCTTCATCACTCCCGGCAAGAAGGTTCCCTCCAGGAGCTGGGGTGGCAACAGGGATGGACAGTGCCATGACTCAACATGACCCAACACAAGCCAGGCCTTCTCCTCTCTTCAGGAATGTCACCAGGGCTGCCTGGCATGGGGAGAGGACAAGGACAGAGTGTTGGGAAGAGCAGGAGCTGCCAGCAGCAGCCTCAGACAGCTGGGGGTGTTCAGCCTGGAGAAGAAGAGGCTCCAGGGAGACCTTATTGCAGCCTTTCAGTACCTACAGGGAGCTTATAAAAAAGAGACAGTGAATTCTTAGGCAAGCAAAGAGTGATGGGACAAAGGGGAATGGTTTTAAACTAGAAGAGGGGAGATGGTTGTTAGATGCAGGCCAAAAAATTCTTCACTCAGAGTGTAGTGGGGCCCTGGCACAGGTTGGGCAGAGAAGCTGTGGCTGCCCCAGCCCTGGAAGTGTCCAAGGCCAGCTTGGACGGGGCTTGGAGCACCCTGGGCTAGTGGAAGGTGTCCAGGGGATGGAATGACATGAACTTTAATGTCCCTTCCAACTCAAACCATTCCATGATTCTTTGAGAAGCCCAGGGTGATCTTCTCCAAAGAAAGACTCACTGTGCCCACAGAGCCACCATGCAAAGCTCAGCTCTGCCCTCCTGGACGGGCTTTGGGTTACCACAAGGTCCTAACACCCCAGGAGATCACCTTCCACCATTACCTCTGCTGCTGAGGGACTTTCCATGCCCCCGTGGCTCCCTAAATGGAGATCCCCCCTGTGGAGACACTGTGCAGGGAGGACCCAGCTGCCCCATCCTGACACAGCAGCTCAGCACACACCACGCTGTGCCCCAGCCACCCCAACCCTGGCACTGTGTCACTCAGCTCTGAGATTTGCTGCTCCCCAGCACTCCCTGCACCCCCTCAGTGGTACCTGAATTCCTCCCAGCTCCAACTCCCTGTGACTCAAACCATTCCACGGTTCCCTCGTGTGTTCCCCACCGGGTTGGCCACCTTCGGAAAACACGAGCGTTTTGAGTTCATCCACGTTTTCCTCCACCTTCCAGGAGGAAGTTTCCCTGCTGGGCTCAGGAGATGGACCTGTTTCAGCCCTGGCCAGTGCATCCCACTGCTGCCTCCCCTGAAGCACCTGCACAGAGTCCAGGCTGTCTCCGGGCACTCCTCTTCTTCCAAGGGCACGGCTTTCCAGGAAAAACCCGAACTGAAACTCTGCACCGACGTGGACTTTGGTCCAAAAGCAACCAAGAAACAAACACAGAAATACCAGAGACCCATCAGCATTTCCCCTAAAAGGGGCAGCCAGGGCTGAAGGAAAGAGGAAGGGATGGTTTGTTTTCATTCCCATGGGGTTGCACAACAGCCTGAGCAGCTGAAACCCCACGTGCAGGGCCGTGCTCACCCCGCTGAGCTCACTGCACACTTATCTTGGTCGGTAAACAAACCAACCCAGCACCAAACAACTTAATGGGAGGATGTCCCGCAGCTCTGCCTTCTCCCTGAGCACACGAAGCCGTCCCGCTGACGTGAGCCCGTCCCTGAGCCAGGGATGCCAGGAGGGCATGGCATCCTGACCCTCTGTGCCATCAGGGAGGTCCCCGGGGATGAACCAGCTGTGCAGGTGACACCTGCCTGCCCTTCCCAGCCCAGGTGTGACTGTCCCCAACACTGCTGGGCTGGAGCTCCCTGCTGCCATCCTCACCGTCCTGCTCCTGGTGGCCACGGAACTGCTGAGGGTGGAAAAGCCCTCCAAGATCATCGAGTCCAACCATTAACCCAGCACCACGTTCACCACTACACTGTGCCCCCAAGGGCCACACCCACGTGTATTTTGAACACTTTGAGGGATGGTGACTCCACCACTTCCCTGAGCAGCCTGTTCCAATGTCAGACCACCCTTTTCATGGAGAAATTTTGCCTGGTATCTGGTCTAGTACCTTCTCATGGAACAGCCTCCACCGCAGCAGCAGGGATAGGTAACCCAGTGCTGTGCTGGAAGCCTGGGGGACATCAAGGAAGCAAAGCCAGGTCACCTCTGGGGACTCCCACACCTTGGCTGCAGACAAGTTTTGCCACAGCTTCTGACCCTCCTGAAAGCTTAGAAATCAAGTGCCTTCCACCTGCCATCCCTCTTGGCCCACAGAGCTCTCCTGTCCTGCCGGTGTCATCTCAGGTGCTGTCACACACTTTGCTTGGCCAGGGCACGTGGCACCATCCTGGCGCGAGGAGGAACTGCCCCGTGGGTCACTGGGGCTCTGCCAGGGGCTCCCACCTCTCCCTCTGCTCTGCCCAGGGCTCAGCCTGGCAGACAAGCTGGGTTGGTTCTGGAGCCTCACCACAAAGGGCTCAGCTCCCATCCCTGGATTTCCCTTAGGATGAGCTCCGGCATCGCTCGTGCTTCCCTCGCCGGCCACATGAACCACCTGCCTTTGTTTGAACAAGGAAGCAAAGAGGCTCTGGGGGTGGAGGGTGCCAGGCTGGCATCTGCCACCCAACGGGACCAACTGCGAAGGGAAGCATGTTTTGAAGACATCAAGCAAGTTCAGGTGCCTTTGGTGGCACCAAACCCTCCGCAGCAGGACCAGGTTGCAGCCCAGCAGGGCACAGTCCCCTGTGTGGCCTCAGGGGAGCACGAGGTACACACTTGAGCATTCCCTCCCCAAAGTGCAGCCAAAGGGCTTGGAAAGTTTTTGGGTCTCTTTGGGGCAGAAGGAATCAAATGCCCACGCAAGCAAAATGGGCTTAGGACTCATCTGACAGCTTTGCATGGCTCAACTGCAAAGTAATTTACCCTAAAGGTGCCTGAGGAAGCAAATCCTGGGGTGGGTGGGGTGCCCAAAGGCAAAGCTTGCAGAGGGTTCCTGGGGGCAGGGAGAGCACCACGTCCCACCAGGATTCACAGGTGGGGGCTCAGCTCCTCACTGTGCCCCGTGCCGGGGCTTTCACCGTGGGCTGGGACAAAGGGGGGGCCACATCCAGCCTTTTCCCCCTCATTTACCTTTAGGGACCACCTGGAGCATCCTCACCAGCAGTCCCAGGTACAGCCAGGGAACCTGGACTTTGTGCTCCAAGAGCATCCCCTTCCCGTGGCAGGCAAGCAGATACCTGGGTGTTTCTCCTGCGATTCCTGAGTTGCCCTTTGCAGCTCCTGGAAAGGTTCTGGGGTTCTGCAACAACAAACAGACCCATCAGCTGAGCGAAAGGAGTCACCTGAGCAAGTGCCTTCATAGGATCCCACAATGGTTTGGGTTGGAAGGGACATTAAAGCCCATCCAGTTCCAATTCGTGCCATGGGCAGGGACACCTTCCACTAGCCCAGGTTGCTCCAAGCCCCGTCCAACCTGGCATTGGACACTTCCAGGG
>JAWWEW010000012.1:21105803-21122434 GCA_035583185.1 Anabacerthia variegaticeps | reverse complement strand
TCCCTGTCCTTGCTGTGCTGGCCCCAGGGCTGGAGGCAGCTCTGCAGGTGGGGTCTCACCTGGGGGGCAGAGGGGCACAATCCCCCCCTGTCCTGCTGCCCACGCTGTGGGGCCAGCCCAGGGCACGGGGGGTTTCTGGGCTGCCTGGGGGAAGAATGAAAACTTGAGACTGGGAAATTAAAAACAAACTCCGAGCAATTAATCAACACTTATAGCCGCTTCCTCCACCGACTGGTATCAGAGATTACAGTATTTTTGCAGGCAAACACAACCAATTTCCTGATTTCCTGTGCCAGGGCTGGCCGAGCACCGGGCGATGCTCAAGGAGTGACGCGTTACCGGTATCTGTGCCACGCGTGAAGGAAAACAATTCTCCTCCTACATGGGAAAAAAAACCCCTAACTAATTAAAGCCTTTTCATGAAATTCCATTCTTTGAGATCTTTCCCCTATTAGAGCCCATTTGTGTTCCAGTTTTCGGTTCTTCAGGGCTGGAATTTGCTGTAGTACCTTGATGAGCTGTTCCCGTGAGGAATGGACTCCAGACCTCGGGATTTTTAAGGCAGCAGATTTAAAGCAAAGCTAAAACCAAGCCCCATTTGGCAGTTCTGTGCTGTTTCCTGCAGATCTCACACCCACGCTGTGGTGGGGTGGCACAGGCAGCAGAACCAGCTCACCAAACCTGGGGTGACCTGAGCCCACAGGGATGGGAAAACCAGGAAACCCTCAGGTCCTGGAGCTACAGAGACCTGCCAGGCACCAGTGTCAGATGAAAGAAGCCCAAATGAACTTTGAAATGGTGCTGCTCCTGGCTGTGTGTTGCTCCTGAGCTGGGATGAACGTGGAAGAGGAGGTGACCACACAACATCAAATCCCAGCTTTGGGCACGGTCCTGCCATGGACTTTGGGCTGGCACGGCCAGGAGCTGCAAGTTTGCCCAGGCACAGGATGAGCATCACATGGGGGTCCAACAAGCTCCACATGGGGGTACAAAAAGCTCCACATGGAGGTCCAACAAGCTCCACATGGAGGTCCAACCACCAAGGCACCAGGAGCCACATCTTCACCATGGCCAGCAGGGAAGGGGAGGGCGAGTTTCTGCTCCAGGAAGGTGGAGGAAAACACAATTAATGTCAGATGAACTCTGCCAGGACACGGGAAGAACATAAAAAAGCAATGGCAGCACTTGAGCTTCCTGCAAGCACAGAGCATCTCCTGGAGCCTGCCAGAGAGGAAACATCGCTGGGAGGGACGGCTGCCCGGTGTGCTCTCCCACCCTCCCCTCCTTCCCATGGCTCCCAGCTCCCCGCTGGGAGTTGGGGCTATTGAGCAGCCACGTTGAGAAATAGGATGTTCATTCCCTAAACACCGGAGGTTCAAACCGCTCTCGTCCAAATTAAGCAGAGATTTAGGGAGGGGATGATGGTCAAAGAATTCCTGCTGTTCCAGGCCCGCACTCAGGAGCACCGGCTGAGAACACATGTAAAAACTGCTTTAATTAACCTCATTTTTCTCCTTTAAGCTCACAGATTTCCAGATTAGAGAAACACACCCAGCCCGGCTCGGGCTATCCGGGGGAACAAAGGAGCTTTGAGAGAATGATGTGTTTCTGGAGACTCCGAGACAATATCCACAAGTCTCTTCTTGCAGCAAAACTCAGGGCTCTGCGTGTACAACCAAGGGCATTTTGGTTATTAAAATCTTCTTTTCACTTGTCTGGGAGTCAAACTGAGGCTGTCCAGGATGGATGATTGTCCCTGGTGTGGGGCACTCCTCATGACACCGAGGAGAAAAGGACAATCCTGACACCTGTGCCACTGCACCAAAGCAGCATTTAATTTACCCCTAGAGCCTTTCTCTACTTCCAATGCTCCATGACCACGTCACTCCCTCCTCAGCAGGAAACTGAGAGGAGGGTGTTGTGAGGAAAGGATGAGAGAGGGAAAAAGAGGGCAACAACCCAGAGTTTACCCCTGCCAGGAGTTGTGACTGTATAGCCCCCTGGTCCTTGTAAAATGGGCCTGACAGGGGTACCCAGAGCTCTTCGTGCTCCAGAGGGGACTGTGGCCACAGCCTCCTCCAGCACAGATGTGCCAGGGTGTCAGAGGAGGGGACAAGGCAGGTTTGGAGCAAAAGAAGAAGAAAAAAACCACCAAAACAATACCAAATAAAAGAGAAGAGCTGGATCCTCACTCAGCAGCTGTGCTGCAGAGCTCAGGACACTGGGGATGTTGAGCACCCAAAGGGTTTCAAGGGAACCCCAGACAAGAGAAATTCCTGTCTTGGTAAACAGAAGGACCACCTGGCTTGGGAAATTTTCATCCAAAGTGCAAAGGGCTGGAGGCCACAAGAAGAGTCCAAAGGATGTGCTGCACCACCTGCCCTGCTCTTCCTCTGCTCCATGAGCCAGCTCTGACCAGGGCTGGGGAGGAGACCAGGACCCTGGATCTGCCCCAGGATGGCTGTTCCAACACCTTTCATAGAACCCTTTGGGGTGGAAAAGTCCTCTGAGACCACGAGTCCAGCCATTCCCCCAGCACTGCCAAGCCCACCCATGTCCCCAAGTGCCACATCCACGTTTTCTGAACACTTTCAAGGATGGGGACTCCACCACCTCCCTGGGCAGCCCCTTCCAAAGCCCTTTCAGTGGAGACGTTTCCCTCGCTATCCAACCTGCCCCTTCCCTGTCCCATCCTGAGGCTGTTCCCTCTCCTCCTGTCCCTGTTCCCTGGGAGCAGAGCCAGACCTGTCCTGGCTCTCCTCTCCTGGCAGGGACTTGCAGAGCCAGAAGGTCCCCCCTGAGGCTCCTTTTCTCCAGGCTGAGCCCCCCCAGCTCCCTCAGCTGCTCCTCATCAGAGCCATGGTCCAAAAACTACTTGCACACTCATTTTTAACGTCCGAGGGAAGGGGGTTGTATTTGTGAAGCTCAGTTAGAACAAGGAGCAGAACAAGAGCATCCAGCCTGGGGGTCCACGAGCCACACTGGGAGTCCACTGGCACCACTGGAAGGAGGGGGAGTCATCCCCAGAGGTCACACAACAGGCTGAGTTGGAAGGGACCCACAAGGATCCAGCCCAACTCTTAACCCTGCACAGCACCATGCCCAGGGTCACACCCTGTGCCCCAGAGATGGTCCCAGCCTGAGTGACCTTCAGATGTGCTGCACCAGCGTGAGGGCAGTTTGTTCCGTGCCAGGAGGTGCTCCTGTTTCTTGGAAGCAGCATTCCTGCTGCTCTCAGGTGCAGCTTTCTGGCTGGGAGCCCTCGGAGGCTGCAGCCTCAAAGCCAAGGCTGGGGTGGCGTGCCCAGTTGGCAGCGTGGGGAGACTGGGGAGCAGCCAGCACTTTGTGGGCACACAGGCACTGCTGCCCCCGGGCACAACAGCTCCTGCAGACACCCAAACGCTGCTCTGACGTAGGAGCAGAGTGTTTTCCCGAGTGCTGAGCAGGGCTGGGACTCACAGCTATTCCCAGAAGCCACAGGCTTTGTTTGACTCCAACAGTGCCAAAACAAAGCGAGGACCGGGCTCTGCAGACACCACCAAGATACCCCGGGGCAAAATGACATCAGGCAAGGAGGGGGGACCGGCCTGAAGTCACCTGAAGCTTCATTTGTCCTCCAGGATCAACAGCTGTGAGCAGCTGGGAGTTCTGCTGGGCACACTGGCACCCAAAGCACCTTTCTCTTGGAGATGGCCCTGAATCCCACCCAAGCTGCTGCCACCACCCAGGCTACCAGGGGCATTTCCTAGACCAGCTGGACCCATAAATCAGCTGCCAGCACCATCCTGCCTGGAGAGAGGATGAACCCTAAATTTTTCTACGGGTTTTCATCACCCCAGTGTGCTGTTGTAACAGGTCAAGGCCAATTGTCTCGTCAGTCCTTTGTTTCCGAGGCACAATCCCGTAGTTGATCTCGAATGGCACCCAGGGAAGGGTCCCTGGGGATCCAGCACAGCTTTCCCACTCCCACAAATCCCAGGGAAGGGGCCAGCACCTCCCTCCTCGTGTTCCCTGTGCTGGTACTCACCAGCTGGCAACCAACAGGTTGGGAAAGCCCTCCAAGACCATCGAGTCCAACCGTTCCCCACCACTGCCAAGGCCACCACAAGTCCCCAAGTGACACATTCACGAGGCTTTCAATCCCTCCAGGGCTGGGGACTCCACCACTTCTCCTGGCAGCCCGTTCCAATCCCTGACCACCACTTTCCCAGTATCCAGTCTGAACCTGCCCTGGCCTCTCTCCCCCACCATTCATTCCTTCCTTCAGTGGGGCAGCCTCAGCCACCATTTGTTTCTCTCACTATGCAAAATTTAAAATACATGCAGCATTTTTACCCAACTTTGCTCCTTGTGATTGCTGCTTCTGAGGACCCCAAATATTGCAGCACCAGGGACAGCTTGTCCATCACCTGCAGCCCCTTTGCTCGTTTTTTTCCTTAAACTGCTCTTGTTTCCACACAGTTCCTTTTTCAGGATTAAATCCTAATAAAGGTGTGGGATTTCGTTTTTTCCTTAAACTGCTCTTGTTTCCACACAGTTCCTTTTTCAGGATTAAATCCTAATAAAGGTGTGGGATTTTTTGTGTGCTTGGGGTTTTGGTTGCTTTCTTTTTCCTGGTTTTCCCCCTCTTTGCTCTTTCTCTTTTCCTGCCCAGCAGGACTGCAGATCCAAACCCAGCCTGGTCACTAACATGGAGCAGCTCTCCACTAATTCTGGGATCACCCAGGACCGAGCCTGGGCTCCTCCTGAGGGCTGTCCTGTCCAGCTGCTCCAGAAAACATCGAAAAGAGAAGCTCCAAACCTGATATTTACCCAATACAATGTGTGAAGCCTCCTGTCAGGCCAACCTCCCCATTCTCACCTGATACTGGATATCTCCCTGCTGGTGCCATCCTTTCCTCATGCCCATGGCTTCAATATCCTCTTTCCATGCCAACTTCCTTTCTCTTCCCAAGACTTCTGACATGTCTGCAAAGGCAAGTTTAGTCACTCCACCTCCATATTCCTTCAAGCCCTTTCCCTCAAATCATATTATTCACTCTGTCCTTTGGCATTTCCTAGAAAGCTTTGGTTGGAAGGAACCTTAAGCTCACCCAGTTCCACCCCCTGCCATGGGCAGGGACACCTCCCACCAGCCCAGGTTGCTCTAAGTCCCGTCCAAGCTGCCCTTGGACACTTCCAGGGATGGGGCAGCCACAGCTTCTCTGGGATTCAACCTGTGCCAGGGCCTGCCCACCCTCCCAGGGGAGAATTCCTTCTTGATATCCAGGCTAAATTTCTCCTCTTTCAATTTGTACCTTTTATTCCTTGTCCTGTCACTCCAGTTCCTGATGAAGTCCCTCTCTGGATTCCTTGTAGCCCCTTCAGATCCTGGAAGGTGCTCTGAGATCTCCACAGAATTCTCTCTTCTCCAGGTTGAACAGCCCCAACTCTCTCAACCTGTCTCCACAGGGAAGATTTAACCAGAGGACAGAACTGGGACTTAGAAACCATTCAAACAGTGACAGTGCTTGTTTGGAGGGTGTTGGACAGCTCCAAGGGCTGAGGCCTCTGCTCCAGCTCTCTCCCACATCAGGACACAGCCACCTCCATTGTCACCTCCAGGGTGACATGAATGGCACCACATAGATCTTCTCTTACCAGCTGGTTTCAGCAAGAATTCCTGTCCCCAGCTCAAGTTCTCAGGCTGGGGGATCACTTGCAGCCAGGGGTTTTGGTTGCTTGCTCAGGGTCTCAGCTCCACATGGATACAAGGTAAGAAGAGTTCTTGGATGCTGGAGGGTTCCTCCCAGAGATAACCCAGCTTGTCAGGTCCAAAGCTATGGGACTGTTACACAGCAAAAGGCACTGGGCTAAAACTTCCTGGGGAAAAAAATCAAAAAGCTGGAATAAACTAAACTGAGAGCTCTTGTTTGAGGAACCAAGGTGGAAGCTGAGACTATGGATGAGCCTGAGCTGCAGAAGGGGCAGGAGGGATGGAGAGGAGGAGCTGGGGTTGGTCCATCCAGCCTCTCCCACCTTCAGAATGCACCAAAACCAGACCATGAATTGGAAACACACCTGGGGTAATTATTTTGTTTAACTCTGTTTAACCTAATCCTTGGGTTTCTCGGTGGAAAAACGTTCTCACTGGAAGCTTTTGCAAAGCCACCATGTCTGGCTGCAGGACACCATGTGAGAACATGTCAAGCTCTGCCCAGTCCTGAGCCAATGCTTGGCCCCAGTCAGGCCAACAACTGACGATAAAAAGCTATTTGCAATCTTGGGTACAATAAATTCCTACCAGGGATCTACTCAGGGTAGCTCTGCTATCAGCAGAATGTCCATCACAGAATCATTCAGGTTGGAAAACACCTCCAAGATCTTCCAACCTTTGACCAAACACCACTGAAACAGAGCCCCCAATGCCACATCTACTTTGTTCATTCAACACTTCCAGGGATGGTGACTCCACCACATCCCTGGGCAGCCTAATCCCTGCAGGTGGAGCCTGTCTGAAGGAGAGTAAGTTTCTAAAATGAGTGGTTGTCTCTGTGCCTGAACCCACAGCAAAGCTGGTGGGAGCAGATGAGGAGCAGCCCAGGAAGGGAAAGCTGATGCAGTTTCCCATCCCCACAGCTCGTGTGGACCGAGCAGGGCAGGTTCAGGTGCAGCACATCCCTAACCCACCTCCAGACCACAGTGGTCAGGAGTCACTTCTGATACCTCTGGGCTGGGAGCAGATCTTGCCAGATACACATCTGGGGTGCCCGTGACTCTGCCCCGTGGAGCACGCACAGTGGGTGGATCGTTTTCACCCCGGGCTGTTTTCCAGCCCCAAGGAGCTCCTGGAGCAGCAGATCCCATCTGGCTGTCAGCAACCCTGCCACTGCCAGCTCCAACAACCACGTCATTCTCAACAAGTCCTGCCACTGGGCAGCTCTGAAAGGAGACCACAGGTGCCCACCCAGCCAAAGTCCTGCTGCTTCCCCACACAACTCCAAAGTCAAGCAAACAAAACCAGTTGTAGCTCTGTCAGGCAAGCACAGCCCATGACAACATGCCCAAACTTGAGCCAGCAGGAAAATCTCCCTTCAGGATCAAGGAAGACTTGGTTCAGTGGCCACAGGGAAGTGACACCCAAGTGCAGACGGGAAAGCTCTGGCGTTCTGAGGGACACACACCACAGAAAGCTCTGCCTCACATGACACTGATCAGAGAGGACTGATTTCCTCCAGCAAGGGGTCAGAACCCTGGGAAGAACAAAGGCTGCACATCTGCATGACACAGCCAAATCCAGCTGTTCTTACTTGCACGGCAGCCTCCCGAAAGGCTCCGGAGCCTGTCAGGGCAATGCCCCCACTGCTGCAGTTGCACAAACACTCCAGGCTCTGGGCGCTCAACCCTGCAGGTGGGGAGAGACAAAAGGCAATTCTTCATGTCTCATCTTCATGCTGAAGCACAACCCGCCTCGTGGTGCCACCAGGGAGAGGATGCAACACACAGCTGAGAGCTGGGAGCTGTTCTGCAAGGAGCTCTGGTTCACGCAGGCTGTGAACGCCACCGAGGCTGAATCCAGCACACATCTTCCTGAAAAACCACACTCAGCCCTCTTAAGCAACGTTCCCCTCAAAACAGGCTGGGGTGGAACGGGATCTTTGGGTTAAGGAAGGCAGCAGGACAATACCTGAAGCCTCAGGGACCAGTTCCACAGGGAGGGAGGCAGGTAATCCACCCAAGCACCACCAAGCCGCACGTCCCACACACGGGGCACGGTGAGGGACCAAGCTTTCACGTTAGGTGTAATAGAAAAACATTCTTTACTCTGCAAGCTGTCTTTACAAATATATATTTATATATTTAAGCCCGTTTCAGGCCATAAAAGCCCATAAAAAACAACCAGTACCTTTTTGAACAAGAGAAACTGCGAGGCAGAAGTCTGAGGGGGACAGACTCCCACCCAAGGGCCGCTCTGGCGCTTCTCTGAAGGCCTTTAGTTAGCACATAAAACCATCTCAAAAATCCTCTGATCTGAAGGGGGGGGACACCATTCTTTGCCCCACCTTCAGCACTCTCTGTATGAGGTAAACTGGGATCACTTTTACATCATCACTTTAAGAAGGAGATGTTGTATCCTGAAGACCAGCTTTTCCAAGGAACATTTGTGAATGGGTTAAAGAGGTTAAGATGCCGCGTGTGGATCCAACCACAATGTGCTGTTGTCTCAAAATAGAAGAAGTTGATACTAAAAAGCTATTCCAGATACATACAAGTACAAACACTAGAGCTGGTCAGAAAGATTCACTTCCAACATTTTTTTTTTAAAAAAGCAGGGAAAATTTTCTGCAGTGTGGCTTTTCATTTCCCCTCTCCTCACTTTTCTACCAGTCCCATAAACCCTCCCGAAAAAAATCACGTGTCTGTTGTCAAGAGTGCAAAGTCCATCCAAATCCCGTGTTTCGGTTCACTAGCACTACACTTTACAAATCCTGATGGCAAACCAAAAAGGTCTCGATTTAACTTAGCAAAAGTGATATCTAGAAAAGATTCAACACCAAGAGGTCTTACAAAAAAACTTGAGACTACTAAGGCAATCTAAGGCACAGTGTTTTGGAAGAAGTGCTTTCTCCCTTTGGTGTTGCTTTATACACATCCCGTGTGTGAGTCCGAGGGGCTGCAGGTGGATGCCATGCCTTCTTCCCAAGCAGGGAATCCCATCTCCTGCTGCACTTTCACACATAGGCTCCCAGTGCTGCGTGGAACTCAGTGAGACATTGCACCAGCTGCTGAAACTTGGGTCTTTCCTCAGGATCTAGGGCCCAACAGCAGGCCATCACTGCAAACCTGCAAGACAGAGGCACAGGGAACACGGGAGCACGTCAGCAGGGTGACCACGGCCCCAACCCGAGGGGACAAACAGCCTTTGCCACTGGGAAACCTTGATCAACCAGAGGGAGACAAGGAGCACTGATGGTACAGCATGTGAGGGAACAGCTCCTGCAGAGGACGAGACACCTGGAATGATCAGCTCTAGAGGTGTTGGGCTGATTTAGGATAGGAGCCTGAGGCAACCCAGGAGGGTGCAACAGACAGTCATTAGAAATTGCTCAACTGCTTAAAAGCATGGAATCATGGAACGGTTTGGGGTGGAAGGGACGTTAAAACTCATCTTGTCCCACACCCCTGCCGTGGGCAGGGACACCTCCCACCAGCCCAGGTTGCTCCAAGCCCCATCCAACCTGGCCTTGGACACTTCCAGAGATGGGGCAGCCACAGTTTCTCTGGGATTCAACCTGTGCCAGGGCCTGCCCACCCTCACAGGAAACAATTCCATCCCAATATCCCACCTAACCTTGCTCTCTGGCAGTGGGAAGCCATTGCCCCTTGTCCTGTCCCTCCATCCCTTGTCCCCAGTCCCTCTCCAGCTCTCCTGGAGCCCCTTTAGGCTCTGGAAGGGGCTCTCAGGTCTCCCTGGAGCCTTCTCTTCTCCAGGTGAACCCCTCCAGCTCTCCCAGCCTGGCTCCAGAGCAGAGGGGCTCCAGCCCTTGGAGCATCTCCGTGGTCTCCTCTGAACTCGCTCCAGCAGCTCCACACCCTTCTGATGTTGGGGGCTCCAGAGCTGGAAGCAGCTCTGCACCCAGGGAGTCTGACCACCAGAACAAACAGGCAAGGGAAGAAGGCAACCCCAGCTCCTTCCCTGCCAAGCCTGGCTTACAGAGAGATGAGAGAGCAGAGGTTTTGCCCTCCCCACGTCCAGGGGGTGCACTCACAGCTCGTCGGGGCAGTTGATGGGCTGAGCTATCCGGTAGCCGTCCTTCAGGTACGCGGCCATCTCGAAGGGGTCGATGTCCACGTACGGCGTCTGGCCCAGAGTCATCAGCTCCCACAGCGTCACTCCAAAGGCCCACTGCAAAGGGACAGGGCAGGGGTTACCAACACAGCCTGCACCCTCCCAGCTCCTCCAGGCACCAAACAGAAGCCCTTAGACATAAGAGGACATGCAGCAGGAAAGCTTTATGTAAATGCCATATAGAACAAGACAACATGTTGCACTGAATTGGGCTAATTAAGAATCCCAGAACTGGTGTTAAGTTGCCCGGAGAGGCTGTGGATTCTTCATCCCTGGAAGTGTCCAAGGCCACGTTGGGCAGGGCTTGGAGCAACCTGGGCTAGTGGAAGGTGTCCCTACCCATGGCAGGGGGTGGAATGAGATGGGCTTTAAGGTCCCTTCCAAACCAAGCCCTTCCATCACTCTATGAAGCTGAACCAAAGATAAAATCTTAGTGAACTGAGATACCAGTGCTAAAAATCAGGTTATTTACTGCATTTTTGGGCATGACATTTCAGGACAGCTTAAATCTAAACATTATGGAACACTGAACCACTGTTTAATATAAAACTGGTAATTTTTTCTACATTTTACTTCTTCCAAATGCCTCAAAAAAAGGTCTGTGAAATTCAAAGGGTCAGAAGGGCAGGCTGAATGAGACCATCATTGTTTTGAATCCACGTCATCTGTGTATTTGGAAGGTACGCTCACAATTAGGATTCAGGAGAATAAAATAAAGATTTCATCCCAGTAAACCTGACAGCTGGATCAGCATTCAACACATTCAGCCGACAGTCCCTGCCAGAAGGAGCTTAAAAGGATAAAAAAAATCCATCAATCAATCCACACACATGCAGAGGACAAGGCAAATGATTGATTAGCTGGTATCCCGAGGCCCAGGAGAGCAAACAGAGCCGGTGCTGATCCTGCACGCTGGTGACTCACTGCTCGAGCTTCACGAGCTGCAAACAGCAGGATTTATTAAAAAAGGGCAGAATTCTGCAAGGCTCACAAGATTCTTGTTTTAATCAGGAGAAATCCCAGCACTCCCCTTGCCCAGAGCCTTAAGGAAGGGATGTTTTCAGATGGAAAGGTGAGGGATGGCAGAGGCACAGACACTGCTCTGAGCAGCCACCAAAGGAAATCAAGTGCTTTTCAAAGTTAAGAAAGGAGGGACACAGACATGAGATACAGGGGGAGTCAACAAATCCACTCTGAGAACACCCCCCTGCTAATCCCCCAGGGAGCTGCAGAGAAGTGGCACGAAGAGATGGCAGAGCTTCGTGTCCAAGAGCAGAGAAACCACGGAGTCCAAATTCCCTGGGAGCCGTGCCTTGTTTCCCTGCACTCTGGCTGCCTGATGGAGCTGTTGGCTGGGCAGGAACTCATTACTGGGGAGGGTTCAAGCCAGCAAAACCATTGGGAAGAAAGGCATCCAAAAAGCAAGGCTGGAAGGTCTGGGCAGGCACCACCCACACTGTTTGCAGAGCATTTCATCGCTCAGCACCTCTGACACGCGGGGCATGGCAGCGTTTGTTCCTCGCTCACACTTTTGGGAAGAGCACCCAGGTAGATGCAAAGCTGGTATTTAGGGCAGGTGGGATTTTCTACATGCAGAAAAAGTGCCCATTTTTGGTACAAATCTCAGACAGCCACACACTGGTGCACTGGTCCTGATCCTGAGGTCCCTTCATCCTAACAGAATTCTGCATCTCACTGCCACAAGCTTTTCTTTTCAAGTCCTGTCTTCAAAAACACTGAATGCTTTTGTGTTCCAGAATTGAAAAAAAATAAATCAGCATTTACTTGAGCCCATTTAGCACTCTAAAAACATGCTTTTACAGGCAGCTTTGATTTCCTCTTCTGTCTCCAAGTTTGGTACAACACAAAACCCAACCCTGCACGCATTTTCCAATGAACACACTCGTGGAGCAGAGCTGGCACCTTCCCCTCCTTCCTTCTTTTCCTTCTTGTTTATATGGTTTGTACAGGGACCATGAGGGGAAAAAAGCCAAGCAGAACTCCTCAGAGTTTTCCAAAGTAGCACCAGAGCTCTGCACCAGAGGGGATGTATCCAAGGGTGCTGAGGGAGCAGGCTGAGGTTGGCACAACGATGCTCTTGTCATCTTTGAAAGGTCACCCCAACCAGGGGAGGTTCCTGACAAGTGGAATAAAGGCACCCTCAGGAAGAGATGGGATCCAGGCAACTACAGGCCAGGTAGTCTAACACCAGCTCCTGCTGATGTTTGAGAGCTCACTGTCCTGGAACTCACTTCTCTGCACATGAGGCATAGAGGTGTCAGGTAAGAGCCAGCAGGGATTTGGGAGGGCAAGCTGTGCCTGACTAGCTCCGTGCTGAGAAAACACAGGGGGAGCACTGGATGTCCACCTTGACTTCCCGGGGGTGGTGGGCACTGCCCAGGCTCCCCAGGGCAGTGGGCACAGCCCCAAGGCTGCCAGAGCTCCAGGAGTGTTGGGACAATGCTCTGAGGGACAGGTGGGATTGTTGGGGTGTCTGTGCAGGGCCTGGAGTTGGATTGGGTGATCCTTGCGGGTCACTTCCCACTCAGGAGATTCTCTGACAAGCAGAGCAGTCCCAGTGCAGCTCACTGAGTTTCTCTCTTTCCTGCTAATGCTCCCAAGGGAACAGGATGCAATGGACAACTCTTCTGTGCAAGAAGAGCCTGATTGATCTCAGAACCATCTGCCACGAGCAGCAGATGCAGCGAGCAGGTGTAGGGACACTGCTCTGAACAAGTCACTGTCACCCCCAAAGTGCCACCATGATCCACTGCATCCAGCTCTGGAGCCCCCAACATCAGAAGGGTGTGGAGCTGCTGGAGAGAGTCCAGAGGAGGCCACGGAGATGCTCCAAAGGCTGGAGCCCCTCTGCTCTGGAGCCAGGCTGGGAGAGCTGGGGAGGTTCACCTGGAGAAGGGAAGGCTCCAGGGAGACCTGAGAGCCCCTTGCAGTGCCTAAAGGGGCTCCAGGAGAGCTGGAGAGGGACTTGGGACAAGGCATGGAGGGACAGGACAAGGGGGAATGGTTTCCCACTGCCAGAGGGCAGGGTTAGATGGGATATTGGGAAGGAATTCTTGGCTGTGAAGGTGGTGAGGCCCCAACACAGGCTTCCCAGACAAATTGTGGCTGCCCCATCCCTGGAAGTGTCCAAGGCCAGGTTGGACAGGACTTGGAGCAACCTGGGCTAGTGGAAGGTGTCCCTGCCCACGGCAGGGGGTGGAACAGAGTGATCTTTAAGGTCCCTTCCAACCCAAAGCATCCTGTGATCCTGCGACCCTTCAACGGCTGAAAAGAGGGGAAAAGGTCAATAAAACACATTTACAAAATGTTAAGAAGAGGAAAAAAATCTCACCACATCACTAGCACTGGAAAACTCATTGTTGACCAGGCTCTCCAGAGCCATCCAGCGGACAGGCCTGTTCTCGTTGTCCCCCAGGCAATGGTAGTCCATGGGGAACAGGTCCCGCGACAGCGCGTTGTCCGTGATCTTCACCTGAAGGGCATCGTCAATGCTGGCCCAGAGAGAAGAGAGGCACTGAGCAAAGGTGGCAGCACCCTCCTGCAGCACACCCCTCTGCTCAGCCTCCACCTCCAGCTCAGGAGGGAAGTGGGCAATGCTGAGCCACATTCCAAGGCATTCCCCTGCACCACAACACGCTTAGTCTGGGACTGGCAAATGGTATCCCAGAATCCATTTATTCTGTGCCAACAGATAAGCACCAGAGCAATCAGCAGGCTTCATTAAATAAAATCCAACATTTGCAAGTGAAAAAAATACAGCTAAAGCAAACAAATAACTCCCTTAAATTATTCCTGCTCCTTTAATTCTCCTCAAGCACTTGAAAAAGTGACAGACAAACCCAGCAGAGCATTTACAGTGAGGATGTTCTGCTTCCTTCAAAACCTGGTTCAGCCTGGCTTTGCAGGGAACAGCTTCACTGCCCAAAGCAGTCACCCCAACCTTGGGGGAACAGTTTCACTGCCCAAAGCAGTCACCCCAACCTTGGGGGAACAGCTTCACTGCCCAAAGCAGTCACCCCAACCTTGGGGGAACAGCTTCACTGCCCAAAGCAGTCACCCCAACCTTGGGGAAAAGCCCAGAGATGTATCTGAAGCAGAGATGAGGGTGCCTGGAAGAGCTGCAGCCCCAGAGGTGCCAGTACTTACACACAGTTTCTAGCAGCCAGGTCTTTGTGGATGACCTCCCTTCTGGCCAAGTAGCTCATTCCACAGGCAATCTGGATGGCCATGTGGACAAGATCCTGCTGGGAAATGGCCTGCAAGAGCCACAAGAGCAATCAGTGCAACGCTGCCAACCCAGTGTCTGCAGGGGTCCTGGGTTTGCTGTACCCCAGTGCCCCTTCCCCTCCTCTCCAGTGCCCCTCCAGACCTGATGGACACTCAGGAAAATCCTTATTCTAAACTCTAACTGTTTTTTGGACACACAAGGGCAAATATTTCCAATTTGCAACTGCTTTTCCATTGATTAGAGGTGAACATGGGCAAAAATGGTCACTGTTGCCCTCCTTACTACACTTTTTTCACGTTTCTCCCTGGAAAGCAGCTCCTTTTTCCAGGCAGCAGCACAGAGAATCCCAATCCTTGTTGCTCTCTGCTGCTGAAAACCAGCACCAAAGGCTGGTGCTCCAGCTCTTTTTGCAACTTCAGAGTCCTACCTGAACTCAACCCTTGGACATGTCTATAGATTGGGTTCCCCCTTCCTTTTCTGCAGTGTTTCAGGAACCTCAGGATGTGGGGGACCCACTGAAGCTGCAAGAGCAGGGTTAAAATCAATCAAATATTACACTGAAATGATAATAAACTGGCCAGCTGGAAATCTGGTACATAACAGGGAGAAATGGTGACTTTGAGACTTCAATTTGTGCCTGATTAAGCTAAAGAATCCAAACCAAGGTGAAGTTAAAGAAAAGACAAGCTAATTGCAACAAGAGGGAGGGTTTTACTGTACATACACATCCATCACTAAAAGAGAATTCAGATTTTTTTAAAAATAAGCAAAATAAGCTTTCATTTAGGAATATTTTCTTTCAGGAAATATATGCCACAAGTTCCATGGGAACACAATAAAGATATGAATGCTAAAGAGCACCCACAGCAATTTTTAAAAAAAAATCCAAGACCGCTTTCTTTATCTAAAGTTGAATAAATCCAATTATTTGACTTACTAACAAAGAACTACAGTAATTAAAGGGACTATTAGTTATACCAAAACTCAGATCAGTCAATCTGAAATTCCTCCAGACAGGATTTCCACCAATTTAAATCCACACTCGTATACCCTGTTCTCTATTTTTAATAAAGATGCATTGATACCCCACCTACTGCCCTGATCAGAGGCCCCTGAGCCTCATGCCCTCTGAGCACTGGGATAAACAGAGGCAGGAATGTTTTCCTGGGCTGGATCAAGGCCAACCCTTGCCAGGGAACATCCCCTGCAGTTGTCTCAGGTTTCATGGGCAGGACTTCCCAGACTCCTGGGGGTACCTGGGGGTTGTTGGCCTCCACCAACTTGCACTGTCGCAGGAAGAGTTTGAGGTTCCCCCAGTTCATGTAAGGCAGCAGCACCATGGGCTTCTCTCCCTCTTCTATACACACATGAGTGATGGGCAGCAGATTCCTGCAAGGCAGACAAATTCCCAATCTGATAGAACTGACATTTGGTAAAAATATCTCTGATCCCTAAGCACAGTAATTGAAATTTACTCACTGCTGAGGAACAGCATTTGATCTTGTATTATGAATTGCTGAGCACAACACACCCAAATAACTGAAGGCCTAGATATTACTTCTTTTAAATAAATGAAATATTTGACTCCTTTCCTATTAGGAAGATCCTTCTAAATTTTTTCCACTAGGACCAAAAGGGCTGAAACAAATTGCTGTGAACACAGGTTATCCTTTGGGCTCACAAATGATATATCCTCAGCTGGGAAGTGTATCATTCTAAATGCAACTAAGAGATATCAAATATCTGGGTCCATTATAGTAGTTTAACCAAAAAATAAATGGAAACATCATGTTTGATCCCCTGCAAAGTGACAGAAAACTGCAGTTTTGAATCAGCTGAGCATCAGCCTGTACTCTAAACACACGAGCAGCTTTAGATCCAGGGGATCATTTCTGTAGGAACAGACCATGAAGACTGACTCCAACCATTATGCCAGTTCTGCCAAGGCCACCACTAAACCAACTCAAAGGTCCCTTCCAAGCCACTCATGGTCCAGGTAACCCCCATGCTGGGTTGTTCCCAAACATCTCCCTGTAGTATCGAGACATAAATCAACAGCAACTAGAACCAAACTGTATGGTTTCAAATTTCCATTAGTCACTTTTGAAAACACCTGCATTTCCTATTGAAGGCCAAAAGTAAAGGTCTCCAAAGAGCTGTAAGGACTTTTAAAAGGGAATTTTGAAGTTTCTTGCTCTTACCTGAAGATGTCTGACAGCCAAGTGTCTCACCCATGAGCTCCATAGAGCCCTGAAGGTCCCAGCATAATGGGCAGTGTATAGAAGAAAAGCTTTTTGGACTTTTTAAATGGTTTGACTAATAAAAGGGAGACCAACTCACTCTGAATGATGAGGGGGGCTGGTTCATTTTGTTTCAATTTTAAATGTCTCCCTAAGAACCTGCTACTGCTCTTTACACAATCCTGTATTTTAGGCAAGGCCTTCATTATGTAAGGCTGGGAGAGCTGGGGGGGGGTTCACCTGGAGAAGGGAAGGCTCCAGGGAGACCTGAGAGCCCCTTGCAGTGCCTAAAGGGGCTCCAGGAGAGCTGGAG
>JAWWEW010000012.1:21093719-21104148 GCA_035583185.1 Anabacerthia variegaticeps | reverse complement strand
GCAACCTGGGCTAATGGAAGGTGTCCCTGCCCATGGCAGGGGGTGGCACTGGATGATCTTCAAGGCCCCTTCCCACCCACCCCTGATCCTACAGTTGTGTTGCTGAATTCTGCACAAACTGCTGCCTCTCCCCCAGGGAATTGAGCCCCAGCATTCCCAGTGCCCCAGCCCTGGGACAAGCCCTGCCTGCCTTACCTGTGGTGAAGCCCTCGGAGTTTACAGCTTTCAGTCAGCATCATTGTCACCTGCACCTCTGAGGCTTGATCTGAAGGGAAAAAAGGAACCACACACATGACTTTGGCATCAAACCAACGTTGTAATCAAAGCTCAGCCCAGCTTTTCAAGTCACTTGAGGTCACTAGAGCACCAACAGAACGTGTTTGCCTCCTTTTTTAAAATGGAATGGAATCAGCCCCATTCCAGGTGCTGAGTGGGGCATCTCTGGCATCTGTGCCACCTCCTGACAGCTCCTGGGCAGGCCCATCCTGCCAGGGGCTGCTGCTCCTGCCATGCCAAGGGCTTCCCAAGTGCTCTGAGGACACTGCTCTGCTGCTGCCCCAGCAGGACAGGGGCCTGCAGGTCACTGCCACGCTGCTGGAGAACAATGAGTGCCAGATTTACTCAGTTCCTCGCTCTCGGTAACCTCAGAGCTGTTTGCTCTTCTTTTTGCCACCTCTAAAAAGAAATCAATAAAAGCCCTGCTTGCCAGCTACAATTCAGGCAGCTGGGGTAGCTCCAGTGACCCACAGCAGTGAGGGCACCAGTGGGCAGAAGCACAAAGAACCCCTTCCCCACCATGATTTGTGTATTTGGGTTTTTTTCCCCCCTCTCTAGTAGCAAGAACCTACAGGGAAGCTCAAGGTGACGTCAATGAGAGCTCTCCCAATCCCACCCTCCTCATTCCTGGGTGGATTTGCTGCCCCTCCCTGGTGCTGGGACTAGTCCTGGTGTGCCCTGGCAGGAGGCTGGCACAGGAGAGCCCAGCACAGCCCCAGCAGCTTTCCCTGCTGCATTAGGGGGAATTACATATTGCACATGAGTCAAGGCATGGTTTTACTGCCCTGGGAGGAAGAAGAGGCCAGAACTCCTCAGTTCTTTTCCCTTCTCCATGGCCTGAGCTGGCTCCCTGTGCAGCCCTGACACCCCTTCCTAGCTGAGCCTGAACCCTGCGAAGGAAACAGGGCTTTGGCTGAGTTAGGAGGGTGTGTGGCAATTATGGCTGCAGTATATTATGGGATGCATCAACCAATGCATTTGGACCCCTCACAACAGCACATGGAGGGGCTGGAGAGTGTGCAGGGAAGGGAATGGAGCTGAGGAAGGGGCTGGAGCAGCAGGAGGGGCTGAGGGAGCTGGGGGGGCTCAGCCTGGAGAAAAGGAGGCTCAGGGGGGACCTTGTGGCTCTGCAAGTCCCTGCCAGGAGGGGGGATTGGGCTCTGCTCCCAGGGAACAGGGACAGGAGGAGAGGGAACAGCCTCAGGCTGGGCCAGGGGAGGGTTACACTGGACACAGGGAAAATGGGTTGTGCAGCCCTGGCAGAGCTGCCCAGGGCAGGGGTGGAGTCCCCATCCCTGGTGGGGTTTGAAGGCACGTGGATGTGGCACTTGGGGACAGGGAATGGTTGGACTCCATGGTCACAGAGGGCTTTTCCAACCTAAATCACTCCATGAGTCCCTAGTATTTGACAACAAGTCCATATGGGGGGATGGCAGGAACAGGTTCAAGCCCTGGCCAGCTGAAGCCTCTGCTCTGCACTCCAGCACAGAGGCAGGGCAGGGTCCCTGTGGATGGATTTGATGTGCAGCACCCACACTGCAAAGGGCTCGGCCACCAGGGAGGAAAGCCAGGATAGTACCTTAAATCACACAGGCCTGAATGCTGAATGAGCCCACTGTGGTATTAAAAATGGAGCTGTACAAGCAGCCTGGGAGAGGTCAGAGGAGCAGGTTACCAGCACTGAGCTCCAGGGGTAAATGCATTAATTACAGACTCAAAGACCTCAACCTCTTCAACCCAGCACATGACAAGGGAGGAAAGCAATTCCTGGGTGTGAGTTTAAGCTGATTAACTCACTCATGCACTCCTTGGCCCTGTGCTTGCTGAACTGGTTGGCTTTTAATTACAAGGGCCACCAAGTAATAATTTGAAGCTTTAAATCAGAGATTATTTAAGAGTGGATTTAACATGCACAGAACGAGTCGAGCTGGTTTGGACAATGCACCTATTCATCTCTTCACGGTAACTCTGTAAGGGATGACACTCTCCTGCCACTGCCTTTCCCTTTCCAGCACTCAGAGAGGTCACTGGGACGTTCTGGTGTTTTCTTTCCATGTTCTAGTGCTTGAGCACCCAAAGGGATGATTGACTCCCACTCAAGTGTATTCAGAAATGGAAATCTTATCTCGTGAAACAGTCCCAGCATCCGTATTGTGTTTGCTTATCAATATTATTTCCTTGTTTTCTGCGTGGAAAAAAGACTTCCCCAACACCAACAAATTCAACACAGTCAGAACAAACAATAGCAGTACAAGGTTAATCCTCCCTCAGCTGAGATTGGTGCCAATTAAGTACCACCACACAGCTTGACTGTTGTGGGTTTGTACTAATATAATTCAAAACAGAATATAAATCACTTCTTTGAGTGATTCTAGTCAAAAGAGGGGTAAATAGCACCAAAATACTGCTCCTGCAATAATCCCCATTGCAGTCAGACTTCCTTAGAAGGCCATTTTCATCAGTTACACAGGAAATAAGCTCATTTACCCCAATATTTAGTAGACTCCAACCACAGCTGAGCAGCCAACAGACAGGTCCTTCTTAGGATGAAGGTGATTTTGGCAGCAATACATTCTGTCGTGAGGACCTGATGAATCTGCCCATCATGCACTGAAAACCTTTTGAAATCAGCCCAGGAAATCCACATATCAAACCTCTGAGCAACACATGTAACACACACAAGTGGGCATTTTCCTCTCAGAACTGCTCGTGCAGCCACAGGGCTGGGCAAGGATCATGCCAAGCCCAGGGAATGCCCACAGGCTTTGGCAGCACCACAGGGGGAGCAGGGGAAAAGCCTCCCAGAGAGCCACAAACCTCTGACACTGCAACACCCACGGCAAGACACAACTGGGGAGGTCAGAGTCTCCCAGGCATTAAAAGTGGGCATCAGGAAACAGCCCTGAACTGAAGCTCAGTGCTCTGGGGTTGGTGCCCAACTTCCTCAAAGCCCTGTAAAAGAGCTGAAGTGTGAGATGTCCCCATTATTTGTCACTCAGAACATGCCAGAGCTCAGCAATTCATGCAGTTGCAGGGGAGGAGCACGAGGTGCAGCCAGGTTTTCACAAGGAGATCACGCCCCAGCAGCTCAGCAACTGAGGAACAGAGACCTCAGGTGAGTCAAGAGGAAGATTTAACAGCCAGTGGCAATTCCAGAAGTTCAATCAGGACTCAAAATCAAAAAGCGCCACCTTTCTGAAGGTGCTTAAACCCAAGACTATTTGAGTCAGATGTCAATGCACCCCAGAGAGGAAGATGCTCTCAAAGCTGTGGTTTTACCCTTATTGAGCCTGTTTTTACCCTTCCCCGAGGCCCAGAGCAAGAATAAGGCAGGGTTTCAAGCAGCTTTGATAGAGCTGCAAGTTTATCTCATGATATCACAGTACTTGGCTGCAGCCAGGCCCAGTGGGACTCTTGGCACTGCTATTTTTAGAGAAGAGGCCAATTTGTCTGGGCTGGGATGTGCTGGGGCCCTGCCCAGCTCATGGGGGGGAAAGAACACCTTTCTGATTTTTACCAGCTTCTCAAAATCCACCTCCAGAACTGCATTTTTAAATCTCTGATCATCACCACTCAGCAGTGACATGAATCATCAGGTGGAAAGGTCTGGGGGAAGATCTGGGATGACACTGAGGTGGAAGGGGTTGGCTCACTCTGAGATGGGACACTCATCAGCTGCAGGGCACCAGGGAAGGAGTCACTGCACACCCCAAAGGCCCCAGCAGGGAGGAAAAACACCAATTGCCTGGATATTGTGGGGGGGAACTGCTTTGGAGAGAAACTTTTTGAGTCAGACCTCCCAGAATCTCAGCACAGCAAAGCAGAGCATTTAGAATCACAGAATCATTTAGGCAGGAAAAGCCATCTCAGCCCTTGAGTCCCAGCAAGCACGGCCAGGGTCACCACTGACCCATGTCCCCAAGTGCCACATCCACACAGCTTTAAACTTAAACCCCTCCAGGGATGGGGACTCCACCCCTGCCCTGGGCAGCTGTGCCAGGCTGGACAACCCTTTCTGTGAGGAAATTTTCCTGAATATCCAACCTAACCCTGCCCTGGCACAGCTTGAGGCTGTTTCCCCTTGTTGTTTGGTGGGAGAACAGGCACCCACCTCACTACAACCCCCTCCAGGCAGCACTACAACCTAAAGACTTCAGACTGTGGACTGAAAGCTGTTTCTTCAGATAGAAGATGAAGTAGAATCTTAAAAATTCACATCACCAGAACTGAAGTAAGTCAAGGCAGAGCCCTTTCACAGCCTGCTGGAGGCAGGAACAGCAGATCCTCTCAGCACTCCTATGGGCAGCAAACCCCCCAGCCAGAACCCCTGACAAGGCTTCTGACAAAGGATTCCTGACAGCAATATTTGAAAAGCTGTTTCACCTGCAGCTTTTCTCATCTCTGGGCCATTAGCAATGGTTTGTGCCCAAGGGAACTTCTCAGTGTCTCATACTGAAAGCTTACACTCCCCAAATCACACCACTTGTACAGCCCATTTGCCACAGAGCTGCTTCTGTTGCCCTTGGTGTCCTTCAGCCCTGGGGGCTTTGCCACTTTTCCTGTGCCCAAAGCCCACCAGCTCCAGTGATGGAAGGGTGACAGGCACAGAGGGTGTGCAAAGGGAGGGGAGAGTGCAGGACTAGAACAGCTCCAGGTGATACACACTCCCAGGATCAACACAGCCTGGCTAATTACTGCTGCTTCTGCACAGCAATTAATTAGGCACCAGTGCTCCCAAGGCGGAATTCAGCCCCAGTTCAAAGAGAACACGTGCCTGGGTACGGCTTTAATGAGTCTCTGGAAGGAATTCAGCACTTCAAGACCATCCTTTGCTCCCATCTGTGGCACAGGACACTTTCCCAGCCTCCCTTCACCACGAGGATGAGGTGCTAAAGGAATGAGAGGAGTCATGATCCAACCTGCTTTGGCACAGGCAAGAGGGGGAGAGCACAAATATAAAAATATTTCTGCTCTGAAATTCCCAGAGGCTCCAGGAGTCAGGCAGGGACAAGTGGCCTGTGGCACATCCCTGGCTTCCTGCCTGCCTCTGGAGGGAAGGGAAAAGATTCCCTGCTAAAATAGGGAATGTTGCTCTGTTTGCCCTATCTTAGAAACACTCCCACGTTTCTGAGCCACAGCAAAGGGCAGAGAGGAGCAGGATTTGGGGATGGTCTCATGTCCCTGCAGAAGAGGAACACCAGAATCCAAGGAGCAGCACAAAGAGCAACAAGTAAAAGGCCCTTTGCTCAATAATCCATGAAATGAACCATTAAATAATCCATTTAAATGAAAGTGTAAGCAAATGCAAAACGAAACTGGGCAAGGGAGACCTGACTGATGTCACAGTCCAAAGGGCAGCAGCAAATAAAACTGCAATACAAGTAGTGATTTTAAGTGCATGTCAATCAAAGGGGACTGCAGGGGATTATTTTTTAGCATATGAAACAATAAATGTTTCAATTAACCAGTACAGTACTTTGGACATCAACCCCTGAGAGCTGCCACTCAGTATTGGGTTTAATTTCTCTTGTACTATTTTAGGTTTCAAGATATTTTCCTAAGGAATTAGGATTGAATGACACATATAGAATATTTCAATTACAGGCTGATAGTCAGAAATCTGCTGCTTATTCCCAATTCTAAATTCAAGGTCTCTTCCCTTAGGAAGACACAGAAGAATTGAAGTCAGATGAGAAGTAGCTCTTTTTGTGATTTTTGGGGTTTTTTGACATAAATTATATTCTACAGAAACAAGCTCCTGCACTCTGATTTGGGGAGGTTAAATACCTTCAACAATTCATTCAAATGCTGTACATTTAAGGCACGAACTTAAACTTAGAAACATTTTCACCAGGCTGTGCTTTTAAGGATGCAGTGCCCAAATTCAACTGATGGAAAAATGATGCCTCAGAAACAGCTCCAGGACGTGGCACTTGTTTACTATGAACAAGAAACCCTTTCACCTCGTTAACACCAAGCTGCTCCTACACACTGAAGTCCCCTAAATGCTCCTACTGCTTTCCCTGCTCTGCACAGCCTGAATCCTCAGGATCTCCATCCCTGCATGAAGATGGTCTGAATCCCAGACTGGTTTGGGTTGGACAGAACCTTAAAGCTCATCCTGTTTCACCTCCTGCTGTGGGCAGAGACACCTTCCTCTAGACCAGGTTGCTCCACCCTGGCCTGGAACACCTCCAGGGATGGGGCATCTCCTCTGAACTACATCAGCAAGGAATAAAAAAAATCTGAAGCATAATATCAGAGGTAGCCAAGAACACTACAAGAGCCCCAAAGGACTTCCCATGACCTCAGCTGACAAACCAGAGCTTTGTTAAAGTTGCTAAAACGATGAAGTTTTAAGAGCTGCCCTTTGTCACACGCTGACTTTGTTTCCAGTGCTTTCCATGGGTGGTTTGTTTTCAAGCACTCCTTCCTTGTACATCAGAAAAATGTGAAGTGGTTAGAACATGAAATGGGAGCAGCCAGGTTATCTTGAACAGCATGATGGGTTGTTTTTACCAAAAGTGTACCTTGGCCAGAACGTCCTGAGTGAGTCAGGGCTCTGCACAGCTCACTCTCCCTGTGTATGTTCCTGCAATAACACAATTCCATTTGTTCTCCGAAGAATTTTCTCCTTCACAGGAAAAGCACCATTAAACAATGTGTTCTTTAAATGAAAGGTGTGTTTTTTCCCCCCCCTCTGACTTTCAAAGACTCCCAAGAAAGGCAGAAGGGATGTGTTAATCACTGCAAGGGATGCAAGGCCAGCTTGGAGAAACGTGCCAGCCGAGATGCTTCCCAAGGCTGAGAGGGACTGGAAGCCTCCTCTTGGAAAGTGAGGCATTCCAAGGTTGGAACACAATTCTTGGGTAGAACAAGAACCACACTGAAGGGAACAAACAGCAGCTACGTCTCTCACCTTCTAACAAAGAACTTATTCAGGCTCTGTTGATCCGTGGATTCCAAAACCCCAAATATAGCAGATAATGTACCCTGGTTCCTCCTGGCAACAAGACACACGTCCCTAATCTTTGGGCATGTCTATTTAAAGACAGCAATAAGGCAAGTTTTCCAGAGAAAAGTCTAACTGTGAAAGTGATTCAAACTTTTAGAGTGAGGACTAGCAAATAAACAGAGTGAAACTGTAAAGTGCCAACAGGACAGAACAACTGGATGGCCAACACCAAGGATCCAGGAGAAGCAGGACCAAGTGACACCTTTTCCCCAGAGATTCCCGAGATCTCTGTGTTCCCAAAGTTATTATGACTCCCAGAAAGACACCTCCAATTTGGCCAAACCTCTCCTTGGCACAGAGCCCTGCACATAAGGGAAGGCTCAGGCACCCAGACACACTCAGGGGTGTTAGGATGGCACTAAAACACACATCAGGAACCGATGTATTCCATGAATGTGCAGGTAGAAACTCTGTCACTACCAGGGCATGTTACAACTTTGGCCCTGCAGGGAACCAGGGGAAAGATGAAGAGTTAGAGGTGGAAGAAGAAACTCTTCTAGAGAATGTGGAGTGAAACTCAGGGATGAATCCTCCTTCAGCTTCTATCTTCATAAAAGATGTGGTGTTGAGACTGCAAGAGAAGTGTCTACAACTTTTCAGTCCTATCAACTCATGAGCTACAGAACAAAGTGATCACTGAATTAGGTGAAAACTACTCCAACAACCTCATGAATGGTTCAAATCAAAGTCCCAGATTCTGTGGTGGAGGAGAAACCAGTCCAATGACACCCAACAAGCACACTCCAATCCATGGATGGTGCCTCATTAGTCTCCAACTTGCTCTTTGGGAGGCTGACCTAACAGGTCAATGCCAGCTTGGGAAAACAGGGAATGCAATATATTCCTAGAAATTCTCTGCATGGGCTCTTCCACTTCAAGAGCCTCTCAGGACATTTGGCAGGTCCAGGCTCTGACAGTTTGATGTGTTACTGTTCCTTTACCAGGTCACCTCAGAAGGGGAACAAGCACTAAGCTCAGAGAAATCGAGGCTTCCTGGTTTCACTGACATTCTTCTGGCTTAGAGTAATGCTCAACATCTTCCTGCAGGGCTGGAAAACATCAGGCAAGGAAAGAGGGAAGGGCTGCTGCAGCTACTGCCAGAACCAGCCAACTCTCTGGGCTTTTTGAGCCTTTGGAGGAAAAAAAATCAACCCTGGGGAGAGATAAAAGATAGGGAAGAGGCAAACTGGCAAGGCTGCAAACACTCCCCTCAGAGCAGGAAACAGAGATGGAACCACAGCCTGAGGAGCACAAGGGCCACAAAGTCACCTTCCTGGCACAGGGAATGAGCAAACTGTCCACCTTATTGGGAATTCTTATCAGAAAGTGATGGATGGTGTAATGCACTGACAGCCAAAGGGGACACCTGAAAAGAGCTCCACGATGGCAGGCCCTGAGGGCATCACCTTTCTTCAGGTATTTTCCTACCAAGCAGCACTCAGAAACCAGTCCTTGAATGACACAACAACCCTTCCATGTCAGCTCTCCTAGGAGAGCAGAGCTCTGCTCCTAAAACCCAAGGGAGCCAAGCTCCTGGGCCAGGGAAGCTTCCCAGTGCCATCTCTAACTCTTGCTGGGCTGAGGTGGGTCAGCCTGGAGAAGACAACGCTCCAGGAGAACCTTTCATTACTGAAAAGGGGGTTACAAGACAGACAGAGACTTCTGGTCATGGCCTGCAGTGACAGGACAAAGGACAACACTTCTAAACTGGAAAGGGGTAGATTTACACTGGACATAAGGAAGAAAACTCTGTTTGTTTATTCTTTACTGTGAGGTCAGACCCTGGCACAGGTTGAATCCCAGAGAAGCTGGGGCTGCCTCATCCCTGGAAGTGTCCAAGGCCAGGTTGGACAGGGCTTGGAGCACCCTGGGCTAGTGGAAGGTGTCCCTGCCCGTGGCAGGGGGTGAAATGAGATGAGCTTTAAGGTCCTTTCCAACCCAAACTGATCTCTGATTCCTTGATTTCACAGGCAATTCCAGGATTAAAGCCATAACAACTCCCTCCATGCCAGAAGAGCCAAAACCATGGCTTCAGTTTCTCAAGCTCTGAGCCTGGTGAGAAGAAAGGTGTTTTTCCTCCCTAGCAGGTTATTTTTCCTCACAGCACCTGCTGAGAGCACTTCAGCTCACAGTCCACATTTTGCACAGATCTGAAGCACCCCTCACCCCTCTCCACTGCCTGCTAACATCTGGGGCACCTCTGGGCTTTATTTTCCCTTTCCCAGTGCACCTCTGGGTAACACCAGACAGTTCCAGAGCAGCTCACACTTTTGGGAAGGGATAATTTCACCCCACAGACAAAGCCTTTTTTCCTTGTCTCTCTTCCATGACCCTCAGGCTCCTTTCCTGCCTTCAGCAAAGAGCTACTTAAGTGAGTTTAATAGTTCTCACATCCCTCACACTTTTATGGCCCTGCCCTGCCTGTGCCAGAACAGCAGTGTGTGTGTGTGGCCACGGGGTGAATGAGATCAAGGAAAAACTCCTGTTAGGAGAGAGGAGTTGTTTTTTTTTTCCCCAAACAGATCAAATTCCCAACTTCTTACACATCCCAGCTGCACACACACATCACAGCCAGGGCAGGAACAGGGGAGCTGCTGGGAGGAGAGGGGATGCTTGCAGTGATTTTCCCTGCTGCTCAAACCAGACAAGTGGCACCCAAATTTGCTCTAAATGTTTTCCACACAGATCCTTTCCAAAGCTGGGAAATTCCCTACACACTGATCCCATGAATGCCATCACTCCCTTAAGACCACACTCCAGCAAATCCTTCCCTGCAAAGGGAAGGGCAAAAGGAATCAGATGTGAGGGAGAAATATGGATTTAGGAGGGGATGGAAGCCCCATTTTGGGAAAGCACTTCAATAAGTGGTGAGGGGAGGCAGCCACATTAAGATCTCTTCTGACAGATGTTGTTGTGCTCTTGAATCCAATGCTATAAAAAGCACCTCATGTGCCAGGGGCCAAGTATTTTGGAAACTTCTTAAATAAGAGCAAAGTGACAGGCAGAATTATTTGGCAGAAGGGGGAACAAAAGAAGGCAAAAGAAAAGGATTCAGGGAGACCTCAGAGCCCCTTCCAGTGCCTAAAGGGGCTCCAGGAGAGCTGGAGAGGGACTGGGGACAAGGCATGGAGGGACAGG
>JAWWEW010000012.1:21065430-21092631 GCA_035583185.1 Anabacerthia variegaticeps | reverse complement strand
TTGGAGCACCCTGGGCTGGTGGAAGGTGTCCCTGCCCATGGCAGGGGTGGCACTGGGTGAGCTTTAAGGTCCCTTCCAACCCAAACCATTCTGGGATTCCCTGATTCTTTCCATGATTCTATAACATGCAAGAAAGAAGAGCACCACAAGCATCTGATTGTGCAAGAAACAGCCTGAGAAATTTGCTTTCTTTAAGCAACATATTTTTCTTGGAGATGGGAGAGAACAAACAGGTAACAGATTCAGCAGCTTCACTGTTTCCCACCTTCTTTAAAATCAGCACCTTTAAAAACTAATAACAAGGCAAAAAATTGTAAAAACCTGTGATCCTTAGAGAAGCCTAACTTCAATTTTTGTTTTAAGAATAAAGAAGTTGTAAAATGAGGGAGCAAAGGCAATAATGCAGCCAACTGAAATGACAGAAAGAACTAGAGAAACAAGCAGTGTGCTGGGAGTTCAGGTACCAGAAAACCCCTACAATGCTGAGTGCAGAGGAAGGGATGCATGTGGGATATATGTCATATATACACAGGATATATGTAGGATGGTTTTCATCTTCACCTACCTCATTTCCTAAATCTACCCACCACCATTTCAATCACTCCAACGAGGTGTTTCTTGAACACACATGCTCTGTTTGTATCAATTCAATTCTAAATGCTAATTCCTATGCTTCACCAGCAAAGTTCATGGAAGGCAGAGCCTGGGCCCTTCCTTTTGTCCAACCACACCTTTACACAAGATTTTTGAGATGTATTTCACGTGCTTTCTGGCAATTTGCACAGGACAAGGCTGCAGATGGAAAGAGCAAAAAAACCCAGTACAATTTTTACTTAGAAGAAGAATACAAAGATATTCCAGGCAAAGTAAGTGATGGCAGTGGTGGAAACACACACATTTTTCTTCCATATAAGATTGCTGCTCTCTCTGGCTGAAGGCAGCATCCAAATTGCTCTTGCTTTTTAAGCAGCAATCACTTGCACATTTTGGGGGGGAAGAGGTGGTTGTCAAAGCCAGGTCTGGTACCCTCAGCCTGCACCACAATTCAAAGACCTGCACACAAACCCCCTCCTTTATGCAAACATACCTTTCACAGTTTTGACAAAAACTTGTTTCTCTTTACTGGGGTCTTTCTCTTCTATCAGAATTCCATGGAAAATGCGCCCAAACGTGCCTAGGAAGAGAACATATAATTAGTAATTAGTGCTTAAAACTCACTGATAACATTAAGAGAGTCCCTATTAAGAAAGGATGTATCAGCCACAGCAGAAAGGGAGGAACAATGGCAGGTAAAGTCCTGTACAATCACCAATACAGAACCCAACCAGCTCTCCAACAACCACAGGCAGCAAATGCTGAAGGTTTTAGATAATTCAAATTTAGGGGGACAAGCATGAGAGTGAAGAGACAGCAACAGAATCCACTCACAGTCAGTATCAGCACTGATTAATGGGTTTATTTGTGGCAGTTCATCAACTCCCTGCACTAAGAACTCCTTTTCTCATGCAGCCACTCTGGAACTCTCAGTCAAAGCATTTCTCCCAAAGAGGAATTGTTTTTGGCAATGTTCACCAGGAAACAGTGGTTTCAGCCAGGTTTGATAGCATGAAATATGGGTTTCATCTGGTTTCTCAGTACTTGAAACAGGGACAGTGCAACATTTCCATCACCCAACCTGGGGCTGCAAGCAAACCCTGCAAGAGAGGTGTCTTCCAATTGTAATTAAAGGAGCAGCTTAATGAAGGAGGCTACAAGGCAGCCACAAATGCACAGCATGAATTATTTAACAGCACACTAAAACCCTCCTCGACTGAGGACATCAAGAAAGTGCCTTAGAAACAACAAGGCACATCCCACAAGGCAAGGAAGGTTTTGCAGGGCTCACACACACACAGAGCTGCCTCCTCAGAGGAGCAGAGGAGGCACCCACTGCTGCTCAGACTAACACAGGGCATTCAGTCCTGCCTCCAAAGGATGATTAGCTCTGATCTCCAGCTCTGGGAAGTTTTGAGTGCTCAGGGAACACAGACTCAGAGATCAATGACAAAAAATCCAAAATATTTCAACCTATTTCCCAAACTTGGTATCAACAAGAATCAATTAACACTGTGCATGAACAGTTCCAAAGGGAACAAGGGAATATTCAGGAGCTGGACTCCATGATCCTGGTGGGTCCCTTCCAACTCAGGGTATTCCATGAAGAGAATCAGGCAATCTCTGAATCTTTTATATCAGGGCTGTAAATGTTGCACTGGTTTGATTCGATTTCCAACTCCAAAGTTATCAAATTGAGACAGCAAGTTTGGGTAACAAGGTTTTCTGGGCTTTGGGCTGGCTTCTCTTTGACTCTTTTTGTTAAGAGCAGCTCCCCTGCAGGAAGCCTCAAAATGAGTTACCTGGCCATGTCCATCACTGCTTCCCTCCCTCCTCAGCCATCCAGCCCCTTCCTTTATCCAAGGGACCAGCTTATTAGGACACACAAGCCCAAAGACTTCCTGAGCACACTTAGTTGCTCCTCTGTCCTGCTGAAGTCTGGAAGCTGCTTTCCCACACCCCAAGTGCAAACATCAGTCATCATTCCTCCCCTCCACCAAAGCTAAGAAGATCAGAAACGTCACCCACGAATAATTTCAGGCAAACCTAGCAATAAAGATCAATGTGCATTTATGTATCTCATCAGGGTGCAGGAAGAAAGTGCCTGAGTGCTGCAAATACCTTCCTGGAGCACGTCCTTGAGGGTTATCCTCTCCCTGGAGATGGCAATGTCCTTCACTTTAGCTTTGGCCTCCAGGAGAGTGACGCTTTTGAGATCGTTCTTCTCTATCCGTAACGTGGGATAACCTGAGGAGCCAGCAGAGCCAAACAATCCACCATAAATACCCTTGGCAGGAGGACACGAGCACACACTTCACCCCAGCACCACCTACAGGCCCAGGCAGGGACCAGCAGGACCTCCAGAACAGCATGTGGGCATCTGAGAAAGAGCAGAGCAACCAAAACCACCGGGGGTTCTGTGAATGATCAGCAGCAGGGCAGAATCACAGCGGGATTCTCTGTAGTGCCAGGAGAACTCCAAGGAAAGGGGACTAACAGCTCCCTGCACTGCCCTGACAAGGAGGGAATGGAGAGCAGGGAAGACACCTCACCCCAGCAGGACATAACCTAACCACCAGTGCCCTCTTCTGGCCCTTCCAGACATCTGGAGACACCAGCAGAGTCAGAAAAAAGGATGGAATACTTTTGCCTGAGTTTATGACTTCTGAGAATTACACCGATAATATTTTCTTAACAATTGAAACATGACTGAAAACCAAGTTAACGCAACTGTGCAGTGACCAAGAATGTCCTTCTTGCTTATTTTAGGCATCCAACCTTTTCCTTCTTTTCATTTCCACCATTCCCAACCTCTGCCCTCTGTGAGCAGGGACAGCACCCAGGGAATGGCTGGAGCTGTGTCAGGGCAGGGTCGGGTTGGATCTCAGCTAAAGGCTCTTCCCCCAGAGGGTGGTGGGCACTGCCCAGGCTCCCCAGGGCAGTGGGCACGGCCCCGAGGCTGCCAGAGCTGCAGGAGGGTTTGGATGATGCTCTGGGGCACAGGGTGGGATTGTTGGGGTGTCTGTGCAGGGCCAGGGGTTGGACTTTGTTGATCCTTGTGGGTCCCTTCCAGCTCAGGAGAGTCCATGCTATCAGTTCCCAGAGCAGTCTCCCACCGAGAATACAAACCACGGCCAGCCTTCCTTTTCATTCGCTGCTCATTTTAGCTCCATCCCATCATTTCATCAAGCAAAGCAGTAAGCAAAAAGAGATGAGAAGAACAACACAGCCATGAGGAAGCCAAGGAGCTGGGATGTCTCCTGAGCCCCAGAACCCCCAGCTGGCTGTGGCATGGCTGTTGTTAGACTAACACTTACTGGTTACTGGCGTGGCGTTGTTGGGGGTGTCAGCTCGCAGGTACTGCGTCGTCTGCGTGGAGGGCTGGGACAGGCCTTGGGAGCTGCTGCTGTCACTGATGCTGGTTTAGAACACAGATGGGACAGGGACATCACTGCTTGGCACTGTGACACAGCCAAAGTTAACTTAGCCACGGTCAACAGGGAGATTTTCCAGGCAAGACTTTGAAAGAACGGAGTTTGGAATTCGCTCACACGTTCAAATGTATTTCAGGAACTCAACAACCTCAGTGCTTCTGTTCCTTGAGCAAGATCATCTCCCTCCTGTTTCTTTTGCAGAATTTGCTCTATTTTCCAGTACTTTCCCCCCACTTTTGAATAATCAGAGTGACAAAACATTTATTGCAAGAACCACCCTTTCATACCAAACCCAACTCTTCTGTTCCAGAGAAGACTTGCACACATTTCTTCCATGGTTCCAATGCCCCCTTGAGACTCTCCTTTACAGCCCAAAGGGCTCTACCCTAGTTTGTCATTCCCTCTCTAAGGGTACCTGTTGTCCCTTCCAGGACCACCTACAATGTGCTTTTGAGATATTTCCTTTGGGCAGAAGGACCAGAGCTACATGAGCATTCAAGAGACAGGTGAAGCACAGCAGAACATTTTGTGTCTTACCCCTCCCAAAGAGTTGTTGTAGCTCTACTGGCCCAGGAACTGGTGAGGAGGCAAAGGCAGGACCTGTCACAGGCTCAGATGGCAGGGCCAGAGGAAACTTTCCTGCTGTCCCCCCCAAACACAGAGAAACATCTCCCCCTGTTAACCAATTTCAACCTTCTCCACTCCTGCTGACTGTATGGGGAGGACACAGAGGAGACTGTTTGGGGATACAACCTCTGCCTTGCCAAACCACCAACATTTCATGTTTCTTGGGCTGCTGTTGAGTGCTGCCCAAGCAGTGCCAGCCATCCCCGTGGGACTGTCAGGCAGGAGGTGAAGCCCTCCAGGCCCACCCTTACCTCTGAAGGCAGACTTCCCTCAGACACCCAAACCAACCCTTCCCCACTGTCCCACCATCCTGGAGGCATTTTTTATTTAGAGCAGAACCTGCTGATTCTCACAACACAAACTTCCTGATTTACAGCTGACCTCAACCTCTCCCTGGAAACTTTCTTTGACATCTCTTCCCACATTCCCTGTTTTCCAGGTGCAGGCTTCCAGCACTGCTTTTAGCACGAGGTTAGAGCACATTTACTGGTGTAGCTGCATCCCTTTATCCTCCTTTGGAGTTTTTGATGGAATATTCTCTGGTGCTGACAACTCATTCCTGCTGATTTCAACTGTTCCCACTCCTGCACCCCCAAGCTGCTCCAACCTGCCCCACTCTCCAGGGATTTCCCTGGAAACAAGTGTCCTGGCATGGTCCCTGAATTAAACAGGGACACACAACCTGCATTTCCTTTTCCTGCTCCAGCTGGAAACTCCTTTTGTAACCCGATCACCCCCCAGCCCTGTGGATTCCTTTGGCTGGAGGAAAGTTGGAGAAAGGACTTTTACTGCCTGCTGCAGGTTTGAAAAGCTCCCTTTTGGGCTGCCTTCATTCTGGTGTTTAGGTTTAACTGGCTTTCTGAGCTGCCCCACTTGCATACTCTGTCAGCATTCCCATTATCCTGCTGTTCAGCCATGCCAGCTTTCCCTGGCACTTTTTCCATGCCTTTGCTAAGAGGTTTGCAGCATTGGCACTGGATTTCCAACACAGTGTTCTTAAATAATCTATGTGCACTTTGTAAACTCAGCTGCCTGCCCTGAGCTTCTGGCTAACAACCCTCCTCGGTTTTATTTAGTTCTGGGGTTTGAAATGAACAGCAACAGTGGGTTTTCCAGGCTCTGTTGCTCCTGGGAGGTCAATAACCCCAGTGACATTATCACCTTCCTTGCAGAACCCCTTTAGAACAAACAGCTTGTTATTCAAAGCCAAATCAAAAGTTGTTTCTTCTCTCAATGAGTTTGTTGAGAACAAAACCCCCCAGATCTTGATTTTCAGGCACATTTTGCCTCAGTTACACCTCTGCTCTGGCACCAGCTGAGCACAGCTCCTACCTGGTAGCATATCCAAAGTTTTGCCAGGTCAGGCACCTTTGGGCTCCAAAAAATCATCAAAAGGTGCTCTGAAGAGCTAAACCCCAGGAGCTGCAAGCTTTGCAAAATCACAGCAAAATCAAAGCTGCCAGCTTTGTAAAATCACAGCAAAATCAAAGCTGCCAGCTTTGTAAAATCATGTAGGTTGGAAGGGACCTTAAAGACCATCTGGTTCCAACTCACTGCCATGGGCAGGGACACCTCCCTGAAATCATCAGAGCTTATCAGTAGGGCATACATTGATTTAAGCAAATTATGAACCCTTGCAAAGCACAGAGGACCAACATCAGATGGATTTGTAACTTGTATCTCCAGAGAAATCCAGTGCAGTGCAGCAGGTGGAGGGACACCTGATCCCACTGCTGGGCTGGACAGCCTGCAAACCTCCCAGAGTACACTGCTCACACAGCACAAATGTAATGGTTTCCCTTTCTGAATTAAAGCTGCACATCCTTTAACTCCTCCAGCTGAATAAAACCCCTCAGCAGACAGTGAGGCAGAGAGGAATGGAGGGAAGGTGACGAGTCAATCGAGCCTTGAGGAACCACAACTGCTGAATACAGTGACTGCCCCAAACCCACCTGGGCTGGGGACACCAGGGGAGGCAATGGCAGAAAGACAAAGGAACAGATGAGAGGATGAAGAGGAAGATGAAAAGATAAAGCTACTCTGAGAGGGCTAAAGGCAGAGCAGAAGCAGTTCAAGACACCCTTTAGCTCAAGAGACCCTTTCAGCAGGGGCGACCACCCACGGGGTCTGACTGTTTTCCAAAGGATCCAGTTTCAAGCTGCCAAGTCCTGCACAGTTGCATGTGATGCAGCCTGTTCACACATCCCAGCCCACCTGCTTTTCCAGCCTTCCCTGCCCCTGGGGGTTTAATCCCCACTGCACTGCCCTTGGCTTCACATTACAAGGGCCTTCCACGTGCCACGGTTTGTCTGGATGGAAAAGACACTGGGGAGAGCACGACATTTCCAGCTTTCTAACCAAGCACTTGCAACCCCCCCCAGTGCACCCTCAGGGCAAAGGGAATCCAGGGAAACCCAGCCAAAGAGGGAAAACTCAAATTCAGGCTCCAGTAGATGCCAGTAAAAACCAAATGTTTCCACAGAATCCTGGATCCCACAATGGTTTGGGGTGGAGGGGACACTGAAGATCATCCAGTGCCACCCCCTGCCATAGGCAGGGACACCTTCCACCAGCCCAGGTTGCTCCAAGCCCTGTCTAGCCTGGCCTTGGACACTACCAGGGATGGGACAGCCACAGCTTCTCTGCCCAACCTGTGCCAGTGCCTCATCATCCTCATAACCAGCAATTCCTTCCCAATATCCCATCTATCCCTGCCCTCTGGCAGTGGGAAGCCATTCCCCCTTGTCCTGTTCCTCCACTCCCTGTCCCAAGTCCCTCTCCAGCTCTCCTGGAGCCCCTTTAAGCACTGGAAGGGGCTCTAATGTCTCTCCAGGCTGCACAACTCCAGCTCTCCCAGCCTGCCTTTCCAGTGTGCCCAAGTACCTATCAATCTTTCCTTCAATCCTGGCAATCCCTGTAGACCTGATTGTGTCCAAACTTCCCCCCTCCTCACACCTATTCCAACAAACACTGAACAGCCCAAGCCCTCCCAGCCCTTAAACAGCAGAGCACCTGCAAAAGCTGCCTTTCTGCAGCACAGCACCCACCACAGCCCTGCACAGGTAGCACCTCCTACAGCTTGCCACTGAGAGCAGGAACCCCTGGCTACTCCAGAGGGCTCACTCTGAGACCAAACTGCCATAAATGTGAGTAAATGTGTCCCAGGAATGCACTGGGAAAGCTGGGATACAGACCTGTCATCCAACTCTATCCTTTTCATGCTGTGGAGGTGCAGGACAGCCAGGATTATTGCCACCAGGAAGATCACAGCACAGCACACCCCCACACTGATATAGAACACCCGGGTGGAAGTGGTGGGGGCTGCGTTCACTGGGTCGACTGAAACAGAAGGGTGGAGAGTTACCAAACTCGGCCCAAACCCAACAAAACCCAAACAAAACCCACTGGAAATGCCAAGGTTTGAGTTTGTTACAGCAATGTGGGCAGAAAGGCTGAAGGAAGGGAGAGGCAGCAGCCCCAGCCATTCCCAGTTTTAAATGAGGCATCCTGGAGAACAACTGCCCTGGAAGAGACTGTGGGGTGAGGGTAAAGAGAACACTGAGCAAACTCTGCCTCCCAACAGCATTTTTGGTCAAACATTTCCATTTTGGGTCCTAAGGAGGCTGAGCAGAGTCCACTGATGGTATTTCCAGGCAGGAGTGAGGAAAAGAAGCCACTTCATTCTATTCACTCACTAGTGATAGATTAAAACAGCAAAGCAGGCAAGTTTTAAAGCCCTAAAGAAAACAGACCAGAGTCATGTGTGGAAACCAGAGCCCCCAGGATGGGACACAAAAGTTGTTAGGAGACTTGGAATAGGACTTTCTCCTCTTCACTAGTTAAAATTATTAATTACCAAAAACCCCACTGAAAGACTGGGTATAGCAGAGATTACCAGGGGAGTGTTTTCATGGGGAAAGCTGGGCAATCAAAGAACATCCCAAGTGTTTCAGTTTCCAGCCCCAAAGTTGTACATTCAGGATTACTTACAGATAGCCTTGCTGCTGTTTTTATCAGCTGTTGGAGATTTGACTTCTGGTTCAAGCTCTAAAGAGATGAGACAAAACCATGAGCTTTGGTGCACATTTCTTATTGCAGCCCTTCAGAGGAAGCCAATTGTCTCCTTTAGGGAAAACCAGATGTGCTTTTCCAAAAAGGTGAGCTGACTCCAGGGACTGCAGTTATCCCTAGATTTCCATTTCAATACCAGCAACTCTGCCCTCCTCAGCTGATGCCAGGAGGGAGGGAGGGAAGACTGAAGGATGAAAGACACCATGCCTATTTAAATACCCCTAAATATGCAGGTGAAGGCCCAAGGACAGCACTCTGCTCACTCCTTCAGAAAAGGAACAAATCCTCCCTAAGGTTATTGGGTGTGTGGCTCCCAAGAGGAGCAGAGCAAGCCCAGGGAATGCAGGTTGTGGACATGAACCTCCTCGAGGATTTGCAGGGAGGGAACCCAAGGGCTTTCTGGGGCTGCAAAGGCACAGCCCCACTTGCACATTCCCCTCTCCTGCTTTGTGTCCAACCCAGCCCAGCTCCTTCCCACTCCTCAATCAGCCTGATCAGCTTGGGAAAAACTAACCCAGGGCAGGGAAAAATCAGAGTTTTTCTCCTTCTCTTTCCTTATTCCTATTTTAAACTCGAGGAGGAGCTATCAGGGATGCCCTGAGCAAAAGTACAGCAAGATCTTGTGACTTTCTAACTTCTGCACCAAATGAAATGAGAAATGCCTGGGTGATGCACACCAAGCAGGACACATCACAGTCACTGGTGGTTTGAAGAACTCACAGAAAGGGGATCTTGGTAAGAACCATTTCTGTGTGATGTAGGAAGTGGCTGTCTCAAAGCCCAGGGAACTGATGGGGCCTATGGAAACCTGTGTCACACTTCCACACTTGGGAATGGATCAGCAGGGCTGACTTCCCCCACTTGGAATACCTGAAAAAGTAGCCAGGAAACTGTGAAATAAAGGTGAAAATGTCACCATTACCACCCACATCTCCATTTTTCCTAGAAACAGAGATGCAGTTTGAATCAAGAACGATCTTCCTGGAGAATCAATGCAAGGAACACAAGTATCCCAAGATCATGTGCCACAAAGCCACACCAGCTCTTCCACCCAAGCTCATCCCTGGACACTTATAGTCCAGAAAAGTGACCAACTTCCCTCTGGAAAGCCAACTACTGCCCTGTTGCCCAAGGAAAATGAAGAGAGACAGGAGGAGAGAGGTGACCACCCCCAAACACTGCCCGGCAATGAGACACCACAAGCACTTCTAAGGATGGCACAGCTCTTGGGCTTCTCCTAAAGAATTTTCTTCTGATGCCTATGCAAATCATCATCATAATAATACTACTTGGTTCACTAAATAGCTATTTTATCATCATTTCTAAACTGAGTAGATTGTCTAGGTCATTCTTAGAACAATTTCAATTCTCAGAGTGTTGCAGTTTTGAAGAAACACCTTTTTTCCTCCCAAGCATAGAGAAAATGCATTTTGATATATATATATATATAAAAATAAAGGTCAACCAGTACTCATTTACCAGCTTCTGCTTTTACCCAAAGTCTCCACTGATGTCTGAAAGGCAAAATTTTACCTGGTTTCTCCAACATTCCCTCTGTTACTCCTCTCCCGGATCACACTCCACCCCACTCCCTTTTCCCATCACACTTCCACAGTAAGAACTTTGAAACCTTTGAAGCTCCATCTCTTACTTTTGTAGCACATTTTCCTTCGTTTGAAATTTAAGACTGTGATGTTTTTGGAGGAATTTACTGTCAAGTTGAGCTGCATCAGGATCGTGACGTCGGAGTCGAGCCTGCCGGTGCAGGAGAGTTCCACCCTGAACACTGCAAGCAGAAACAGGGATTACAGGGAGCTGGGAGCACTTCCCACACACTGGGATGGAAGAACTTTTCCATGGAAAGGCTCTTCTGAAATGGGGTTTGTAATGCACATTGTTAAAGAACTTGCTATTAAGAAATGTCATTTCAGCCTTCGTGCCTCATCACTTCAGAGCACGAAAGGAAACTGATTTTAAATTAATTAGTGTCAATTATAATAAACGTTCATTGATTCCTAAAAGTGGATTTGTGGCTAAATGACCACTATTGACCCACTGTGTGTGGGTGGGAGTGGGAATTTTACCTGAGAGGGTGCGAGGAACTTCTCCTTGGAGAGACACGTTGGCCTGGGGCAGAGCCATAGCCACGGGATCGTGGACCTGGAACCCCAGCTTATACTCCACCTGCAACAGCAGTGGGGACAGACAAGACACATCAGGGGGCTCTCCAGCAGCAAAAAGAAAAGCAACATACTTTTTCCCAGCTCCTCTGGAAAATAAAAGATGTGTGCAAGTTCTTTTCAAAGAGTGCTGGTGATTTTAGGTGTCCCCGTCCCGAGTTTCCTCCGTGATGTTTCAATAGCAGGCTTTAGTGGCAGTGGAAATTAAGAAAGCCAAACCAGAAATCATTCTTTTGAAATTTGAGGCAGAAATCAGAGTGCTGTATTAAAAAAAAAAGACAAACCAAAACCTCACCTGTCAATACTTTTAAACTTACTTGTTAAAAGTTGGTTTGTTAAAGCTGTAAGAATTCCAAAAATTCCCCCTCTTCTGGTCGGTTTTCCAAACAAAATTGCTTAGAAATAATTGATTCAACTAAAGTCAAGATTTTGTTTCCACTTAAGAAGCTGATTCTGCAAACATTCATTCAAAAAAAGGACAGGACCTGGTGTAAGTCCCAAGATCCTGCTGGAAATTCATCCCAACCCTTCGCAGTCAGTTGAATGAATTCGTCTGACTTTGTTTGGCCCAAGAGTTTATTTTCCTCCCCCTTTCTAAAACATAACACTGTTCATTTCTGTTATCAATTTACTTTCCAGTCAAGATGCCAAGCGTGGAGACACAGCCCGGTTTTGCTGAGCTCCTACAAACTGCTCTGCATCCACCCCACAGCAGGTGCCAAGGGGTGGAATGACAGGACTGGCAGCAGGGCTACACAAACTCAAAAATTCCTGCTTGGAATTCCCAGCCAGACCCAAGGAAGCTCAGGGATGCAGGTAACCCATGGCTGGTGTTCCTGCTCCTGCTGCAGCCTTTCCTACTTAAGGACAGAAGAACGAGCACCACTCAATTGGACAAAAAGAGAAAAGCAGAATGAACATCTGGCAGAGACCAAACAGATCATTTCATGTATGAAAAGAACTTGCCAGGAACTGGAAATGCTTCAGGAGTGTGAGAGCACAGGCAACCCTCCTGCCAGCTGCTGCTGCACGCTCCAGCCACGCTGATTTAATAATAAAAAAATAATATATAAAAACAAATAAATAAAAATAATACAAAAAAAAAAATAAAAAGTGAAATAACCCCCTGGCCATCTCCTCAGGGCTCAGGAAGAACACACTGCATGCTGGGTTTACAGCTTCTCCTTCTCTCCAGGCACATGTTTCTAGAAATCTCTCCAACAATGGCTCATTTCAGGGTGTCCAGTGCACTAACACAAGAGACCCCACAGCCAGTGCCTTGTGGACATACATGGACCTTGCCAGGAGCAAGAAGTATCAAATACTCTAAAAGAAGTGCTTGAGCTCTCTAAAATAAGAAAGGAACAGCGTGGCTATACATCATCTTCACTTACTGCCTGAAGTCATATAAATCAAGAAGCATTTTGCACCTAGCATGTGCTACTATTGGCAAAGCAAAAAGCCATTAAATGGCAACAGCACTAACAGCACTGAGGAGAATGTTCCCCGAGCAGCACAGCTCGTGCCTCAAGCACAGGAGGCAGAAGTTCCTGCTCACCTTGGATTTGGCATGCCAGGTGAAGTGCAGATTGTTGGTCTCGCTGGGAATGAGGAGGTTGAAGGACAGGGCGTAGTGATTGACCACATCATTCCTCACGTAGGACAGCTCTGCATCGAGGCCTGGCAGCACAAAGGGAAGAGTAAGACAGGAAGGGCAGCACCAAACACACTGGAACTGAGCACTCTCAGCACCAGCAGCTCCACTGGGATGGGAATGTTTCAGCAGATCATCCCTCAAGGCCATGAATGCAGTGGCAAGTTTGGAGACCAATCTCCTTCACATCAGCACTGAGAGAGCACTTGACAAAGCACCAGTTTGAGAGAGGTGCCCCAGCCTAAGAAACAGGTACAAGCTGGAATGGAATGGGAGGAAATGAGACTTCTCCTAGAATCCTCCAAGAGAGTCATTAACACCCCCCTGTCTGCTCCTGGCAACCACAGCTCCAGTTTTGCTCCTGTTTCCAACTGGGTTCTCTCCAACCAAACTGCTCTGGGTTGTCAGCTGGGTAATCACAGGTCATTTCTTCTGGAAAATCTCACTCTTAAGGCCAAATCACAGGTCATTTCTCCTGGAAAATCTCACTCTTAAGGCCAAGACACACAAGCACCATGGAATCCCCTTCGAGGGAATCAGATCCCAGAAGCACAGGATGGTTTGGGTTGGAAGGGACCTTAAAGCCCATCCAGTGCCACCCCTGCCATGGGCAGGGACACCTTCCACTGTCCCAGGGTGCTCCAAGCCCCGTCCAACCTGGTCTTGGACACTTCCAGGGATGGGACAGCCACAGTTTCTCTGGGATTCAACCTGTGCCAGGGCCTGCCCACCCTCCCAGGGCAGAATTTACTCCTGGTATCTAATCTAAATCTCCTCTCTTTTAGAGTTTCAAACCATTCCCCCTTGCTCTGTCACTGCCTGCTCCCTCACAGTGAGAAGTGACATTTGTACACCCAGTATTACTGATAGTTTATGTCTCCCCTACGCACTCTGAACATCTTAATGCACCTAGAGGACTGAAAGACTCACAAAACTGTTCATTACAGAGGACCAAGGTGCATTTCCTTAAGCAAAATACACATTGTGATACTCAAACTGCTGCAGCTGCTGCTGTTTTCTGGGGTTACACCTATTGCAAGGCCACCCTGACCACAGGGCAGGACCCTGGGTGTCAAGAGCAATCAGTGTGAGAGTATAAGCACTACCTCCCTGCAGAGATAAAATTAATCCCAGCTCCATCTCCTCAGGACAAACCCACACTGGACTTGTAATCAGCACCATTTTCCTTGTCTCACACAGCTCTTCCTCCTGTGCTGGATGGGCTTTTTCCAACCCAAACCATTCTATGATACCATGAATTATTATTATGGCTGGAAAGTCAAGAATATTGGAGAGGCTGTGACTCCAAGGACAGTATTTAAGGCATTGTGAAGTTATTCCAAGAATCCAGGGAATTCTGAAAGGCTGGGTTTTCTTAAGAAATTAAGGACAAATAAATCAAAGCTAACCATTGAACTGTGTAGACCAGCTGTAATTGAAGAAAGGGAGCATCAGCTTGAGAGAAATGATTCCTCCTGTTTAGTGCAAAACCTGGGCACAGCTCAGGGCAGAGGGACATGTTCTCTTATTCCAGACCTGGATTTATCCCAGTAATCCCAGGGAGAAATGCTCTCACAGGAGATATTGGAGAGAAAAACCTGCAGGTGATGCCATAAGTGCTGAATGTTAACAGCCTGATACAATATCTACAAAACAGTTCAATATTTCTTCTCCACTTAGCCCATATTCCCACTCAAAAATAAATGGGAAATGTAAAAGCATACCCAGCAGTACAACAGGAAGGAGGGGAAGCACACACCCCTCCTTGAAATGAAGTAAAACTTTGCAAACACATGAAAGCAACAGCAAACTTCCAAAATCCTTGCTCAGATAATTTGGACATGTTTAGACATGAAATCTGTCTCAGATTTAGCAACCATGGAAGGAGCATGGAGAAGAGCTCACAACTATCAGACACTTGCTATTCCAATCAGGATGGGAAGTTTTATGGGCATGAACTCACTAAACAAAGTATTCAAACCAAAAAATATTAAAAAAAATAGGAGGACAAAAGGACTAGCTGGGGAAACAATGAAAGTGCAATAAAGAAAACCTTCTCTTGCTGATAAATGGTCCCACCAGCAACCAGAGGTTCACAAAAACAACACAGGGTGATAATCCTTGATTTAATAGGAACTTGGTAGAGAAACTGGTCATAGAAATCCAATGGGCACGTGACAATAAAACTGCCTTTATCAAAGTCATATAAAAAGCAATCCTAACTGAAGCTGTCAAGCAGAAGTCTCTGGAGGGGCAGCACCATCTAAAGGGGCCCAAAACCCAACTACCCTACAGAAAATCAATCAAGCCTCTAAGCTTTCATGCTGGGACACCCCTGAGTAATTCAATCCTAGAGCCCACTCATGTTTTAGTGCCTGTGCTGCCAGAAAAGGCTCCATACTAAAGGGTGACACCAATAATATGAATTTCAACAGCACCACGTAACAGGCACACGAGAATGGATGTCATGTTTTAGTGCTCCAAAAATTATGCTTGGAGACTGGCAGGGAAAAAGGATTTCAGAGGTTTTGTACTATGGCTCTTAATTCCTTAAAAAAGCAGAAGATTGGCTGGCTCAGTGTCCTGTTCCTATCAGGGGGAACAGAGATTCCCAAAGGAAGGATCAAAGCCAAGGACACAGGGATGCTTTCCCAGGAAATCCTCTGTGCTTCCACTGTCTGTGGATCACCTCCTAAAGTTCCTTACAAGAAGGTGGAGAGGGACTTTGGACAAGGGTATGCAGTGACAGGACAAGGGGCATGGCTTCCCACTGCCAGAGGGGTATTGGGAAGGAATTCTCCCCTGGGAGGGTGGGCAGGCCCTGGCACAGGTTGAATCCCAGAGAAGCTGTGGCTGCCCCATCCCTGGAAGTGTCCAAGGCCAGGCTGGACAGGGCTTGGAGCAACCTGGGCTGGTGGGAGGTGTCCCTGCCCATGGCAGGGGTGGGACAGGATGGGCTTTAAGGTCCACCCCAAATCATTCCCTGACTCAGTGTTAAACTCACAGGCAGGATCTTCCAGTAGCTTCTCATGAGATTTTTTTTTCTCCTAGGAATCTGCATAAATGCTTCCTCAAAGCCTGCAAAATGATAGTTATGTACCTGGGAAATGTCAAGGTTTCAATACTGTACAGTAATTTTTCCTTTTAAGTTGATGAACAATTAAAACACTTCCTCTCAGTATATCTTTTCCTATCAGTGAGCTAAAGATAAAATTCCTTTTCCCATGCACAGCTAAGAAGCAGAGCCCTCACCAACCCCATCCCCCTGCCTCCAACCCACCACGGGATAACTCTGCTTCCAGAGCACTTTCCATCCCCTTGCTGCCTCCCCACCTCAATCCTGAATTCCTGAAGCTCTTTGTCTGTACAATTTATCTCAGTCAGGCCAGCAAATCACACAAAAAATTGCAGCTGAACCTGCCAGTGACAACCAGTCCCTTCCCTGTGCTCCAGGGGTGTTGTGCCTGCCACAAAGGAGCTGCACCCCATCCCAGCTGCAGGAAAAGGCTCTGGCAAGGTCCACACAGGGCAGGAATCACTCAGGGCTCTGCAGAGAACAGCAGTGAGAGCCAGTGCTCCTTCATGGGTTGTGGGATCCAGAGAGCTGAAACCTAACTCAGACCTGCTTTAATTCTGCATTTCCCCTTTTCCCTTCCCCCTGGCACACTGATACCTGCCTGGCCACATCCCTCAGGGATGCCTTCAGCCTGCCAAGGGCAGGGAGTCAAGCTGGCCATGCAGGGAGAGAAACAGCCCCTGAGGAGTGTTCCCCCACTCCCTGAATCAGTGAGGATGCTCAGGAGCAGCCCACAAAGAGAGTGAGGCTTCAGCAGCATTTAGACAGAGCTTGCACTGAAATAGTCCTGGTAGCTCCTCCAGATAGTCTAAGGTATTTCTCCAAAGCACAGGTAGCTTTGAAAGGTGCTACCAAATGAAGCAAGTCACTGTTAATGCACAGCCTAAACCAGCACCCTCAATTTTTCCCTTTTTTTTGAAAAATATCTACCCCAAACACAGCATCAGCACGAGGCAGCAGGTTGCTGAGGAAAGCAGAGGAACCAGCTTTGTTTTCTCCGGGTTTTTTCAGATTTCAAACATGTCAACTTCTCCACCAAAAGCTCCTGCCAGGGGAGGGGGGGGGAAATGTCACTCCCCCAGGAGCTCAAAGTGCTGAAGGCTTTCCCCACCCTGCACCAAGCAGGATATTGGATATTGGATGATTGGATATTTAGGCAGGATATTGGTGATCGATGAGGAACACTTGGGAAGGCTGGGCTGCAGTTTTGCTCTGGCAAAGCTCCCTAACCAAGTCCATATGCACACCAGGCACACACTGCACCAGCTGGTTTCTCAGTACTTGGACTTGACTAACCCACAGCAACCCACGTGAAATCAGCAATGTTCTGCCTGCATTTCCAGGCAAAACCACCAGCCTTTTACCCAGGCAACCCCGAAATCTCAGTATGAACTTTCCCATCTTTGGACCTCGGGCACAGACTTGAAAGCATCAATTGAAGTTGCAGGCAAACAAAAAGGTAAATTGAAGCAGCGGCACAGAGCAAGTCTGTCATTCTTTGCACTGTTTAACATAACAAAACATCTGAAGGAGCTAAGAAAGGAAGGGGAGAGGCCAACTTTCATTCCCAGATGCCAAAGATGCTGGGCAGCCCTTGTGTTCATGACAAAATTGAATCGTGACACTCTAGCAGCCTAACAAAACACTCCTTTTCAAATGTCCTTGTGCAAACGCAGTTTAGCTTCAAGTCTTTTTTTTTTTTTCCTTTTTAAGCACAATATACAAAAGAAATTTGCCTCTATCAGCATGGGAAAACTGGATTTTATTCTTATGAAGCAAATCTATCCTGCAACAAGCACCAGTAATACACAACAGTGTTCAGGAGTCTCTTACCTGGGGTTACACTTAATCACTTCAAATCACCCTAACATAATTCTGGCAGATTTTGCCCCAAACTGGGAGATGAAAAATGAGTGTGCAATAGAAGAGTTGGATGAGATTGCTATTAGACCAGGCCAAAAATATCGCAAAAAGCAGCATTTCACTAAGAGCACTCTGGTAACAAGAGCTGCCATAGTCATTTGTCTCAGCAAGGACAGAAATTAGGGCCTGTTTCTCTCATGCTCTGGCCTGTCATCTGAAAGGGTTTCTTCAGCAGCAGTGTCTTCAACACCCCTCCACCATCACCCCCTCCCCAAGTCCTGCCCCATAAACACATGGGATTCTCCCACCACTGGACAATTTACCCTCTTGAAGAAAGGTATCTTCTTTTTACTTCCATTTTCCTTTCATTTAAAGTGCACCCGAAGCCTGAAACACTGACTTTAAATCCCAAGCCTCCCTTTTTTTGCACCATGCTCTGCAAGTGTCCCCTGGAAAATGCAGCCTGAACACCATTTAGGAAATGTGGCTGAAGAATTAAAAAATCAGCTCTTGACTACTGAAACTTCTCTTTTTTTCAGGGTAGAGAGCACTTTCCCAGAGCAAGCCTTCTCAGTTTGAATGTACTTAATTAATTCACTTCAACAATCAGCTTACACAGCACTGAAACTACAACTGGGAGCTAAAAAGAAATGAGGAAAACAAATGCAAACTGATCCCCGTGGATCAGTTGAGTTCAGAAAATAGCTAACTACTGGGAATGCAATGCTAAGCATCCCACTATACAGACACAAAGAACTTTACATATCCTATTTGTGCCTGACAACAAAGTGAACTTTGCTTTAATGTACCAAGGAACAGATCAGAGCCTTCTACTTGCAGTCTTACTTAGGTTTTGCACAGAGCTACAGTCTGCCAGTTATAGCTGCTGGTCACAAATTTGGGCTGAAATGCTTGTTTTTAAACACCTTACAGCCAGGAGTCTGTGGAAAAGATGACTGATGAAAAATATCACAGGGGGGAAAAAAGGTTAAACCTTCAGCAACAGGAAGATGATGAAGAACCAGCTTTTCACTCCCCTCACCCTGGTGCTAGAGCCAGTGAAAGGGTGGTGTTCAGTGTCAAGCTGAGACAGAAATCAGCAGCACAAACCCAGCAATACTCAGAGCCAGCTCCCAAGAGCAGCAGCACAGGGCACATGGACTGTGGTTATTTGTTACCTGTGCAGAGTTAACTTTCCCCAAGCTGGAGGGGCAAAACAACATGTAAAGCATTCCATTTGAGGAAACACTCAGCAGAACTTCAAGGCAATTAATGCATCCCTGAAAACCAACCAAGATTCCCCAGCAGGAAATCTTAGCAGGAAACTTCCCAGCATCCAGCAAACAAGAGAAAAACTCTCATTAAGTCCTTGTGAATCTTCACAGACAGAGCTCCCCCCATGCACCTTATTGATGCTGTTAAAGACAAGTGGCAAGTTCAACACCACAGGCAAATGGGATTTTTCCCACTGAAAGGCCTTTTGGAAAGTCACAGAGAGGAGATCTTCCCTTCCACAGGAAGAAGCTCCCTCGGGAGATGTCACTTGCTGAAGTAAAAGCAATATTTAACTCAATCCATACTAAAAAGAAGACATTTATTGTTCCTAGGACCCATCTGCTTACCCTTTGTCTCTGAACAGCAGCAACAATTACATTTCAACCACCTGCCTGCTTTTTCTTTTCTCCTTTACCTACAGAAAAAAAAACCACTTCATTTTTCTCCTAGGTGGGATACAAAGACTGCTGTGGAAATGGTTAAAAGATGACACTCTCCTTAATGGGGAAAAAAACCCCAAAGCAACACCACACACCTCACACCTCAGAGCAGAATACAAGTGAATTCTGCTCCTGAGAACACCCTTCTAAAAGAAATTTGCCCACCTCAAGGAAAAAAATAAAACCAACATTTGGGCTCGTGAGTAACACGTGCTGGTGGTATTTTAGTGCCACCTCCCCACAGAAGTTGTGCCATTTTTATTTCATTTACTTACAGTAATGCTCCCACATGTGGATTTAGCTATCCCTGGAGGTAAGACTGTAAGTCACCTTCAGAATGATGTCCCTGCCAGTGGGCAGGGCTATTTCAGTAACCAGCACCCAACTGAGTAGAAAAACCTTACAAATGAATTAAATTAACTCAAAAATACACTCTCTCAGTGCTTCAGACCTCTCAGCCTTGGAACTCAGGCTCCCAGTTCTGTGCCCAACAGCACTGCTGAAGGGATAATGGACCCTTCACCTCTTTTGAGATGCTTTGAACACTCCCATCACAGTGACACAGATTAACCCAAAACCAAGCTCAGCACAAACCAGACCAGGTCTGTTTGCTCCTGTGGCCACCTCTACACCCACTGCTATCTTTTTCTTTTAGTAGGAATTGCTCTGCAAGGCCATCAACTAACTTCCTGAAGGCTCCAAGAGCTTGGAGAGGATCACTCTCTTTAGTTTATCAGCCTGCTCAGCTCCACTGGTGCTGCTGACACGACACATCCTGCAGCTTTTGGAGCCTCTGGAGCTGCAGCTCTCAGGCCTGCTCTTTCCCAAGCAGCGTGCTGAAATCAATATCCTGGTTAATTTAATTACAGCTATTCAACACCCAGTAAGTGGCAGCAGAATTCTAAAGCATCACATTAGTTTCATGCTGCTGCCTCTGCTCCCACATCTCCGGAGCAGTCAGTGCAAATATGGGAGTTATCCACTTGGAAGGAGGACAAAGGCAGTGCTGGAAGAGGAATAATGTGCTTGAGGCCTCTGCCATGGCACCCTTTGTACCCCACGAGAGAGTGTTAGCATTCATTCCCACACGGGAGCTGCTGGTGCTGCTGCCATTCCAGGGGGGAAAAAGGGAAAGAAAGCAATTCATCAGGCACAGCTCATTAAATGCACTTCAGCTCTCAGAGCTCGAGGACCACTCGAGTACTGCACCCTGAGGGACAGGGGAGGAACTCTAACTAAACAGCCTCCCAACTGTGAGGAAAGCAGGAGCCCCCCTGATATTTCAGTCTGGATAGTTTCAGGTAGGAATTAGTCCCAGAGCCAGTTCACTCGAGTTCAGCACAACTGGGAATCAACACATTGGGAATTTGTCTCATTAATTCAGCTCTTCCTGTATCCAAACACAACTCTGAATAGAAGGGGAGGAGGAAAACACAAGGCTTCCCCAAATACTTCATCCTTTAAAGCACCAGAGCATTCAGCACAGCTGCCTTCACAGCTCCCACACTCAGGCAATCAGCACCCTGGGATTTCTCATGCCTTTGAACATGATCCCTATCTCCTGTATTTCCCTCGGCCCAGGTGGGGTTGAGGAGCAGTTTCAGTCCCTGTCTTCCTCCCACTATCCTGAGCCCTTCTTGCTGCCTTTTCTCACACGTGCAGGGAGCTGTGCCTCCACTCCCTCCCTCTTGCTCCTGTTCTGTCCACACACTGCAGGGAGAAGGAGAGCACGTATTCCAAGAGGCCAAACAATCATCAGGGATAAATAGAATGCTGCCAAACAGAATGCAGGTGTAAAGTCACAGCAGTGAGGAATGCAGCTTTGGGAATTCTCCCCCCACCCATCAGGCCAGCCTTCAGTCTCCCAGGTCAGGTTTCTTCCAAGTCCCTGACACACAAAAGTTCCAAGAGCTGCAAACATTTATCACCAGCCAGGCTCTGGGGATCTGAGATGGCTGTTCCCTCCGAGGGCTGAGAGCAGACAGAGCCACCCGAGGCAGCCAAGCCAGCCGTGCAATCCCTCCTGAGCACCGGCTGGCAATAACCTTCTCCAGGCAGGATTCACACGGAGCCTCCAGCAGCTTCAATCCCAGCACATGAGCTGGTGGGATAAAGCAGGATTCAGAAATCAACCACCACCCATCTCAGCAAGGGCTGAAGTTTATTTCCTGAACTTCCCTCTTCATGGCATCACACAGAATACGATTCCAAAGCGATCCTACCCCAGGCCAGGGGCTGCCTCCACTGGAGTCACTCCCAGTAGCCTTCCACAGGCTATTTCAAACTTCCAGAAGTGTATTCCTCTGCAGGTTTGCAAGCATTACAAATACCACAGGGAGAGCAGAAGACTGCACATATCTCCAAAGAAACAGCTCTCCCAAACCCTGCAAATTAAAGGGCAGGTAAAAGAATGGAAAGGGGCAGAGGAACCCCAAACAGAGCCTGTTCTCCCAAGCCTCACTACAGACATGAGCCACTCTGGAAATCAGGCAGACAGGCATCCAGAGGCTCCAGAAGGAACACAGGCTGCTCCACTCTGCAGGGAACTTGTCCTGACCTGCTGCTGCAGCCCTGAACATCTGCCTGGCCCAGCCCCACTGCTCCAGAGCAGGTGGGATCACAGCACCCAAAACACCGACTGCTGCACCCCCATCACAGCCTGTCCTCAGGACCAAGGGCTTGAGTGGGAGAGGGAAGAACCATCACCCCAAAAATGGCACTGCCAGGTCACTGGGACAGTGCAGAGGATTTTGAGCAGTTCAGTTTTGTCTCAGTGCATGGTGTCTGTCAGGACCAGAAGTTCACTTCCCACCCAGGTGTGCACCCACATAAATCTGCCATTTTAAGGCCCTTCTGAAGGGTACCACAAAGCATGACCATGCAGGGTTTTGTACTCCTGCAAAGACAGGCCTGTGGACCACAGCAACACAGCACTTGTTTTTGCACCCAGCATGCAAAAAGCTTCTGTTCTTCAGAGTCAAGCACTTAAAAGCCAGAAAATGAAGATTTAAGAACACATACAGAGCACAAACAGGTTCTGAGCTGTAAATTATGTACCACACAGACACTTGCTTTGACACCTTGGGGTACTCAAACATCTGCTCCTTGGGGGACAACTCCTTCCTCCTGCAACCAGAGGCTCTTTGCTCTATTTCTTCCAGTCCCTGTGAGTTCTCCCTTTCCCATGGAACATGATCTTGGGTGCTGCTAACAACCCTCACTCAGTGCACAGCACTGGCTCACTGGTGCTCCAGTTGTGATGCTGCCCAAGACAGGCCTGAGGAGGGTTTCAAGAAGGCCCTGAAGCTTTTCAAGAATCACAAGGAATACATACTTTCAGCTCCCTTTTGTAACAACCTGGCAACAAAGGAACAACAGGATTTCCAGTCACTGTACACTCAGTGCAAGTACCATAAAGCACTTCTGATGGGAACTCCTGGGGCTAACTCCCCAGAAAAGTGACATCAAGAAAGCTCTTTCACAGTATGAAATGAAGACATCTTTAATTAAGGCCACCTGCTGCAATAAGATGATGCTTAAGACTCCATTTTTAATACACAAAACTGCATTTGGCCAATAATTTCCCAGGGCTCTGCTCAATCACACCTGGAACACTGGGCTGCCCAGCACAAGAATCATGGAGCTACTGGAGAGGATCCAGCCAAGAGGATTAAAGGGGCTGTGTTGTGGGTTTCTCTAATTAGGTTTTTTTGATAAGAGGAGCACCATCTGGAGCACCTCTCCTGTGTGCAGAGGCTGAGAAAGCTGGAGCTGTTGAGCCTGGAGAACAGCTGGCTCAGGGGGATCTCAGCACCACGTGTAAGTATCAGAGGGTATGTGCAAAGAGGATGGAACCAGCACTTCCCAGTGGAGCCCAGTGGCAATGGTATAAACTGAAATACAGGAGGGTCTGTGTGAACACCAGGAAAAACTCCTGGTAGAGTCTCTGTACTCAGAGATGTTCAAAAGCTTCTGGATGTGGTGCTGGACAAGCAGCTCTGGGTGGGCCTGCTCGGGCAGGGGGTGGGACCAGACAACCTCCTGCCAAGCCCAACCACTCTAGGAGTCAGCAGCCCCATTTCAAACACAACCAACCTGCTGCTGCAACAGATTCTGCACCAATTTGGCATCTCACACCCAGACAACTCCTTTGGGTAAGCTGCACACTGGCTTCTAATGACATTCTAGAACACGTAAGTCACATCAGTGTTACATTAATCTAACTCTGCAATTAAGCAAGTGCAAATACAAACCCAACAGCAGACAGCACTCAGTGATTACTCAGAGGAAACTAGGCCAGAGAATACTAAATTTGGAAACTCAATGCATACATTGTAGGACTTCTGACCCCTGCAATTCGAATTTAGCCCCCCCTGGAAGTATGCATTATGATAGCCCTTAGTTATATGTAATGTGGCATTTTCCCCCCCATGGGACTAAAGTCTCACTTAACACTCAGGCCAGACCTGGCTCCAAAAAGACCCAAAGCCATGTGACAAGGAGGGCTACCCACAAGACCAAGTTCACAGCTGAAAGGCATGTAGTCTCTAAAAAAAACCCTGCAAGGACAGAAGGATTGTCCTCGCTCCTTAAGCACCTTGTTCCTACCATGAATGCTGCAAAAGAACTGCCTGCAAGGCCAGCAGAGCTGCTTAAGCCAAGTTTTCCCAGGCAGCTATTAATTCTGGTCCTCATAATCAGTGGGCAGAACCCAAGGTCTACAGAGCTGAGCTGCAGAACTGCTGGGAACTCACAGTGAAGGTCTAAGAGACACACCAGGAATGCACAAAGTGCCAAATAACACTGGGTGCTATAAACAGACCAGACCCAATCCTTAATTATGAAAGCTAGCTACCTAATAATAATACTGGATATTTTCTACCTTGTTCCTGAAACCTTAGCTCACTGCCTGCAAAGCAGGGACACACAGGCCTTTACATCCCAGCATCCTGTGAAAAGCAGAACAATGGAGCACTTCAGCATGAGGCAAAACACCAGTCTGATTTCATTGGAAAACTGGAGCAGAAGCTACTAAATCAAGTAGAGACCTTCTACTGAATAACTCATCACCAACTTCACACCCCCAGCTCTGCGTGTTCAGCATCCCAGGGCACTCACTGGAAGAGGGGATAGGATCAGGTGGTGCTGTCACACCGGTGGTTAGTCACTCCAGGAGGTTAACAATACTTACTGCAGCTCTCTGTGCAGGCCCAAAAAAGATTCTCCATGTGAACCAGCACCAAAAAGCTACAGATCACAGTGCCAAAAGTTCAGAGACACCCCAAAAAATTTGTGGTGCTCTGGATGTCCCTGCCCAGCAAGCAACGCTTCTCTTCCTCATCCCCAACTCTCCCTCACCCTGTACCCCATCCTTGCTCTCACCCAGACACCTCTGGCTCCTGCTGCCATCACTGGAGTGGTCTCAACCAAGTCCCCTCCACTAAGTCCTCTCTCCTTCTACCTCTATCCCATCTATTGTTGAATCCTACATGGTGCGAGTGGAATCTGACACATTCAACTCTGTGAAAACCACAGACGACTTTTCCCAAAGGCTTATAGTCTGCATGGCTGGGAACATTTTCCATGGGAAGGGCAGGAGATATTTCTGTCTGAGACACCATCTGCCTGCCATACAGCAAGTCCTGCTTTCAGACCCTGAGAACTCTGCAGCGTTTCGAAATAAAAGCCCACCTCACACAACAAGACAAGCCAGTTTCCTCTAGTTTTTTTTTTCTACACAAGGTTCTGAAGATTTCAAAACAATGCCTCCTAAGGCACACACATGGCCAGAATCCCACAGCCCCACGGTGGAAATCTGGCATTAAGCATACAGGAAAAGAGCAGGCAGTTTTCACTGTAAATCACAGTATCTGTCCTGCCTCCACGCCACAAAGAACAGCAGGCACAAATAATCTGCAGCAAGTCCCTGAAGATGTAGAGGGATGATAATAAGAAGCATGAACACACTACAGGCTGCAGTAACTCTGGGTAACATTTGGGTTTATGGGCACTTCAGAGAGTCCTGAGAGTTTCTGCTCAGCCACAGCAAGACAGTAGCAGAGACAGAGTTTGTTTAGAGACAAAAGGTGAAAGAATCCCGTTTCTATTAACAGCTTCACTGAACTTAACACTTCACATTTTCCTATCCCCGTGACTGTCTATCCCAGCACTGCTGAGACACAGCTTTTCTCAGGGAAGTTCCAGAAGCTGAACCCCCTCCCTGCTCTTTCCAAGTTCACACATCAGTACAAGCCCTTAAACCATGAATGTGACTGAGGTGCCAATCACATGCTACAAAACGGAACAGAACAAACCGCTGGGTTTGTTTGCTGAAGTGTGAAGAACTGGAACAAAACTGTCCAGCCCCTTGGATTTTCCTTCTGCCAGGGGAATACATAAAGCTATTGGTGATTTGATGTCTGTGTCTAGATGCCTCCCTAAACTACACCTCACCTACAACAGCGAGTATGTGTAAAGGGTACTCCTAAAATTAAATCTGTTCATGCCAACACCACAGTGAGTTCCTGGAAGTTTAGTTTACAACAGATTTCTAGTGACCTGAACTTCACTGACTGAAAGAAGTGCCAGTTTATGTCCACATTAGACTCCAATTTATCCCAGTCTCTGGTGTCACAGAAGCAAAACAGATCATTTGTGTCAGATACTTAAAATGACACAAACCAGCTACAGACAGCTGAGTAGTAAGTGCCTTCAGCCATGTTAGCAACAGACACCCATAAGGGAGATTACAGGACGAAATTTAACTTAAAAAAAAATAACAGCACATCTTCCCTCCTCAGCTGCTACTTCACCATGCATAATTACTCCAGTGGGCCACGGGAGTCTGAGCAAATCCAGCTAACACAGATTTCAGGCACTGGGCTCAGGGCAGCTCAAACCTTACAAGTCAGTACTTCCAGGATTAACTACTTGTTTAGAATCCCAGCTAACAAGCAAGCCTGACATTTTCATCCTCTATCTGTAACAGAGCATCTGGCAGCAAGCACATATCCTGTAAAAATGAGGACAGCAGGATGCTGATCACCAGGGCAAGGCATGAGGGAAAAGTGCTGTTCGCTCTCCAGACCCCTGACCTGGGTCAGCTACGTGCTCACAGAGTGCAAATTAACTGGAGATATTTTGATTTTGTCCTTTTGACACAATAAAGTCTCGCACTGCTGGTTTTCCAGCTCGGGAGATACAGGGCACTTGGGAAAAACAAATCACCGGGGACACCAACAGATTTGTTTTGAGACGCCAGTCACCAACTCTAAACAAGAGCCTAAGCAAGCCAAAGCCTCCAGAAAACAAATCTTTGTTTAAGTCAGGCTCTCCAAGCACAGAACTCCTGCACAAGCCTTGCACAGCGGGCCAGATGGGGGACTTCAGGAACTGCCTCCAAGTCCTTGCGCAGCAATTGTCAGCCTGCCTAGAAATTAAGATTCCTTTCACACACGCACCCAATTATTGCCAGGTCTCCTCTCTGCCCTCTGCATGGCGCTCGCCCGGCTAATTAAACCAGGGGCCTGAGCTCACCTCTGCCACGGCTCCCCCTGCTCCCACGGGACACCATCCCCCGTGGATCCCACCCAGAGCTCCCCACCATCAGGGTGAAGCCCTGAGCAGCACAGACTCCTTCCTGAGTCCTCCCACTCCTCCCTTCTCCCCATGGCTCCCTGCTCCTCCAGTCCTACAAAACCCACGTAGACCCCTGGAATCACCCATCCCACAGCTCCCCATCCTCTCCTGAGCCATCCCCTGTGTCCTGCTGATCCCCACCACTGCCTCCTGGAACTCACACAGCCACCCCCTTTGTCCTGCTGACCCCCACCACTGCCTCCTGGAACCCACACAGCCACCCCCTGTGTCCTGCTGACCCCCACCACTGCCTCCTGGAACCCACACAGCCACCCCTTTTGTCCTGCTGACCCCCACCACTGCCTCCTGGAAACCACACAGCCACCCCTTTTGTCCTGCTGACCCCCAC
>JAWWEW010000012.1:20993632-21010489 GCA_035583185.1 Anabacerthia variegaticeps | reverse complement strand
TCCCCACAGAGCAGAGATCAGTGCCTGCCCCTCCTCTGCCCCTCCCCAGGAAGGTGTCCCTGCAATGAGGTCTCCCCACAGTCTCCTCTCCTCCAGCTGAACACCCCAAGTGCCCTCAGCACCATCCCTGCCCTCCTTTGGACGCTCTCTAAAGACTTTGGACGCTCTCTAAAGACTTAATACCTTCCTTCCACTGTGGTGTCCAAAACTGCACACAGTGGTGCACAGAACCCCCTCAGATGAGAGCAGCAGGATGCTCAGGGTGTGCTGTGCTTGGTGGCTCCCCTGAAACTGGCTGGCAGTGTCAGAAAAGCCGTGGCCACAGGGCCAAACCTCACCTGACTGGCAAAGAAATGCCCGATGATTTTGACGACGACCTCGTCGTTCTCGTCCGGGGTTTGGTCTCGTGGCACAATCACTTCTGCACTCGTCAGATTCTGCAGCTCGTTCACCTGGAGCAAAGGCCACAGAGCCAGGTTTTGGGGTGGAAGTGCCAAAATGCTCCTCTGTTGGTGTCACCCCCAAAGGCCACAGAGCCAGGTTTTGGGGTGGAAGAGCCAAAATGCTCCTCTGTTGGTGTCACCCCCAGCTCTGAGCCAGCCCACGACACCAGGGTCACACCCTGTCCACCATCCATCCAAGAGCTACCTCCAGGACATGGGGCTGGGACTGAGACATTGCTGTGACCGTGGAGCACCCAGAGAGGGTGATGGGAGTGGGGGATGCCCAGCTCTGCACCCTGGGGCAGGGGGGAGCACCTGCCCCCCACACCTACCGTCTTGCCGCCCTTGCCGATGACGCGGCCGGCGGCGAAGGAAGGCACCTTGATGTGGGCTTCGAGCTTCACTTCTTCCTTTGGGTTGAAGAAGTTTTCCTCCTTCAGCTTCCCAAATATCCTCCCCTGGGCCTGCAGAGGGGACAGAAGGGAAGCAAAACCAGCGATGCCCACTGTGCCCTCCACCCCCACGGGCGAGGGGGTGCCGATATCCGCCAGCACCAAAACTGTGGTGCCAAGCCATGAGCCCCCCTGGCACTCAAAGGGATGCCCAGTGGGGACCAAAGGGATGCCCACCCTGCTACACCCACCCCACAGCCAGCATACCTTGAACTGAGCCTCAGGTGGCCCCGTGATGATCACCATCCGCTCGCTGGCGTCCGGACCTTCTGCCGGGGCGATCTGGGGAGGGAAGGGGAAGGAGTGTGAGTGTGACCCCCTCCTTGGGCAAGACCTCCCCTAAATGGCACATCTCCCCATGCAGGGACATCCCCCATGCAAGGACATCTCCCCCATCCAAGCAGGGGTGACAACCAGGCTGCTGCAGGACTGGGTTTATACTAATTTGGGGAGCAAAGCACCCCCCCAACGGTTTCCCTTGTCTGCCCTCCATAGCAGGAAGAGGAAACCGAGCCATGAAGCCTTGGGCAAGCCCTGCAGTCCCCTGCTCACCTTGATGGAGGCACCAGCAAACCGTGCCAGCTGCTTGATGTGCTGCCCCTTCTTCCCGATGATGGCCCCCACTGCCTGCGTCGGGATGAACAAGTTCACGACCTCCTGCTCTGGCAGCTGGGAGGGGCACAGAAGAGCCAGAGGGTCAGGGGACCAGCTGGATCAGGGGGTGGCTTCCCCCTGCCAACATGCCAGTGTTGGGGAGGAGCGGGTTGGGTTGGTTTGAGTTGGGTCGAGTTAGGTCGGGTTGGGTTGGGTGGGTTGAGTTGGGTTGAATTGGGTTGGATTGGACTGAGTTGGGTTGAGCTGGGTTGGATTGGGTTGAGCTGGGTTGAGTTGGGTTGAGCTGGGTTGGATTGGGTTGAGTTGGGTTGAATTGGGTTGGAGCGCTGGCACCCACCCCTTGGGTTTTGCCTGCCTTGGTCTCACACCTCCCACCCTCCCAAGGTGCCCAAGTGAAGACCTCATGGAGGGAGATGCCAGGGCACTTTTGCCAGGGTACTGATGGGGGAAAGGCCACTTTTGGGGTGCTGATGGGGGAAGGGGCACTCACAGGGTGCTGATGGGGGAAGGTGCCGGCCGGGGGGGCTCCGTACAGACCCGACAGGTAGGCTGAGGAGCCCTGTGGTGGGAGAGAAAACGAGGGTCAGTGACATCAGTGATGTCCCCAAGGTGCCAGCCCCTTCCCAGCCACCCCCAGCCCCACATGGAGCACTGTGCCACCACTGTGAATGACACATGAGGGACAGAGCAGCACCCCAACCCCCTGAGAGCATGGGGTGCACCTGAGGGTGCACCAGGGTGAACTTCAGTCCAGACCCTGTGCCTGTGGCACAGCACCATGGGGCTGGGAGGCAGGAGGAGCTCCCAGTTAGCCCCAGTTCCTGGGTTTTTAGCTGTGTCCTGCTGATGCTCACAGCAGAAAACTGGTTCCTACGAGCCTTTGGAGCAGCCACAACCCTGGAAAGCCTCTTGGCTGTGCTGTCACCACCACTGGTCCCCTGTGGAGAGGGCAGGGGTTGGGGAGAACTGAGCAGAACGCCTGGTGTGGCTCTGATTTCCAGCCCCACTGTCGGTCCCCAGCTCCAAGAGAGGGAAAAGCAAAGGCTGAGGATGTTCTCCCAACACCTGGGCTGGGGACAGGAGTCAGTGGGTCTCTCCATGGCCAAAAGGAAGGGGGGTGTGCCATTAGCCCAGCTCAACCCAACCCAACTCAGCCTCTTCTGTGCCCCAGATCCATCAGACATTTCTCCTGGCAGCAGCCAGAACTCCCTCCTGCTCTGGGAGACACCAACAGGCCCTTTCCCACCCAGCCAGGGTGGGCACCGCTCCTCCCCAGCTCCCCCTGTTCACATGGAGCTCCTTTCTCATCCTCCATCCTCACCCCATCTCCAGACCTCCAGAATTTTTGTCTTATTATCAAAAAGCAGTGGCAGAGGAAATATTGGCCTCACTGGGGGGACCTGAAACAGGACATGCAAAGCTTTGGGGTGAAGGACCCCACACCAAACGCTGCCCATCAGGAGACCTGTCCAGATGCCCCCCATCACACCCACAAATGTCTCCCATAAGCTGATGCCTCCTGACATACAGGCAGAGCATCCTTCCCTCTGGCACAGACAGACAGAACGACCCTCCTGGTGCCCTCCAGGGTCACCACACACATCACCCCCCACTCACCCTCCCTGGCACTCACCGTTCTCCTCCTCCCGCTCTGCTGCTGCCATCACCAGGAAGAGAAAACAGCACAAATCAATCAACCCACATCTCGGAAGAAATTATTCAAAGACTAACAGAGACAGCTCCTGAAGGACCCATGGGTGCTCTGCAGGTGCTGCTGGGCTGGGCTGGTCCTTCTCCATCAGCACACACCGTGTTCTCCAGGCACTGGACCATCCCTCCCCACGTGTGACCTCAGTGGTTTTGAAAATCCTTCTCCAGCACCCCAAGAACATGGAACATCCTTCCCTCTGAGCTGGGGTGGACATTGGCTCCCTGCAGGCACAACCCCTGGGTGCCAGGGTGTTGTTGGGGGATGCAAAGGGTGGGCTGCTCGTCCCCAGCATGCCCAGTGGCCACAGCGAGGGGCTCGGGTGGCCACCAAGACCAGAGCTGCAGGGCACAGCCCAGTCCACACCACCACAACCCAGTGGTGGGTTCAAGGTCAGGACCTGCGAGGTTCTTCCGTGGTCTCTTCAGGGAGCAGCAGCCCTGGGACACAGCCAACCCTTGCACACAGGGGACACTGAGCTCAGCACCACACAGGGATGCAGGTGACAGTCCCAGGCAGCTGAACCCAAGGAGGGACGAGCCACCTTCACTCCCTGTCCTCCCCACGGCTGCTCTGACAAGCATCCTCCCCAAAGGGTGACTGAGAGCTCCCATTCAAGGCTCTCCAGGAGGTGGCTCCTACAGCTGCAGTGACCACCCAACCCAACAGCTACAGCAAGACACTCCAGACTCCCCTCTGGCCCCAGGAACACCCCCTGCCCCCCAAACCTCCCACACTTACTGCAAAGGGGTGGTAGGGGGTGGCAGCCGCAGCCCCTCGGGCCCCTGGCGTGGACGGGAGCATGGACAGCCCCGTGGAGAAGATGCCCAAAGCGCTGAGGTTCAGCCCTGGGATCAGGTTGGCTTGTTGCTGGGAAAACAAAGATGTGGAAAGAGGTGTGAAAGGCACAGTGGGGGTTCTGGGCTTCTCACCACAGCCTGGGTGGGAAGGGTGAGCCAACCAACCCTTGTCATCACATATTGACACCCTCCCGGCCCCGTTTTCTTCTGGAGGAAGGCTGGAGCTCACATTGACAGCCACCACGTCGTTCTCGTAGGCCTCTCGCAGCTTCCTCATGATCTCCACCTCTGCATTGGAACAGGCCTCCGTGCTGCCCTTCACCGTGATGGTCCTCTCGGGGTTGTAAATGGTCAAATCCTGCAAACTGCCCCATGGGAGACCCACAGAGATGGTCACACTCCTCCTCCGAGTCAGGAGAAACCCCAGGAAAACCCAGATCAAAGCTGAGGGCTCCCCCCAGACAGATTCCCCACACACACCCTTCCCCTTGCCCAGCAGACCATCCCCCTGGGAAGAGGAACATCTACCTGGGATGGGGAATGCCCATGGGAGGACACAGGCTCTTTTTTCCAGCTCCAGCACTGCCCATCCCATGGATCTTGGAATCATGGAATGGTTTGGGTTGGAGAGGACCTTAAAACTCATCCAGTTCTAACCTCTGCAGGGACACCCCCTGTCCTGGGTAGGGACACCTTCCACTAGCCCAGGTTGCTCCAAGCCCTGTCCAACCTGGCCATGGACACTTCCAGGGACAGGACAGCCACAGCTTCTTTGGGCAACAACCTGTGCCAGGGCCTGCCCACCCTCCCAGGGGAGAATTCCTTCCCAATATCCCATCTATCCCTGCCCTCCCCTTGTCCTGTCACAGGAACTTACGGGGAGATGGTGATCTTCGTGCCCGTGTCCTGCTCGATCTTCTTGAGGTTGCGTCCCTCCTTGCCAATCAACCTCCCCACCAGGCTGTTGTGTGCCAGGATTTTCAAGGGAATCTCTTCTGCTCTACAATGGATTCAAATACAAAATCTAAACGTCCGTCCGGCCAGAAAACCCATTTCCAGGCACGAGCACCAAGGACGTGGTGGAAGGAGAGGCAAACCCAGCCCCATTTCTCCCACCCTGTTGGGCTGAGCCGGGAGCACTCACGATTTCGTTTCATCAGCCTCCTTCTGCATGATATCCAGGATCATGCGGCACGCTTCGGAGCAGCCCTCGGGCGTGGCGTGGATGGTGATGGGCTTTTCGGCGGCGCCGGCGTTCTCCTTCCGATGGATGTCGACCCTGCGGCGAAACAACGGGCAGAGAGGAGCCCCCTGAGATGGGTCTGGAGCCACACAGAGGGTTGTGAGAGCTCAGGAGCTGAGAAAAACTCATTTCAGCACTTGCTCAAGCTTTGGGGCGAACCTGGGTCTCGGGTGCATCTACCACCACCTGGCTCATGCAAGCCCAGGCTGTGCCTGGTTTCGGGTGGTTCGGATCAGATCTGGGCTACGTTCACCTGCAGGACCCGAGGTCCCGGCAGCTGAGGGCTGTCACAACGCCAACCAGCGCATCGAGGGCGCAGAACAAATCCTCAACTGCTCAAAGCCCTGAGCAACCTCTCTAGCCTCTCTGATGCCAGTCCCACTTGGAGCGGGAGACCGGGTTAGGGGTCTCCAGAGGTCCCTTCCGACCTCCGCCTCTCTCTGCACGACACCCGAGGCTGTCCAGCGACCACGTCCTTCGGGACAGAGAGAACTTACCCGTGGGCAGCGTCTGTCACGACACGGAGGCAACACGTCAACAACAGCGCTGGTACTCACGCCCTCCCACGGGAGACCAGCAGGCCCTCCCGTGCGCCCCGGCGGGACCGTGCTCTACTCCTCTGGTCCTCCCTCAGCTCATGGCGGGGAGGAGGAACGCACCTCCAGCTCGCTCCTCACGCTCAACCGTACCTGGCAAAGGCCCTGAGAGAGAGGGAGAGAGGAAAGCAGGGTAGGAGACTCCCGCACCTCAACCACGTGTCTTGGAGAACGGGGGGAAGCGACCTCTCCAGTCTTCTCCGCGCGACTCCGCGCGCTCTTCCCACCGGAGGGTGACGGATGCCGTGGGGCCATCCTGCCATCGGCCACCACCGTGGCATCCCTGGCACTGCTGCAGCCGGGGCCAGATCTTCTGAGAAGGGGCAGCACAGCCCCTCGGGGAATCCCACTGGTGCTCGGCTCTGGGGGAGCCTCCAGCCACGTCTCCGAGGTCCCCATCCTGACCGGGGTCACTCCTGGGTGCTGCTCAGTGTGCCAGGCCAAGGGCTGTAGGGCAGAGTCACCCCCATCCACGATGGGGTGGTGTGGGATCCCGGTGGGTTTGCACAGGTCAACTCTTCCAGGAGCTCCCGAGCCAGCGCGTCACAAGTGGAGGGTGAGCCAGGTAAGGCAGAGCCAACCCCACCAGCTCCAAAGGGACCTCAGAGTGGTTCCATCCAAGCACAGAATGGGCAGTGAAGACAGAGTGTGATCCCCTTTGTAGGCTCCATCTCTCCAGGTCTCCCATGGCTTCAGCCAGAGCTGCTCAGGCAGGAGGCTGGTCCTGAGTGGACTGTGCAAAGAGGCGATGGAGACACCGGCGCCGCTGAGCTCTCCCTGGCCTTGGTCACGTCCACAGCCCGTGGTGACCCTGCTGTGTGCTGTGTGACACCCTCTGAGGTGCTCCCAGCTCTGTAGCTCTGTCAGGTTGACTTGGAGGGCAGGATCAGGGACACTCTGCCACTCCCTTCACCAGGGCAAGAACATCACGAGGGGCCACACGAGGCCAGGACAGACCAGACTGGTGCTCCCAGTCAGGGGGAACCCATGAGGAACCCCAACAAACCCCACCGGCGGGAGCCAAGCAGCTCCTTCAACCACGAGCAGCCGAGGCTGGTGGAGATGGGGACACAGCTGAGCCCCGGAGAAGGACCAAGCCCCATGGAAGGGCTGAATGGGGGCACTAGGGTGGTGATGAGGACTTTGGACAAGCCCCAGAGAGGGGCAGGGGCCAAGTTTTTGCCTGACCAAGCCGTGCCACACCTGAAGGTGCAGGCACAAGCTCACTTTGCAGGGAGAAGATGGGACACCAGGAAGGAGCTGCTGCATTCAGGCACAGCCCACCCCAAAGGGCTGGAGAAGGGAGAGCTCTGGACTGTCCAGCATGTCCCAGTGCCAGGGCTGCACAGCTCCATCCCAATGGGAGGATGGGGAAGGGGACCCTCAGCACCCTCACCCCATCACCAGGTGCTGCAGGCAGGGGTCACCGGGGATGGTGGGACTAGGACAGGGCAGGTTTGCCTGTGGTGCAGCAGGAAAAGCCTCCAAGGCACATTATGGGGGGCTGGGAATGCTTCAGGGAGTGGTGGCCTTGAGGGACAGCCCTCTCCAGGTGGACAGCATGGTGTGCATGTAGGGTTCTCCTGGCCCCGTGGCTGCTGGATAGCCGTGGTCCTCTCCTCATCGGGTTCCAAGGTGGTCTGGCAGGGTGGGCTCTTGGTCTGGGCTTCTCCATGGAAGAAGATGGCTCAGCATGGGGACAGCTGTGTCCCCTGGAGCTCAGGAGCATCGCTGGGATCACTGTCTGTGCAGCCAGGGGGTGAAATCCAACGTGGCCAGAAGAATCCAGAACCCAAGGTCCCTCGGGGTAGGAGCAAGGGCTGGGCATGTGGGTGAGGGTGGCCTGAGCAGGGACAGAGCGGCGGGATGACATCCCAAATGGAAGGAAAGCATCTTCTGAGACTGCCCAGGATGGGTGCTTGAAGTCCTCTTTGCCTGAGGTTGGGGTGGAAGTGATAGCCCACCATGGCACGTGGTCTCTTGGGTAGGTCAGGAGGGAGGGATGGCACAGCCTGCCTCCACAGCACTGGGTCTCCAGGGCTGGCACAAGGAGCTAATCCACAAGGAGGGACAACTTGGTGGCAGGAACTGCCCCAGGCAGCAGCATCTGGCCTTGTGGGCAGGAGAAACCAGCACCTTCCCACCTTCTTCACCAGCCTCAGGGCAACTTCCAGTCTTGGGCAGTGAGGACACAGCTACCCCTGCTGCTCATCCCACCAGGACTCACCTGGAGAAGGGCTTGTGGCCAACCAGGACCAGCTCCCGAGGGCCAGCCGGGCTCCAAGAGCTCCTCTCCCTACTCCTCTGCCCCCCTTTCCGTACAAACCTCTTCCTGCCAACCCAGCGCTGGGATCTGGCTCGTGTTCCTAACTCTGCGCTACCACCGAGCAATTGGCCCGTGAAAGCTCCTCTGAGAACTCAGATGTCGTGGGACAGTTGTCCTGTGTCCCGTGGGATCAGCGGGGTCAGGGTGCTGAGCAGGGGAGGAGGCAGCTTTGGGTTAAACACACACACACCTGCGCAGGGAACAAACCATGCAGGAAAAACCATGCAGAGAGTCAGCGGTGAGACCGAGGAGAACAGCGACAAGAGACACACGGAAAACGTTGGCAAGACAACCCCCCTTCTCGGGGCTTTCCTTTTGGAATTCAAAAATGTAAATGTTAAAAGGTGCTCGTCGCCAAAAAAAGGCTTGGCACGGTTACAAAAGCCCATCCTTCTCGTGGCAGTGCTCCCACGGTGGCCCCTTTCCCCCTACAGCAGCTCTAACCCATATGGGATGCTCATCCCATATGATTAGGATCCCATCGATGAGCAAAGCCTGAGGGCAAAGACCACTTTCCCCGAGGATTCCCCTCGGGGATTTTAACCCCAAACTTGCCATTTCTCCCTAAAGCCTCATCCCCAGCTGTTCCCACGAGGCTTTAGGAACCCATTCCTGGCCTTTTCCACCGTGCATCCCCCTCTCACCGCACCCAGACCGCCCTGGCCAGCAGGAATGGTTCAGGGTTTGAGCTCTGCCACCATCCCCTGAAGGCTGCACCCCGAGAAACCAGCGCTGGCCGGCCCTCCAGAGCCCCAGGTTGGACCCAGGCTGGGACCTCCAGCACCCTACGGAAGGAAAGGAAACCATCGGAAGTACTTACTTGGACTGGGTTTGCTTAGTAAGGTTCTTTATGGTCAAGCCCTCCTTTCCTATGATCGCACCAACAAACTGCGTGGGCACCAGCATCCGCAGTGGGAAATCGAGCTGTTTGGGCTGCGAGGAGCCCCCCGGGGAGGAGCCCCGCTCCCTGGAAGAGTGGCCCCCGCGGCGGGACCGCTGGGGGGGCGGAGGGGAGCTCACCTCTTCATCCGGGATGTAGGAAATCTTGAAGGAATAGTTCTCAAACTGCTGGTCGCTCAGCTTCTCTACGGCTCTGCAAGGCGGGGAGATGAGGAGGCTGGTGAGGGGCTCCCCAGGGGATGGGCACCCCACCAGCACCCCTTGGAGACAGTGGTCCATCCCCAGCCTGCATCTTCCTCCCTCCCAGGGCTGGAGAAGTGGCCACGGGAAGCCAGAGCCCCTTAATTTTTCCATGAGGACCAAGCCCCATAGCGTGGTGGGACATCATCCCCTTCCATGTAGGTGATTCCAGAGCTGGCACATGGCTTGTCCCCCCAGCAGAGGTGGGATGGCAGCCTGGGGACCTGCCCCTTCACCTGGGCAAAGGACTTTCCAGAAGCTGCCACACAACATGGAAAAGGTCCCACAGGCTTTTTGGACATGGAAAAGGTGGATGCTCTGAGCAACCACGGCTGCTCCAGGGAGAAGAATGCAGCAAGTGGTCCCTGTATTTTGGGACCCCCAACTCCCTCCCCAGTGGGACAAGGCTTGGGAGCAGCACCTGGACTCTCCAGCCCCATCCCCTCCTTGGTGGTGACACTCAGCCATGACCCCATGAGTGGTGGTGGCTTCAGCCACACTCTTTCCCTCCTCCTACCACATCCCACTTTGGCTGTGGACAGACCACAGCAAGCAGCTCTTTGCCAGGCCTGACTCCACATCCACTGAGGACTTCTGCAGCTTCACCACCCAAAAAAGCCTCTTATCCCGAAGCATGAAGCACTGCTGTGCTGGGAAAACTCTTTGTCTTCCTTTCTTGCCACACATCCCAAGGCCGTGGTGGGATTTTTGGGGCTGTCCTGTGCAGGGCCAGGATTTGGACTCAATGATCCCTACGGGTCCCTCCCAGCTCAGGGGATTCCAGGATCCTGAGACACTCGTGTGGGGTTTATCTGTGGTCCATGGCACCTCTGCCCAAGGCTGGAGGCACAAGGAGGACTCTCCTCCACCCTCCTGGAGCAGGAAATCACTCTCCCCTGTTCTATCCTCACTTATCCAATGCCATGATGGGTCAACTCAGACGGGAAGTTGGTGGCATGTCCATCAAGAAATGGATTCACCAAGGCTCTTTGTTGCCTGGGATCTGCCTGGCTCTTGGTCCTATCAAAAATACCCTGGCCACTATTTAAGGAACATGCTCACCATTTACTCATGGCTTACACAGGGCTGGTCTCCAGGGCTGAAGTCTCTACAAGGCTGGACCAAAGCATTTTGCTTGAAATAGTCCTCCCACTTCTGAAATAACCCCTGAATTGTATTTTTCCCCCTCTGCAGCCCATGATAGACCTCTACCCATGTCTTCACATGGCCTCCTTGGGTCCTTCCAAGTCTCCTGGGGCTGTTCCTGGCAGGGGACATTTCTCTGCTGCTCCTCAGCACAACAGGCAGGTGATTCACCCTCAGCTGCTCTTCTGCAGACACCAACCATGGACCTGCTGGCTCCCTCTCACCTCAACCACCCATTCTTCTCTCATCCATGGCAAAAGAACTTTCTGCCAGCCTTTCACACACCCTCCAGGTGGCTCCTCCTGACTCCAGGAAGCAGGAGGTGACAGTCTCTGTTTTGGTATCCAACTTGGCTTTTCCCTGAATGGTTCTCCCTCTCCCACCATCATCACATTTCTTCCCCCTCTCTGCCATCTCCTTCACCATATTCCACCCCTTCAGCAGCTCTAACTGGGTGGTCACACTGGTGAATAACCCGGTGCCTTCCCAGTTCTGGCCTGGGTTTCCAACCTGGGAAAATGAACTGCTTATCTGACCTGACCCTCAGCTTTCCACAGCACTTTGGTGCCTGGAGACAAGGCCACTGAGACACAGCAGAGGACCCTGTAGGAAGGACAATGTCCAAAGGGAATTGGACATCTGGGGGACAAGGGGAGAAGGCCCAGAAGAAGGGAGGACAACCACAGGGCTGCTGGCCAGAAGAAACCCCATCTCCCACCCTAGGGGAGATGGCAAGAAGCAGCCCAGTGGTGGGACAGCTTAGAAGACAAGAAGCCTGGAAGGTGCCTGGCATTCCCTGGGAGAAGTTTGGGTGGTGTGAACTGATGGACCCAACGAACCAAACCCCACTTACAGTTTTGCCTCTTCCTTCGTCGCGTACGTCACGTTGACCACGGCTGTTTCTGTGTCTGTGTTCACTGGGGGAGCAAGAGAGGCACAGTCTGAGCAGGGCTGGCAGAGGTGTCTCCACTGCTCCCGGGACACTCCAGAGGGGGGATGCAGCTGGGAATGGTGGGATGGGCATGCCCATCCAGCTGGTGCACCGCTGTATTTTCTCCCAGCACAAGGACTGGGCTGGAACAAGACCAGAAGGTGCCAAGGCTGGATCCACGCAGGATGCATGGCTGGACATCCCTGATCCACTAGTGGGCCCCAAAACTACACTCTGGCTCATTTTCATTGGCCAGAGACCAGAGAGCCCTCCTGGAACGGAGGATGGATGGCCCATGCCATCCCACCACCAGATGGGTGGCACCACCTCTCCCAGCAGGGCTTGTGTCCAAAGGGAAAACCAGTCCAGCCCAGTACTACTGGGGTAACTAGGTTTCCCCCCTTGGTGGGCTTCCTTTCCCTGTGGTGTGGGCAGAGCTGGGGAGCAGCACTGGGAATTCTGCAGGATGAGGACCATGCTGGGCCACCTTACCTTGCTCTACGTTCTCCACCGTCCCATACTGAGCTAACAGGCCATCCAGCACCTGGGGAGAGCAGCCAAGTGGGCAGGTGAGGCTCCAAACAGGCAGGGGAGAGCCCATTCCACCCACAAACACCCTCCAAAGAGCCTCCAGCATCACCCAACTGCTTCAATGCCGTCACCCACCTCCATCTCACCATCCCAAAGATGCCCCACCACTCAAAGCTGCCCCACAACTCCGTGACCCACAAGCAGCCAGGAGCTGGAGCCCAGTTGATGCTCCCTCCTGGGGTTACTGGGAAAGTAAAGGGTGGCCTCCATGCAGACCACGTGCTCCAACAGCACAGCTCATGCTGATGGAGGGGGAGATGAACGGGGAGTTTGTGGGATCAGCCACTTCTTACCTCCCACTGTAGGTGGGGGGCGATGTTTCGGATCTGGATCTTCCTGCTCCTGCGAAGACAAAGCCCTGGGTTAAGCTCTGCAGGTGCTCCCAGGCAGAGGGAAAAGCCTCTCTGGGAATCAGACATCAGCTGGGGAGAGGTTTCTGAAGCATCCCTCTTTCCCAAGCCCAGCCAGGGCAGCTCATGGCCAGGGAAAGCTGTTTCTCCCAGCTTTGCCCCGGTCACCACCCACCGGGGCTGGAGCTGCCTCCGTAAGGCTCCCTCCTCATGCTGGCTGTCAGGTTTCCAAGGAAACCTCCTGACAGGAGCCTCTGCAAGTCATGGCTGCACTGGGAGCTTGGGATGCAGGGACACCCCTGACCACGCTGCCCTGGCCTGGATGGATGGGTGGGAACAGGACCCCCAGCCCCCCCATGGCCAACCCTGCCATGCCTTGAGGGGATCCTGCTGATGTCCACCACTTCCCAGCCAGGTGGGACTGCTTTCCTTGAGAAATAAAAATCCTTGGAGATGGCCAACACACCCAACTTCACCCAGTGGCACTTCCAGCCTCACGTAATTGTGCTCCTAAACCAGGCCATGGTTGCATTCCCAACCTGGCTGTGCTTGCACTCCCAGCTTGATGGTGGTTCCACTCCCAACCTCACACAATTGTGCTCCCAGCCTGGCCATGGTTACACTCCCAAGCTTGCCATGGAGCAGCCATGGGGTATGGATGCACAGGAACCATGGGATAAGAGGATCACACTCTTCCCAGCCTGGCTGTGACAAGAGGTGCTCGGGCTATGGGGAGTTTTGAGACAGCCCAATCCATGGAGGATCCAGCTGAGCCATGAGCTCATCCATGGGCCACTCAGATCAGCATTCCCAAGCCTGCCTGTAGTCAGTCAGCTCCGACCAAAGCACTGTCCTGTGCTCTCTGAGCAGAGCAGAGCAGGACCACCTCTCCCAGTGTCGTGGATGAGCTTCCTGACCCAGCCACACCCACTCAGAGCTGGGTTTCGGGAGCTGATCAGCAGCTGGAAGGGCCAGGAGGCAGGAGGAGATGGAAAACGATACCAACACCCTGATTCCACCACAAATCTTCAACCACTAGAAAGCAAGACCTTCAGCTCTGGTCCCTGCTCATGGCACAGGCACAACCCAGGTCCCTGCAAACCATTTTGGTTTCTCAGGTAGCTTGGGGCCAGACACAGTGAGGGAAAGGCAGGGAAAAGGATGTTTTTGGAAATACGGGCTATGAGGGCAGGACAAAACCCACAGCTGGTCCCACAAGGAGCCTCTTATCTCCTAGGGCTGCTCAAACAGGGATGCTCAGTGGGACAACAAAACAAATCTGGCCAAGGAGGTGTGCTCAGGAGAAGGGGTTTGACAGGCTCCTGTCCCCAGGTGCCACCAGGGATTTCAGGGCTGAGCAGGCAGCTGTAAGATCCCTGCAGGGAAAGAGCAGGATTCACCCCATGCCATGCCCACCCCACACCAGGGAGGAGACAGGAAGGAGGACCTGGCCCAAGGACACCATGGCAATGATGGGTTCACCAAGACCCTGAACCTTCCCTCCTGTCCTTGCCACCTGCCCATGGCTGACACTGCTCTCAGCACAAACACTGCGGGGACCATTCCAGAAACCTGAGCATGGTCCATGTTTAAAACCCCCCAGCATTTCCCAGAGGGGCTGTTTCAAGCTGCCCAGCTGCAGCCCAGATGTTCAGCTGCTAGGAGACCACTCCTGCCTGCTCCAAGACATGCATCCCACTCCCAAAATGCCTGGAGCCACACTGCGAGGCCGGTGTGCCCCAGTGAATCCCAGCCAGTCTCAAACCACTGGAGAGAGCTGGGCAAGCTGCCCAGTTCCTTCCCCACCTTCCAGACCCCAAACAAGGGGTGCCACTTGCACAGCCTTACCCCAAGGTGCCAAAGCATCACCACAGCCAGCCTCCCCCAGCCTGGGAAGCTCTGGGATGCCACAGGCTGGACCACAGAGGAGCTGCTCTCCTTTTGGAGCTCCCTTGGCTTGGCTCACCCATCACCAAAGCCCAGCAGCCCAGGAGACACGGGGCAGTTTGAAGGAGCTCCTCCAAGAGAAACCAGCACCCAGCTGGACACGGTCCCCTGGCCACTCCTGAGAAGCCTCTGCCTTGAACTGAGGCCACACTCCTGTCTCCTGCCTTGAACTGAGCTGCTCCAAGGCTGTAATTTCCCTACACATCTCCCAAGGGAGGTGTCAGAGCCCCGGTCTCCTGGAGTGCTTCTCACCCCTCTGTGCCTTCATCCACCACCCAAAACACCCCAAAAGAAGGATCACAGCAAGGTGTCACACAATCCCACTTCCTAACAGGACACTACAGCACAGTCCCACTTCCAATGTCTATCCAAGCTCCTGCAGAGCATCCAAATGGTGCCTGAGGCTTCCCCCCCACCCCCAGGCAGGACTCCCAGCAGCTCATCATCATCATCATCATCACCATCATCACTCAGCAATTCAAAGAAGATTTTTATTCCCCCTGGGTATATTTTTGATGGCTCATGTGATTCCCCAGGTGGCTGGAGCAGTGCTGGACCACACACAGCCATCACTGATGGAGTGATGGGTGTTATTCCCAGGGCTGGGGCACGGACCACCCTCCTCCAACACCACTCCCAGGAGGACTTTGAGGCAGAAATCCCTCTTTATTTTTATTTTAGTTTCGTCTCCCTCGCTCCTCCCAAAACCTGGGCATTGATTTCCAGGCAGCAGCCACGTTTCCCCCAGCCTGTTTTGCAGCAGGCTGGTGGGGATTTAAAAGTCATAATAAATATAATACCCCCTCTGGGGAAAAACACTTCAACGTGTGATGCAACTGCCACAGCGAGCTGTCCTTGGATAACCTGGAGAGCTGCATCCCTCTGTATCAGCCTCTTCCCTACCTGCACACCCACCTTGGTGGCCAGAGCAGGATAAAATTCCCTGTAGCAACAGAGCATCAGCTTCAGGAGCTAAAGAAACCAGGCTCACCTGCTCTCTTCCCTTCTAAATTCAACTCCACCAGGCCCTGCTTGGCAGCAGCTCCAGGAGGGAGCATCTCCTCCCTCCCAGAGCCAGCTTTTGGGCACTGCTGGCAGCACATGGGCAATCGAGGAGGGACTGAGGCCCTAGGGTGGGTTGGGGAAAGAACCCACCTTTGTGCCATTTCATGCACCCACCAGAGCAAACTCATGGGGTTGGCAGCCCAATCCTGCAGGGAAAGGGGATGGAAAACCCAGGGCCACCCACGCCCTGCCAGCAGCACCCCGTGCCACGTGCCTGGTGTTGGCACAGGCTGAAATCAAGCAATGAACCAGAAGATGCCTTAAAACTTGTGGTTTGTTCCCCAGAATCAGGTGGATTGAGGGGGTTTTGGGCCCATCTCCCCCTTTTCCAGCATGGCTTCCTCCCTTCCCATAGATGCCAGGGAAATAGTGGGTGAAAACCCCCTCCAAAATCCAGGGACACAGAAGGAGAATAATAAAGATGAGATGAAGGTGTGAAAGGAGAACGAGCCCCCAGGTCAGTGGCCAATTCCCACAAGCCCTCCCTGGATCCTCCCTGTGGCCCCACAGATCCATGCCCTGCTCTCCTGCTCCACAGGGGCTTCACAGTCCACAGTATTTGGGAACCAGAAACTCCACTGGCTTCAATATAAGTGCTATCTCTAATAATACTACAGTAATAATAATAAAGCAATATAATAATAATATAAAATGATGGTACATAATTAATATTATGGAATATAAAGAATGGCTTCACCACTTTGTGCCCTAAAAAATGCAGAGTTTTTTCTACCCAAGCTCTGTACTATCCTGACTGTAATAAAGCCACAGAGGCATTTTATCCCCTTCCACCTCAGATTGTTGCTGGGCACAGAAAAAACACGGTATGGCACCTCCTGCTTTCCTTAAAAATCAGGTTTCAAGAGACCTGGGGATAAACCCAGAGGGAAAACACACTGGGAAGCAAACAGGGGCCATGCCTGCTTTATGGAATATTTATCCCAGGCAAGAAAACATCACAAAAACTGATTCCCATCACCAGGCAGGGACCAAACTCCATCCAGCTGAATTTTCCAGCCCCAGCCCGAGCCAGCCCCGCTCCCCTGGCAGGGCAGGGAAGGAAGTGGCTGTTGGGTTTGTGTCTGCTCATTATTACCTACATTTTTGGGGTCTCTCAGGGTCATCCTGGGCAAGTTTTGCTGTGGCCCAAGCCCATCCAGCAGCAGATGCTGCTGAGCTGGACGAGCACTAAAGAGCTGCCCCAGTTTCAACCAGTTGCCAAGAGCATCGAGGCCACGGCTGCTCCAGTTCCCTCCCAGGCCAGGCTTCGCCCTGACGCTCTTAAGGAATTAAAATCCCTTGTTGTTAAAGCCCAGCAACCTGCCCAGGGCTGGGGGCACAGGATGGATCCAGCCCTGGGAGCTGGGATGTATTAAAAATAGGGATGGATGGGAATAACAGCCCATCTGTCACAGTAAGGGGATAAAAAACAAAAGAGGGTGGGGGAGAAGAAGGGGGGAAATGAGGAAGTGAAAAAAAAAAATGAGGGAAAAACAGGGAAATG
>JAWWEW010000012.1:20963893-20987509 GCA_035583185.1 Anabacerthia variegaticeps | reverse complement strand
TCAGCACCCTAAAACCCTCTGGTTTGGATCCCACCACACCCCAGCACCCTAAAACACTCTGGTTTGGATCTCACCACACCTCAGCACCCTAAACCCCTCTGGTTTGGATCCACCACGCCTCAGCACCCTAAAACCCTCTGGTTTGGATCCACCACGCCTCAGCACCCTAAAACCCTCTGGTTTGGATCCCACCATGCGCCAGCACCCTAAAACCCTCTGGTTTGGATCCCACCACGCCCCAGCACCCCCAACCCCTCCTCTGCCCTGGAATCCACCACATCCCAGCATCCCCAACTCCATCGCCCCCAAACTCTCCTGTGCCCTGGAACCTGGTGACACCCCAGCACCCCCATTCCACTGCATCCCATCACCCCTGACCCTTCAGCAGTTCCTTCAGGGGCAGGGAAACCATTTTGCTCAGCACCGGGGTAAAGAAATAAGTAAGAAATAGTATTTTTATGTGTATATATATGTGTGTGTGTGTTTGTGTGTGTGTGGATGTGTATATATATAATTTAAATAAAGACATAATGAAAATGCTCTTATTTTAGCTAAATAAATGCAACCTTTTGGAAAGCACGAGTATGCAATCCCAGCCCAGACCCGGCCAGGCAGTGTGTGAGCTCCAGGCAACGCCAAGCCGGTGCAACCACCCCAGGACTGAACTGGGCACGTTCTGAGCCCGCTGGGAAACAGCTCCTGCGGCCTCTGGAGCGTGTGGCCCTGCTGAAAGGTGTCCTCAGGTGAGCAGGGGCTGGTGTCACCACCTGCCTGCAGGTTAAATGACATTTTTCTCTCTTTTTTTTACAGAAGAAGAGCCAAATCCCTATGGAGGCGCATCCGAGCCGTGGTGAGACTGAAGTAAGATGAACACTAACCCTGGCTGGGGGGGTGACAAGTGGCCCACTCGTCCCTTGCTGGGGGGGGGGGGGGGGCCGAAGGGCAGCAATGGGAATTGCCCGGATTTTAAGGCAATCAAAGGACAATCAAAGCATCCTGCCGCCACTGTTCCCCTGGCACGGGGAGATGGATGGATGGGGTAGGAATAGCGGTGACGGGTGCTCGATGCCATGCCTCCAGCAAAAATAGATGTGGTCGGGCTGCGATGATGCAAAGCCCCAAGAATCCTTCTCCTCCGATTTCCCCGGCTCTGCTGTCAGCGCGGCTCCTGCCTGGCTGGCATTTGGCACCGGCGCCGGGGGCTCCCCGCTCCCCGCCGCGTTCTTGGGGTGATTTTAGGCTGAAATGGGTTGTTAATGTCCCTTTCAAGGATCTGACTCTCAGTCAGGTCGCTCCTTCCTCCTCAGGGATGAGCTGTCGCGATGAGCAGGGCAGGGAGCTGCCGGTTCCTCGTGTGAGGTCACTGCCACCGGGAAGCAGCAGGAGAAACACAGGATTTCGGGGTTAATTAGTGCCCCTGGGATGCAATACTCTTTTAGGACTCCTCCCTCCAGCCTTCTGGCGGAGCTGGATGTAACAGAGGAGTCTCCTGCAGTCCCTTGTGTGAGCTCATCCCTCCTGCCCCCGAGTTTTGGCTGTGCAGAAAGAGCTCAACAACCTTCTGCAGATGCTTTCCCAAACCTGTGGAGTTGCTCCTCTGTTTCCCAGAGTTTTGGTGGATCAGGCTTGCTCTGCATGTGATGCTCAAGGGAAGTTTGTGCTTTGGGGAGGAAGATTTCAGAGTACTGGTACAAAACAACTGGAGAGGCAGTAAAGGGTCCTAAAAGTGGTGCAGGATCCAGCAGGAAAGGGAAGGCATCTTCTCAGGGCAGCCCTGCAGGAGAGAGAATTCCTCTCTGGAAAGGGATGCTGGCATGGAATGAGTCCAGGATGCAGCAGCGAGGCAGATAAAAGCATGAGAGTTTGAAGGAGGATTTGTTTAGTCTGGAGAAGGGCAGGATAACCTGGTGCCTGTGAAGGGCTGCTTTGAAAAAAAAAGGAGAAACTAGGGAAAAACCTGAGTGTTTGGTTGATTGGACATGGGAAGAGAAGGAGGTGCTGTTTCTAGGCTGGAGGTTTTGGGAAAAGGTTGGAAAAACAGCTGGGACTCCCACATCCATTTTGGGGCTGGCCCATGGTGGTCCCGAGTCTTCTCCAAGCTCAGGATAAATGGGCTGGTCCACAACTCCATTCTATCCCGAGCCCTTTCTAAGCCTGTCTTGGAGCAGGCAGGTTGGGATCCATGAGGTTTCATACCCCATTTCAGGTAGACTGGTCTTACTGGGATGTACATTCAGGGCACTGGTTGGGCTCCTGTTGAGAGATGATTTTTGCAGGGAGCTGGCTGGGGCACCTGTGCTGGATCCCTCTCCCCAGAGGGTGGTGGGAACAGGACAGAGAAGGGACAGCATGGAGAGGGAGGATCCTGCCTCGAGCCAGCAGGAAGGATGTGGTGGCTCCAGAAGTTGCCCCAGAAGGCTGTGGTTATCTGGTGGGAAAAGCCCAGCAACCTGGCTCAGGAGGACCCTGCTCCCCTCTCTGGCCTGTTTTCCCTGAATCCTTAAGGATATTTTCCACTCAGTCATCACACAGAGAACCTCAGCAGAGCTTCATCCCACCCCTGTCCTGATGGGATTGGGAACAAGGTGGGATGTAGCTGCTCATTGCTCCGTGGGGACAGAGAGACCACAGGAGAGACAGTGCCAAAAAAAAGCCCCCAGTAAACCCTGTCCTAAAAACTGATGCCCTTCCTTTCCAAAAGGAGTCAGTTTGTTCTCCAGTGTGTTGCAGATGTGACTCTGCCAGAGCAGCTCCTACCTGCCCTTCACCACCCTGGGCAAGGCACGGAGCAGCTCCATGCTGGGCAGATCCCAAATTTCCCACTAATACAGTGTGGATGAACTGCCTGGAATGTGTTTTTTGGCTTTTGGAAACCTCCCAGTGAGTGAAAGGTGCAGAGGTGAGGGAAGAGTAGCAAAGGACAGGGATGGAAACATCCCACTCTGGCAAGCAGGATTATCCCTCAGGAAGAGCAGAGCTGAGAAAATAATTCACAATGTGGTTGGAAAGCACATGTGATTTTCAAGCCCCGTGGGAATCATTTTGCTCACCCTTTGCTGGGACATGAGTGAAAATCTTCCAGCTCCTCAGCAGACTTCGGAGGCTTCCAGGCCACGGGTCCGTAACAGTCGGGAATGCCGAGGTGGAGGTGCTGTCACGGCTGGATAATTAAATTAGTGACTGGAACTGTGTTAATTACACCTGCACAGGGGCTGAGTGTGAGACATTAACGATGGGAATGGTGGAGAGGACCAGGAGCTCCTTCCCAACAGGCTCCAAGTTTCGCTGGCTCTCCCAAGGTATGGATATGTGGCACCAAGGCGGTGGAGCCAAGGCTGGAGAGGGACACCCAGGAGCAGAGCTGGATCCTTCATCTCTGAGCAGGAAAATAGAAGGGTTAGCTTCTCCCAGCTCCACAGCAGCTCCACTGGGATGGGAGCACTTTCCTCACATGCAATGGATTTCCTGGAGCTGAAACGTGAGGTGCAAAATAAATCACTTGAACCCAAATTAAGGAGCTGAAAGGAAAGTGGGATTTTTAGGGACTCATGAAATTCCATGGAGATCTGAGAGCTGCTGCACTGCTTGTTCCATTTCAGTGCTGTGCTGGCTCCAGACACTTTTCAGACCAGTTTCAGGTGAGGTGGTATTTGTAAACCACCTTTCAAGTGTTTGCAGTGGTGTTTTCCTGAATACACCAACCCCACAACTGCTCCCTCGAGCTGCACGATCCCCACAGGTCCAGGGAAAGTGAAGAGATGCCACAGGGTTGCTCAGGGACAGGAGCATCTCCCGTGCTGGGAGAGGCCCAAACTGCTCCAGAGGAAATTCCACCTGCACGTGTGGGGACAGACCAGTGGCACAAACATCTCCTGGTTTCCTTTTTCCCCGCCACGTGCTCCAAAGGTTAGGAGTAGGACAAATACAGATGGGAAAGTGGGTCAGGGAAGGGCAGAGCCTGTCACATCCAGCCAGCAGATGCTGCTGTGGCCGAGGATTCCTCCCTGCCCCGGTGGGATCCGGGCAGGGGGTCGGGGTACTCTTCCCTCCTCCCCGTGGCTAATTCCTGCCTGGCTCCTGGCAGAGCAGCGGGACAGCCGGCCGTGGTTTGCAGCACATCACATACCACAGCAGGCTGTCAGCGGCAACACAACCCCCGGGAGCGTCTGCCCCGGCTCAGCCCGGACAGAGCCCTGCAGATGATTCAGCAGCAGGAAGAGCCGGACAGAAGGCTCTGCCCACGGCAGGGCTGCAGCAGCTGCTTCTCCAAAAGCCCAGGAAAAGCTTCAGCGTGGGGTTTGGGGGCACCTCGGCACAATAGCCCGTTCCTCTGGCAGGATCAGAGCATTCCTGGTGCTCACAAGGACATGGAGGGGCTGGAGAGTGTGCAGGGAAGGGAATGGGGCTGGGAAGGGGCTGGAGCAGCAGGAGGGGCTGAGGGAGCTGGGGGGGCTCAGCCTGGAGAAAAGGAGGCTCAGGGGGGACCTTCTGGCTCTGCAAGTCCCTGCCAGGAGGGGGGAGCCAGGGGGGGTCAGGCTCTGCTCCCAGGGAACAGGGACAGGAGGAGAGAGAACGGGCTCAGGGCAGGGGGAGGATGGATATTGGGAAAATCTCTTTCACAGAAAGGATTATGCAGCCCTGGCATGGCTGCCCAGGGCAGTGGTGGATCCCCATCCCTGAAGGGATTCCAAAGCTCTGTGGATGTGGCATTTGGGGACAGGGGTCAGTGGTGGCCTTGGCAGTGCTGGGGAATGGTTGGACTCCATGGTCTTTTCCAGCCTAAATGGTTCCATGATCCATAAGGCACCATGGCCTGCAGTGCTCACACAGAGTGGGGATCTGGCACAAGGGATTTGGGACACTCTCAGCAGAGGAGCCATGTGACACATTCCTTGGAATGTGTCAGCAGGAGCAACAACTCACCCTGAACGGGCCGTTATTGCTCAGACAGTTAAAAATAATCACTGCCATAGTCCCCTCATCCACTCAGGGCAAGTAAAGACAGGGAAGTTTTACCAAATACCTGGATAATTTGTAAATCCCTGACACTGGCAGTCCTGTTGGTGGCCACCTCCTCTCCAGGCAGCAGCAGCAGGGAGGGCCTATTCTTTCAGTCCTCTGCTCCATGTGCTTTATCAAACTCCTCCTGAGAGCAAAAAGGGAAAGAATTTTCTTCCCTACATCCACAGACAGCATCATTTTTTGAGTCCAGAAATCAGTATTCCATTATTTCTAGACAAAAACCCCACATTCACACCATAAACCAATGTGGAAAGCTGCCCCAACACAAGATTACAAAGTAATTAGCTCATAGATCCAACGGCACAGATTCCCAAATTAGGGATATTATGGGCTGATTTTAGAAGTGAGAAATGGACTGGAGAAGCACCTTAAGTGTAAGTTTTTTATGGGACACCAAAGGACTGGTTGATCCTGAAAGGAATGGACAGCACTTACCCTTGGATTACCTCCAGGTTTTTGTTTTCTTGGCAAAAATAAGTAGGAGAAGAAAAAAACAAACTTGTTTTTATTTTATTTTTCACTTTCGGAAAGCATTTTACACAGGTTTGGATCCTGGGAGTAACTTGGAATCAGTAGAAAAAACTAACTGCACAGTTTTTTGTCTTTACAATAGAAACCCTTCAGGAGTCAAAATGAAGACTAAAAAAATACATGCAAAACATACTCCTTTCAAAACACAAGTGGAAACAAAGCACCAACTACACAAATATGCAGAATGAAACAGCATTGAACACCACAGAAGTCGTCTTCATCAAAGGTGTAAAAGTCACCTAAATTCACTAGGCACTGTCACTTGGTTAAACAGAAGAGACAATAAAAATATTGTCCACAAACTTGCAATTTCAACTCAAAGGCTGTAGCTAAAAATTCCTCTACATTGTCATGCTTCAATAGCGACCTGGAAGAGAAAAAAATACACTGTCACGTTCAAGGACTGAGATTTGTAATTTAACTCACTGTCACCCTTCAAACCTGCATCAAATTCGGGGGCCTTGTGTCCTAGAGGAAACCAAACTCCCATTTTAACAGAGTTTTGGAGGAAAGAACAGGACCTCAGACTCAAAACAAGTGTGTTATCTCCTTTATTTGCTCTGTCCTTGAGGTTGCCAGTTGCCCCCTGAAACCTTTGAGGGAACTGTGGTTCAATAAAATAACCACACCAAAGTCAATCCTTATGGACACAAAAGCCCCAAAGAGGTTCAGGAAAAGGGGAAATTTGCCTTTGAGATGGGAACTCTGAGATTAGGCCAGGCCAGGTTGGACAGGGCTTGGAGTAACCTGCTCTAGGGAAGGTATCCCTGCCCATGGCAGGGTGTGGAAGGAGATGAGCTTCCAACCCAAAGCACTCCCTGATTTGCCAGGTACTTACGAGGTGAGTAGGATCGGGATCTGGACCGGGATCTGTAGCCCCCTCGGCTGTAATACGGGGACGGTGACCTCCTCCTGGCAAAGGGATGACACAAACAGCCCCCTGTTAACCCCAGCTTTATGTGGATACCTCTAACCCCATCCTGCTCTTGGGAGAGCTAAGGAGCACGGGAGAGCTGATCATTTCTAGTGGGTGACACAGCAAAGATGTGAATTTTCTTCTTTAACACCAGGTCTAGCACTATTTTTGACTCTCCCGACCAATACAAGCTCCTGCACTCACCATTTGCCTAAGTTTGATTTTAGTTTCAGGTCAGGAGCATCCTGAACAATGAGGGCAAGACAAACAAACCCACCTTAGCTTAGTCTGCATTATTTGTCCGAGATGAAGATTTCTCTGACTCGCCAACCCACCCCCAAACAAACCCCTCCCATCCAGGCACTCCCAAGGTTCATGTTTCCTTGTCTAGCCCCACTAATCCAGTAAATACCTGTAAAACTGATCCCTGTCCTGAACAGCTCTCCAGCCTCCTCCTCCACCGCCGCCTCCTCCTCTGTGGAAACAAAAGCACAACTTTCAAGAAGCTAAAAATGAACAAGCAAAAGGCATCATCAAGGGTAAGAAAATGATATCATGGCAAGAAAATATCGATTCCTACATGGGATGATGCTGAATTACTTCATTATGTTCATTTTTACCCACTTAAGGCAGGCCTTTTTAGTTATTTTTTTAAAGTAGCAAGAACAACTCACTACCCCAAATAAAAACGTTGATTCCAAGGTGGAGGCAGGAAAAGAACCCCCACACCCTGACATTTTAACACTTCAGTCATGTTTGAACAAGCACTGAGGGACAACTTCCCTTATATACAACAGAAACAACATATTATAGCATTTCATATTAAGTGGCTGGACTGGTGCCTCTACAGATTCAGATCAGCAAAGTGTTACTAAGAAGGAGGCTAAAACCAGTTTAAAGTCTTTTTTGGTAGTGGTTTGGTGATTGGTTTTAAGGTTAGTCTTTAGCTTACAGACACTTTTCCAGGCAAAATTAAGACTCCCACAGAAACAAGGAGAAATTGAAGTTTTAACATGACAATTCCCATCTGACACCGCATTTCCCTTAAGGCTTTCCTTTCACAAAGGGCAGGGAAGGCAAAGGAATTGTTACTAATTGAATTTTTAGGGTGGGGTATGCTATGCTCCACTGCATCTTCAACAATTCCAACTTTCCCTTCCTCAGGGAAGCACTCACGACATCCCAACACTTCTCTCTCCCTCACGCAACCAATGCCTGCATGAGGAAGCAGCAGATCCAGATATTTTTTAAGGCATTTATGGCTCCATATTCATGGAATCCCAGAATGGATCGGGTTGAGAGGGACCTTAAAGCCCATTTTGTTCCACCCCTGCCCTGGGCAGGGACACCTTCCACAGACAGGTCACTGTCCCAGGCTGCAACTACTGACCCGGTGACAACTTGTGGTCACACTCCACAAACACCTGAGCCACTGGTCACTGTCAGGAATGAAAAGGTACCACTTCAGCACCGAAGCCTTGGGTGCCTTTCTGGTATTTACATCAGAATTCCATATAATAATATGGGAGAAGTGAGCTAGAAGCACCATTTAACAACCTGAGTAGCACCAGCCTACGCTGTAAGTCCTTCCCGTTTCCCAAGACCCTGGGGAGCTGCTTTAGTACTTTGGTTAATTACTTTTAGCACACAGCCAGCTATTTCCACAAATCCATGGTTGCCATCAGGGAACTATCCCAGTTCCACCTATTGCAGAGAAGACAAACTTCTCTGTCACCAACATCAATTCCACCCCAACCACATTACACACGTACCCAACCTGACAAAGTATCTTAGAAGCTTTCTAAATGCAAATGTCCAGTACAAAATGGGTCATCCTACAAAGCCCCAATTCCTTATTTTTGGCAGCATCTGAGGTGCCATTAATTATCAGTGGGAGACTCTGGGGACCACTGAAATTTCCCCCTTTCTGTCTACTACACTATGCTCAGTGTCTAAGCTGTGACCCCAACTCAAATACCAGATCTGCACCATTTCAGTGCTAACAGATGAACCAACCAAAGATTCTTCTAAAATCAGAATACACAAAACACTCTTAATGCAGACTAAGAAAACATTATGGACTAAGTCATGCCACAGGTTAAACACCATCAAGTATTTCTCAGTCTGACCAATCTGGTTTGTAGTGAGCAGTCATTCTGGGGAAGATTTCTCAGGACGATTCCAGAACGACAGTGGGTGCAAAACCCTTTTGTGACACTGTGCAGGATGAAATGCCTGATGCCTGTAGGGATGTAGAGGCAGATGAGAAAGCAGCTTAAAGAGCAGTGAGACACTGCAGGCAGCTCACCTGTACGACCTGCTGTAATAGTCCCTGTCGTCGTAGCCTCTGTCATAGCCTCTGTCATAGTAATCTCGCCGTCGTGAGCTGCCACTGAGGAGAGGAAGGGAGTTTATTTTACCACTTATTAAACATTAACACGGTGGGCAGTCAGTCATGTTAACACTGTTTAAAACTGGGTTATGTTATCACCTCCCATCCTCACAGCTCAAAGACTGTGAGCACTCGTTTTCCCACCAATGCAGGTGGGAACAGAACTACATAAACAATTAAAACCTTTCAGCCAGCTCCCTTCCCCTCTGGTCTGAAACCTCTTCACCTCTCAGCACCACAGGCACACGAGGAATTCCATTCTGTGACTGCTCTTCATTCACTTGGAACTCTGAGCAAGCCCTTTTTGAACTTTCTGGTTACAAAAATAACCTGCAGTCTCAACACAACCACCAGTGAGCTGAAAGTCTTGGGAAATCAGCTGGGGAAGGACTCAGGAAAACAATTTACATTCCTGGCAACTGGAAGTCAAAAGTGCACGGTGTGGACAGGGCAAACTGCTAATGCCAAATATTAATGGAGCCACAAAGCTGCTCAAATCAGCAGTTGTTCATTCACTCTTCAAAACCTGAACTTGCAAAGGACTGGAAAAACTACTCAAAATAACTTAGAAATTGTCAAAAACCCCCAGACTCTACTGTAGACTTAGTGACTCTAAAGAGCTGGCAACAGATGCACTACTGTGGACAGATGAACAGGTGTCAGAGGGGAAACAGAACAATTCTTACAAAACACAGGGCAATTAATCCTGTCCTGGTTTGGAAAAAAACATCCCCACACAGGTAACTTACTAAGTGGGTCTTCCCATGTAGATTCCAGGGGTAGGTGTGTGAGGTCTTTTTGTTATGGAGAAGTCTACCCGGATCCTTCTTCCATCCAGCTCCATTCCATTGGCACGTTCCTTTGCCTAAGGAGTGATGAAATACCCTTAGCTGTGGGCATCAACTTTAGTACCAACACGAGTTTCTAAGCACTGCTTTAAGTGTTAAAATAAGTCCTCAAGTGGCCTAGTCTGGGGGCAGGTCTGAGTCCAAATCACACTTTACAAAGAACACTGAACGTAAACTCCAAGACATTTTAGACCAGCTGGGCTGAAATGTCAGTAACCACTGAAAATGTGACTTATAATGGCATTAAGAGCCTGCAGGAAACATCATTCAACAATTGTTGCAGTGCCTCTGACGTGATTAAGAGGAAACTCTCAACAGGCTGATGGAGGGAGATGTAACTTCTCCAAAAGACAACACAAAGTAAAGCATTTACAAGCTAGAACTCCATACAGGTATTCAAATACATCCTCCAAACCTACCATAACCTTGAATACCAGAGTCACAAGTAAATCTGAATTAAAACCCCCGAAACAACTGTGGTTTGGCTCTTTTTCTACCAAGCAGCAGAACCTACATCCAAAACTCCAATCCCACATGGAAGCCTTTACGTCAGACGAAGAACAGAAGACACTGGAGACTGTCAGCAGTGGGATTTATGCAGAATACAAGCCCGGTTCCAGCCCATAAGCACACAGCTCTGCAAGGGCTGGCACTAGTGCAGGATTCTATACTGGGTGAGTACAGAATTCCCTGTTCATTCTGTAGCCCTCATGAGTCCACATTCCATGCTTATGAGATGCCAACTGTTTTTCAGGCCCTGAGCTTCCCCAGGTGAGAGAGAAGATACACCTGTGCAACTGAGAGCCCATGAACACTCCACACACTGTGCAGCCCAACCTACTTCCTTGGCATCCTCGACGTTCTCGAAGTACACGAAGGCAAACCCTCTGGACCGCCGGGACTGCTGATCGTACACGATGGAAACGTCGGCAATTGGCCCGTACTTGGAGAAAACTTCTCTCAGATCCCTTTCTGTGGTGTACAGACTCAGCCCAAACACCCCCAGACAACAGTTGGGGTCGGGATTTGCCTAAAGGAAGGGTCAGACAGGCAGGTATTAGAAGAGAACTGTTGTATTTGCAGCGCAAGGTGCGGCTGTCAGAGCAGCAAGATAAAACAACAAAAATCTGAGAGATTTGGGTTGGGTCACCTGCTAACAGACACCATTCCAATCAAACCTAGAGGAACACGAGCCTCCTTTCACAAACCCGCTTTGCCTTCCCCAGGGCACAGCACAAGTCCCAGAGCCTGAGCAGTTGCAGGCTGAGCTCAGGCCTGTGAGTCACCCTCCCCAGACGTACCCTGTTCCCAATGTGACGCCTGCGGGTCGACATGGGGGAGTGGCTGTGGCTGTGGCGCCGCCGATAGTCGCGGCTGTAGGACCTGCTCCGGGACCTCCGGTGGGAGCGGGACCGGGAGCGCGAGCGCGTGTAGTGTCTGCGGGAGCTCCTCCTCGACCTAGATCTGGGGAGGGGGAAACACAAAGGTAACACTGTTGGGTTTGTCTGGGGGCTTCAACCCTCCAAAGTACAGCAGATAGTCACAAAGAGCTCCAATAGCTGTTTCCAGAGTCCTGCAGTCCCACGTGCTCCACCCATAATCCACTCGGTCACTCCTCAGAGGGCTCTGCGCTACATCTTTACTATTAGATTCCTGTAGGTGCTCCCAGAGCTTTTTCACTGCAAAGCAGGAACCTCCCCTTGATTTTAGTCAGCTTTTAACCTCCTTTAACAAGGCTCTCTTGGTCTGACACAGTATTGCCTAAAATATTCAGTGTTGAGGTAAAAATAGGGGGGTGGCTTTCTTCTAAAACTTATCAGACAAAGGGAACAGGAGTAACTATGACTTAACACAAAGCCTGCACCACTGCAGAAGGGGCACTCTGAATAGCACTGAAAAATAAATATACTCTGTGAAGTCTGGCAAACACCCCTGAAACAGAGTTTAACACAGTCTGCAGAAATGAACCTGCAGTAGCTCCTTTACCTGCTGGTATTTCAGCAGTTATTTAACACTAGTTGTTCAGTGTTTACATGCTCACGCTCCAAGTGTATTTAGGCAAAGGTGCAACTGCTCACTTGTTTTTTTCCCCCAGAAATGTCTTCTGACAGCACAAGCTCTGTGCACACAAGGCTCTGGAACACCTCCATTGCTTTTCCCAAACCCTCAGCCCTCCTAACACAGCCAATCCTAATGGAAAAGCCAGGCAGGCACTTCCACTGGGATTCTACCCCTGACCTTGGCCTGCTGATGGCTGCACTGAATAACCACCTGCATTCCACACCACTCCCAAGGAAAACCCCTGCAAGGCTAAAAAGTGCAATTAACAGTTTATCAGCCAATGGATCTAAGTCATAAATTGTTCATTTTCAGGCTCTTATGCCTTAGATGTCCTTCCTCCAGATCCATAGCAGCACCACTACCCCGGCATGAATGAAGCTCTGAATCTGAACTGGTTTTACTCCTGAGCATTTAACAGCTTCTTCCACAGGCAGGATTTCTCCCCAGCTGTCACCAGACAGCCAAACTGCACAACAGATCTCCTGAAAAAACACCTCTACCCTCATCAGCAGCGAGCCAGATAAGCTCAGCTTGAAATATATATCCATGTCGAGGAGAAATTAATTCAGCATATCCCATTACAGCACTTCTAACTACATGTTTAGAAAGAAAACATTATTTTTGGCAACAAAAAGTTGTTGTTTTTTTTAAAAAAAAAGAACTTCCCTGAAGTTGGGAATACAGTAAAAAAGGACTAAAATAGTAATAATAATAAAATAAGTTCCACACATGCACACAGCTATGTTTCAGCCAGATATAGGAGAAAAATTAAGGCAAACACAGAGCTGATATTCCAGAAAGGTACCAGCCAGAGATAAGAAGCTGCACACTTCAATAAAAGCAGATTTTTAACTCGAGTAGATCCACACCCCAACTGATAAAAACACCAGGACACAGGTTGGTTCCCAAATCCAAGTTTAATTTATGAAGCTGGTCACTCAAAAATACATTTGCAACAGAAACTACCAAGAAACATGGAAGTTCTCACGGGGTTATTTCTCTGGGGAGAGCCAGGTTTAAATGATGTGCCTGTGACCACATCTCAAGGTGTGACAGCACTGAAGAGACACTAAAAAAAATTTGTTTCCAAGTATGTGCCTCAACACAATTCCACCCAAACCTGCTGAAGAACACTAACTCTGCTCTACAATTCCAGTATTCCCAGCCACAAGCATTTCCAAACAGCTGTTAAATGCTCAGGAAGACATGGTAGTAATAAACTTCTACTTCTGGACATCAAAAATTATAAAGTCAGCTGCCAGGGTATTACTTAAAGACTGATTTCTTGTAAAGGTAAATGATTTGCCAGGATTCTCGTGAACTCTAGATCTTGTATTTGCTTCTTCAGAATTGTATACAATTTGTGACTGCACTTACACAGGACTATGGTTACTCTCCAAGTGGGAAATAAGGTGCTTTCAGGAGTATGGATTCCCTGGGGTCTTGGACTAAGGGGCACAAGGACATGCTAGGCAGGTCCTGACTTTATTTTAAAACTGGAAAGTTCCCCAGAGGTGTTTTGCAGCCTCCATGCCCTGAGATCTTCAAACCCCAAATGGACAAAGCCCTGAGAGCACGTTCTGAGCCCAAGGCTGATTCTGCCTCGGGCAGGATCTGGGACTAGACCCTTCCTGAGCTGCCCCTATCCCTCCCTCTCACTGCTGGCACTTCACAGGTCCCTCCGATTTCATACTCTGTAACAGTGCTACTCCACCAAGTATTTATTAATTTTATTTGACACATTTGTTCCTGCACTCCAGGGACTGCCAAGTGCATGATTTCACACTTGTGACTGTGCCTGAACTAGACAATAAACCTCGTTCTTCTGCTGTCAAAACTTCCCAACCATTTTCCTTCTCACAAAATCCTTTCACTTTGATCTTGCAAGATCTAACACAGTATTTGTGATTGCTAATAGCGCAAAATCTCCCAGTTACCATCCTTCCCCCCAGCTTTGGCAATTCATTGCTTCACATAAAAACATAAAAAGTATGCTGTGAACAGCTCAACTGGAACCCCCTCTGCTAAAACCCATTTTTCACCTGAATGCCTACAGATGAGTAAAGAAATTACGAACACATTGATTTCTGCAGTCAGCACTCAACTATCTACTCTTTTAAGAGCAACTCTGACCCTGCACACAGCTTGTTTGGTAAGTGAGAGAATACAGTGCAAAAGGCACATTCAGGGTGGTGTATGTTTGTGCTGCCATGTAACAAATACAATAAGCAGGTTACTTGCTCCAGAACTCCTTTGGGGAGCTTGGAGAGCTGTCTATTTAGAGCTTCCTAGCCTGTTAATTTTCAAGTTAAATTAATGCATTTAAAAGGTCAGACTGTGAAATTCACATCACTACAGTTTCTTCTCATTAACTACTCCAAACCACCAGTGCTTCCAGTGAGAAAACACAATAACACCACCGTGACCTGAACTGGGTAACCTTTCAATGCACAGAAAAACTAAGATCCAGAAATCCTACTATTCCCTGCTCAGGAACAAGTCAACATTCCAAGAGTTTTTTTAAAAGGCAGACACTTGCAAAGTGGGTCAGCAGGGATACAAACCTACATAGCTGCCTACCTCCTACGTAGCTGACTCTTGGAAAAAGCTGCAAAGATAGCACTGATGCCCCCCTGCATTCCAGGTCCACAGTCACCCCTTCAGCCTGCGAACAGAACTGGCTAAGTTGGACAGCACCTCTGACACAACCACGTGACTTGTGAGCAGGAGGAAGAAGAGGTAAAAGAAGGCAACTCACCTGGATTCAGACCTGGATCTAGATTTTGACCTGGAGCGCCTGGAATCCTCCTTAGAGCGAGATCTTGCAGGGGTGTGTCTCCCCGACTTGCCAGACCCATGAGCACTTCCGCTTCTGGAAGCAGAACGGGATTCCTGCACGCAGATATTGAAAGCCTAATTTGGACACAATTCCTTGTTTACCTAGGGGCTGCAAACAAGCTCCAGTGAAATAAATGGTAAATATTCATAGCTATGTGTCCGGGCAGTCGGCATTAGCACTGCCTAGATTGTTAAGGAGGTTGTTTTTTTTTTTTTTTCCCTGGTAGACACTTCTTTACCCTGCATGTACTTTTGCTATTAAACAGATAATGCATGCATGTTTAGCAAAATATACAGGGACACATAAACAGACTAGTAATTACTTAGCGTAGTGCTTTCAGATTCCAGATTACTTCTTATCTTAACTTCATTTTTATTCCTTTTCTTCATTCTTCCGTTTCAAATTCTGACTTCTTTCATCTTCCCCACTTCACACAAATTGCTCAATATTCTACAAGTGGGACTTCTGGTCTGATAATTAGCATGCATTCACTTTCTTTTTTTTCAAATTTCAGCTTCACTTATTCCTGAGCTTCAAATAATTCTCATTTATAAAACTTGTCAAATGGCGACTTCCGCATTTTCCTTCTTCAACATTAACCTTAATAGAAAAAGAACAGGATGAAGAATATTTAAGAACTCCAGGATAAAATCTAGTGCCAAAACTGAAACTAGAAAAAAAAATGTGTTGTGGACTTTTACTATAAATGCAGTTTAAGGATCGAATCTACCAAAGCCCTACTATTTTATCAACAGGTTCAGTCAACTCAGTTTAACTTAGCACTAAGCAACTGAATTTGCTATTTAGGCCTGGCTTTAACAGCAAGTGCAATTAGATCAGCTGAGTACCTACTAAGGAATCGTAGCATCAGGAAACTCAAAATAATTTGCACTATCAGCCACATACTGAGACAAAATCAACAAGAAGTGACTCCAGGAAGGTCCTGCTGTGGCCACGGACTGACACGCTTATGAATGCAGAAAGCACAACGTGCTTGGTCCTTCAGTGAACTACAATTATCTTAATTTGGGGCCATTCTGCAGTTCAGCAGCCCTGGTGGGAAGGTCTCTGAGCACACCCACCCCCAGCTGCCTGCACAAGGGGGGGTTACACACGCAGGCTTCCTGTTTCCACGGAAATCAGCATTCTCCACCGACCAAAAATGCCCCACACTCCAACAGTGCTCTGGAATAACACCCCAACCTGCTCTGTTATGCACTGCTAATCTTCTTTGGGAGTGATATAACCTAATTAGCAGTTTCAACTTATGTATTTTTATCTTTCAAGCAGCGTAATGCTTAGCTTCAGTCACATGCCTTCAACACTTGAACACGCTAGAAGGTATTCTTTATTTCAAGGTATTAGGGAAAACTTAAAATCCAGCAAAAATTCTACTTCTTCCTACAAATAGTTCTACATTTAGTGTAAATTCTGATGAAGAACGGTCACTGGTGACACCAGAATACCAGATTCTCAAAACTCCCTTGTTTTAGCTGTGTAACATCCCTGAAACCTGAACACTTACTTAATGGGAACCCTGGACTGAACATTCAGAAATTCATTTGCTAACTCAAAATGAATCATGCTTAAACCCACTTCCATACAACTTATACCAAATATTAGCTCTTTACAATTCCCTACCAACACGAGGGGTGGGGGGGAATGACTTACAGGAGAAAGCAATTAATTCCAAGAGCAACAGAAAGAACTCAAAGTTGTCAAGGCTATATTCTTTTTCCAAATGTGTAAGGTTTGGTTCCAAACTACAGCTGCCACACATACTAACCTGCATAGGGCAGGGCCAACCCTGAGAAGTAATTACAGTTACAATTAACAAATTTAACCTAAATCCATTACTACCTTCAGAAGGAAACACTCCACAGAGACAAGTTCTGAGTTAATGTATTAATTTAGCCACGAGAAGCCGTGATTCTTTTTAAAAAGTTAGACAAAGCAAGACTGAAGAGGAACTAAAACCCCAAACCGAGCAGTTCTTCATGTGAGGAAAAAATACTTGAAATCACAAAAGATAATCTGGGCAAGACAGAAGGAGCCATGTCCAAATACAGGTGGTCTGAGGCTGGAAAGGACAGGGAAAATGCAGGAAGGGAGGGAAGCAGCAGGGAGCACCTCGCCCACAAACACACCCCAACCCTGTTTCAGAGCTTTTAGAAGTCAAAAGCTTGGAAGAAAATAGGAGAGAACTGGTGAGTCTTCATCCATTTGGTAGGTTTTTCAGGCAATCTTTGCTGCATTATGTTAAAGTTGATGTGGAATCTGGACAGAGGAGCCAAGCAGGAACTTGGGAGGAAAAATCCTTAAGATGACTATCTATCAAATCAGAAAACTCAACTGTTGGCTTACTTTTATTTAACTCCTTTGGACTTCATGACATTTCCCAGATTGAAAACATCCACATTTTGTTTCCAGGTCATCCTGCAATCCACCACACTTTACAGGACTGACACTCCTTTATTCCAGCCACAAAGGAATTCATTGCACCTCACCTGCTCCAGGGATTCCTAGGACTGGCAAAACCCCCCAAAATTTCCCAAGTTGTCACCCTTCCCACCCCGAATCCCAGGAAATCCTCCCTACCCAAAATTCCATGAACCAGGAGTCTGCAGCATTCCAAACTTGGTTTACACCCCATTACCCCTGAGGGTTCACAAAAGTCACTCCCCCAGCTCACTAAAACTGGAGTTTCTCCTATTTGGTTTGGTTGTCCTTCATATTTTCTTTTCCTACTTTTTGCTCTTTCACTCCGTGAATATTAAGTTATTTCAAAATGCCAAATTGTCTGCCATGATGCCATGTGGAAGAGGGAAAATTCTTCTGCATCCTGCACTGCTGGTCAGATCAAGACTGATGACACTACTAAATGACCTTTTTTCTTTTTTTTTTTTCCTCCTAACCTTGAGTTTGTCCAGTGTGAATTTAAACCCCTTCCTAGATCCCTTGATCTTTACCAAGAACTCTTCCCCTTCAGCAGGCATTACTGGAATTCAGGTGGAAACCCTGAAGTCCAGGCTTGTGGTTTCCCAATGATTCTTTCCAGACTTTGAGCATGTTAAAAACAAAGTGTCATACTGCAAGGATGGTATTTTGAGCAGCTCTAAGCACATTCATAAAGAATGTTACAGTCCTCTAGGAGCAGGGAATGTCACACAACAGGATTATTTGGGGGACAGTAGGTAGGAAAGGTTTCCATGGGCAGAAGCAGCTGGAAGGTATGTCATGGCCATGAGCTCTTTGCACTTCTGAGATCCAGTTTTTCCTCACAGGAATGCAAGTTATAGATTTCAATCAACAGTATAAAATACAGAGAAGTAAAAGTATTAGGGCTTTTATAATCACAAATACCTATAAACTCGGGTATTTCCATTTGTTTTCCTAGAGGAAGGTGCAGTCTCACATGACACATTATCAGATCTGCAGCCCATCTATTCAAAGTCTCTCTGTGCTGACTTCACATTCCTTGACCTCTCCACTATGGAATTTAGCAACAAAAAAATCCTAACAAAACCCAACAGCTTTTGCCTCTCCTCCCCCTGAAGGACAGGATCACCAGCTCAGATCTCTGCTGCAGGGAGCTCAGAGGGAAAAGCAGAACCATCCCTTTCCACGAGTTTGCAAACTCCATAAAAAAAAGAATGTGTTCTGAAGATCAGGGTCCAGCTTCCTCCCACCACCTCTGCCACTGGCACCGACCCTGTGGGCTCCTTCAGCACCCCAGGCTGGCAGGGAATTAATGCAGCAGCAGAAACCAAGCTCTCTTCTGACAGCTTTGGGTACTGCCCCAGCCCCCAAGAGGTCAGATCAAGTGCCAGCAGGTAAAGGGGGAACACAGGGAATGAATGGTCCATCCTTTGGAAACCATCAAGCTATCAGCCTGTCTCTAACCTTCTCAAGCTGCCTCCTCAGACCTCCTTCTTCGACAGTTCAGTATTAAAAATCACCATTTTTGAAAATGTGCATGTTAAATACCTTGTAAATAATCTGTAAGTTGAGCATTTACACCATGCAACTCACCCTGATTAAAAAAAATAAAACACACAACCCCCCCAACTCGTACTGAAGAGATTCTGATCACATATCAGCCCATCACTATCAGGATTAACTAATTCACAGGATGACATTCCATTTTTCCCTTTAACTAGACGTTTCCCAACCCCTCCAGGCCTGAATTCCATGAGCTTCCATGAGACAAACTTCAGTGAAAACAAAACAAAGTTGCAGCACAGTGACAGTATCTGAAGGATATTCCAGTATTTCAAGTATCAGTAGCATTTAATACTTTATAGTTTCTTCGGTCAAAAATTCCCCACTGTGGAGCACAAGCTGTAAAAGAGAATTTCTTCTTTTGTATTTTCTTTTAAAAAGTGACATAAAAGCCAGTTTAGGTTTGTGCTGCTGCTGAAATACCAAATCCCTTTAGTGGCAAAAAGCACCTGGAATGTCTTCATTCCCAAAGCTGCCATGAGGATTCAATGAGGTAAGGCCTGCAAACCAACACAGCTGGGAATGGGATGCAAAAAGGATCCAGCTGCCTGGATTCCCAGATCTGCCTGCCTGTAGGAACACCGTGACAAGGGAGAGATCAGGAATGCATTTTCAGGAGCACAATCCCTCTTGGCAGCCTGGACTTGGAGAGCTTCACAATTGTAAAGTCACATCGTGGATTATTTACTGAAACACTGACCCTACTCTGCAGAGACTTCACCTTGGAAGAGTAGAAAAGCCACTGACTCAGTAAAATATAATCCTTAAATAAGCAAAAAACCCCGTTAGGAAAGCCAGTCCCAGCTCCAGTCGGGAACTCTTTAGTTTTAGCTCTACAAACACGCCCATTGCATACAACTTACCTATTCAGAAGTCACAAAAGTTCAAACAAAACTGATTTTTAGCACTGCCTGCACAAGGTTTAATGCTTTTTTTAAAATAAAAATACAGAAAAGCAGCGTGACAGCAATTCCTGCCCCAATATCCTGCACGATGACGCTACACAGAGGCTTTGGTTTAAAAGCTGTAAGATTTTCACTCATTCTGACTGAAAACACGTCAGTGGAAGAGAACACTGGGGGTGGCACAAGGCTATTCCTTAATCCCTGTTTTTCACCATTCTTTCCCATTTTTAACTTCCTGGAGACCAAATTTTCCTAACCACACCTGCCCTGAAAGTAGAAACAATCTTATACTACATCTTATTATAATGAATTAATAAGAAAAAGCCACATTCTAAGGAAGATACTGCTCAGAATGACTACATTCTTTAAGATTTTTTTACCACCTCCCATTTAAAGCTTAACTACTTACCACCTCCTGCGGCAAGTTAGAATTACGCTAAAAAAATAAACCCCCAAAACACAGCACGGACCCCAAATATTCCCCAAAGGAAAACCAGGCCAATAATACTAAAAATGTGCACCACAGACGTGAGGCTCAGCAACTCATGCCCTTGATTATTAGCAGAAAAGCCATCCGGGCAGCGAGATCTTCCACTCGGAGGTTTGAAACAATATCTACTGCATGCTCCACAAAGCGAGGACTGGGTTTAAACCGGGTTTAAACAAGAGCCCGAGCCACCCGGACGCCGGGCAGGAGCTGTCGTTGCAGGCGAGAGAGGCAGCAAAGGGTATGTAATGTGGGAGGTGTCGCCAGGACGGGCGATGTGGAAGGGCCGAGGAGCGCCCTGAGGGCCCCTCAGGGCCGGGGCCGCCATTTTGTCCCTGCCGGGCGCGCGGGCCCGGCCCAAGATGGCGCCCTCGCCTCACGCGGCAGCGGCAGCGCCCCGCCGCCATCGCCGCCCTCCCGCCCTCGGCGGCCCCGCCACCCGCCACGGCCGCCGCGGGGAGCGCCCCGGGGGCGGCCCCGCCTGGGAAGGGAGGGAGAAAGGGGGGATTGAGGGGGGGGCCCGGCCGCGCAGCGCGCTCGGGCTCCGTGTATTTACCCGCTCGCCGTAGTTCTGCTCCCCGCTGTCGCTCATCGTCCCGTCCCGCCGCTCCCGCCGCCGCCGCCGCCCCGAAAGGACCGCAGAGCCCCGGACAGGACCCACCGGACAGGAGAGGAGCGGACCGGCCCGACCCCGGCCACAGCGCCCTCCGCGCGGGAAGTGACGCGCACGCGGGAACGCGCGCCAGGCGGGACCACGCCCCCCGCAGGCCACGCCCCCAGACATCGATCACGCCCCCGACGGGCGCCCTTGGTGAGAAGGCCACGCCCACCGTGCAGGCCCCGCCCCAGCAATGATCTTTATTGGAAGGCCACGCCGCCATTCTTATGCCACGCCCCCAAACCGATATCATTGGCGATAAGGCCACGCCCCCATACCCCGGTCACGCCCCCAGGGCTTTGGCCACGCCCCAAGGTCGATGCCCTTTGAGATGAGGCCACGCCCCCAGGCTTCGGCAACGCCCCCTGGGCTTTGGCCGTGCCCCCAATTGACCCCGCCCCGCGCGCCCGGGGAGGCCACGCCCCCTCACCTGATACCACGCCCCCTCGTCTCCCGCCAAAGAGGCCACGCCCCCTGCCACAGAGAGGCCACGCCCCCGCCATTCACCTTGGCGCGAAGCCCCGCGCCCAGGTGAGGCCCCAGGTGAGTCCCCGTCCCCTTGTAAGGGCCACGCCCCTTGTTGCTCACCTTGCTGCGAAGGACACGCCCCCATCCAAGCCCCGCCCCAGGTGAGGCCCCAGGTGAGGCCCGGCCCCTCCCCGCAGGTGAGGTCTCTGCCACGTCCCTCCGCAGGCTGCGGAAACCCTTTATAAACGTGATTGCAAAGGGGTTTTTGGGGGGTTTTAAGGCGCAGGTGGGGAGGCACGGGCGGGGTGTTTCCAACGCGCCCACTCGAGGGCAGCAGAGCATCGCCGAAGTGGCGTTTTCCCTCGGAATTGCCTCTCCCTGAAACCCGTGGGGCGAGGGGCGGCGCGATCACCTGCCCTCCCTCCCGGGTGTTCTGTGTCACAGGCGGCAGGACACCGCTGTCACCCCCGAAGGGCCGGGGCTGAGCAGGGCTGAGCCCGGGACACACCTCTGATTTAACCAAAATACCCACCCGGGCTGTGCTTTCCAAACCCCAGCACCGCACAGGGGTTGTGCTCTGGACACAAGGGGGGGAGACATCCCACCCTCTCAGCTCAGCCCAGGCAATCCCAGCATGGGCTGGGTTGGGAGGAGCCATGAGGATCACCCAGTGCCATGGGCAGGGACACCTCCCACCTGCCCAGACTGCTCCAAGCCCCGTCCAGCCTGCTCTGTCCTAAGCCTGACCTGTCTTGGAGTTCACACCTCTTTCCATCAGCTCTGACACTCCTGGGAAGAGACAGCCCAGAGGCTGCTTGGCTGTCTCCCCTCTCCCTCCCAGCCCCACACCACAGAGGTGAATTTCCCAGCTAAGGATGAAGGTGAAAAGTATTTTTGCAGCTTTTGCTGTTTTTAAAAACACAGGGGTCTTTTTATGTCACTTTTTAAGGGTTTCATCTCAACGCTTTACAATATTACAGGGTGTGACAGCACAGTTAGTGACACACTGATCCTCAGCAGGAAGGGACCCACAGGGATCATCCAGTCCAAGCCCTGGCCCTGCACAGACACCCCAACAATCCCACCCTGTCCCTGAGAGCATCATCCCAACCCTCCTGGAGCTCTGGCAGCCTTGGGGCCGTGCCCACTGCCCTGGGGAGCCTGGTCAGTGCCCACCACCCTCTGGGGGAAGAACCTTTTGCTGAGATCCACCAAACCCTGCCCTGACCCAGCTCCAGCCATTCCCTGGGTGCTGTCCCTGCTCACAGAGGGGCAGGGGTCACTGCTGCCCGTCGGGAGGAGCTGCAGACCTCAATAAACTCTGCCCTCTGTCTCCTCTTCTGCAGCTGAACAAGCCAAGTGCCCTCAGCCGCTCCTGCTTTATTGCAGGAAGTTTAATGGTCATTTGTTTTCCAGTCCTTTGTCTACATTTACAAATCTGATCAATCTTTGACCCTCAGAGACTGTAAATCCCAAAAACTCTGCCCAGCATAGCTGAGGAGACACCAGCAGGAATAAATCAGCTGGAATTTCCTAGGAATGAGGGGTTCTCCCCTGTCCCGGTGGTGACAGGCACCCCAGTGCTCCTAAAAATGCTCAGAACAGGAGAACAGGGCACAGAGGAAGAGGGGGGGCAGATCTCAGAGTGCTTTGATCATTCACATTTAAATTTGGGAAACCCAGAGCCAGGGAAGCCTCCCTACCTTTCAGGAACACCTGAGGCTCTGCAGCAGTGACACAGACCTGTAAGGTGATCCCAAGGGGATTATCTCCCTGCTCCCAGCAGCACCCAGCCCTTCCTTTCCCTTTGTGTTGGGACTGCAACCAGATTTAAGAGACATTTTTTGTTTGCTTAGGCCATTTCCAGCTTGTATTTCTACGTGAACATGGATGTGGGGCCACGTTCTCCACAGCCATATTCCCACCAGAGTTTATACAACCCCCTTGTGCAATTAAAAGTCACAATCTCACCTTTGACACTGCTTTCCACAACATTCTCCTGGAGAAACTGGCTGCTTGTGGCTTGGAGGGGTGCACTGTGTGCTGGGCACTGGGAGTGTGGGGAATGGAGCTGCATCCACCTGGGGCCAGGCCAGTCCTGTTTAATGTCTTTATCCATGGTCTGGATGAGGGGATTGAGGGAACCCTCAGTCAGGTTGCACATGACCCCAAGCTGGGAGGGCTGTGGATCTGCTGGAGGGCAGGAAGGCTCTGCAGGGGGATCAGGACAGGCTGGATCCCTGGGCTGAGACCAACAGTGTGAGGGACAACAGGGCCAAGTGCCAGGTCCTACATGTGGGTCACAACCATCCCCTGCAGTGCTGCAGGTTTGGGGCAGAAAGCTGGGAAAGGCCCCGGGGGTGCTGGTGGCAGAGGCTGGACACGAGCCCAGGGGTGCCCAGGGGTGCAGGAGGCCCCGGTGGCCCCTGGGCTGTCCCAGCCATGGTGTGTCACAGCCCCAGGGCAGTGCCAGTCCCTGTGCTGGGC
>JAWWEW010000012.1:20918683-20933160 GCA_035583185.1 Anabacerthia variegaticeps | reverse complement strand
CATCCCATCCCATCCCATCCCATCCCATCCCATCCCATCCCATCCCATCCCATCCCATCCCATCCCACCCCACCCCATCCCATCCCACCTCTGCCCTGTCCCCAGGGGCTGTCTGCTCCCCAGCAGGGCAGCTGGGATGGGGGCTGCTAGCTGGGAATCACAGTGAGGATTCCAGTGAGGATTCATTGCCTCACCTTCCCTTCCCAGCCAGAGGCTCCCATTCCAACCCCACGTGTCCTCAGAGCAATGTTCTCCTGGCACCAGCCCCTCTCCCTCCTTCCCTGCCTGGCTCTGGAGTAGAAAGGTTCAGATAGAGGTAAGGACTCAAAAATAACCAGATTTTTTCTTCTTTGGAAGAACCCAAGCCTGCCTGAGCTGTACTTCCAGAGAAATTCCCTCAGGGAAATGGCTGTTTGGGAACACTTTCACCCCCTTCCTGGACTCAGGATCCCCATCCTGAGGGCTGGAGCACCTTGGAGCAGCCCCAAAACCTCAGCACCTGGTCTGGGAATGGGGAAGTGGCTGTAGGTGGAGCCAGCCAGGCTGTGGAGGGAGAGGAGACACGGATAAGGCTGCAGGGAATGATGGAAAAGTGGATGTGAGCCCTGTTTCCACCCCCATCACCAACCTGCTACGGAATCCTCATCCCATCTGCTCCTTCTCCTCCCCTGGCATGGGAGGGATCCATCCAAAGGGTGGGAACCCAGTGCTGATGGAGGTGATGACATCTAAAGTCCAGCGTGTGGTGAAGCCCTGGAGGTGATGAAAACCATTCCCTTCAGGAATAAACCAGGATCCCATTTCAGCCAGGCCTTCCCAAAGCAGCACGGAACGTGTTCCAAGAACAAGTGTTTTCCTAGAAGAACTGAAAAACATGCCTATATCTGAACCCTCACAATCCTCACCTTTACAGGGATTTAGGGTAAAAGAGGACCAGGAAATCAGAGTTTATTTGATCCAATTTGGCACCAGCATTGCTTAGGAGGGGCTGGAAATTCAGGCTGTGCATTACAGAATTCCCAGCTCGGAGATTCACGCTGTCCGGATCCTTGTTTGGTCCCCAACCAAGACGGGAACACTTAAACCCCCTTGGGAAGCATTTATGTGGATAAAGGATCCAGAAAGCAGTGGAACTGTTTGAGCAAGCACTGCTCTTGCTGCTGGGAAGAAGCATGGAAGCCTTGGAAGCTTTGTCTGGAGGTGGGAAAGGCGGCTCCACACGCCCCACACAGCGGGAGGGAAAGGATGGTAGGAAGCAGGGCTGCCTGGTTGGAATTTGGGGCTTTTTTCCTGTTTTCCTCCTGGCTGCTGCACAATTCAGGGCTCTGCAGCCATTGTTGTGTTCCCCAAGGAGTCCAGGCCCACAATGCCATAAAAACAAACCACAGGAAGGAAAGGCATTAGCAGGGAAAGGAAAAGAGCAGTGGGAACAAGGAGCCAGGCCCAAAGCAGACCCGCTGGCTGCTGCAGGGGGTGCAGGTAGGAAAGGTTACACCTTCTCCTGGGGGAATCTGGGACTTTGGGGTGAAATCCCAGCTTTTTGGGTTTGTTGCTACAGGTGAGCACTGGCAGCAGGGTTGCAAGGGGCTGGAATAACGGGAATCAGCCCTATGCACAGGTATATGGGAAGGAATTTCTTTGAAATCCGGGATTTCCTAGAAATTTGAACTAAGGGGGAGCAGCACCAGAACTGCCTGCAGCACCTGGGAAAGGCTGGGCAGAGGGAGCAGCCTCAGCTGGGATTAACAGCTCATCCTTTGGGATTTTGAGGCAGACTGGCACTGTGACCCAGGGTTTGACAGCCCGGGTTTCTCTCAGCTGCTCTGCCAAGGCAAATGGAGAAAGGATCCGACAGGAAAACTTCCCAGTGCCGCTGCTTCCGCTGCGTCAGCTCCCGCTGGAGCCCAGGGCTGGGTGGGACATGGCCCGGGGCTGTAGCAAGGGCAGCAGGGACACAGGGGCTGGGCCCAGGCTGTCCCCACCTCACCACGCTGCTTCCAGCTCCCAGCGAAGGAAAACAAACAAGGAACCCCAAAGAGAACAACCTGGAGCCTCCACCTGCTGCTTCCCAGCAAACGGCTCCCTGCAGGCAAAGCAGATCCCATCCACTTCCCAAAAATGGGAATGGGGTGTAAGGAAGGAGCTGGGTGGATCCCACTTTACAGCCCCAAGAGTGCTGAGGGAACTGGAAGGAGGGTGGAGCAAGGTGGGAGTCGGGCTCTTCTCCGCATAACAAGGGACAGGAGAAGAGGAAATGGCCTCAAGTTGCTCCAGGGGAGGTTTAGATTGGATAGGAAGGAAAATTCCTTCCCTAAAAAGTGGCCAGACATTGGAACAGGCTGTCCAGGGCAGTGGTGGAGTCACCACCCCTGGGGGGATTTAAAAGATGTGGCACTCGGGGACATGGGGTCAGTGGTGGCCTTGGCAGCGCTGGGGGACGGGTTGAACTCGATGGTCTCTGGGGGCTTTTCCAACCTAAATGATTCCAAGATTTCTCTTGCTGCCTTCAAGAGGGAAGCACAGGCCTGGCTGTCCCAGGGAAGGGCTGTGGAAACACATCACCAGGGAGGTTTTGCCATTCCAACTCCAACACACTTTATTTCGTGCCTCTCCCGTCCTCACGGAGGACAGAGCGCAGGAGGGGGGAGCTTTTCCAGACAACTGCTGGTTACAAGGGGGTCCAGGAGGGATCACCAGGGCCAGGAGGAGCCATTCCCACATCCCACCATGACCCAGGAGTCTTTGATAAGCTGGAGCAACTTCCCATTTCAAAGCAAGCGTTGACTTTTGGGACAACAGGACTACCTCGTAGTTCAAGAGAGTCCATGGAGGCCTGAAAAGACTCTTTTCCCTCCTTTTCCCGCCATTTGTGGGGCCTAACACAGCTCAATCCACTCCCAACAGCACCACTATTCCTGCCCCAAAACCCAAGACCACGCTCCAGACTCAGAGAGGAAGGGCTGGGATGAAAAATACCACCCCAAAAGAAGAGTATTTTGGAAGAGATGGACACAAAGGACGTAAAAAGCAGGAGCAGCTCTGAAAATATGTTGAGATGGTCAAGAAAAGTCACATCAAAATATATTTAAAAACCAGAAATTCCAAACTGCATGGAATTTTAAAACTCCTTTCCCCACCTGTTTTTTTCCTGCTCAAGGAATCTCTGTTGTTCCAGGACGTGGAACATGATAGGCAGCACCAGTTGTGTCCTGAAAAAGTATTTCCCCCACCTCTGAGCACTTCCATCATTTCCAAATTAAAAAGCAGCTAAACCTCAACCGTTGCCCCCCCCTCCCCCTTTTCCATTCTACAGTGGGCAGGAGAAAAGACCACAAACAAAATCTGACTTTTGCATTTCCAGGGAAGTCCAATTTTTGCACCCATCAATAGCCCTGCAATCCGTTGTACACCTTCTGCACCGGTCCTTGCTTCAACAACTGTTTGAGACCTGCAAGGGAAAGGACAGTGTGACTGCACAGGGCACACAGGTTGGGGTGACTCCCCAAATACACCTTCCTCACTCCTGAAATCCCATTCATTAAACCCTTCAAGGAACTGACAGTCCCAGGACCTGGCAGCATCAAATTCTTACCAGAACAGGCTAAAGGAGTGACTCAGCCCTTAAATCCATGAAAACTCATCTCCTGGGGCTGGCAGGACAGGGAAGGACTGGCAGGTCTCCACTGCTGCTGAAAGGTCAAGTCCACCCAGAGCAGAGGAAGGAGAGTGGGAAGAATGGATGTGTCACACTGTTTTTCCAAAGATTAAGGAGGGAGTCCCCTCTGATTAAGTCAGCCTGCTCACTCAGTGCCCTGGGGCTCCTCAGGGCATGGCTCAGACCAGCATCAAAACCCACTGAGCCTGAGGAGGGGCTGCCAGGACCCAGAGCAGGGGGAAACTCCCCACACCCAGAGTCACTGCCAGATAACCTTCACTAAAGGGGCTGGAGGGAAGGGAACGGAACTGGGAAAGGGGCTGGAGCAGCAGGAGGGGCTGAGGGAGCTGGAGGGGCTCAGCCTGAAGAAAAGGAGGCTCAGGGGGGACCTTCTGGCTCTGCAAGTCCCTGCCAGGAGAGGGGAGCTGGGAGAGGTCAGGCTCTGCTCCCAGGGAACAGGGACAGGAGCAGAGGGAACGGGCTCAGGCTGGGCCAGGGGAGGGGCAGGTTGGACATCAGTAATTAAACCAACCAATTTACTTGTACAGAAGAAAATCCCAACCTTTCAGGCATGGAAATCCTTCAGGAAATCCTGCTTAAAGACAGTTTGTCTCCCTGCAAACCTTGTCCTTGGGCTACGCATTCTACCATCCTTTAAACCCAGTGATCTGATGTACAAGTGTCACAGTAGCCCTGCTAAAATACTGGAAAACTTGGAAGTAGTAACTGGAATCAGGAGGGCTCCCTGCCAGGTGAGAACTATTCATGCTGATGGGCAGAGACTCCTGAACTCTTTCCAGAAACAGCAGGACAAAGAGAACCCCTGTCCAGGAGCTGCTCATCATTAGGGACAGGGGAGTGCAAGACAAGTTCACTTCCCCTCCACATCCAAAGGAGGCTCCAAGTCACTTCCTGGCTGGTGGAAAAGAGGATGTGGCTCCTGGATGTGTGGTTCTTAGAAAGGAAGGACGTAGCTGGAGAAAGGTGTGCTCCAGGAACAGTGAAAAAAGCAGGATTAGCACCATTCCTGCACCTTGTTTCCTGCCACCCTCAGTAGTGCACAGGGGGTTTCAACACATGCCTGAGGTTTGATCAGAAATTCCAACCAGGAATCCTGACATTTGGTGCTACTGCACTTCAGGCATTTTTTACTGGAGCCTGAAGTCAATTTTCACTTTGAAATTTTGTTGATATCAGCAAGAAGTCACAGGTTACAACAGAGAGAGAGTCGGCTCTGCTCGATTCCTACTGGCAGGAAAGAAAGGATTATTTCTCTTATTCCAAAGCTCTTGGAGCCAGAGTATCTTCTGACAGCCCCAAGAGCTGGACATGTGGTTGGGAGATAAGAAATTAGGACCGGAGCCAACAATAAGGAAAAGAGAAATGTTTTGAAATCTGAAGCCCAGTTTTCCTTTGAATGTGTACACTGAACCGCTGCCACACAACAGGAATTGACCTATTCCCTCATAAAACATCTTCAGTCACTGGATGTTGGGAGATATCCAGCACTCAGGAAGGCAACTGACTGCCTACCCAGTCACTTTCCCCTGGGAAAAGTGGAATTGCTTTGGGAGCACAGTCATGGCAGTGCCATCATTCCCTGTTCCCGGATATCTGCAGAGGTGTGGGAGCAAATGTCAAAAGCAGGGAGGCTTCTGTCACTGCTCCCTGCCCAGAGTCTTCCAAAGTGCCAAGAGCAACAGCTGGAACAACCTCACATGTGTTTCAGAAGTGCTGCTGCCCTGATGAAGCTTCTAGAAGGGCAGCAGAGCCTGGAATGAGACTTCACAGTGATGTGGCCACCGTGCCCTGAACGATACTTGGAGCAGGTGGGAAAACACATGGATCAAACCAAACCAGGATGACCCAAAGCACAGCCCAGGGGCACAGCCCTCCCAGCCCAAACAGCTGCAGGAAGAGCCCCAGAACATCTGGAGCTGCAGCCACCAACTGGGCTGCCCGTGGCAGCTGGCACAGCGTGGCCAAGGCAGAAGCAAACACCACAGGGCTGGGAAAAGCCCACTCAGGGCTTGGCTTCTCTCAGTAAACTTGAGGCGTTCAGGAAAGCCACTGAAAAAACACCTCCAGAAGAAGCCCTGGAAGAAGTTCTGGGGGTGGGGATTCCCTGAGGAGCTGCACTGGTACATGCCAGGAACACCTTTGCCCCGTGGCAGGGGACTCCTGCTCTGCTGCAGAGCAGCAGAACTGACCACAGAGGCTGCTGGTGCAAAGAATTCCCAGCTAGGAGCATAGGGACTCCCGTCAGTTGTAGGATTTTTACATGCTTCATCAAGTTCCCATTGGAGCATTGAAGCTGAGCAGCAGATCTCTCCTAGAGGGAGTGGGGCAGAAGGAGGGGTGGGGAGGAACAACCCTTCCCCTGACACAGTGTGACATTCTTTATCCTTACCCTCGACAGCAGAGGGATTCCCACCAGTCCTGCCTCCAAGAAAGCAAGAGAAGGGGCTGGAAAACCCTCCTGTGATTCCAGCCCAGCAGAAGCAAGGCAGGCTGAGGCTAAGCCCACAGATGGCCAGCTCCAGAACAAAGCACCTGCAAACTTGCCAAGTGCTGCATTCCAGCAGCAGCTCATCCCAACCTCATCTGGCTCCCTGGGGCTGCAGCAGCCACACTTCCTTGCTTCCAAGGGAAATGGCAGTTCATCCCAGGGCACCAGCCAACTGTGGCATGTTGTACAAGGGCCACAGGGACAGGAAAGCTCCTCCTGAGCCCTCCAGCCCCTGGACCAGCTGGGCCAGGTCCTTTCTCAGCTTTGGGGGGCTCTGGACACGCACCTTCCCGCTGCTCCGGCGTCAGCTGCTCCTTGGGGAATTCCACATCGAAGGTTATGATGAGGGAGCCTTTGATGTTGTTGTTGTCAAAGTTTGGAAGACCTTCTCCCTTCTTCCACAGCTTGGCGCCGGGTTTGGTGATTTTATCACGAGCAACGTGAACCTGGAGGCAAAAGGGATTTTAGAACGTTCTCAGTGTTGTAGAATTGGAATCCCAGAACCATTTGAAGTTGGAAAAGCCCTCCAAGGTCATCGAGACCATCCTGTGACTGATGCCCACCTTGTCCCCCAGCCACGTAGTGCCACGTCCAGTCATTCCTTGGACACCTCCAGGGACTCCACCACTTTCCTGGGCAGTCCATGCTGTGTGTGGGTATCCCAATACTCCAAAGCCCTTTCCAACCTACTGGAAAGCTCCAGCTGATATTGATCCCTTGCCAAATCTTGTGGTATCAATGAGTCCAGGCAGTTTTACTGTGCCAGAACTAACACCACCCACTGCTGGGACAGGCTGGAAGTGACACACACACACTCGAGAGCTTCTTTTGGCTCCTTGGGAATTGGTCTGGAAGGCTCTAGCAGAGGGAATACTGGACATCACCAGACCCTGAGCAAGCACAGGAGACCTGCAGGTAGATTTGGGTTCCACAGCACCTTGGGCCTCACCTTGTGCCCATCCAGGTGGGCAATATCCATCTCAAAGCCTGTAAGTGCCTCGACCAGCGAGATCGTCACGTTTGTGTACAGGTCGTCTCCTCTCCTTTCGAACACTGGGTGCCTGTGGAAATAAGAGACATTGAACTTTTCTCCTTTCCCACAGGGGAAACAGGTCCTTTAGCCTCTTCCCTTCTCTTAGGGAGTTTGGAGAATTCACAAATGGGAGGGGAAGTGAGGAATGAATCAAATTTAGCCTCATTTTCCTGTGCAAGATAAGCACTGCTCGGTGCCCGTTCTATTTCTAGGGCAGTGAGTGCTGAGGTGTGACAAGAAGTTGTGACTCACACAACAATTTTCTTAGTAGTGAATTTCCTTACAACAGGGAGACAGTGTATTTGTGGAAAAGGGAGGTATTTCATGTGAATCACACACGGTGAATTCAACCCGAAAAAATGAAGATGCTTGATAATTCCACTTCTAACAAATCCACCTATTCCAGCACCATCAGGGCTGAACTTCCTGCACAGCCCTGAGTGCCAGGGCTACACCAACGTGCTGCAGGGCAAGCTCCATGCTACAGTGGGCAACACTGGCCAGGAAATGGCTTGCAAGCTGCCTTTATGGTCACCAGGGAGAGCCTAACTAGGCCAGGGACTTACTTAAGAACTTTTATTCGGAAGCGCAAATCACCTGGCTCCCCATCCACGTGGGGCTCACCTGTGAGGGGCAAAGAAGTAAAGTCAGGAAAGTGGAAAGAAACCAGCAGAATATGAAACACAGACATGTTAAAGGAAAAAACCAGCTAGTTAATCTTTAGGTGAATAAAACTCTGCTTAAACATCTCTTAAAGAGCTCGGGACTCCTGGGGTGTTGCCTCAGGGAGGTCACACCTCTCTGCTGCTCTGGAAGGCCTGTCTGCACATCACTGATGCCCTTCACTCACTGAAGGGCTTCACCTCTTCAGGCAGAGGGGGTTCCCTCACATACTCAAACCTGGAGCAGATGCTCCTGCTCAAGTGTCACCTGAAACAGCAGATCCAGTGCTGGTTTAGTGCAAGTCCCCACCCCCAGGGAAGGGACGCTCCCGGGTTTCAGCACATGCAGAGGCCACAGCACTTCCAGCTCCCACCAAAGTGGGGCCTGGACACTGCCAGTGGCAGGGAGAGCAGCCTTCCATCGTGGCACAGGAGCAGGCCAGAGCTGAGCACACACCTACCTTCCCCAATGAAGGGATACTCCATGCCATCCCTCACCCCGGGCTCGATCTCCACCTCCAGCGTCCGCTCCTCGTTCACGAGCCTGGAAAGGGGAAGAGCCGGGCAGGACTGAGGGCTCAGCTCTATTGCAGCTTTCTGGGGTGTTGTGGCATAATGGGAACACCCCCACAGGCTCACACCTAAAGCTGGGTCAGTGCTGCCTTTTTTACAGGCTCAGCTAGTAGGGAAGGCAAAGTTAAGCTCCCAAATGCACAGTCAGCATCTGGATGTGTGACTCCAACCTGGCATTCCCTGTCCAGCTGTTCTCAGCTGGAAGCTGCGTGCCAACCCTCATCTATTTATTCAGATTTAGCCGTGGCACTTCCACTGCAGCGTGACTGTGCTGGAAGAGCAAACTGGGGAGCTCTACGTCTAACAGAGCTCTGCTGTAAGAACAAAGAGTGGCTCCCAGGACACGAGAGATCTGTGTCAGCCCTTCCCAAATCCCCCAGTTCTCAACGGGAACACAGGCCCTTTCCCCCACCTAGCGGTCGGTTCGGGAATAAACCTCCCTATAATACTATCGGGAATGGCGGGATTTGGGGTTCTGAGGAGCAGTGAAGAGCATCAAACTCACTTGACGTTGGGACACTCATCACAAACGACCTCCTGAGTCATCTGGAAGCGGCCTGGCCCCAGTTGGGTTGTCCTCATCTCCTGCCGGCAGTTGCATTTCCGTTTGCCGGGCGCCTGTCTGGCCACGGGCTTGTTCCTCACAACCTGCAGGGAAGAGCAGGAGCTTGGGGCCAGCAGTCCTGGCTCTCCACAAGGGCCTGGGTTTCTCAAACAGACTGAACAAAGAAGGGTTTGGCTTGGAAGGGACCTTAAAGACCATCTCATTCCAGCCCACGGCCACTGGCATGTGTTTTTGTGCAGCTTCACACGTGGCTTCAGCAAAACACTCCAAGTTTTCACCCTGTGATCACACAGTAAATACCAGAAAAGCTCTCTCTGACACCACAATTTCCTTTTCCTGCACACCTTTCCACACAGGAAAGAGAATACTGGGATGGAACACCTCACACTTTGGTTGTGATGCTTTCTTGTCCCACACACCACAAAAACTATCTGGAGTTCCCCAAACACCCACAACACAACATCAACCCATGCAAACACCAACATGCAGAACAGAGGGGATCTATCAGCACCAGAAATGGAGTTGCTTCAAAGAAATAATCATTTTCACATACTTTTCCCACTAATGTAAGCCAAAAACTTGCAGTGACAAGTCTGGCCACGTACAGAGACCATGAAAAAATCCTCAAGGTGGTTTTCAAGGAATTGCAAAGGGAATTTGAAGCTTTTGAACAGGCTCTCAAATATCACTAAATTTAACACCCTTTCCATTTGGGCTGCTGCACTAAAAAAGCTCAGCTAGTGACTGACAGCCAATAAATAATAATTATCACACAAAGCATCCCTTTATGGAGAACCTGACAATTGCAAAGGTGAATAAATGTGTTGTTTCTTCAGCAAACTACAGCAAAGAGCACCACAACATCCTCCACTGGCAGCCACTGAGAAAAGGAGCATCTATTTGAGCTCTACTCTTTGGGGTAAGACATTCTGAGCACTGGGCAGGCACCTCAAACCTGGGAACACTGTGCACAAGTGAACTTACTTCTACAAAGTTCCCTGAATACACCTCCTCCAGTGTGACCTCCAGGTCCACGATGATGTCGCTTCCTCGGGGAATGTTCCTGTCCTGCTGCCGAGGGTTCCCTCCAAACATGAATCCAAAGTCCCCAAAGAAGCTGCAGTAAAACACATTGCTTAGTTCAGGAAGGAATTCTGGGCAAATTCTTCAGTACCCCTAAAGAATGGTGTCCTCACTGTCCTAAAGCCCCAGAGGAAACCCAGGAACCTCTTTCTGCTCCTCCAGGACACTGGGTAAACCCTTCAAACAAGGCAGTGACTTTGGAAAAGTCTTGTGTATCAAAGGAAACAGGTTTTGGAGCAGGAACAGCTCAAAATGTGACCACTGACCCAGGGAAGTCCCCTCTGTTCTGCACTTCTTGCTCAGCTGCCACTACCACAAGGTGTAAACTCTGAGCAGCACTGCAGCTCACTGCTAGCAGGCTGGTTCTCCATAGTTTGGGGACAACAGGGATGAGGAAAACTTCCTAGAAAACCTGTATGTTGTCCCCCACAGGCAGGGTGGGTTCTCACCCAGGATCATGAGATCAGCAACTTCAGGAATTGTTTGGGGAAGTTTATTCCTGGCTGAGCCAAAGGGGCAGAAAATCAGGTGCAGGTGCCTTTGGATTTTAATGCTCCAAATTCTACCCAGGGAACTTGGGAAAGTTCCCACAGGTTTAATGCAGGTTCTACATCTGGAAAATCACCCCCAAGGGCCACGGGTGTCCATGTGGGCAGTCACCACTGGTTCCTGCTTATTGCCCTTGTGGCAAGGAGCGGTGCACAACCAAACTGGGAATTTCACGTGGCATACCCACTGGAAATGTATTTCTTCCCATTCTCAACTCTCACTGGGTAAAAACCATGCCAAGAGGGTGGCTGAACACCAGAAAATCCGAGCAGCAGCTGCAACTTCCTTACTGGGAGAAGATGTCTCCGTGGGAGCTCTGGTGCCCATCCTTCAGTCCCTCCTCACCGTAGGCATCGTACTGCTTCCTCTTCTCCTCATCTGACAGCACCTGGGAAAGGGATGGAAGCAGGAAAGGCATCACCTGCAGCTCAGGGGACTTGCTTAACCAGGCTCTGAAAGCCACCAAGCCCCTGCACTGGGGACAACCAGCCAGGCTTTATGTTATATAGGCCTTGTCTAGACCTTGCTTTCTGCACCGGCCTAGAAAAGTTAAACTTTTGTCACTTAAACCCATAAAAATTAAAGCCAGTTCAATAAACCCACATGGAAAATATAAACATTGAGTTTATCTCAAATATGCAAATAGAATCAGAAGGAACTAACTCAAATCCTCCACGGACACAGTGAAAAAAATGATCATATGCCACCAGCTCTGTGGCTCAGTCAGGACTTTTCAGGCTGTAAAGCATCAGTTTTAAATCTGAAGTTTTGCTCTCTCCACAAGTCTCTGGTCACATTTAGTCTTCCTTCCCCTTCCTCCCCTGGTGATCATATTTGGGAAGGTCACAGTTGCCAGGTGAGCTTCCAGAGGGCTGGAGAGGAGTGGGAACAGGAGGAGGAGTGACTAAACCATGAAAACCAGCCTGAAATTTGGGGTGTCCAGAGAAGCTGTGGCTGCCCCATCCCTGGAGGTGTCCAAGGCCAGGCTGGACAGGACTTGGAACAACCTGGGCTAATGGAAGGTGTCCCTGCCCATGGCAGGGGGTGGGGCTGGATGGGCCTTGAGGTCCTTCCCAATCCAAAGCATTCTGGAATTCTATGTAATCATAACCAGTGACAAATGCCAGCAGCAGGGAAAAAACCAAGGGTGGCTTCACTGGTTTCACCCAACAGGTGAGAGTTCAATTTTCCCTTTATCCCTTGAGATTTCCATGGAAACTCCCCCCAAATCCATCCTGAGACTCATGACCATATGGAGAAGGGTCTCAGTTCCCCCTCATGGGATGAGTCTCCTTCCCAATTGAAACAGTTCTGTCCACACCAGGCAGCTCCAGGCTGGAATCATTGAGGTTGTTAAAATGAAGGGACTGAGTAGTTTCATCAACATCCATTCCCCACAGTTTTTTGGGAAAGCTTTGCTGTAATCAGCTACCCAAACCCTTGGCAGTGGTGCTGCCAACAGAGGCCTTATGGGGAGGAAAATCCTGGTTTAGGCTATAAGAGACACACAATCCTGGCTTAATTTTGCCCCAAGCCCTCAAACCAACCCACTGCATCTCACAGCTGATTTAGCAGAAGGATTGCCAAGCGGTCCTGGCTAAAGGAGGGGACAAAGACCCTGCAGGGCATCAAAACCTTCTCCTGAACCTGTTTTTAAAACCACACACCTCAGTACTGGATTTCTGATTTGATTTCACAACCTTTTTCTCCCTAGTTTTTTTTTAATAGAAAGAATAATCTCAACTGCTGGCAAAGATTTAATTAAACTGGGACTTGGGGAAGAGGCAGAAAAATCCTCTCCATGCCTAAAGTGCCATCAAATGTGATGAGATCCCAGCTCTCATGAAGGACACCAAACTCCACACCATGTGCTGCAAATGACAGGGAAAGGCTTTTTTCCACAAAAGAATTCTTTTTGGTTACCCTGTGATAGTTCAGCCAGTTTAAGTCTGAACTAGGAGGTCCCTGCTCTGAGACAAAACTAAAACGAAGAGTTTTCCTTCTGAAGACAAAGAATTAAATTCCAGCTGGTTCTCTCACCTCCTCATTTGCTTTATATTAGGATACCTGAGGAGCAGGGGAGCACCAGGGATGGAAGCAGGAGCCAGGACACAAACCCTTTCCTATGCCAACCTGCCCCCAGCCACACTGCTGGAAACACTGCTAGGAATTTTTGCTGATGGAATTTTGCAAAACCATCTTCCTCAGGGTCTCTCTGCTCCACAGGGAACAACAGGAGCAGCTGGAATCCACCAGGGAGAGAGGGAGGGCAAAAAGGACAGAAACCACGGGAGAAACAGATCCTGTATCAGCCTGTCCAAATCCCACTGTATGGAATTACAGCCAGGGAAAGTAAGGCTTTGACTTCAAACCTCTGGGCAATGAAATAATCTATCTGTGATTTATTTCAGGCACTGTGCCAGGAAGGTCAGAGATCCTCTGCATGCCACAATATTATCATGGAATCAGCAGGAATCCTCCTGCATATGTGACCCCCGGTTATTTTTCCCTGTGAATTTCCCCTAAAAGCCAAGCCTCTGATCTCCCATCAGCTCAGACTAATCCCTGCTCAGCCCTACACACACAGACCAGTCCCTGTACAGCACCTGGGGCTGCTGCTCCTCCATTTCTCCCTCAAGGACCTGGTAATAAATTCCAAAGAACTTCAGCCTTGGCTTTGTGCTGGCTGAGAGAGCCCAGGTGTTGGATTGTCCTCTGGCAGGAGGAGCCTTCAGAGCAGCCTCTGCTCCTTTGGTTTCCTTGGGAAAGTGTCTGAAATTCCATGTGGTAATGGGGGAAGGATGGAATCCCATGTAGTTACAGGGGGAGGATGGCAATTGATGGGGAGGAAATTCAGGCAGGATTTTGATGTAATGGTGGGAGGTCCCTGTCCATGGCAGGGGGTTGGAATGAGATGCTCTTTAAGGTCCTTTCCAACCCAAAGCATTCTATGATTCCATGCTAATAACATGTGTAGGATAGAAAACTTAATATATTAACAGGGGGAGGATGGGATTTGATGGGGAGGAGAGGAAGGAAGGGAGGGGATTCAAAACAACAGTGGAAGGTCCCTGTCCATAGCAGGGGTTGGAGTGAGGTGATCCTTAAGGTCCCTTCCAACCCAAAAACCACTCTGTGATCCCACAGTAACAAAAGGTGTAGGGCAGAATTCAACACACTGCTAGGGAGGGGATGGAGCTTGCCATGGGAACAGGAGGAGGATGGATTGCACCTGCACCTTATGGGGGAGCCTTTCATTCCCTTTCATTCCCTTTCTCACTCCCCTGAGCTGCAGGACGGAATTCCCAGCTCCAGGTCTCACCTCGTAGGCGGCACCGAGGTCCTGGAACTTCTCCTGCGCCCGGGGGTCGTCCGGGTTCCTGTCGGGGTGGAGCTGCAGCGCCAGCTTCCGATAGGCCTTCTTGATGTCCTTGATGGAGGCGCCGCGGGACACCCCCAGGATCTTGTAGAAATCCCTCCTGCAGGGCGGAGGGAGAGGAGGGACAAGGGAGAGGGGAAAGGGACAAGGGGATGGGAGAAAGGGGATGGGAGAGGGGAGGGAAAAGGGACGGGAAAGGGGTGAGGGGAATGGGATTGGAGGAATGGGGAAAGGGGAATAGGGATGGGGAAAAGGGAATGGGGAAAAGGGAATGACGAAAAGGGACACGGGGAAGAGGGAACGGGGTGAAGGGAACGGGGTGAAGGGATAGGATGAGAGGATGGTGAAGGGGAATAAGATGAGGGGATGGGGTGAAGGGAACGGGATGAGGGGATGGGGTGAAGGGAATGGGATGAGGGGGAACAGGATGAGGGGAGGGGAGGAGGAGACGGAGTCAGGGGATGGGGTG
>JAWWEW010000012.1:20891518-20918583 GCA_035583185.1 Anabacerthia variegaticeps | reverse complement strand
GGAACAGGATGAGGGGATGGGATGAGGAGACGGAGTAAGGGGATGGGGTGAAGGGGATGAAGGGGATGAGATGAGTAGAACAGGATGAGGGGATGGGATGAGGGAAAGGGGTGAGGGGAAGGGATGAAGGGAGGGGATGGGATGAGAGGATGGGATGAGGGGATGGGGTGAAGGGATGGGGTGAAAGGGAATAGGATGAAGGGATGGGATGAGGGGGTGGGATGAGGGGACGGAGTGAGGGGACGGAGTGAAGGGATGGGATGAGAGGAAGGGATGAGGGGATGGGGTGAGGGGAAGGCAGCGGGGTCCCGTCAGTGCCGCAGCCGCAGCCCCTGAGCGCGGGGGGGGCTCGGCCCGGCGCTGAGGCTGAACCCCCCGCCCCTCCCCGCAGACTCACCCCGCGGCGGCCTCTCCGCAGAGGCAGAGCAGGAGGAGGCAGAGGCGGCCGATCCAGGCGGGGGCCATGGCGGGCCGGGCCGGGCCGGGCCCTACGCGAGGAGCGGCGGCGCGTCTGGGCCCTGCGAGCCCCGCCCCCGCCGCGGGCTCCGGCCAATGGCAGTGCGGGCCGGCCCCCGCCGGCCAATGGCAGCGCGGCTCCGCGCGCCGCCGGCCAATGGGCTGCGCACACTTCAGCGCCGCCGGCCAATCGCGTGCCGGAGCGTCGCCTGCCCGGAGCGCCGCGGCTTCGCCTCCTCACCCGAGCGGCCAATCAACGCGCGAGCCGCTCGCCCCGCCCCCGCGCGGGCGGGCTCGGCCAATCAGCAGTGGCTCCAATGCGGGAGAGAAGGGTCGGTCTCGGTGGTGCCGGCGGCGGAACCCGGAAGTGGCGGCGGCAGCGATGGCGGCGGAGGCGGCGGGGCCGGTGCGGCTGTGGGTGCGCACCGAGCCCTTCCTGGCGGGGGCTCTGCCGGCCCCGCCGCCCGCCCGCCTCACCCCGCACTACCTGCGCAAGGCCGCCGCCTACGCCCGAGCGCGGGCCGCCCAGGGCTGCTTCCCGCGGCTGCGCTGGCCCCGCTGGCGACACATCGCCTGTGGGAAGCTGCAGCTGAGCCGCGACCTCGCCTGGCTCTACTTCGAGCTCTTCCGCGGCCTCCTCGGGCCCGACCCGCCCCGCCGCCTCCGCTGGGCAGAGGCAGAGGCCGCCTGTGCCAGCGCCGAGGAGCTGGAGCGGGAGCGCAGCAAGGCAAGAGCCCGGAGCTGGGCTGAGGCGGGGGGAGAGATCGGAGCTGGGCTGAGGTGGGGGGAGAGCCCAGCCCGGCCTGACCCCCCTCTCTCCCTCTCTCCAGCTCTCCGTGGACACGCTGCAGTTCCTGCTGTTCCTCTTCGTGCAGCAGCTCCACAAGGTGTCCCTGCGCACGTCCCTGCTTGGGGACGAATGGCCCAGCCCCAGGGCCGGAGCCGCCCGCCTGGCCGGGAAATCCAGCGGGAATAAGGTACTTGTGCCTCTGGGATCCTCCAGGGGGCTTGTCCCGGGGGGAACCGCCCTCTGGGTTGTTCCTGGGAGGGATTGACTCGTGCCAAAGGGCCCGGTGCAGATTTCCCGTTCCGTGGTAAAGGAAACACTTGGTGTGTCCTCTGCAGGGTATAAAAAGCTTTTTGGGGGTTTTTCCTGGAGTCCAAAGACAGCTGAGTGTTCCCTCTGAGTCCTGGAAGTTCTCCTTATAAGAAGCAACAGCCCCTTTGCCTTTTCTGTTCTTCAAGCAGGGAACTTTGCCCGTGTTCATAGTTCCTTTCTTGCGATCCAGGGGAAATCCTGGATCCCAAGGTGCTCCCTGACCTCGAGTTGTGTTTCAGGGAAGGGAGTTGGTTGTTGAGCTGGAGGTCAACCACGTGGAAATGTTGTTTCCTTTTAAAACACTCCCAAATGTTTAGGAAGGAGTCAGCTGGATGTGCCCTGTGGGCAGCTCTGTGATTGAGAGTGAGTTACAATTGGCAGCCTCTGGAATTCTGGCCTGGATGTGCTGCTGTGAGCTGGAGGAGCTGGGGGGATGTAGTTGGGACAAGCTGGAATCATTCAGAGGAGAGGCTGGGCAGCTGGGCAGTTTTATCCATGAAAAACTGATGGTGAAGACACGTTGTGATCACAGCTCTGTATTCCTTCAGCAAAGCTTGTGCCAGAATTCCAGCCTCTGCTTTTTCCTGGGCTGGAGCCCTTTAGGGTTTGAACTGATGATTCTTTGAGAGGCCCTTTGGTTTCTTGGGGAAATGACCCTCAGCTTTTCACCCTGGAAGGCTGGCACTTTTTTATCCTGGAATCCTGGCACAGCTGGGATTTTCCAGTGGAGCAGCTCCAAGACCTTGCCTGTCACCTGTTGATTTGTTCCCTCCCTTCCAGTGCTGGCAGCACCTCCCTGGATTTGGGTGGGATTGGAGGAGAGCCCTTTGCTGCTCTCTGGAGTTAAAGATTTGCTACTTGACTTACAATAAAACATTGGGTTTTTTGTATTTTTGGGGGGTGGTGACTTTTTGCGCTTTGGAAGAGCAGAGCAGCAGGAATGAGCAGGAATGAGGACCGTGTTTGACATGTTATCCCTCTCCTAGAAGAATTCCAAGCCACTATCCAGTACGTAATGCCCATGGAGCTTCCCAGCTCGGAGCACTCACCTGCCCCCTATGTTTTCCTGCCTCCCCCAGAACTGGAACGACCAGGAGCACCGAGCCTTCGTGCAGAGCCACCTGCTGGACATGCTGGAGCTGCTGCTGGAGCCGGAGCAGCTCTCGGCCTCGTCCCACTGCGTTCCCAGCAGCCTGGTGTCCCTGGAGGCCGTGGGTGCCCTCAGCCTGCTGCTCGAGGGCTGCGTGGGCACTGCCCGGGCCGTGCGGCCGCTGCATGAGCTGGCCCTGTGGCCGTCCTGCCGCCCCCACAATGGCTTCTCTGGGGAGGCCAGAGCCTTCTCCCTGCCCCGCCTGGAGAGCTGGATCCGCTCCTGCCTCACCAGCAACCCCTTGGGAATGAGCGCCTGCCTCAGGGCTGGGAGGAAACTGGCCTGGGCACAGCAGGGTGGGCACCTGAGGAGCGCTGGGGATGGGGGAATGGGAATGGGGGAATGGGAATGTGGGGGGAATGGGAGTGGGGGGAGAATGGGAGTGGGGGGAATGGGAGTGTGGGCAATAGGAATGTGAATGTGGGGGAATGGGAATGGGAGTGGGGGGAATGGGAGTGGGGGGAATGGCAGTGGGGGAATGTGTGGAGGAATGGGAATGAATGGGGAAATGGGAGTGGGGGGAGTGGGGGGAAATGGGGAAATGGGAATGGGAGGGGGGGAATGGGAACGTGGGGACGTGTATGGGGAAATGGGAATGGGGGAATGGGAATGGGGGAATGTGTGGGGAAATGGGAATGTGGGAGTGTGCGGGGAAACGGGAATGTAGGAAGATGTGGGGAAATCAGAATATAGACATTTTGGAAAGTGGGGAAATCAGAATATAAACATTTAGGGAAAATGGGAATATAGAAACTTGGGGGAAATGGGAAAATCGGAATATAAAAATGAAGAAATAGAAAGAGGGAAATAGAAGCTTAAAAATTGAGAACTGTAGAAACAAGTGTAGAAATGAAACAGAAATGTGGAAAACCCCTCAAAAGAGGAACTGGGCTCCTCCTGCTGCCCAGGGATCTGCCAGTGGGTTGGGACCTGGGCTGGGTTCCCTGCTCTCCCATCCAGCCCCTCTCCTGCAGGGACACGGCACTGGAGCCACCATGGGAAAAAGAAGTTGGATCATTGCTTTGTCCCCGTGGCTGCAGGATCCCAGGAGGAGCAGTGGATTAGGGAGCACAGGGAAGAGCTTGAGGATTGAGCTCTAGAGGGAGCATTTCACTGTTTTTAAACCTGCCCTCAGGAACTCCCTGCCAGGCCGAGCCTTGTGGTTGGGAACAAGACTCCTGGAAGTGGAGATGCCTCGCTTAGGGCTGGCTTTGGCTGCTCCTAAGTAATCTTGAAGTGACTTGGATCTTCTCAATGTCTCCCACTTTTGGGAGTTTCTCAGTGCCATGTGCTGCTGATCTGCCCAGCAGGGATCGGGGATGGTGGTGGAAGTACCATCCTTGGGACTGTCTTTGAAGTTGGGGGCTGATTAGTTTCCTGAGAGATTCCTGGGTGTGAAGGTCGGTGAACTTTGTTTTGCAGTGGAAGGAACAACCAGGAGAGCCAAGATTGCCTGCAGTGCCCGTGTGGTGCCCGAGGTGTCCCCCATGGTGATCATGAGCCAGGTGTACAAGCAGACCCTGGCCAAGAGCTCAGACACCTTGGTGGGGGCTCACGTGAGAATCCATCGCTGCAACGAGTCCTTCATCTATCTCCTGTCCCCTCTCCGGTGAGTTTGGTTCTCCTGGAATGCACCTTGGTTGGCCGGGCCAGGAGGACCTATGGGACCCTGGGGTGCATCAGGAAAAGCTTTGCCAGCAGGTCAGGGAGGGGATCCTGTCCCTCTGCCCAGCCCTGGCAGGCACATCTGCAGGGCTGGGTGCAGCTCTGGGCTCCTCGGGACAAGAAAGACAAGGAGAGGGTCCAGTGGAGGCCACAGAGATTATGAAGGGATGGAGCATCTCTGTGATGAGGAGAGACTGAGGGAGCTGAGGCTGTTTAGTTTGGAGGAGTCTGAGAGGGGATCTCATCAATCCATACACATCTCCCATTGATCCATACAAATATCAATCCATAGAAATATCTGAGAGGGGGTCTCATTAACATACAAATATCTCATTGATCCATACAAATATCCGTACAAACATTTCATCTGAGGGTGGATCCCATCAATCCATACACATCTCCCATTGATCCATACAAATATCAATCCATACAAATATCTCATCTGAAAGGGGGTCTCGTCAACATACAGATATCTCATTGATGCATACAAATATCTCATCTGAGGGTGGATCCCATCAATCCATACAAATATCTCCAAGGCAGGTGTCAGGATGGTGCCACGCTCTTCCCAGTGGGGCCCAGCGACAGGTTGAGTAGCAGTGGCCATAAACTGAACCACAAGAAGTTCCATCTCAATATGAGGAAGAACTTCCTTCCCTTGAGGGTGGCAGAGCACTGGAACTGCTGCCCAGGGAGGGCTTGGAGTTTCCATGTCTGGAGACATCCCAAACCCACGTGGTTCCTGCTCCAGAGGTGCCTTCCAACCCTGCCTGTTGTGTGATTCTTTGGCAGGTCCGTGACCATCGAGAAGTGCCGCAACAGCACGTTTGTCCTGGGCCCCGTGGAGACGGTGGTGCACGTGCAGAGCTGTGACAACATCAAGGTCATGGTGGTTTGCCACCGCCTGTCCCTTTCCTCCACCACTGGCTGCACTTTCTACACCCTCACACCCACCCAGCCCCTCATCCTCTCAGGGAACCACGCCGTCAGCTTCGCCCCTTTCCACACCCATTACCCCATGCTGGAGGACCACATGGCCCAGGTGGGCTTGGCCACTCTGCCCAACTACTGGGACAGCCCCATGCTGGTGTGCAAGGACAGCGGTGACACGAGCGTGTTCCGCCTCCTGCCCCCCTCGGACTTCTACACCTTCGTGGTTCCCTTTGAGATGGAAGGGGACACCATGGAGACTCCAGGGGGGCTCCCTGTGGAGTACCAGGAGGTGCTGAGCCAGCGGGAGCACGAGGTGCAGGCGTGGCAGCGCACGGTGAAGGAGGCGGCTCTGACCAAGTGAGTGCCGTGCCCCTTCAGTGCCTGAGCTCACAACGGCTCTTGGATGTGGTTCCCTGGAAATGCTGCAGGGATGGGGTTGGGTTGGGTGAGCCACATCCTTCAGGGCAGTTCTGGGGTGTTAGTAATTAGCAGTGCTGGGATCCTGGTTGGGAAAGCGGGAAGGGCACGGTTGGAGCTCTGAGTCGTGGAATTCCAGAATGGTTTGGGTTGGAAGGGATCTCAAAGCTCACCTTCCACCAGCCCAGGGTGCTCCAAGTCCTGTCCAACCTGGCCTTGGACACTTCCAGGGATCCAGGGGCAGCCACAGCTTCTCTGGGCAACCTGTGCTGGGGCCTCACCACCCTCACAGCCAGGAATGTCTACCCCATATCCCATCTAACCCTACCCTGTGGCAGTGGAAAGCCATTCCCCCTTGTCCTGTCCCTCCATGCCTTTATCCAAATCCCTCTCCAGCTCTCCTGGAGCCCTTTAGGCACTGGAAGGGGCTCTCAGGTCTCCCCAGAGCCTTCTCCAGGTGAACCTCCCCAGCTCTCCCAGCCTGGCTCCTGAGCAGCGGGGCTCCAGCCCTTGGAGCATCTCTTGTCTCCTCAGACTCAGCTCCAGCAGCTCCACACCCTTGTTCTGTTGGGGACCCCAGGGCTGGGGCAGCTCTGCAGGTGGGGTCTCCCCAAGGGGGAGAATCCCCTCCCTCACCCCACTGCCCACACTGCTCTGAAGGAGGTGCTTTCTCCTGGGTGCATTTTCCCAGGTTGTGAGACTCCAGGGAAAGCATTCCCAGACACTGCTGGGAGCTGAGGTGAGGGATCCACCCTGGCAGTGAGAGTTCATGACTCTGGGTGCTGCCAGTGCCAGGGGGGAGGGCTGGGTGTGTGCCCTGAGCCACAGCTTGGCCCAGCACTGGCCTGCAGCTGCCTGGGGTCCCTCCTAGGGCACCCTTTCCCCTGGGATTGAAGCTTTAGGTGACTGTCCCATCCCTTGGTGAGGTGAGCTGGGAATGTGCCTGTGGATCACATTGCAGCAGGTCACCCCAGGCACTGGAGCTTTGAAAGTCTTCTTGAGCAGATCCCATGAAATCCTCTGCCAGCTTCCTTGGCAAGCACATTTTGGGGATAGAAACCCCATTTCAAACCCTAAGCTGAGCTTAAGCTGTGTAGATTTTCTTGTTCCATGCTCTGGTAACAGGGTGTAATTGGGTATTGATAGCAGTGATCTTGGAGGGGTTTATCCTGGGGGAAACATGGAATAGGAAAGCATCCCTTTGGGGCAAACTGTCAACACTTCCCCTTGTACCAGACTGAGGAGTTCTGGCCCATTTGGTGGTTCCTGGTTTTGGAGGAGCTCCCTCCACTTCCCGTGTTCCTTTCTGAAGTTCAGGTGCCTCTGTGTAGAGCATGGGGGAATGGGCAGTTTGAAAGAGCTCTAGAGTGGGAGAGAGAAAGGATTCTGGGGCAGGATTTTGCTACAGGAGGAGGGTGGCAGAGCAGTTGTGACCCAGAGGTGGGGACAGAGATGTAAGAACCTTCAAAACTCCCAGCCCTGAGGCAGCAACAGCAGCAGAGAGGAAGGAGACTGGAGTCATCCCTCGTGCCCATCAGCCTCATCCAAGGTGCTTCCCCCTCCAGCTGATGTCCTCCCAGGGCTGCTGCTTCCCACCCCAGGGTTTTGGGAAGGTGTTTGGCCTGTCAGAACTTTCCTGGTAGAGAAATGTGAGGAAACAGGGATGATGTGCTTAGATTCGCCATCGTGCACTCACGGGAGGCAAGAGCTGGCTCCTGGGGTGGCTTATTCCTCAAAAGGGGGAAAACCGTGGCAAGTTTAGAAGCTTGTTTGAAAAGAAACCGGACAGCTGACAGTGGAAAATGTCTCTTGTCTCTTGCAAGCAGGGAAACAAGCAGGGAGACAAGTAGGAAGCTTAGAGCAAACAGGATATGGGGCTTGTAGAAAGGAGAAAGCTGCTGTGCTTGAGCGGGGAGGTGAAAGAGAATGTTAGAGCTAAGAAGACGTCTTTCAAGAAGTTGAAGTTGTCTGAATGAGGAAAGTGGGGCAAGAAAAGAATGTAAATCCTGCCAGGCTGAAAGTAAAACCCCCGTAAGACAGGAGCAGTAAGACAGCTTGAGGAGCAACTTGCAAAAGCATAAAATCCTGTTTATTCATTTTCTGAGCGTATCAGACACAAAGTCTTTCAGGGTCACTAGCAGATCAAGGTAGAGAGAAAGCACTTGGAGAAGATAAATCCACAAGGGAAGAAAGAAGTGGCTGTCTTTGTGCTTGCTGGGGAGGAATTGGGGTTAGTTTCTGTCCCAGAACCCTGCTTTTTGGGGACTGGCTCAAATGGAATCTGTGCAAAGGGCAGCCTTTAACTTGGAAAAAGGGGGCGGGTACTTGGAGCTCAGGGGGACAGAAAGGAATAGAATTCCTACAGTGGCCTGGGTTGGAAGAGACCCTAATAATCCAACCAGGTTCCACCCCCTGCCACGGGCAGGGACACCTCCCACTAGCCCAGGTTGCTCCAAGCCCTGTCCAACCTGGCCTTGGACACTTCCAGGGATGGGGCAGCCACAGCTTCTCTGGGATTCAACCTGTGCCAGGGCCTGCCCTGTATGGCTTCTGTGACTCCACCAAGTTCTACCTTTGGGATTCATTGTCATCATATCCACGTGGTAAAAACCTTCTCTGCCTGCTCAGGAGGGTTCAGGAGCCAAGCCAGGCTCTTCCTCACATCTCTGGAGGCTTGTTTGGGTAGTGAAGGTGAGGTAGAAGTCTAATACTGTAAATAAATATGATTCTTCCATACTTCCCTGTTGGTCTTTTTGGTTTCAGGGACCAGAGGAAACAGTTCCAGATGCTGGTGGAAAACAAGTTCTACGAGTGGCTGGTCCAGACAGGGAACCGGCAGCAGCTCGACAGCCTGGTCCCTCCTGCCATGGGCTCCAAGCAGGCAGCAGGATAACATCCCAGTCCTCAGCACAAAGGGAAAGGAAGGGTGAGCAAAAGGCCTGTTCCTCCTCATTCTTCTCTGCCTACAAGGATTGTCCCATGTTCGTGTGCACAGCCAAGGCAGAGGTAGGAAAAGCAGGAGGCTGTTCAGTGACTGTTCTCCCAAAAGCCTTGCCTTTGGTTTGCTGTCAAAACCTTGTCAGTGCAAATCTGTGTCCTCAGCACCTGCCTTGTGGTTAAGTTTGATTTGCTGGAGACATCTATAAAGGCACATGGGCGTGTTGCCCATAATGTGATGTAAAACTGGCTGGAATAGCTGCTCTTTCAAAGAAACTGTAGGTATTGATGCCTCTTTACCCGTCTCACCTTTGCTAAAGAGTATTGGGGGAGACTTTGGGTAATCCTTGCAATGAGACTTTGGGTAATTCTTCCTTTGGAGTGCTTCTTCCCAAGGAGAAGTGTTTGGGAGCTGGAGAGCTGCCCTTACCCTGCTTTTCTGCCATGGCATGTTTCAAACCATTAGAAAGTTGATTTATTCCTTCTTTAGTCTTTGAATTCCTTTTTCTTTGCCAGTGTTGGGAGTAAAATGCTCCTTTTGTTTTGTTCCAGAGCTCAGGGAACAAGCAGCAATATTCCCAACCCAGTTCTCATTAAGACTTTGTGGTCATCTTGCCTGGACCCCCTGGATCCACCACCCAGCCTTGGACTGTCTAGGTGTTTTAGGATTCTTGCTCACTGCTGCCTTCCCAGGAATGTGCTGTGGTGATCCTGTTGGTGGCTGAGATGGCAATGAAGGGTGATGAATTGTGCCTTGTTGCAGAGCTGTCCTCATGGGTGTGTGTCCATGTGTGCAGGTATCCAGCACCCCAGGTATCCTGGGACAAAGCTGGGTGCAGCACCCTGGGCATCACCTGCATTTCATGGTACAAACCAGCTGCACTGGCTTTATAAATGTGAAAAAGAAGCATTTGAGGTTTATTTTAGGAATGTGATCCAGTAGGTTTTTTGATCTGAAAATGGCACTTAAGTGATGGGATTTTTATGGGATGAACTTTTGTAAGCTCTGGGATTTTATGGAATGAACTTTTGTATATGGTTGCCTTGTTTTGACAAATGTCAATAAACCAGAGTTCTTGGATAAACCTGGCACCTGGCCTAGGGCATGGCTGTTACCTGTGTAGTGGCTGTTAGAGGGACACAACACCTTTCATCTCAATAAAATAGGAACCAGTAAGTGAGAAAAATCCTAATTTCTTGCCAGCCTTTGGGCTTAAGGGGTTGAAGGCTGCCCTGGCACAGGGCTTGGGTACAGACACTGTTCCCACCTTCCCTGTCTTTCACCAAGAACATCAGTTTGCCTGAGCACCATTCCTCTGTGCTGGTGGGACCTGTTCCAGGAGATGTACTTGGAGCTGAGCACCTAAATAAACTCGGGAAATAGGGAAGGGCATTGCATGCATGAGTGGAAACACCAGCTGGTGGTGCCTTGGGAAGAGCTCTCCAAGCTGAGAGCCAGAGGGAGGCACAGTGCTCTGTGTGCACAGCTTCAGAGTCCTTCTGAAGGTCTCCCTTGGCTCCTGGGCAGGCAGGTGAGGTGACTTGATACATTATTTTTGTGAGGGGAGTTGATTAGATTTAACCAACTTTTAAAGGAGGCACGTCCAAAGTGACCACACCTACTCCTAGGTGTGTGCACGAGCGGTGATCTCCATAAAACACCTTTTGGGTTAAAAAAAGGAATAAATCCAAGTGGCCTGAGGGGAGAGCAGCAGCACTGGGGGAGTGGGGGCACCCAAAATGGGATGAGGAGCTGCTGCTGGGTGTGTGTGCCCCGGGCTCTGGGATCTGGCCACGTTGAGCCGAGCTGCTGTTGTGAGAGTGCTTGTCCTGACAGATTTGAAAGAGGGGGCTGCGTGTTTTGGGCCCTGCTGTGCCAAATTCGTGTCCCTTTGTCTCCCTAAGCCTTTGGGCTGGGGCACTGAATAGCTGCAGAGGTGGTTTTTCATAATGCACTGGCCGGGGGGTGGGTGTGTGTCAGCCAGCAATCCTCGGCCTCCCGCTCCGTGCCCGGAGTGTGGCTGGAGGCAAAATGCCTTTGCTCCAACCCCAGGTGCTGGGGGAGAGTCTGGAGCTGGATTTGTGACCCCTGCAGATACAAGCAGGAACCTGAGCATCATTCTTTGCTGTGGGGTGTGTGGAATCGCTGGCTTTGGGGGGGTGTGCAGCCACACGTCCTCCTTTCCCTCTGTGTCGGGTGCTGTTTGGAGCTGTGGATAAAGCTCAGGGTGTCCTGGGAAGACCTGCAGCCTCTTTGCTGCGTGGATGTTTCCACTGGGAGCTCCCAGTGCAGGGCTGTGCTTTGCAAACCCCTGGCATGAGCCCTGAGCGGGTGTTTGTCACTCCTTACCCGCATCCTTCGCTGAGCAGGACATTCCCTGATCAATATGGTGTCCCCTCCTTACAAACAGGGCATGGTCCCTTACATCCATCGAGGATTCCTTCTCCTTTAACAAGCTTGGGAGGGAGGGAGCAGCCAAACTGCCCCCCGTGCTCCGGGCCTTGGCAGGGGGCTGCGTGTTTTGAGTGCGTTTGGCAGAGTTTTGGTGTTCTGACTCAGCAGCCGGTAACAAAGGGAGGATGGCGAAGCCTTCCTTTATTCCATAATCCTGTTTGCTTTTCTGGAAATCGGCTATAGCCTCAGAATCACTGACTCAATTTTTGGATCCTATTCTCATGACAAAGCGGCTGTCTGGTTTCAAACGAGCCCGTTATAAAAAGGGCACCCCCGATCCTGGCTCTTTGTAACAGCTCCTGACGTTCCTCCGGCACAGGGCAGCTTGGCTGGAAGGGAAAATGTCCAGAGCTGGAACCAAGGTAAGTTGATTTGCAGTGTGGTCAGGATTTTGGCTGAGAGCTCAGGATTTAGCAGGGGTAAGTTGTGGAGGAACTTTGTTTTCTTTGTCCTGCTGAGAACATCCCCCCTGTGTCAGAGCGTGGGCAAGAGGAGAAGCCTCAAACCCCTCCTCACGTGGAGGGGAGCCCCTCCCAAGCCTTTTCCTAGATTTTGGCTGGTTCCTCTGGGTGGAGCTGAGCACAGTGACTGGCAAGGGGGCATTTTAAAATGATTCTAAATCCCCAGGACCTGATGCTTTGTAAACAGGGGGCGGAGGGTGCTGTGCCAGCAGGGAATGTGACGAGCTGTGCTTGCAGAGAGGAGTCTCCTGGAAGGCTTCCTTGGGAGAGCCTGGCTCCCAGCACCACCAGCAGCTGCCACATCCCCTTTTCCATGCTGGAGCAACAGAGAAACTCCTAAACAATGGCCATAGCACTGAAGGGAATAGCATTCCCTAAGGGATGCCAACCGGCCTTGGGGTTTGGTGGAATCAGCAGGGATGAATTTAAACTGGACAAGGAGGTAGACCAGGGAGGTGGGCATCAGATGGGGTCCAGCTCTGCTGCTGTGTCCCTCACCCTTCAGTTTAGCAGAGCTGGTTGGTCGTGCAGACCTCATTGCAGGGTTGGGACTGGGCAGGGAGAAGCAGCTGGGCAAGGGAAGGAGGGTGAGAACCTTGGCAAGGTGGCCAGTTCCCCTGTGGAATGTGAACCATCTGTTGAGAGGCTGCGGGCAGAGGTTCTGAGTTTTGCTTTTGGGTTGGATTCCTTTTAACCTGGAGGCTGTAAGACCCAAAATGGCAAGATTTGGGCAGAGAGAGGTTCAGTGTGAGCAGAGCCCCTCGAGGGTTTTATTGAAGGGAGGGGATTTGCCTGGGAGTGAGATGTGATGAAAATGAGCCCACAAATCTGGAATTGAAATCTCCAATTCTGACATAATTCTATGGGTGAAAATCTGTAATTCTTCTGTCATCATTCTGTGGGTGCAAATCTGTAATTCTCCTGTCATTCTGTGGGTGAAAATCTGTAATTCTCCTGTCATCATTGAACAAGGAACATCATCATGCCAGAGTGGTTTGGGTTGGAAGGGACCTCAAAGCCCATCCAGTCCCACCCCCTGCCATGGGCAGGGACACCTTTCACTAGCCCAGGTTCCTCTGAGCCCCATCCAGCCTGGCCTTGAACTCTTCCATGGATCCTTCCATGGAGACCACACCCATGGTCTTACAGATGTTGGGCAGAGCTCCTCAACAATGCTGGACACTCCCTGCCTGGCCAAGGGTGGGACTGCAGATCAGAGCTTGGGCAGTGAGACTGGAGAGGGGGAGAACTCACCAGCCACCCCAGTGGAGGACAATGGAAGAGCTGGATCCCTGTGGAGGGTTTTACAGGGATGCTGTGGCTTCAGGAGGAGGCTGACTGGTGGGGAGTGATGCCAACCCTCAGGGAACAGGGGTTTTGGGGTTGCCTCTGGGTCCCACTGGCAGATTTTCCAGGTGATGCCTCTGGGGACCAAGATCAAGCAGCAGGATCTGGGAAATGACAGCAGGTTGTGGCCGGGAAGGCCTGGCCATGTTTAACTGCCCAAGAGTGGCAGTGGGGGGGACACAGGAACTGGGGATTTCAGTGCACACCTTTCACAGCCTTGATTCCCTCCTGGAAAGGTGGTAGTGGCCCCCAGCTCTCCATTGCATGAAGGAGGGAAGAGCTTGCTCAGGAGGGAGAGGTGGTTTTGTATGTGCCAACTGCTTTGTAATGGGAGATTCAGAGGAAAATGTGAGGGAAATAACATTATCCCCATGAATGTCCACTAACAGGCCATGAAACCAGCACATGAATTCTCTGGCATGATCAGTCTGAGTCCCCAATCAGGCTGGTGGGACACACTGACCAACCAGGACTAGGAAAACTATGGCTGGCTTAATTTTTAACACAAAAGGAATGATTAAAATTAAAAATCGAGTGAGTTGTCCCAGATTTGGGTTGAAACCATGACAATAAATGATATTTTGAACAGCAGGGATGTTACCAGCAGCCAAAGCACCATGGGGGAAGTACAGCCAGCCAGGAGCAAAAGGTGATCGTGAGCCTTAATACTCAGGCTGTGGAAAACCCACGGGGAAAATGGACTGTGGAATGTTGGGGGTTTAAAACTCTGTGGCCAGAAAAATTCTCTCTAGAGCATCTGGTGTTGTGAGCAAGCAAGGGATGTGTCAGGACAGATGTGGTGGTTCAGGAACCCTCATTGAAAAGAGCAGCTCTTGATGAATAATTTTCACCTGAGATGGTCTAAAAGTGAGGCAGGAGGAAGGATTGGTCTGGTCTAGGGCTTGGCAATATTCCATGGAGGGATTTTTGAGGAAAATGTGGTGGGTGGGTGATGCCTCGGGGGTGAGGAATGGGATTTGCTCACCGGCCCTTTAGATCCTTTCAAACCAGGTTGTGATCAAGTAGGGATAAAATGTCCCTAAGCCAAGTGCTTTGGGGCCAGCCTGGAACAGGAACAGCTCTTGGCAAAGAGATGTCGTGATGGATTGGGAATTTGTCAGCTGTATTGCAAACTTGCAGCTGAACAAGCCAACTGTAAATGCAGTCCTTGGATGTCCAAAGATCTGTGGTACCCCCCGTGTCCATGGAATGCTCTTTAATGTCTCTTGGGTGATGTCCAGCTTTTGGCAGTGAGTTTGGAGAAAGCAAGTTGTGGGTTGTTAGAGCAGGAACAAAGAGAACGGGCTGGAATTCATGGCCTGGGAGGGGGAAAGAGACCTTATGACCCTCTTGTCAGTGAAGGTCTCACTGCAAACACTCTGTGAGCCAATATAAGGGAAATCATGGAATCATTAAGGCTGGAAAAACCCTCTGAGGTCATCAAGTCCAACCATTAACCCAGTGCTGCCAGGCCACCTCTAACCCAAGTCCCCAGAAATGCTGCTTTGTGCAGTCCATGGACTTTGCGTGGCTCCCTTGGCCATAATTTAGTAACTCCCAACCTAGAGGAGGTGGGAGGGAATTGTTTTAGTAATGTTTTGCTGGAAAGAGGACAGGAACTTCACCAAAGGAGCGTTGGGTTGGACTGGGACAGAAGGAAGGGCTGGGAAAGGCAACAAATCGATGGCAGCTGGAGGTGTTTGGGCCAGGCTGGTGAGGGCCAGGAGCTGGTCCTGCTCATGGTTGGCCTTGATGCCTTTCAATGCCAAGGGTTTTCAGGTATTTCACACCACAATGAGGCTGGAATAGGGACGCCGGGATGAGGAACCTCCCCACTCCCCTTCCCCTGCTCCTTCCAGGTCACCTTCTATGAAGACAAGAACTTCCTCGGCCGCTACTATGAGTGTGACAGCGACTGCCCCGACTTCCACACCTACCTGAGCCGCTGCAACTCGATCCGTGTGGATGGAGGCACCTGGGTGGCCTACGAGAGGCCCAACTACGCCGGGAACATGTACGTGCTGACCCACGGCGAGTACCCCGACTACCACCACTGGATGGGGCTCAACGACCGCCTGGGCTCCTGCAAGTACATCCAGATAGTGAGTGTCGCCTCTTCCCGGGGCATGCTCTTGGGCTGGTTGTCACTGGAGGGCTTCACATGCCTGTTGGGGACACGTGGAGAGGGTCACTGCAGGGGATTTGCTCCTGCAGTCCTGCTCTGCCAATGGCAAAGGGTTTCGGGGAGGGGAGAAGGTCAACCGTTCCCGCTAGTACATCCAGATAGTGAGTGTCGCCTCTTCCCGGGCCATGCTCTTGGGCTGGTTGTCACTGGAGGGCTTCACGTGCCTGTTGGGGACTCCCTGGGGACACGTGGAGAGGGTGGCTGCGAGGGATTTGCTCCTGCACTCCTGCTCTGCCAATGGCAAAGGGTTTCGGGGAGGGGAGAAGGTCAACCTTTCCCACTCTGGGTTGCAGTGGGGAAAAGTAGGTCGGTCTGAGTGTGGGTGGGTTTCCAGAGGGACAGCAGCTCAGTTCCATCTGAGTGTTCCTGTAGGGACTTCACTGTCCAGGCAGGTCTCTCCAAAGTCTGCTGTGCTGCCAAGTGATCCAACTGATGGTGGGCACAAGGCCTGTGGCACTGGGAGGTAGATTTTGCAGGAGCATTTTTCTGAGGGCCAGTTTGTTCCTCTCTAGCAAAACAAGACTCCTTTCTGATACAGGGAACTGAATCTCAGTGTCAGCAAACCCCTCTGGGCATGGAGAGACCATTCCCAGGAGCAGCCCTGGAGTGGCCAGGAGTGGGAGGGATGCCTGGAATCCTCTTGGGCATGCTTGGAGCAGCCTGGTGCCTCCTGGTTTCAGGAGAGCCCAGGGTGATGTGTATCTCCCTGCTGCAGCACAGGAGCTTGTGGGGAGAAAGGATCAGAGGGAATGATCCTTTTGGAAAACCCCTGGGGAGAAGCATCTTTTAAAACCAGGAGCGGGGATGGAGAGTGGGTTGGTGCTGCTGCTGGGTTGGGGTTTTGCCAGCAGTGGGACAGACACTGGTGGTCCATGTGCAGCTGACTTGGAGCACAGCCATGCCTTCCCACCGCACAGAGCAGCTCTCACAGCTCAGGAGGGCTTTTGCTTTCCTCTCTGGGGCTCTAACACCCCTCTGGGCCTGTTCTGGGTTTGAGCTGGGTCTAAATCCCTGTACACAGGGCACAGAGTTTCCAGCCCTTTTGGAGCACTGATCTGACCTAAGGGATGGAGATGTAACACTAGGCTGAAAAGTGGGAGCCTCATCCTGCATACCCACCTGGTACCTGCATACCCACCTGGCATCTGCCTCTCCCTGCTGGCCTGGGGGAGTCTCTGAGACCCCGCAGAGCTCGGGTCGGGATTGGGAGGGCGGGGAAGGGATGTCCGGGCAGCTGCACTTGAAGAGCTGCCGCGGTGCCTTCGGGCAAGGCAGCGCTTCCAATCCCGGTGGGAACCACCAGCCCTGCTGCGGCGCAGAGCCCGGCCGGGCTCGGCGGCTCATTGAACTCCTCACTGCTGAAGGATGCAGGGATGGAGGGGCTCCCTCCCTCCGGAGTGGCTGAAGGGTTCCAGCCTGCCCGGGAGAGGATCCCGGCGCTGCTGGCTTGGCTGTATCCCCTTGCCTGCACCTCCTCCCTGCGAAGCCGGGGCTGGAGGGGTTCAGCTGGAGCTGCTCTCTGCTGGCTCGGTGCTTCTGTACCCGCTTTGCATGTCAAAAGGTACCCCAGCTGCCTCCCCTCTGTGCTTTTGGGGTCAGACGTGGGCTGTTCAGCCCTGTCCCGGTGTGCTGGGCAGTGGTTTGGAGCTGATTTGAGTCCCAACTCTGCTCCCACGCTCTGGTGACCATCAGAGCCGTGTTGGTGCCTCCCTCCGGTGCTTTGCCATCAGGTCGCCCAGAGAAACTGCAGGATGGATGGATGGATGCAGGATGCCCCATCCCTGGAAGTGTCCAAGGCCGGGTTGGACGGGGCTTGGAGCAACCTGGGCTAGTGGAAGGTGTCCCTGCCCGTGGCAGGGAGTTGGACTCGATGCTCTTTTTGTCCCTTCCCACCCAAAGCATTCCATGACCCTGTGACTTTCCCCCCCTCTTTTTTTCCAGCCGAGTGGCGGCCGGGGCCACATCCAGGTGTTCGAGAAGGGCGATTTCGGCGGGCAGATGTTCGAAGCCACCGAAGACTGCCCTTCTGTCATGGAGGAGTGGCACATGCGGGAGGTGCACGCCGCCAGGGTGCTGGAGGGCGTCTGGGTGTTCTACGAGCATCCCAATTACCGGGGCCGGCAGTACGTGCTGCCCAAGGGCGAGTACCGCAAGCCCGTGGAGTGGGGAGCGGCCAGCCCCGCCGTCCAGTCCTTCCGCAGCATCTCCGAGTGAGCCAGCCCCTTGGCTGCCCTGCCACCACCCCCCAATAAAGCAACCGAGTCGCTCAGCTCCTCCTTGTCCTGCTTATTCCCGGGGTCTGGGCGCGGGTCCTCCTGCCTTGGGGGAGCTGGGGGGGAAGCTGAGCCTTCTCTAAGCAAAGCACTCCCTGCCAGCCCCGGCTCTGTCTGGGCTGCCATCCCCTTCCCACCCACCCCCCAATCCCCTGCCCTCCGTCCCGCTGCTCCTCTCCGGGAAGGGGCCATCCCAAAGCTGGGGCTTGTGCCTCCAGCGTTTTCTCCACGTTTTCCACTGGCCCACACATCCCCAGTTTTCGGTGCTGGCCGTGGGTGGCTCCTTCTGTCGTGTCCCTGGGGTGCTCCGTGGTGGGTTGGGACAAGGGGTGAAGTTTCCATCCATGCCACGTTGCCCTCCTGGAGACCCTGAGCAGGGAGGAGATGTCCCGTTCCTGCGGGAGCGTGTCCCTCTCCTGATGCACGGGGCGGTGGGACTGGGCAAAGGGGGAGATGGGAGACAGCAACCCCAGCCGGAGCAGGAGGGGACAGCCAGAATTCCCATGGGGAATGCTGGGGACCCTGGCAGCCCAGTGTCAGGCACTGGGATGTCCTGTGTGGGTGGGAGCTGCTTGAACTGGGGCTGAGGGCTCCATAGGGCAGGAGAGGGGGCTGGATGTGGGAGAGAGGCAGGGAATGCCTCTGACAGCTGCCCTGGCATGGGAGGGCAGGATTCCCTCCCTGGGCACGGGACATGTGCAGGGAGCAGAGGGGGCTGTGGAGCTCCCAGTCAGCCCAGTTTGCCGCCAGGACCATCCCGCTTTTCCCAGCGCTGCTGGGTCGCACACAGCCTCCCGTGCAGGAATAACAAATGTCTGGGCTCTCTCCCCCCGGGGACCCCTCGGACACGCAGCCTGTTTGCATACGGAGCCCGGGGGCCTCGGGAAAATGAGGCTGGGTGTGGAAGCAGAGCCCTTCCAGCCGCAATCCGCGGTCTCTCCCGGTTGATGTATGAGGTTATTACGGAGCAGGAGGCAGGTTAAGTGGTGCTCGTCAAGCCGCGGCGCTGCCACCCCCCGGGAACGGGGAGGGACTGCCAGGAGGAGCAGCTCCAGCCCCCTGGACTTCCCCCAGCACAAAGGTGGGCTGAAGAGTCACCTTCCTCCTCCTCCTCCTCCTGCTGTCACCCCCTCCCTCAGCGCCCTGCCCCATCCCAGCCCTTCCCTGCAAAGGGTGGTGCATCTTCTTCACCAGCTCCCATCCATCCTCTCCATCACGGATCAACAGGATGCCGATGATCCGGTGTTATGGTTGGCTTTCAGTGTATTTTCCCCTCCAATATTTCTCCAAGACCAACCAGCTCCCAATTCCAGCCCCCCTTTTCCCCCTGGCTCTCCCAAGCACCTCTGAGGGCAGCAGATCAAACACAGCCCGGCTCCTGTTTCCTTTTCAGGGAGCCTGTTGCCATCCCTGTTTTGGGAGGAAAATCTGCGGCTCGGCATGCTCTGCCCGGTGCATTCCCAGCCGTGTCCCACCCTGATTTTGGGGAATGCTCAGTTGGGAATTGTGTTCCCCATCCTAATCCCCTGCCGATGGGGTTTGTGGGTGCCGGAGCTGCAGTGGGTGGGTTTGGGGTACACCCACCTCGGACCATCAGAGGAGCCAGACCTGGATCTGCTTTACCCTTGAGGTAACATTCTCCCCTGTCCTTCCCTTTCACTGCTGACCTACCCACTTCAAAATCTCAATTATCCCGACTCTTCCCTGCTCTTCCCCGTCCTCCAGGCTCTTGCCCTTGGGTGAACATCCCATTGTGCCCTCAACGTTGGCCACCACCTCGGATAACAATAAAATATTCTGCTCGGGTGGGGTTTTTGATGATTATTTTTTATTTTATGATTGTTCTAGATGACTTTTTCCATCGGGGGCTCCCTTGGCACGGCAGCACACGGAGCAGGGTGCCCGTGGAGATGAGAGGGGAGCGCAGGCAATGCAACCCCAGCCTTGCTGATGCCGGTTTTTCCTTGACAGCTAATTTCCATTTCCCGGTATCAGGGGGTCTGCTCCGGTAATTGGCATGCAGATTGTGTCTGATGGGCCTGTTAGACACGAGCAAAGACTCTGCTGCTTGGAATAAGCCAACCCCGGGCTGATGGATGGGGTGTAGGGAGGTCATGGCGAGAGAGAATATCCAGATGCCCGTGCACGCACACACCTACGAAATTTCCCATTCCATGCCCTCCCCCCATCCCTACTTTCTTTATCCAGCAAACTCTAATCTATCATATTTCATTGAGACAAATCCTGCTCCATTTCTCTCTCTTTCCTTTTTTCCCTCTAAGGGAAATGTGATGGAACCTGCTCCTGGATTTAATAAGGAGATGGTGCGGCGTAGCAGGAATTAAAGCGGTGCCATGCTTCATTAGCAGCTGGGGATCACACGGAGCTGCCCCAGATGTTAATTACACTTTGGGAATTAATTGGTATAAGGTGATCCTCTCCTCCATCATCTGTAATTCGGTGGGTGTGTGAAGACCTCTGGAAGCAGAGATAGCCAGGCTGGTGTCTGTCCCCGCTCCTCAACCTGCCCAGTGCTGGCTGTGACTGAGGGACACAGGCTTGGGAATCTTGAAGTCACCTTCATTTCCATCCCCTCGGTGCCCAAAGACCTGCTATTACTTTTTCCTCCTTTTCTTGCTGTGCTGCTCTTCTCCAAGCTCTTTCTCCAGCTGCTGGGGAGAAGCAGGTCCGGGTGGGATGGGGGAATGGTCAGAGGTGGCACTGTGTTGAAGGAGGAAAGAATGTCGCTGTCCAAGCTGGTCATCCCCAGGGGATCCCAGGACACCCTGGTGTCCCTTTTCCCTGCTCCCATCCCTTCCCTCCAGCTCTGGGGACAAGTGGGAGTCTCAATCTGCCCCCACAGCACCTCTGCTGCTGAAATCCCCCCAGTTCTCAAAGGAAAACTGTCTCCAGTTTCTCCCCTCCCCTTTTCCACGCTGGGTTCAGCCTGAAGAAATGCAAAAGCTGCTAAAAAGCTGAGGGGGGGGGGGTGGCTTTTTGCTGGGGGACAGAAATTAGACGCTTGGAAATGCAGACTATTCCTCTGAATGCTGCCAGTGTGTTCCTTTCCTCTTCCAGTGTCCTCAGGGCTTTGTGGGTCTTCTCTTGGTGCTGCTGGTGCTCTTTGCTCTGGAGGCATCAGCAGCTCGAGGCAATTTTGTTCTGCCAGCCAAGGGGTGAGACACTGTCCCTTCAACTCCATCCCTGGAAGGGTTCCCAAGGCACGTGGATATGGCACTTTGTGGGGCAAAACGGAGCAATTCAAGGCTACTTTGGTAGGATTGAAAGACAAGCAACGTTTTCATAACTCCAAAAGTCATTGGTTTGGGGTTGGATGAAGAAGAAAGAGGAGATATTTAACTCTTCTTCTTTAAACTTTTGTGATTTTGGGTCTTGATTTTAGGTTTAATGGGGGCCTTGGCAGTGCTGGGGGGAACAGTTGGACTCAACCTTAGAGGGCTTTTCCAAACTAAACAATTCTATGATTCTGTGATTTCATAATGGCATGATTCTATGATTCTGCCATTCTAATTCCACAATTCTATGATTCCACTTTTCTATGATTGCACGATTCCATGATTTTATAATTCTGTGATTCCATGATTCTGGGATTCCACAATTCTATGATTTCATGATCCCCTGATTCCCTACGATTCTGCAATTCCACGATTCTGTGATTCCACTGTTCCATGATTTCATGACTCCCCAATTCTATGATTCCCCTGTTTGATGTGCAAACCACCCTGTGCATTCCCTGTTGGTCCCGGTTGAGGGGCAAAGCTTGCACGGAGCAAAGTTTTCAGGATGTTCAGGACAAGCTCCTTCCATCCCGTTCGGAGCTTGTGGGAAAAACCTGGCCAGTTCTGGGTGTGCAGAGCTCTGGAGCGGGTTTTTATCTCCCACACACTCAAGGGGAGGGGAGGAGAGGGAAGGAGAGGAGAGGGAGAGGAGGCACTTCCCAGAGCCCCGTCCTTCCCTGTGCCAGAGCCCAGCAGAGGGCAATAGAAGCAAATGGAAGAGACGAGGGATGTGCGAGAGGAGCAGATTCCAGGCAGGCAGAGGGATGTGCCAGAGGGGGAATGTTCACCCGGAGCGCCGGGCAGGCAGCGCTGCTGGAGAGGGAGGTCGGAGCAAAACAGAGCAGTTCAAGGCCATTTTTGTAGGACTGAAAGTAAAAGGATGCTCTCCTAACTCCAAAAATAGTCTCTTTGGGGTTGAATGGAGAAGAAAGGGGACATATTTAAGCCTTTTGGTTAAACTTTCTTGATTTCAGGCCAGTGTTTAGGAGAAGTGCTGCATGAGTGAGCACCTTCAGTGGATGGTGCAGGGAGGAAAGGCTTGGAGAATCCCCAGCCTGGATTATATTCCACCCGGCTGATTGTGTGACTGAGCCCAGCTCAGGGTCTCTCAGAAATCAAATTCCACCACAGCCTGGGGGGAACCCCGGGACAGATTTGGGCACAGCGTCCCTTCCACCTCCCCACTGCTGGATCAGCCCCTGCCCTGTTGACTCACAGCTCCCTCCGTGCTCCTGCCTGCCTTGGCAGGTATTCCCACCCTGATTTCCTACAGAGGTTTCGTCCCTAAGGTTTTCCAGCCTTTTTTCTTTTTTTTTTTTTTTTTATTTCTTTTTTTTTTTTTTTTCTTGAGAACTGCTTGGAATCACAGAGGGATGTTTGAGCAAAGGAAAGCTTCCCATGGCAGGAGCGTGGTCCTGAGCTCCAGGACACCGCAGGGAAGCCTCTCCTGGCAGGATTCCCACTTGAGACCTCGTCTTTTTTTTGTTGTTTGTTTTTTGGAAACCCAGGAATTATTCGAAAAGCTCCCCTTGGCAGGATGCAGGATGCCCAGGAGGGATGGACACACCACCAAGCAGCCGGGGAGGGTTATTTGGGCAGAGCCCTCCACGGTGCTGCTGCTGAGCCTTGGGGCTCAGGGGGAAAAGACCTTTTTTGGGGAATCTGGGGCAGGCTTTTTGGCGAGATGCTGCTTCTCGGAGAGGGCACAAGCGGGCTCTGGTCTTCGAGGCGAAGGAGGAAAGGGCTCCACCACCTTTCTGTGCGGAGCTGAGCCAAGCGCGGCGCAATCTCCCCATCTCGGCGTTATCTCCCCATCTGCCTCCTCTCCCGCCGCGCTTCCAGATGCTCCTTATCTGCTCTCACCTTCCCGGAGCCTCCCAGACTCTCCACCTGAGCTCTCCCCGGCTCTTATCAGCCCTCGGGGGCTGCGCTGGAGCCCCCGGCTCAAAGTCAAATGGATTTCTGGCGGGGCGGGCGCGCCCAAGGTCGGGGGCGCAGGAGGGGACCCCGCTGTCCCCTCGCTGTCCCCCCTCTCCCCGTCCCTTCCCCGACATTATCAATTACATTTGGCTGATTATCCCTCGCTGAAGGCCGAGCGAGCCGCAGACAGCGATTTCCTAATGGGGAAACGTCGCAGGCAACTTATTAGCGAACAATGCGTCATAAAGGGGGGAGAAGCTTCAAAGGCTCCTAAAGGCATTTCAAAGGACACAATGCGGGAGCCGATCCTGCCGTCGCCTATCTGGGGGACACGGGCGAAATTTGTGACAAGGAATAGACCGGGCCCGATGTAATTAACTAATTCTCGATCAAAGGGGTTTTAGAACTGAACGGTCAGGGGATTCAATTATGGGTTTCCTAATGAAGCGCTCCGTGCCAAGGCAGGGGGATGTTTTCTCCCGGAAAAGCAGGGCTGAGGATCAGGGCTAGGATTTCCAGGGAGGTTTGGGGAGAGAAGCACCCAGGGAAGCTCATCCCGCCTGGATTTGGCGCTGGCAGAGCGGGATCGCAGGATCGTGGGAATCACGGGATGGTTTGGGTTGGAAGGGACCTTAAAGCTCAGCCCGTTCCATGGGCAGGGACACCTTCCACTAGCCCAGGTTACTCCGAGCAGAGGGACCCACCATCCAGGTCCCTTGTGGTGACCCCCTGTCCTGTGCTGGGACGTGTCCCCCCTCCCTCTGAGCTTCGGCAGACTGTGCTGGAGCCGGAGCTGGTGGAAGGGCTGGGGGATCTCCTGATCCCCTTCCTGGAATACCTGGGCAAGGGAGATTTCCTCCTCTGCTGCCTGACTCCAACTCTGGCAAAAAACCCCATCCTCCTCTGCTTGTGAAAGAGAATCTTCTAGTCCTCCACTAGTTTTCTCCTATTATAGAAAGTTGGTTTGCTCACTTTACAAAGGGAAATGTATTATGATTTTCCCCTTCATTCTCCTCCTTTTTTTTGGCCCCGTTTAACAACCGATTTGTGTGTTGCATGAAAGTTACACAGTTCTTTAGATGCGTTTGCTATTTTATTTTCTTTCATTCAAAAATATGTCAGTAATCTTTTTGTTAACATGAAAGATAAAGGATTAGTAATGCAAGATGCAGTTTTCTTGTAACCTTCTTGAAAGCAGACTATAGTTTCTTATCTGGCTCTAACATTCATTTTCCTGAAATGAAAAAAAAATTGAAAAAAAAAAAGAAAAAGGACTTCTTAAAATGAAATAAACTCTATTCGATTCAGAGGAGCAGCACTAGCAGAGGAATTTATTGCAGCTGGCAGAATGGAGCAGCTGCACTGAAGGCGTTTGGCTGCAGCAGTGGGGACCTTCCCAAGGAAACAGGGAATGGGAACATGGAAAGGGCAGCTCAGCGAAGAGAAACCTCTCCAGAATCACAGAATCATGGAATTGGTTAGGTATAAAAGCCCTTTAACGTCATCGAGTTTAATGGTCACCCCAGCACTGCCAAGGCCACCACTGACCATGTCACCATGTCCCCAAGTGCCACATCCACAGGGCTTTGAAATCCCTCCAGAGTTGGGGACTCCACCCCTGCCCTGGGATACACAACCCGTTCCATGAAGGAATTTTCCCAATATCCATCCCAAACTTCCTCTGGTACAACTTGAGGCCGTTTCTTCTCGTCCTGCCAAGACCAAACCTTGTGTTGATATCAAGATGTGCCTGTCCGGGTGACTTCAGGTCAGCAGCTGTGATGTTTCCTTGGACTCTTCCAGGATGTCCCAAGCTGGAGATGAACCACCATTTCCTGGGCTTGGTGCTCACTGAAGATGCACAGAGAAGCTGCCAGAGAAGCTGTGGAAGCTTCCCATCCCTGGAAGTGTCCAAGGCCAGGTTAGACGGGGCTTGGAGCAACTTGGTCTAGTGGAAGGTGTCCCTGCCCATGAGCTTAAAGGTCCCTTCCAACCAAAAGCATCCCATAATTCTATGATCTGCTGCTCATGGCTCATGAACAAAGAGGGATTTGCAGCACTGGCAGCTCCTGGGAGTTTTTTTTTTGGTGATGTTGGGTCTCCAGCAGGTCCCACCTGCCTTGGCTCAGAGCTCCCCCTCCTCCCTGCCAGCCTGGGATGGGGCTCCTGCTTTGGGCTGGGCAAGCTGGTGAAGGCAGGCAGGGAGGAAAATAGGACATGGAGAGACACCAGGGAGGGGAAAAAGGGAGATGGGGACAGCACAAGGTGCTTCCAGGGACCTGCAGATCTTCGAGCAGCACCTGCTGAGGCAAACAGCTTAATTTTCATAGAAGGGTTTGAGTTGGAAAGGACCTTAAAGACCATCGAACTCCAAATCTGATGATTTCTTTGTTGATGCAGATGGTGGAGGCAAACCAAGGGTGAGCAAGGACTGGTTTTCACAGCACCAAAATCCTCCAGTCTGAAAAACCAGAAGAGCAAACAAGGACTGCTGTGAGCCAGGAGGAGAGGGGGGCCCTGTGGGCACACTGGGGTGCCCCCCTGCCCTGCCCACCCTGCCAGCCACCCTCTCTCAGCAGCCCCACAGCTCCTCGAGGGTTAAATCCTTACCTAAAAGGCTGGGTTTCTGGGGCAATGAGCTAATCTGAAACAAGGCACTTTCCCCCCATCAGGTGGATTTGGTTTGTAGGGAGTTGGCCTGACGGGGAGCAACTTTGTTTACAACCTGCTTTGTAGGGAGTGCTTTGTTTTGCTCCGGAGAAACTTCATATTTACAATTGCAGGGGGGGAATAATGATTTCTGTCACACTCAGCGTGGATTGCAGGGCTTAACAATGAAATGAAATAAAGGAGAGCATCATCCTTTGGGCTGGAATCTTCGCCCTCGGTGTTTAATGGGTCACTTGTCCTGTGCTAACAGACCTGCGGTTTCACTTGAGGAAAAAGTGTGTTTTCATATCAAAGGAGCCCCCCCCTGCACTGCCCCAGCCTTCCCTTCCCCCTCCCTGCCCCAGCACACCCGGTATTTTAATATTTCATATATTTCATAAGCTTTTATGCTTCTAAAAGAGAAGTGAATTTGTGGAGAGTTGAGCTCTCCAGAGCTGTACTTCAGAGCTGGGAAGTAATTCAGGGTGAAGCCTGTATTAATCTCAGGTGAGAGAGATATTTAAATTCAGGCTACCAGTGTGAATATAAAATGGGGATCTCTTTACAAAAATTTCAAATTGTAATATGCAAAGCTTAAAGAAAAGAAACCCCAAGGGAACAGCTTTCTTCTAGAACATTTTGTTCCAACCATCATCTCTTTACCTTTATTTTTTTATTTAAAAAACCCTCCCTTTGCCATTTTGTATTTTTAAATTAAATCTTTCAGTTTTTAAAATGAAATTCTTTATTGCTGGGAGAGGGTGATGGGGACGGGGGGGGGCGGGATGGAAGTGCCCGGCTGTAAAAAATGTGCATGGACCCAAATTTTCGCTGGAGCAGGAGGAATAAATCCCTGTTTGCTTGGCTCCTTGTGTCCCAAGGAACATGGGGCCACCTCACTGCTTGGGGGATGCTGCCTGAACCTTGTTTTTGGGGAGAAATCTGCGCTTGGAGGGAGGAGAGAGGCAGCACAACGATGTCCAGTGACAGCACTGGGAGCACTGGGATGAACTGGTCTGTCCCCCTCAGTGCCTGGTGCCCACTTAACCTTCTCCTTCCGAGCAGATAAATTTTTACTATCGATTTATGATCCTGGGCAGCAGAAAAGTTCTGTGAGTGCCTTTTGGTGGGGATGGGGACCAGTTTGGGGACGTCTGTGCCGGGTGTGATGAGCCAGCGTGTCCCAAATCCCACGGAACCCCTCCTGGGAGAGCCCTGTGTTTGCACCCGTGGCAAACTCCTCGGGCTGCAACCAGCTCCCAGGTCAGGAGAACTGGTGACAGATGACATGTTATTATCAGCTCTGTCAATTAATTAAATTGTACATTATGCTTATGAGGGTGATATACTGAGCCACTCCAGATTAAGTGTCGCAATTAAGTCTTTAATTTCTATCTAATAAGTGAGTTATTATATGTTAATAAAAGATCAATTAGTTGCTAAAAGAGCGTTGATCCAGGTACAAAGAGAGTGTCAGGAACACATCAAGCTGGCACAGAAGGGACTGGGGGATTGTGTGCATAACATGTGTACAATTAGGTTTTTAATCCAGGAAAGCTGGAGTGGGCAGAGAGGCATCCAGGTGGGATTGGGATGTTGGGATATTCCATGCAGGAAACCTGGCTCTCCCTGGACTGTCAGGGATGGGACAACCAGGACAGATCCAGTCCTAGAATCGTGGAATGGTTTGGGTTGGGGGGATGGTTTGGGTTGGGAGGAATCTCAAAGCCCACTTTATTCCACCACCCCCTGCCATGGGCAGGGACACCTTCCACCAGCCCAGGTTGCTCCAAGCCCCGTCCAACCTGGCCTTGGACAC
>JAWWEW010000012.1:20867071-20878345 GCA_035583185.1 Anabacerthia variegaticeps | reverse complement strand
CACTCAGGCATCTGGGACTGCGCCGAAGCTGGGGGGGGGGTATTTTGGTTTCCTCCTTTCCGTTTTCGTCAGGTTCCCAAGTGAGCCAAACAAAAGGCTAATTGCTTTTGGATTTTAATTACCACTGCAATACCTGGGCTCATTGTGTGAGTCGTGTTTTAGAGGTGGCGAAAGGACGGCGGCGGCGAGTGACGGATTCGCGGGGACGGCGGCACCACTCCGACCAGGGGGATCCTTTGCAGGGGGATCCAAAGGCCACCACTGGCATTCATTTGCCAGACTCTCATTTTTTTGTGGTGTGGAAAGCGACTTCAAGGCTTGGCTGACTTTTAAACGTGGTATAATTAAGCATGCCTGAAAGTATATTAAGAAAAAAAGAGGCAAAAGTAGAAGGGCTTTGTAATCCGGAGTGTTAAGTCTCTTCAAAACTCCTTGGATAGTTGCAACGCTGTTTTATTTAGGGGTGACCCAGCACATTCCTACCAGGTAATCCCCAGTGCCTCTTGGCTCCCTCAGTTCCCACCTCTTTGGTTCATATCTGGTTATCTGTAATGCCTTGATCCATAGATATTTCTCTGTTATTTCCCCCTCCTTTGCCAGGTGAGTTTATTCCGAGGGTATAAAATAGCCAAATCCTCATTCTACATCCTTTTATTAACCCTAAAAAGATTTGATTTTCTTTTCCTATCCATCTTTATTTCCTCATTTGGGATGTCCTGACTGAGCAGTCGCAGGAGAAAAAATAATTTCTTAGAACTGGACAAGTTGGAAACTCCAGATTTCTGTTTGCATTGGTGGCCAAAGGAAATTGGAGCAACCAGGTCATGAATTCCAAGTGTATTTATGGCAAATATTCAACCTGTGCCAGGGCCTGCCCACCCTTCCAGCCAAAATTTCTCCCCAATATCCCATCTCACCCTGCCCTCTGGCAGTGGGAAGCCATTCCCCCTTGTCCTATCACTCCAAGCCCTTGGAAATTGTCTCTCTCCATCTTTTTTTCAGGCTCCTTCAGGCACTGACAAGCCACAATTGGGTCACCCCGAAGCTTCTCTTCTCCTGAACAATCCCAGCTCTCCCAGCCTTTCACGTGGCTTTATTTCACACCTGGCAATGAGGGTGCTCAGGACACTGAACTGGGTGTGTTTGCCCACCCCTGGTGCAGATCCACAGCTGGTGCTGTGCTCCTTCACTGCATGATTTTAACTCTTGGAGTCCACAGAAATCTCCCTTCTCTTTGTTGCCTTTTCTGTGGTTGCCCTAGAAAAGGGGACAAGCTTTTGCTTGTCCCAGTTGTCTGCTTTTAGGCCAGAAGGACCAAGGGTGACCCCAGGCTCTCTGATAACTCTGTGCACTGAAGGACAGAAAACGAGATGTGTGGGATGACATCCAGCCTTTCTTCTCTGCTGGAGCCCAGGTGAGACTTGGTGACAGGATGAGAGGAAATGGCCTCAGGGTGAGCTGAGGGAGGTTCAGGTTGGACATCAGGAGGAATTTCTTCCCCGAAAAGGTTGTTTAACATTGGAAGGGGCTGCCCAGGGAGGTTTGGAGTCCCCATCCCTGGAGGTGTCCAAGGAATGACCGGCCATGGCACTCAGTGCTCTGGGCTGGGGGACAAGGTGGGCATTGGGCACAGGGTGGATTTGATGACCTTGGAGGGCTTTTCCAACCTCAGTGATCCTGTGACTATGGTGGGAAAATGGTCTCTGTAGACATGGAGAGTTGTGTCCTGCTGGTTTTATTTCTTCCTGTTGAATCTCTCGAGGTGCCACCCCTCAATGATAACGTTGGCTCTGATGGAAGGAAGGGGGGATTTGGGGTTATTAATGTTGTGTGGGATTTATAATTACAGCTCTATTATCATGCCATGGACACGACCCAAAGGCTGTGGCTGGTCTTGGCTCGGCTGTGACAGGAGTGTGATGTGTCCCACCCTCTCTCCTTGCCCCACAGGTGTCCCTGAGAGCCTCTCTCACCTCTGCTGTGCTCACCAGCACGGGGGGTGGTGTGTCCTGTCAATGAGCCATTCACACATTGCTAAATTAATGTCATAATTAACACGCGGTGAAGTTTATTCCTTTGGGGAAATGGCTCTCTTTGTAACCTGGATTCTCTCTGTCCAAGGGAAATGTGAGAGCTGGCACAATTTGTTTCAAGAGGATGAACTTGGAGACTAAAACATGTGATGACCCTTGAGATGAAGAGCCTTGGGTAAGTGGGGGTGATGGAGTGGGATGTTCTGGAGCTCCCTGACAAACCAAGAGGGAAATGCAGCGAGCTCTCTGTGATGGTGTCAGTGCTGTTCCACTAAAGCACATGAAAACAGAGCAGAATTTCAGGGTTTAGGGATAAAATGAGTCACCAATTATATTTCAGATATGAGGAAAACAACGTTGAGAAGTTGTTTTCCGTCGAGGATCTAACTCCTTGAGGGTGGAGCTTGTTCTGAGGTAGAATTAGAACAAGTTTTGAGCGGTTGGAAACTTCACTAAACCAAGTTTTTTTTGGCTTTCAGCAGAGCTTGAGTGAAGACTAAAAGGATCTAAGTTTTATTTGGCAAGACAAAGACAAACTTGTTGCTATGAAAAGAGATTGAATACATTTATAGTGTTCCTGTACTTTCAATATATAGGCAGGTAGGAGCCAGTGAGATCTTTGGCTTGTACAACCATGTTGGTTGGTCTAATAAAAACTCTATCTCAAAGCTTTGCTCACTGAATAGGAGGAGTTTTGACCAATATGGAAACATTGCTGTGGGGGGAAAAAAAAGCTGTTGGGGGAAACCATACCTTTTAATTAAGAGAAAGAAAAAATATTTGAATGGGAAGACTGTGGCTTTCTGGGTTGCTGCTGTGGACTCTTGCAGTTGGAGAGAAAAACTGGCCTTATAGAATTAATCTGGGCCATATGAATTGGTAAAACATATGGACTGATCCAAAATAAGACAATATACTTTCCAATGCCATTGAATGCGAGGTCAGATGCTGAGAAACAAAAGATGTAAGAAGCACTGATGGGCTCCAGGAGGTTATAATTTAAACATATCCCAGGAAACAGTGAATTTGAAGGGATTTTTTTATCCTTCTTTGGTTGTCCTGAAACACAGAGGGTTTTGTGACACCTGCTGGAGTGATTTGAAGGAAATAAGTGAAATCATCTCCCCTCATGCAGCTGGGAAGGTCCTTATTGAAAGACAGCACTCGGATTTGGTCTTCACACCCTGGGGGGAGGGCACAAAAAGTGGGGGTTCGGCAAAGACCGACACATGAGGTGCAGAAATCAGTGTGTTTAGGTGGCCAAAGGGAAGCTTTCGAGGGTATTTTGACTGTGGTACCTCAATGGCAACCCCTGGCACTAAAGGGGTCTTTGCTCTGATAGACCCACCACTTCTCACTAAGCTCTTGCAGCAGAGTGTTCATGAGACGAGCACTTGGTTGGACCTAAGGGTGCTGAAATCCAAAGGAAAATAAGACAGTGAGAGCAGTTTGCTGGTGGAACAGCCTCTCCTGAGGAGCAGCAGCTCCCTCGTGACTGCTGGGCTCCCATTGGCACTGAAATGGCCTTTGAAAGGTCCCTCTGCTCCAGCCACTGCTGTGGAACAGGTTCTGGGTGTCTGAAGGAGGTGGAACTCCATGACCCTCATGGCCAGCACAGCCTCCTCCAGGCTCGGGTCCCACCCATTCCGGGCCAAACCTGTGCTCCTCTCCTCTGGCACCGCTGCATCCCTCATACCGGGAAGGATAATCTGAAAACACTGGGATTGAATCAAAAATGATCTACCAGATGCTGGGCCCACCAGAATTCCTGGGTGAAAGATGTCCCTGCTGCATTTGGAAGTGTGTATGACCTGAGTGGGCTGTAATCCTTGGGAGTGGGAACACCCTGTGTTCCTTATCTGAGTCTCCAACTTGGTGTCCAGCCAGGAGAAGAAAATACATCCAGTCCCAGCCTTCCAAGCCCAGTTTGGTCCTCACTGTGCCTCAGCCTGGCTCTGGGACAAGGGTTTGAAGTTCTTTTTCTAAAACTGGAGGGGTTTGCTGCATTGAGGATGGATCCTGCTGAAGATAATACAGCTGATTTCACTCTCTGACCTTCATCCATAGGTCTCCTGCCAGCAGCTGGAGTCCCCAGGAGCTGGCTGGAGGAGCTCTGGGCTCTGCCAAAATGAGGACAATGTGCTAAAAGTGCTAAGACTGGGACATGTCTGTGTGATAACAACTTGGTAACGCTTTCTTTGCGATTCTTCCATTCCCATTTCCCTGTCTCTCGTCTTCTCTTGTACATTTATTTCACTTTTCCTCTTCTTGCTTCTCTTTTCCATTCTTGTCTTCCCTTCTCTCCCTTCTCTCCTGCATGTATCAGCCTTTCCTGCCACAAATCAACCCTATTAGGAACACCAAAGGGATTCTTACCAATGGGCTCCCTTTGTGAACTCTCTGCTTTTTTTCCCTTTTTAATCTGCAGTGTTCCACATTATATTGCCATTGATTTAATAGACCACCATGAATTTTACTGCCTGTCAAACAACAGCACAATTATTTTGAATTCTATTGTGGCAGAGCTTGACACCCAGCTCTGGAGCACTTTACACTTTTCACCCTTGCTGGAGCGGGCTTGAAAATCCGGGATAGCTTTAGGTGGGATTGCAGGATGGCATTGTTTTAATGTGGGCATTTGGGGCATGGAATGAATTGGCAGTCAGTGGATAAGGGCTCCCACCTCCTTGATTCTGGGAGTATCATGTGGAATGTGGAAGCTGTTACAGGGTATTAAAAGCCCAAACCCCTTCCCTTCCTCCCTCCCGCTGCTCCCAGCTCGGAATAAATGAGATGGGAAGGACATTCATCCTTACTGTCCCTTCCCAGTTCTTGGGCTGATCCCAAAACATTCCCAAGCAGGATGCTGAGTCCAATCTTGCTGGGCTTTAACAGGATGCTCTGTGCTGACCAGCAATGTCTTGATCCGTGTGCCTGGAGGGACATTCCCCATGGGAGGCAAAAACTGCCGAGGACTTTGAGAGCTGCTCTTGGCACTCACCAACACACAGCCGATTTCCGACACGGAACAACGAGTGGATTACAGCTGTATTAAAAGAAAGACAGGATTGGTTAATTCAGGATGAATCAGCCCTTTGTATTCCCGTTTAAGAGCTCTTTCTATCATCTTTCATGCCCAGGATAAATGGCTTTTCAGATGGCAGGGATAACAGGTTGGGTCTGCACACTCCAACCCTGATGTGCTCTGTGAAGGTTTGTAGGAATAGAAACAGGTTCCTTGGTGGAAAGTGTGGACTCACTTAGGATTAAATGACTTGCCCAAGATCACTGAGTGAGCCTGAGTTGGGCCTGGGACCTTTCTCCAGTGTCTTAAAATTTTGTTCCAAGTGTTTTCCTTAAGAGGTTTTTCTCTCCCTGCTCAAAGTGGTCCTTCCCACAATGAAATGTTCTCCTTGAGGTCTGGGGCAGATGAGTTTGGATTGTGAATGAGCACAAAAAGCTGTTTTGATAATCCAGATTAGCCATGGGCTTTTCCTTTTATGGACCTTCCTCTTCTCCAGGAGACCTTCTGGTTGCCTTAAGGGTGTAACAACCATGTGTGGGGATGCTCATCCTTCCCCATCCCTGAGTCAGGGCTTTGGGAGAGGTTTCTTCCACCTCTCCCCTGCAGAGTGAGCCCCATTCACCCAAAAAAAGCTGCTGGCCCCTGGGTGTGAGCCAAGAAGATTTAATGTCCCCTTTCAGGAAGCTCGTGGTGGCTACACACACCTTGCTGGTCTCCATCACGGGGCTTCAATGTGTCCTGTTGGGGGCAAAATTTGTCCTGGTTTTGGCTCAGGGTGGGAAACTCATGGACTACACAAAACTCCAACAGAAGTTAGGTGCAGGACGTGGTGTCTCTGCAGTGTGTGTGCTGAGAACCTGGCAGAGCAGGCAGATCTCTGGGCTTTATGGCCTGGGCAGAAGTGGGATTGAGCCCAGGTCCCCAGAATTTAAAGTTTATAAAGGCCAGAGCCCTCCTCCCCCAGCATTGTGACAAATGTGCCTTGTGACCTGTTTTGGAGATCCCAGTCAGACAGAATAATTAAGTGGCAACCCAATTTATTGCCTGCAGCCCTATAAAGCTCAGGGAGTGCTCTTTCAGCCCTCAGCTGGTATTTAATCAATGTATCATAACTTTTATTAAGCTTAAATGCGATGCTTCTGAGATCCTAAATTTCAAGTGTGCCTGGAAACCGGGGCAGTTTTTGTTTGATTTCCATATCCCAGCATCATGCAAAATGGGAACAGGATGACAAGGAGCCTGGATTAGAGGCTCAGGATGCTCCAGGGAATTTTGTCCTCCTGTGAGCCTGCTGGGACATCACCAGCTACCAGGATGGTGGGAAGTCCTTCCAGAAGTGTCTTCTGCAGCACAGGTCCACAGGCGAGGAAAAATGCTTACACCCTTCCCAGGAGGTCAATTCCTGCCTCTAAAATGTTGGGTCTGAGCTTTCCTGGACATCCCATGACACCTCTCCCAGGGCAGTGTTGGAGTCCCTATCTCCAAAGGGATTGAAAGGGTGTGTGGATGTGGCACTCGGGGACGTGGTTCGTGTGGTGGCCTTGGCATGGCTGGATTATGGGTTGGATCAGATGATCTCTGAGGTCTTTTCTAACCTAAACAATTCCACGATTTGGAACCCTCCTCTGCCCTCTCCCATCCTGGTCCAGCCTCTCCAGCACTCGTAAAAGTCAGCCAAGCCCTGCCCGTGTCCCCTCACTGAGATGGGACACCAGAAAGGGATTCCAGAGGCATCCCTAAGCAGAGTCACAGCTGAGGGGGGGACATCAGTGTCACTGCTGGGATGGCTGGGGAGGGTGAGGCAGTGAGGATCACCACACCCTGCTTTCTGACTCTACAATGAGACTCTCAGGCCAGCCTTGGATTTGCCAGGAACTGAAAAACTTTGCCAAATGCTGGAGAGTGGCTTAAAATGCTAAAAGCCATACTTAAACCCCGTGGAAATTCTAAAACAAGGATGTTATTAAAGTGGAATTAAGGACAAAAGAGTTGCTAATAACTTCAAGAAAAGGGAGAATTAAGAATGTTTGGGTTTTAAATAGTATTAGGATATTAGCTGAAACCTAGAAATGAGGCTTATCTGTAAAACATTGTATCTGGGAAGGTTTCAATTCAGGGAGGAGATAATGAGGTGATTTCAGGCATCTTGGAACAGGTTCCCTCATGGGAGGACAGGGTGGTGTGTGGTGGCAGAAATTCCAGGGACCACCAAAATGGCAAGAGAGAGGACTAGAAACCAACACAAATACCTCTTGGGGAGAGTAGGAATCCTTGTACCTCCAGGGAAATCCAGATTCAAGGGAGAATAGGAAACTTCCAAAAGGGAAAGGGCTCCATTCTGAACAGAGAATTGCCAGCCATGGTTAAACTGGTTGAACTGGTTTGTAAACCGTGGGCATGGCAGGCAGAGAGGATCTATTTTCAAATCTCAGAATATGATGATTTCTAAAACATAGTCTTTCCTACTCGGAATTTCCTGGATGTGAGTTTCTTGTGAATGTTTTTACAGTTCTCCAAGACTGTCTTTCTCTTTGCTTTTCTTCCCTTAACACTAATGTAGGGATAAAATTAGGGACTTCAGCAGGACGGAGTTGCCTTCTAGGCTTGTCTGAAGGTTGATGGCCCTTGGCCATAATTTTGTACCTAAGGGACAGTTTAGCTTCTGTTGGTCTCTGTGTATTGCCATGGCCAGCAGGTCAAGAGAAGGGATATTTCTGTGCTGCCAAGCTGGAGCAAGACCAGTAAAGACCACCAACAAGCTGGGGGTAGGGCTGGAGTCCAGGAGAAAGGGGAAGAGGATGAAGGTGCTGGGACAGGGCTCACAGAGCTGGGAGGATTTTAACCTTTGGAGATATTAACTACCTGACATTCTCCTCTTTGAGGTTCTTGGAATCACAGAATGGTTCGGGGTGGAAGGGACCATAAAGACCATCCCATTCCACCCCCTGCCATGGGCAGGGACACCTCCCACCAGCCCAGGGTGCTCCAAGCCCCGTCCAACCTGGCCTTGGACACTTCCAGGGATGGGGCAGCCACAGCTTCTCTGGGATTCAACCTGTGCCAGGGCCTGCCCACCCTCCCAGGGAACAATTCCTTCCTGATATCTGATCTAACCCTGCCCTCCCTCAGGTTCCCACAGATGGTCAGAGCTCCAACAAGCCCTCACTGATGCACAGCAGGGCAGGTGGGGACTCAGTTAAAGCCTGGCTTGGGGCCACCGAGCTGGGTGGAATTGGCTTCTGAGAGTTGGTGCTTCAGGAATCTGGAGGCACCTGGAGCTGAAAGAGCTGTGAGGAGCCAGACAGAGGCTGCCCCAGCTCAGGGCACAGCTCTCTGCCACAGCCTGTCAGTGCCACAATGGTTGTCACGTGCAGATCACAACAAAGTTTTGATGGGGCTGTTGAGTTTTGGGCACGTCTGCACAATTTTTTGCCTCTGGAGCTGCCTGGCTCCACTGGAAAGCTGTGGAGCAGGGAGAGACTGACTTGTTTATCTCCTCTGTGTCCACTGCAGACAACATGAAGATGCAAGAGGCTTGGCTTGCTGGTTATGCCAGAAAACAAGGCATCATATTATATATAAGACTAAGATATAGTTGTCCTTCCCGGGGGAGGTTGGAAATGGAGGGAAACCAAAGCAGCCCTGAGGCCCATCTTAGGCAGAAGATCCATCCCTGGAGGCAAACAGGCACTACTGTTAGGTCATCCCTGCATCCCATGGCTCTTCTAGGTGGCTGGAAGTCTTTCCTGGTGAATGCCACTGGCCAGGGCTCTTGTCATTAAATATATTCTTGAGCAGCAGGGTGATTCCTAAACCCAGCTATAATTATTGGTGGAGCTGGCAGTGGTGCCCATAATTCAGGCTGCCAAACATCTCCCATTAAAAGGTGCTCTTTTCCAATGCTAAAGCCTTGCCAACACGGAACTCTTCAGGCTGAAATTTTCACTTGCAGGCCCTTGGCTCGGGCTGGTCTTTGTGTCCATGAATATGTGTGAGTGTGAGAAAGCAGGAGGGAGATGCAGTTTAACCAGATCCGGGGAAAAGGCATTGTTTTATAGTTATTTAAGGGGGGAAACTCTGACACCCACGTTGTTGAGAAATTCTGACTCTTTCATGCTTTTTTTTTTATTTTCACAGGGACTCGAAATTTGGCTTTGGGACAAATCTGGGATTTTTTTTCCTCCTTCAAACTCCCTGGCTTTGGCCAAGTGAGATGGCTCTGCAGATCTGCTGTCAGCATGAGAAGAGGAGAAGGTCTGCTCCTTCCCAGAGCAGTTCAGCACCTTTATTGTGTCTTGGCCCTGGAAAAACAAGAATTCAGAGTGGATTTCCTACACCTAAAGTGTTTCCCAGATTGGCTAACACGACAGGGAGGCAAACACTGCACGGATGGTGTGGGATAAGGGTTTTCTGGGCAGGGGAATACAGAATAGATCACCCCAGGAGATGGAGGGGGAAAGGGTGACTGTTCAGTGAGGTGAGTAAATCTTGCAGCTTCCACTCTGCCCATCCAACCTGAGTGCAGGACCCATCCAGAGCCCACAACTCCTGCCCTGAGGTCACAGGTAGTTTGAGGTGAGTCCTCAGATCCTTTTGGGATCCATTGTTAGAAACATCATTTTTACTCCATTTCCAAGGCTAGGAAAGTCTTCCCTCTGAGTCCTTTCTTTCCCAAAGAACATTAAGTGGTGTCCAACTTGTTGTTTTGGTTGTAATGCCAAAAACTGCTTCCACCTAGGACACCCTGTTTGGGTGTTTTGTTTTGGTTCAGCTCTCCAAACAAAACCCTCCTGCTGGAAATATTTGGGTTTGGGGCAGAGAGGGCTGAGGCTGCCTGTGATGCAGCTGAAACTCAGGAGGACACCGAGGAGCTGCTCGTGGAAGGACCAGTGTTGTGTGCCCAGGGTGAGGCAAAGACCCTCTGCCCAGCACTATTTGAATCTCAGTCAGGAGCATCAGGTGACGTGAAAAGGGGAAATGAAATAAAGTTTTATGAGCATCTTTAATTGCTTAGAGTGTGAATTTGTCCAGTCCTCACCTAGTTTATGGGTGGAATCCTAGCCATGCCACTGTCTCTCAGTATGGAGATTTATGCTGGTAGGTCATTGTAGGATGCTTGAGAGTTTCTCTGGATGGAGGTGATGAGGGAAGAAGCAAGAGAAGACAGATTTATATTTGTTCTTAATAACGTCAGTTATTTAAAGAAGCGATTATTTTAAATCTTTTCATTACTTTGCCCTTAGTTTCAATGAGCCAAATGTAAGAATGTCTGAACTTCACACTTAGATGGTTTCACATAAAATTCGGGAACACAAATCTGATGAGTTCCTGATTTGCCAGAGGTTGGGTAAAAATAGCAGAAATTCCATGGCAGGGTGGTAGGAGTCCCATGAGGGCCTGATGATCAGCTGGTAAAGTTGTGGCAGCTTTTTTGACTTCATGAACGTGATGATGATGATGATTTACATCACTGGACTTGCATTTTGATCTTGCTGAGAGTGAGATCCAGAAATCTATGGCAGATCATTTCACCCCCTCTGAGGGACTGACCTGTTGGTGTCTGCACCTCAGCTGGTCACTCTGGACACCCCCCTCATGGAGGAGTAACCCAAATATCCCATGGTGTTTGGGGAATGACTCCTTCCACCAGAGGTGGGTCTGGTTTTCACAGAATATCCTGAGCTGGATGGATCCACAAGAACCATCAGATTCCAAGTGCAGCTTTGGCTGACTTGTATCACTCCGACTCCACTGGTGTGGTTTCCTGCTCTGGAAAGGAGATTGCACCACTGGAGAAGCCAATGCCAAATCTATGCACAAAGGCAACCCTTTGAGATGCCTGCAGTGAATCCTTCATGGTGTTGAATTGATGGAGAGAGGAGCTGCTCGACATGGGGTGCTTTGGCTGGCAGTTGATGTCCTGGTTCACTTCTTTTCATGCTGCAGATCCACCAGAATCCACTAAATCAGCCAAACACTAGTCTTGACCATCTGCTCAGACAGAACAGACCTTGTTAAATCCAACTGGCTGGAGAAGGTGCTACAGGAAGTGGGAGTTATTGTCCCTGCTCCTTGCAGGGTGGTGACCGGGGACAGCACCCAGGGAGTGGCTGGAGCTGGGTCAGGGCAGGGTCAGGGGGGATCTCAGCAAAAGGCTCTTCCCCCAGAGGGTGGTGGGCACTGCCCAGGCTCCCCAGGGCAGTGGGCACAGCCCCA
>JAWWEW010000012.1:20850881-20861121 GCA_035583185.1 Anabacerthia variegaticeps | reverse complement strand
GGAACGGCCTCAGGCTGGGCCAGGGCAGGGGCAGGGGGGACATGGGGAGGAATTTGTGCCTGGAAAGGGTGGTCAGGGCTTGGCAGGGGCTGCCCAGGGAGGTTTGGAGTGCCCAGCCCTGGAGGTGCCCAAGGAATGACTGGATGTGCCACTGAGTGCTCTGGGCTGGGGACAAGGTGGGGATGGGGCACAGGGTGGGCTTGATGACCTTGGAGGGCTTTTCCAGCCTCAGTGATCCTGTGATTCTATCATTATGTTTGCCATTTGCCCCAAGCCTTGCACAAGGGCTGTTGCTCAGTGAGTCTCCCTGCCATTGCTGCAATACCAGTATCATGAGCAAGAAAACCAGTGCTGATATTCTCACGGATTCCCCAAAAAGCCTCCTGGTCTGAGGTTTGCAAAGTTTGGGCTGAGCTGGTGAGCACTTTCACTATTGCATCATTCTCCTGGCTTTAATTCCCCTGCCCTCATCTGGTTAACTGCAAAATGTTAAAGAACACGAGCATTATTGTGTTCCCAATGCTCATGGTTATCCCAAACATCACATCATGTGCTGCTGGTTCAGGCTCATCTTAATCCTCTGAGATCTGGGCACGATATGTTAGTGCTGAGACTACCCTACAGAGATGTTTGCTTGCCTCTCCTGAAAGAATTACTGAGAAGGATGAATCTTTTCCATCAGCCTTACCCAGCTTCCTAATATTAAAATCCTCTCGAATTTGGAAGTCTAGACTTGCACACATCAGACATGCCTGCAGGCTTCCTTCAGATGTTGCATCGAGGTTTTTTCTTCAGTTTATTCAAATCCTTATTTTGCTTGTTTTAATGGAAGTCACTCTTTTCTGTTGAATAAAGTTCCTGTTTGCACGGGGTGTGTTTCATCTGTCACCCACTCAGGTTCAGCAGCTCTTTTGTCTTTTGGGAACAAGTGACAGGATGAGAGGGAATGGTCTCAAGCTGTGCCAAGGGAAGGTCAGGTTGGACATCAGGAGGAATTTCTTCACAGAAAGGGTGGTCAGGCCTTGGAAGGGGCTGCCCAGGGAGGTTTGGAATCCCCACCCCTGCAGGTGTCCAAGGAAGGACTGGATGTGGCACTCAGTGCTCTGGGCTGGGGGACAGACGTGGGGATCAGTCACAGGGTGGACTCAGTGACCTTGGAGGGCTTTTCCAACCTCAGTGACTCTGGGATTCTGAGATACGGTGCATAATTATCAGAACAAGAGCAGTAGTTCTCAATGTCACAGCCATGGCATGACTTGGGTCCCTCTGTGTCACCGAAAGCATCGAGCCCCACCGCAAGCCACCTCTACAGCTTCACCGGAGTCTTCTTTGGTTGGTCCACCAAGCTGGTCTCTGGGTGTCCATGCATCCATTTCTGCTCAAATTATTCCCATTCTATAGCATTTTTATTGGTCTGTAGAGCAATGAGTGTTTCCTGCTCTCTGCAAAATCCCGGATTCAGAAACGCTTTATACCTGATTTAATTGTGAGGGGAGAACACGTCACAGAGGGAGGATCTCTTGGAGGTCGGTCATCCTGAAGCTGTAGGATCTTGCACGAACCCCACCTTGGACTTTCACAGCTGCACCTGAGGGGGGACAGGAGAAGGGAAGGGTCTGCAGGACTGAAGGAGCTGGATCTGTGATTGCACCTTGGAGAGGGCAGGGAGTTCACAGGAGGTCTCGGAGTAGTCTGGTTGCCACCAGAACACACCTAGAGCCTTGCTCTGGAGCTGGATAAATCCTCCTGCTTTTGGGCTCCTGCAGGCAGATTTTCACACCTAACAGATCCATTTGTTCCACTGCTTCTACTCTCTGTGCCCACATAAGCAAGAAAGACTTTTCCATGTCTCCCTCCCTCGAAATCTGTGACCCTCCCATTCCAAACCCTCCCAAGGAGAAAAACAGAACCACCAAAACAAAGGTCAGACAGTTTGGTGGGAGATTTCTCCAGCGGGCACTCTCCTTCCCCCAAACCACGATGCACCAAATAATGGAGCAAACAAACATTTAAAAAAAAAAAAACCATATGTTTATCCCAAGCTTTTAAAATGGCTGGGAAATTCTTGCTTTTTTGGGAGTGACCAGTTCATTGCTTTGCTAAGTATCTTTCTAAGCCACCTCTTGTCAGAAGAAGAGAATAAATGAAAAGAGAGAAAGAGAGAGAGAGAGAAAAAGACCTTTGCATAGCTTGAGCCTTTGTGCCGTGCATTCAGACTGATTTGTACCCTTTGTAGTCTTAATTATTTGTGAGAGCAGGATAACAGGAGTACCAAGCTCACCCATTATTTCCTGCATAAAAAAAGGCACACAGAAGCCGCTGATCGGTTTTGAATTAGCAAACATGATAATAATAAAAAAAATATACGCGGGGGGGGGGCTGGGGGAGGAGGAGAGAGAGAGTGCATAAAAAAAATTCATTAATATCATCAGGGATTAGGAGGCTGATTAAAGTGTAGCTGTTAGCGTATGCAAATGAGCGATAGGCATTTATCAGAGCCTGTGCAAGCTGTCTCAGAGCTGTAAAGCCCACGTATGTTTTTCAGCTGATTAAAACAGTTTTAAGTTCTGGAGGATTTTTTAATTTTTTTTTTTTTTTGAGAGAATAAAAAAAAAAGGAAAAAAAAATTAAAAAAGACACCAAAATCTATAATTTTACTTTTGGCTAAATTCATCTAAGTGCACTCCAACCATTTCCACTTGAATGCACTCACTCTCTCGCGCTTTCTCTTTCGGGTAATGAGAGTTTGGGAAGGAAATGAATGCAAACGAAGCACGAGGTTTGCAACAGCTTCCTCAGCTTCCTTAGGAACTTCCACCATGAGGCAGATGGAATGGGGGGCTCCCTCCAAGCCTCTCACAAGCCCAGCTCCCCCTTACACAGCTGGGGGTTTGCTGTTTTCCACCTCTCCTGCCTGGTCTCGGATGGGTTGGCAGTGAATGGTGGGAATGGCAATGGATAACCAGCCTTCTTCAGGGAGGAGATGGGATGGGACACAGTCCACGACCTGCTGAGTGCAAACCCCATTGCAAAGCTTGTAGGAGGGCCATGTAAACCCCAGCAGAGGAGAAATCTGAGAGGGGGCTGCAGCTGCTCCATGCAAACATCTCCTGGTTTCTTTGGGTTTGGTGTCCTGGCCAAGGTTTGCTGCAGAGGCTGTTTGGGGTTGTCTTTTTCCTGGAGGCCCCAAGAGAAATCCCCAGAGGGGATATTTTCTGAAAATTCAGTGTGATGTTTTCCAGACAGTTCATTTAACAGAGACACCCAAATCTGTGCTCTCTTCTGGTTCAGTTCATCTACATCTCCAGCACAAGCCAGTAGTGACACACACAGGAATATCCCTCCGGTTTTGCTAATGTTAGAGTTTTATGCACCCATTCATCAACACTGCATTCAAATTTCACTTCCATGGAATGTGGTCACTTGCCCATAACCAAAGTATTCCCTTCTTGTTATTTACGGCAGATATTCCTCAAGACTCTGGGCTCTTGTTGCTCCTCTACGTGTGATTCAGTTGGGAAGGGAATTTCACAGCCTTGTGACACCTTGAGGGGAGGTGACTGGTTGAGGCGAGTGGAGGAAATTCAGGAATTGTCCTAGATCTGGGAAAACCATGGAGGAAGTGGCTAAGGATGGTCTTATGTGGTTTATCACATGAGTCCAGAATTTGTCACGTGTCACTCGAGCTTATCCCATAGAAGGAGGAGGCAACCCTTGGAAGAGCAGTCTTAGCTCACAGCCTGCCAGCCCTGCCATTATAAACCAACAATGGCATTTAAAGTGGTTTTAACTTCGCTGTAAAATTTTGCTCTGTTGAAACTTGGCAAACGAGGTCCCTGCCCAACAGCGATTTTTTTTTGTTGCTGTTGTTGTTGCGTATTTGGAAGTAAATCAGCTTGGCCATTTATGTTTTCAAAGATTATTTCTTTTGAGCCCCAGTCTCTCATTTCCCGGGCTGGCAAAGGCTCCCAGCGCTGCAGGGAAAATGCATCCAGTGTAGAGGAAGGGCTTTGTGCCTGTCATTGAACAGCGACCCCTTCCAATAATCGGGAAGCTCTCCGGCAGGTCCTGGACTGCGTCCCATCCCATATCCCCCCTGCAGGAGCCTGCTTATTCACTGCTGTTTCAGACCATTCATTACCAGCCCTTCCAAGACCAGGAAGAAATATTGTGTCTGGGTGGAAAATGGGAAAACAGCAGAACGGGGCCGGGTTTGGAAGTATCTCAGGAGTGAGTCAGGAAAGCACAGCCCTGCTCGGTGTCAGCGGTGGTGGGTCCTCGTGGGAGCATGGCAGAGCTCAGCAGAGCACTCCTGGGATGCATGGATGTCTGGATGGCATGATGGGAATGGTCATTGCCTCCAGCCCTGGGTTCCCAGCACAGCAAGGACAGGGAGCTGCTGGAGCGAGTCCAGAGGAGGCACCAGGATGGTCAGAGGATGGAGCAGCTCTGCTGGGAGGAAAGGCTGGGAGAGCTGGGACTGATCAGTCTGGAGAAGAGACTCAGGGAGACCTCTGAGCCCCTTCCAGTGCCTAAAGGGGCCTCAAGAGAGATGGAGAGGGACTTTGGACAAGGGCTTGGAGTGACAGGACAAGGGGGAATGGCTGCAAACTGCCAGAGGGCAGGGTGAGATGGGATACTGGGAAGGAATTGTTCCCTGGGAGGGTGGGCAGGCCCTGGCACAGGTTGAATCCCAGAGAAGCTGTGGCTGCCCCATCCCTGGAAGTGTCCAAGGCCAGGTTGGACAGAGCTTGGAGCACCCTGGGCTGGTGGAAGGTGTCCCTGCCCATGGCAGGGGGTGGAATGGGATGAGATTTAAGGTCCCTTCCAATCCAAACTGTTCTGTGCTTCTGTGTTGAGCTTTAACCTCCTCAAAGGGTGCTGCTGGGAATGGACACCCAGTAAAGTTGGACTTGGGGCCAACAAATGGGTCAACATATGTCCAAAAGCAGGACCACAGAACGACCCTTTGAAAAACACAAGGGAAATGAAGGAAAATGAAGCAGCTCCAAGCACAATTCTTTAAATATATCAACCAGGAGTCAAATGGGTGGCTCGGATATCCTACTGGAATGGAAGGCTGAAGATCCACTGTTGTTTAGAAGTGGCTTTCAAGGCTGGCAGAAGTGGCTGACACAAGATGCCAGAGCAGGGCTGTTCTCTGTCAGTACTTGACTTTACAGGTATCCTGGAATTAAGTGGGACAACCAGTTCTGGAAATCACTGACTCTCAGAAGACTCAACAACTGGAAAACGGGACACTATCTTTGGGAATTACATTGGGATCAGCCAGTGCAAATAATGCCCATAGTGGGAAAGCGGGTGTCTCGTAGCTGTGCTGAGCCCACCTTCAGTGTCAGCCTGAGCTCTGACACTGGGGAAGGATCACTCATCTACTCATTCCCTTCTGAGTCTTCCTGACTCAACAGACTCCTAACCAGTTTGAGGGGTCATCTGTGTCATCATTTCCTGCACAGAAGCATTCCCAGGACACTGCCAGGACAGCACTGCCCTTTCCTGTATCTTTTCCAGGCCTTCTGTAGGACCTTGTGAAATGGGAGCAGATCTGCACCATCATGACCCAAGAGATACGGGATCCCTGCAATGCTCTCTCCACTTTATCCTCTTTTCCTTTGCCAATGACAAAAAAGGGGCAGCAAATGGTGACTTTTTAAAAAGAAACAATTGGTGACCAAGCTGACATTTCCACGGGCTCCCACCCTGAAGCCAGGGTGAAGGTCTGCTTGTGCCACAGCCAAAACGAAACAAGAAAACAACAAAAGGCTTAGAGACGGGCGACACAAACACCTCCAAGTGTGGCTGAAGTGACAATATCATGTCTTTTTTTCCCAGGAAAGAATGACTAGAAGATGAAATGACTGTAATAAACAGCATAAAGGAGGCTAAGCAGGCAGTCACATCTCTTTTTCAGACAATTACAGCACTGTCTCATTCAAAGGGACACTGAAGAAACTGAATCAACTTGAAAGGCGACAGAACTGAAACTGCTAAAAAGACCCTTTTGTGAGCAATTCAAGCACAGCTTCGGGCACTCCCTGCCCCAAGATAATGATGCAACCAAGTGTTCCAGTTGTGTTACCCAGGAAAAAGCTCTTTCAGAAGGTAGAAACCACCACGTTCCAGGACTTAGGGGAGATGGTTCCACAGCAGCTTGTCCTGGGTCTTTCTGCATCTCCTCCTGGCATCACTGGGAGTGTGTTGACTCTGGACCCAGACACTGGTGGTGTTGTGAGCAGGTCCAGATGTTCTTTTCCCCCAACATCTGGAGATTTCCATATAGCAGCTCTGAGAGGTGGCTCCGTGTGCTGCTCTGCTGGAGTCATGAGAACACTGGGAATATTAATTTCCCCTGAGGATGGACACACGTCCAGAGGCCTCTAAGTAATTGTTCTCACTCTGGAAAAGGAGGTGCCCTGGGGACTGACCCATGAAGCAGAGTTGGAGATGGGACAATCTATGCTTCTTCCCTCCTGGCTTTGGATGGACAGGACACATCTGCCCAAAGGGGTGCTCCAACCAACCATAACAATGGAATTTTCTCAGCCTTTCATTCAGACTAATCGAGTCAAACCTCAGCTCGGTGACAAGGAACAGAGAATCCCACAAAGGGCTTTGTGAGGGGCCTGTGGCATCCCCTATCCCATGCTCTGGGACAGTGCTCCGTGTAGACAACCCAAAGCCATAAGGAATGGTCTCCAGGCTCAAGGGAAGGAACTTCTGCATTGGGAATGAACTACAAAGAGGATGGACACACCATCTCGCCATTCCCAGCCACGGTGTCCCATGTGCCGAATGAAACAGGCAAAATAGCATGGAAATAGAATGTAACCAGGGCCAAAGGGTCATTCAAGTTGGAAAAGCTCTGTAAGATGATCCAACTGCTCCTCCAGCACTGCCGTGGCCACCACTAACCCATGTCCCTAAATGCCACCCTCTGGAGGTTTTTGAACACTGGGTCCCTCTCTCCAGGCTCAGCCACGAGAATCCAAACACTCTAATTATGGCATTGACAACTTCCTGGTCTTTCACCTCATGATGTTTAAATTTCTTTTGGGTGTGTACCTGCATGGAGTCCTCCGGCGAGAAATCATATGCAGATAAATTTGTCTGCAAAATACAAAAAGTTGCCACCCTTAAGTTACAGCTCTGAAATTTTTGCAGTTTTACTTGTGACTGAAAGTTACAAAGCCACTCTTTTGTTGTTAAGTGACAGCAGCCTATTCTGAAATGTGTTGTTTCATCAAGCCTTTCAACGGGGCAGGTCATGATCCAGCCCAGTGAAGATTTCACTTGCCAAAGGTGATTCCTGAATTTCAGAGGAGCTTTGGGGCAAATTTGCTTCTGCTGCTCTCCTTGACGAGGCAGACAGAGCCACGAGCAGCTGCTGAGACAGAGGAGCTGTACAGGAAGAAATACAGCTCGTCTCCTAAGCATTTCTGGACCTCTCCAAAGGCTGGCTGCATCTCGTGGAGCTGGCAGATGAAATTGGAGTCCAAGATGTATTGCAGTAATTCTGCCAAGGAAGTGCTAACAACAGGAAACACAATGCAAATATAATCGAGGTCATCAGCCCCTTTTCCTTGCATAAGGACTTAAATATGTGCTGGTATTGCAGTTACTTAACTGTAATTGCTCAGGGCTTTGCGGTCGCTGAGCTTGGATTCTTCCTCCAGGTGAAATATTGGTTTCTGACCCTCCTTGGGCGTGCCCTGGAAATATTTACACACCTCCAGTCAAAGGGTTTGTGTGTTTATTCAGAGACGTGACAATTAGTATGCAGGGGAAGGAGTTGTCAAAGCTCCTCGCAGATGTAGCGTCACCTGGGGAAGAGGTTTGGGGGACAACGGGGGATGTGAGTGGCACATCCCGAAGATGTCTTCCTTTTGGGGGGATCCAAAGAAACTTCCTTCTTTGCTTTGGGTGGGGAAAACCTGCTTTGAGTGATGGCAGAATTGCCACCATTGAAAAGAGACCGACTGGTCACTGATGCCACTAAACCTCCTCCCACGCCACTGCCAGATGTTCTCCTCGGTCCCTCCAACCCTCTGAGCTATTTCCAGCCCCAGGGAATGGCCATCTGTGGCACTGATGGAGTTAATAAGGCCAAGGAGATCATTTTCACAGCCAACTGTGCTGTCACGGGACAACAGAGGTGCTAAAGGATATTTACTAAAAGGCAGAACATTTGTGGGGAGAAAAAAACATATCCAAGCACACATAAATTACTACAGCATATCATGCTTTCATTTTGCAGCTTTCTTGATAACTTCTGGCACAGCAAGCTGGCAGGGAGAGTGTGGGTTAGAGAACAAGCCATCCATGAGCCCTTTCCCATCCCTGATGTGCCAAAGACTTGGATACAGCCCCAGCTGAAGCTTTAGTCTTGGTTTAATGTGCAGATGCAACGGGAGTGTTTCTGTTTTTCCACCCAGACCAGGTTAGAGTGGCCAGATGCTGAAGGACAAGGAGAAGAGGACTTCCTTGGAGTAGGTTGTGTCAGTGCAAGCCTTGTGGGGCACCTCCCATCTCCTTTGCATGTTCCTTTTTGGGTAGAGTCGCTCACCAGAGAAGAAAGTGATGCCTAGAACAGGTGAGACATGAACTTTAGAAACTCAGAGTGGTGCATCTCAGCCCAAATCATTCTGACCTTGTGCCCCCTCAATTCCTTTGCCCTTTAAAACAAGAACTCTATTGAGAGACATCCATGTCTCCTTCCCACAATTTTGAAGCTCCTGAGGGGGTTCTGCCTGATTTACCCTGCTGCAGGTGAGGAGTTACTACGGCCCAGCCTAAATTTCTCTGTGGATCTGGGGCTGGCCCGTGGTGCATGAAGGGAACACCCAGCTCTGGAATCTGCCTCAGCACACCCTTGTGTTTGTCACCTCTTTCTGGCACTATTTTGCTGCACAGGGAAACCCGTGGAGCGAGGTGGGAGGTGGACACACATCACCGGGGGAGCCAGAAGGTGCCAGAAAGCTGCCCATGGTCCCAGGGGCAGAAGGGCATCACCAAGGCTCTGTGGTGGTCTGGGAGCAGGTGGATGTTGGATGGGATGTTCTCCATCTCTGAGCTTTTGCCGATGCCATTGTGAGATCAGCTGGTTTGGGGATGCTGAGTCCACCTGTAGGGATCTCATAGGGCTCAGTTCATCTGTTTGGAGACATGTCTTGGCTTCTCAGGTTGTCTAAGTGCAAAACAAAGCCCCTGACCCTTCCATGAGGGGTCTGTGCTCCCACAAACACTGCCTTGAGCAAATCCCTCAGCAACGTGGCTGCTCCAAGAATTTATTTCAGAAATGGGAAGATGTTCCAAACATTTGCAGGATCTGCTCCCACTCCTGCCTTGGTGGTGGGGCTGGGGGTTGTAGAGGAAACTCAACGGGATTTCCTGTGTTATTATCTTGCACTTTTATCATATCATTCCATATCATATCATATCATGTCACATGAATAGTTTGAATTGGGAGGGACCTTGGAGCTCATGCCATCCCACCCCCTGCCATGGGCAGGGACACCTTCCACCAGCCCAGGCTGCTCCAAGCCCTGTCCAACCTGGCCTTGGACACTTCCAGGGATGGGGCAGCCACAGCTTCTCTGGGATTCAACCTGTGCCAGGGCCTGTCCACCTTCACAGGGAACAATTCCTTCCCAATCTCCCATCTAAACCTACCTTTGTTCAGCTTAAAGCCATTCCTCCTTGTCCTGTAACTCCAGGCCATTGTCCAAAATCGCTCTCCAGCTCTCTTGAAGCCCCTTTAGGCACTGGAAGGGGCTCTGAGGTCTCCCTGGAGCTTTCCCTTCTCCAGGTAGAAACCCCCTAGCTCTCCCAGCCTGGCTCCAGCCCCTGGAGCATCCTTGTGTTCTCCTCTGCACTCACTCCAGCAGATCCATGTCCATATTAATCCCAACAGGTCCATCACAGTAGATGCTGTCTCTCCAGGATGGAAATTGGACCATCCACGTGGGTGCCAACACTGCCCAGCCAAAGCCTGGGAGCAGGAACCAGCTTTCCCTGGATCTCAAGTGGTGGGATCTGTTTGGTGCCAGCTCTGAGGCAGAAGTGGCTCTACTTCCTCAGGAGGGGCAGAGGAGGGGCAGGCACTGATCTCTGCTCTATGGGGATCAGGGACAGCACCCAGGGAGTGGCTGGAGCTGTGTCAGGGCAGGGTCAGGTGGGATCTCAGCAAAAGGTCCTTCCCCCAGAGGGTGGTGGGCACTGC